>JAVJGI010000001.1:54896101-54969502 GCA_035590275.1 Ibycter americanus
CTCAGGGCGTCGGGGCGCCTCAGGACCCCGGGGGGTGCGGGCGGCGGAGGCGCTGGCGGGACGAAGGTGGCCCGTGGGCGGCTGCTGAGGGGAAGGGGTTTGGAAGCCGCCCCGTCCGCGCCTCTGTGGTTTTGCGGGGGGTGTTTGTTTTTTAAGGCCTTTCAGCCCGGTGTTACAAGAAACCCTTTGCGTGTTTACACAGAGAGGTATCTTTTTGGTGGGTGTGAAGCTTCTCATAAATAAAGCGGAGTTGGGGAGTGGTCTGGTGGCCGAGGGCTTCTCCTGAGGTTCGCTGACCGTCCGTGCCCTCCCTTGGCTGGAGCTGGGGACGGCAGAAGCTTTGCCATCCGTTGGGGCTCGGTGTCAAATGGTCGCAGCTGATGTTAGAAAGCAGGTACGGTCACGTATGCCCATAAAATCCATGAGACAAAAACTACAGTACATGGCCGTCAGGGACTCGCTGTTTGTTGGTGTATGAGGAACGAAGGCCGTGCTCGCAGAGCCGCTTTTCATTAATTCCTGTTAATGTGAATTAGTACCGGGTGGCTGGGCTGCCTGCCGTACCTGGCACAACACAAATGCTGTGGGGTTTTTCATTGTTTGTCTCTTTTCCTGAATCGTATGATGCTACAGTCTACTGAAAAAGGTGGTAACTGAAGAAATAGGAAAAATACATGTATTGATATAAAACCAGACAAATTAGTGGCTTTGGTGGGTGTGTGTGTGTGTGTGTATAAATACTTTGCTATGCTGTGTAGAGAATAAATGTTACAATGCTCTTCACCTGAGTTCATTAAATCAAACGTAGAGCCATTCTTCAAGCTCAGTGTTTATGATACACTAGTTAACTTCCACTTTAAGTGAAGTTACATACAAACAGGAAACATATTTTTTATTTGCTGTTCATATGGATCTATATTGTGTGCCACAGATACTGTATTTTTGTAGTGCTGGTAGTTCATAATTGCAGAACCATATGGTCTACGGACAGCTTCATGTGAAACTGAGAACATTCAAATAAATTAATCCAGTTTTTCTTCCATTCCATTGGCAAGCATACTGGCTAAAACAGTAGTGTATCTTTGGTATTGGGAAGCAATGATTAAAACTTTCTTACATACTTAAACCTGCTAGTCTTGAGACAGTTCTGTTTGGTGGGTGTCCTGTGAGGGTGCCTGACAGATACCTGATTTTTCCCAAATGGTTCAGGGAGTGAGAAAAAGGTTACCTAATTTTTTTTTTTCAAGAGCTTCCTCAGAGAATGAGTGTAAAGTCTTTGTTCTCACTCACCCATGATCTCTTCAGGTGCTCTTCCACTGGCTTTCCTGTGGGCTTAGTCTTAGACGTGTGGAATACTTCAAATACAGAGCCAGCCAGAGCAGCTGAGAGCTCCACTTAGTCTTTGGAAAAAAGACAGGAAAAAATGTTGTGAATGCCTCCAGGCCTCCTACCTTGCACTGCCTGGCTGTAAAGCAGTATGGTCCGATTTAGTTCCCCGTCCTCCTCTCTGGTTCCCACTGTACTATTTGAAACCTGCAATCTTCTTATCTTTTGCTATTGTTTGTACTTGGATAACAGTAATTTGCGTTATGGGAGTCTAGCTGCACCCATAATACAGGTGTTCTCAGAAAAAAGATTTGTACATCCCTTTGCAGAGGTCAGGTACACAAGAAGCACCCCCTTTGCCTTGTGATGCTACTGTTATTACTTGTTGAACTGTTGTGCTAAACAGTGAGTTGTCATGGTTGTCATCAGGTTAGTGGATTATGGCTTAGAAGAAGTGGGGAGATGTTTCTTGTCTGTTTTCTGTGCTTTCACAACCAGTATTGTCCTGAGATAAGTGCTTTCTGTTCACAACACAAACTCTAGGAGTCATGGAGAACAGCTGTCCAGCAGCTGTCCATTAAATTTTAGTCACAGGTGTCTTTAAGTTCCCTTCTTCTGCATACCCTGTTACTACTCTAACTTGCAAATCCAATCAAGCTTAAGGAAAATAGTGTGGAAGTATATTGGCCAGAACTTGGAAGCTTTATTGCAACAGCAAGTTTCTGGTTTGTAGATGAGGCAGTTGTACCTCTAGTCAGCCAGATCACTGAGAGTATGTATGTATTTTTAACATTGCATCAGTGTGCTAAGACTGTATGGAGAGATGCTGCATTTGGGTCTAAAACAGATAGAGTTAGCATTTTTAGAACTCTGGAATATTATACGCCTTTTTTTTTTTTTTTCTATGCTCACATTCTTTCTTCATCTCTCTTCAGCAACCCCCTAACAACAAATTCATGTTTCATTCGAAGATTTTCTTATCCAAACAATGGAAGATTTTTTTCTGAACTTTGAAGGCCATTCTCTCTTTAAGGAAAATGATGGCCTCCTTGGGACCCTGAGAGGTTTTTTTTTCCTCTCAGCCAAGTAATCTGCTTGAGGTTCAGTTCATTTCTTCTGTAGACAAAGGCAGGGTCTTTTCTTTCTTCTCTAGTTCTTCCCAGCTGAGCTTCATATTAATCAAAGCTGTGATTTGCAGTGTTGCAACTGTGCAATGTGTCTGCACAGGGCAGAGCACTGTCATCTTTATTAAGATGACATTTGTCTTTTGGGAAAGTATATTAATGAAATAATAGCAGTGTGTCTTGCGGGCCAGCAAAAATGGTTTTGACAAAGAAGTCGCAAACAGTAACTGGAAACCCTACAAGTCTTGAAAGTCCGGACAGCACACGTTAGTTCACTTGCTACTTACGCTAAAAAGGAGTACTTTGTGTTCAGCTGGAGAAGGGGTTTGAGCTCCAGGTCTTTAGATGCTGTTCTTTTTTCAGTGAAGTCTTATACATATCTTCTGGTCAAATTAGTGTAAAAATTCCTGACAGTATTTATGGGTTTTTTTTCTTCTCCTTTCTAAGCACAAGAGTTTCAATTTGGTTTAGGTAATTTGGTACTTTATTGAAGAATAGTGCTTTCTTTTGATAGTGCTGCTTGTTCTGCTTCAATATGGCTTCATAAAATAAATTTATGTTTGCTCCATGGATCCATCAGTGCTGCATCTAATACCAGGGATGCTGGAGCTTAAGTCCCGCTGGAAGAAGCTGTTTGTCTGAGGCCCAGGACCTCTGTGTACAGAGACGGTAAAAAGTTGCTTCTGCAGGGTTAGCAGCTCTCAGTTTTGGGGAGCAAGTCCTGGGAAAGGAGAATGAGATGTGGCCTCCTCCAGATGAGCTGCCAGAATTCAGGAAGCAACACTGGTCAGTTTTCTGAAGCATGCTGGGCTGGGTGGACACTGACCTGTGCCAGTCTTGGAGAGGGGAAGAACGGGTTGAGTGTCACCTGTGTTGGGGAGAGAGGGTGTGAATGGGGGAATGCTGGCTCAGCATGGGGCTTTCCGTGGCTGCCTGCTGGGGAAGTAACAGCTTGTGTTCCTTCTTTCCCCTCCAACCCGGCGTGCTGCCATCCTCCTTTGTTTTGTGTGATGGGGGCAGGAAAGGGGAGAGGAAAAAAGGAAGCTGAGCAAGTACGTCTGACCTGGGGAGAAGAGGTATGTAATTTATCCCGAGGAATGTGGGGAGTGCAGGGAAAAAGCTTGAGAATGGTTGTACTGAAGTAAATTGTGTAGCAAAAGAGAAGATCCTTTCTGTTTGGTCAGAGTATCATCTTCTTTTTTTGATTTTTAGACTGGTGAAAAGAGCAAATTCTGCTTTTCTGTGTTGTTAATCCTAAAGTATCCAGAACTATTTGTCACCAGACCATGCCTAGCTTTCTGTGCTAAAGCTGCTAAATTCCTTGTAGTTCTCTTGTATTATTCTTCCCCAGACAGGAAGACTAGTTTGTTTTGTTTTGTTTTAAATTCTTTACTCTGTGATTAAATTTGTCTTGTCTTAGCCCTCTTCTGAACATTTAACCTGACTTCTAAGACTCCAAACATCGTCATAAGTGCATATTATTGCGACCAGAGCAAGTAGGGTAAATCGAAGCACTGTGGTAGATACTTTAGGTAAGTTTTATGTGGAACTTAAGCATATTTTTTGATTCAACTAACACTGGGGCTTTTTATTTTTCTTTTTCTTGAAGCCCTATTCCACCTCTGGGAAGGAAATTTTTATTTTATTGTTTATGTAAGGTTTGTAGGAAATTTGAGAAATATGCATGGGCATGTGGAGAGCTGGGTAGTATCTTCAGAGACTGTCAGAATGGATTTCCTGCATTTAAAATTGTGCTGTTTAGGTAATACATTAAATACATTAACACTTAGGTGATCTCTATTATCCATTTTTAGGAGCTGATATGCAGTTTAGTGAACAAGCATGTGGAATTCACTTCAGCTCTTTTCAAGATGGTTCTTCTTTGGAAGAGGCGATGGATGCTTTGAAATTTCTGTAGTGTCTTTTTGTTAAAGGAGAATTCCTAGTAAGAGATACCATTCTATCTGCAATAATAATGCTTCTTATTAGACATAAAGAATCAAATCTCTGCATATAGTCTGTTCAGGAACATTTAGTGTAAAGCACCGGCTTCTTTGAAACAAGTAATCGGTCTTTGTATCTGCATTAGTGAAAATAAATAAGGTAAGAGAACTATTATAAATCTCTACTATGTATAAGATGATACATAAGTGTATATATATTTACAAGTATAGATGATATATGCATATGCGAATTTGCAGGATTAGAGCCTAAAAAAGAAAATAAATTCTATTGAAAACCTGAAAATGAAGGGAAAATAATATTCTAGTGAAAGAAAACTTCATAATTCAATACAAACTTTGTTTTTTGCAGAGGCAGCAGGATTGTGACTTGCACTTAGACAATCAGCAACTGGGAAAATGCCAGGTTCTAAAAGTAACGTGATGTCTTTACATGAGGATGTTATAAATGATAACTTCAGACTTGAGTGAAATGAAAATTTCTGATGAAAAAGGATCTGTTGAAAAAAGAATAATGACTCTGATTGAGAAGAATGGCCATCGTGACTCCATATACATAAATGCAGCTAAGATTTTTCAAGGCATTCATACTGAAAAGCGTAAGGATAGAATATTGGTGCAGTATGGTGATGCCTCAGTATCTCCTGTGCTGACTTTTAAAGATGAGTATTCCCAGCGTGTATCTTATGAACTGGCTTTCAGTGCTTTAAAATGTAAGTACAAAACTTTTCTAAGAATTGCCAACAGAAATGATGCAGCAGAGAAGATATGGGAAAAAAAGCACCTGACATCAGAGATCTGGGGAAATTTTTGTTAAACTACAGATGGCCACTAGACTACTCATATCCCTCAAATATTTAACTATATCTAAGTGTTGTTAGCATTTTGTGAAATCACATGTTTAAACTCTGTACTTTTTCATGTAATTCCTTTACATGCAACTTTTTTAGAGTTGCTACTGTTTGTGATTGAATTATTTGCTGTTAATTTTCATAATATTTACACTTCCAGCTTTTTCTTTAATGATCAATAAGTTTTTCTCTTTCTTCCATAGAATCTTGTACATTTCATAGCATAACTTGTCAACATTTTCTTTTTTTGCAGATCAAGATCTTCTTGAAGAAATATTGTTAGATAGTTGCGTTTACCCGTGCCAGTCAATAGTAAGTGAACATTTTGGGGAGGAAATCTTTTTTGTGTTTTCTGAGTTGATGTAATTAGAATATTTTCTGAGGATTCTGCAACATTCTTCAAAACAACATTTTTGTTTTGAACCAGATGGTAGCCTAAGGCTGAAATGTTGCTGTTCTTTTTAGATAGTCTAAAGCATCAGTCTCCAAGGTAGCAGATATGTTAAGTGTATGTAGATCTGTTATAATTCTTGTTGCACCTTACTGCTAGGAATCAAAACCTTCAAAGAAAGAAGGCAGGAGAGTGAGCCGTAATGCTTACTGCAGTGTAATACTTGCTCAGTCATGCTGTCAATGAGCCAGTCCACGTCCATGTGCTTTCCTTCCCAGCAGTGTCCCCTTGTGAGTGGGGAAAAAAGTCATGTTCCCTTCCTGCCCCGGGAGCTGGAAAGCATGGAGTGAACCCTGTCAGACAACAGAATGCATTGAACCCATGTTTCATTTCCTGGGCAAACTGTATTGTAGGCAAATATTGCACTCATATTGGCAAAAATTGGTCCAGTTTGCTCTCTCAACACACTTTCCTGCTTTGAAAAAAACTAGAGCTGTCAGAGTAATCTGCTATTCCTTCCAGTTCAGTCTCTCATGCCCTTGAAAATGACAAGATTAATTTGAACTAATGTTATTTGTGGGGATTGATGTGAGCAGGCAAATGATCTAACACATTTGATTTTTGGCTTGGTTTTGTAAGGAAGTAAGACTTCCGTGGTAACATTTTTTGTTTGGTGGTATTTCCCTGATAACTTGAGTTTTCTAGCTAATTTCAGTTGTATTTGTGAGAAGGTAAGAATTTTTGAAGGCCTAAGAACTGTAGGAATGTCATGAAAAGAGGTAGACAAGAGTAACCGAAGTGCAGTTAATTACTGTCCCTAAGAAGAGGATGCTCCCTGGTGTAAACATTTAGACATGGGAAGATTTTATGTATGTCCCAACTGCAGAATGGTTATTATAGCTGAGCTCATTGGTTGTTATATGCCGAAGAATCCCATAAGAGAGAAATCGATAGACAGGAAGTTTTTGTTAGCTTAGCTATTCAAGGAACTACCTTATGAGGAGAAAATAATTTCAAAGTTTAAATTCTGGTAACATTAAAAGTTGTTAAGACATAGTATATTATCAGTCTGTATGGAGAATGTTTTTAATTTTGATAAGCTAAATAACTTTTTAAGTTGTGTCTTTCAGTTTTTAGAAAAATCCTTCAGTGTTCTACTAACTCTCCATGAGGAATTAGTTTCATATTCTTAGGAATAAACTTTTCACTGGAGTTTTTAATGCCTCTTACATGGGAGACTGCTGTTTGATACAGATCTTTTTGCAGAAGTAAGGCATGCGTTGTGTCCCTTTCTCTATCCAGTTGCTTTTCTGTTGCAGCCAGATGAATTAACCAGCTTGCTTGTTGTGATGCTTTATGACCTGCAAGACCGAAAATTTCGAGCACGAGAGATTTTTGATGAAGAGGAACCTGTAGCAGAAGTTCGGAAGATAGAGCGTTATCTATACAGGTTTACATGCAAAAAACTTTTTTTTTTTATATATACTAACAGAAATATATTTGTATAACCAGTGCCTTTTAAAAATAATTATTACAAATGTCTTCTGAGTTTTGTGGGCTTTGTTTTTATTTTTAATGAGAACCTAGTTTAAAGGGAAACTTTCATATTCCAATAGTTAAGAATAATACAGCTAACAAACCATGTTTATATTGTGGATTATTTTGCTAGA
Source organism: Ibycter americanus (assembly GCA_035590275.1). Lineage (NCBI taxonomy): Eukaryota > Metazoa > Chordata > Aves > Falconiformes > Falconidae > Ibycter > Ibycter americanus. The sequence goes on from JAVJGI010000001.1 coordinate 54,903,425, forward strand.
ATCTTATTTTGGAGTTGAAACTTTTTTCATACATTTTAGAGAAGAAACTAAATATTCGGTAAACGTTCATAAATAGGAGTGTAATAGAGTTAAGAGGTCATGGAATGGAATAACATCCATTTATGTAGCAATACTTCTATTATGCAACTTTGTTAAATATTATTTTAAATATAATAAAAAAAGAGGATATGTAAAATGAACATTTTAAGTAGTGTTCAAGTATTTCTTTTGTCAGTGTTGATGAAGTCAACAGGCATTTGTTGGACAAAACTGTGTTGCTGCTGGATTTAGAATAGTCCAAAAGTTCATGAGTATCACAAGTGCAGGGTGTTTCTGGAGGCCAGTAACTAATATACCTTGATATCTGAAGTAGCTGACCAGCAATTTTTATTTGCTTTGAATTATCATGTATCAAGATCATGCATAAAGCTTGTGGGAAGAAAAGACTGGGAATATTTCCTTTTACATGAAAATGTCAGAATTATAAGACTGGCTCCTGGTTGTCATCATACTTGTGTTTCTGTACGCATTTAGAGGTTAGCTTTCATCAAATGCTCATTCTGCACTTATACGTATTTATATCTTCAAGCATGCAAAAATATCTGATGATTGTATTCAACAGATTGCAGTTCCAAAACATATTTTCTTGGGGTTTTTTTAGCTGTCTCAGAAAATGGACATATTTGAGAGTCATCTGTTATAATTCCAGTCCTGTGTGCATTTAAGTAAAACAAAAGTAAAACAATCTTAGCGATGTACCTTGCATCTACCATTGCCTGGGGTAGAAAATGTCCTGTAACTGTATTTTCTGTAGCAGCTTGCAAAACGAGGCCTCGCTTTTGGTTTCTGAGCAAGATATTATTGTAATAGAAATGTTGCATGTTAATAGCAGATGTAAGTATTCATAGACCTTATTAAACTTGTGTCTATGTTTCTGTAGTTTTAGGACCAAATTGGCAGCTGCACTAGCAAGGTGTCGCATCAAGCATGATGCTCTTTCAATTGAATACATTCTACCAGAAACCATACGGAGGCAGGAACAAAGGGCTTCTGCTCTACCTTTATGTGTTTGGATAAACACATCTAAAATCAGGTAAGGTCTTTAAAGTATCATCCAATATTGATGTTTTACATATGAAGTGATATAGTTTGCTACACACTTGTTTTAGAATTTCCAGGTTATATTATTACCAGTAATTTAGATTTCCTATAGTAAATTCTGCTTAGACCAGTGACATTGCGTTGTGTGTGTGTGTGATTGTAGGTTTTTATATATTGCAGTAATGGTATTCATAAACTGTAACAAAGTTGTGAAGCAGTTTTTCTTACTATTCTGCATGGGTGAGTAAACTCTGTGATGAAAACTGAGAAAGAGAAAATGGTTTTAAAAGTGGATATATTACTGCAAGTCATAACCTTGGCAAAGAGTGTTAAGACAGATACAATACTTAAAATTGCTGTTTATTCTGTAAGGATACTGTAACTTGAAATAAAAATAGACTTTCTAAGAACCTTTATATTCAGTGGGATACTGTATATGTAACACTGGCGTTCCCAGTTCTGTACTGATACAGGAACCATACCAGGTTATTCTGTTATCTATTTTGTTAGACAGGTAATCCATTTTATTACTTTTTCAAGAATTTTGTTTTCCTACTCTTGTCTTGGACCAATGTTCTGTGCTTAGATTATAGGCTTTTCAAGAGAGAGGTGTCTTAGTCTGGTTGTGATTTTGTAACCTTTAAGTAAGACTGAACTAAAAGATGCTGCATTGATCCTACATCTAATGTACCACGTAAGCTTATGGCACTGTATGAAACTGTTGCAACAAACAAGTCTTGGTGTATATACCTTTAAATCTTTATGATATTTGAATTGCAAACGTCAGCATTTATGCCCTCATTACATTTACACAAGGATTATTTCAGTTATCAGCCATTAAATTAATTGGCGAGCTGGGCTAAATTGAAAGCAATTGAAAGGACTAAAGTATTCAGGCAGTTAATTTGCTACAGTGTCTCCTGAGCACATGGACGTTTATGTTTTGATGGTTTGAATCATCTGCTGGAGACACATAACTCTTTCTTAATTTATTTTATCAGACTTACTAACTTAATTGTTTCAAACCAGAACTTACATGCCTAAAATAGAATGAATTGCCCTCCTGCATTAGGCAGTATTGCACTTTATATATATATATATATATGCATGCATGTGTGTATACTCACACTAAAAAAAAAAGGGGCAAACCCCCACATAACCATTGTGAACTATACTGCTTAAGTAACTGTTGTATATTTAATGGTCAGAGTTGCATGTTAACAGCCTTCAAGATGTTTTTAGAGATTTGAAGAAGAAGGGATTCACAAGAGTTGAATCTGTGTCAGACTTCGGCCATTATACGTACAGTATGGACCAACATTGCCATGATGTATTGTTTTTTCCTTCCTCTCTTAAAGAAGAACTGCTTAATTTAGATCTTTTTGCAGATTGCAAACTCTTCCTGCAGGTGAGTTGATGTCACCCTTGAATCATATGATCTGCAAACTACAGTAATGCTTTGCATGAGAATGAGGTCATGTGTCATGTGACTGTCCTATTAAGTCAGTCAGGCAGCAACATACTCTCATAAGGTTTTGGACCTTTTTAATTGTTAGAAGGTTAGAAACTGTTTCACTTACTAAATTTAGCATGGCAATGTTAATGGTTATAATTGATAGCTACAATTAAGCTTAATATTAAAACTGTTGAAATAAACATCAAAAGTGGTCAGAGGCAGACTTGTTTCTGAAAATGTGAGGACATTTTCTGTATGCATTACCCCGTTAGTAGATGATGGTATACTAATATTATAATCCCTCTTCCTCTTCAACTGCATATTTGTGATGGAATGATGCTTCTTTGTATTTTGTGCAGTGTGATTCCTAAATCTTCATAAACCCTACTGGTCTTTTTTCCTGACTTGCCATTATTAGACTCCCCAGGCAAGACTGGTCAGAGGTTCCTGTTGTAGAGCAGTGGTTTCGAGTAACTGTGCAACAACACACAACCACAAATTATCTGAAGTGTCTGATGATTCTGGAGTGCCTAGCAGAAACTTTTCAAAGGGCATTTTCACTTTATGCTTAGAATTTTCTGGAAATTTTAGCCTCAAAATTTATTACCTGACTTGCAAAGCAATTCAGTATTACATTTCAGTATGTGTGTTTTGAATGGAAGACTTACAGGAAAAAAACCTATATATGAGAGCCCCTTAGGTCACAGGAACAAATTCTGGGTATTACTACTTAAGAATATTCAAAGTGAGGAAACGAAACCCTCAAAAACTCCATCTCTTTGGTGGGGTAGAGTGGTACTTGAATGCTGTAAGTGGATATGTAGACATTGATGTGAACTTAAAGGTTTAGTGCTCCCCTTTATCATCAGTGTTTGCCACATTTGGTGCAAAACACGGTACCCGTGGTCTGTATCTTCACTCTTTGCCTTTTAAAGTAATTTGATGGAGAGAATGTCCGATTTACCTTTTTTCTCTTCATCACCTGTAGCATGAGTTCACTTACTCTTGTTGAGAAGTCCCTGTGCTTTCTGCATTCAAATCTGTCTCTATGTTGTTCACATTCCAGCAAAATCTGGGGTTTTCATCTGTAAGGACTTCATTTCTCCTGTAACTATTGTCAAGAGCTAGGTGAATAGTTCTGCATTTCTCTGTTAAGCTGCCTCTGAGGATGAATTCTGTATATTATGGCTTATGTTTGCCTTTTCTGGAACTGGCTGTTGCTAGGAGTTCCTCCTCATGGGGATGATACACGCTTACATTCTTTTCACCTCCAGATATTATGCTTTCTTATGCATTAGTCAGAATTATATTATTTAAATTTAGTGAATGACTTAAGATGTTTGGTTTTGTACTTGATTTAATTCTGTATTAGCAGCTATCCCTGATTAGTTTTTCTCCTCCCCTCTTTCCTGTTTGTCATGAAAACAATCAAATACTTCCCTGATTTTGGAAAGGAAGTTGGCATTCATAGAAACCAACATAGTTGGTTATGCTTAATTTCTGTGTCATTATTTTCCAGGATAAGTCTCGCAGCCTTGCTGTACACTCTGCACATGCACTGTTGAATACAGATGATGACATTATAGTGGCTTATGTAGGTTCCCATCTGACCATTGCCCATATGTCAGTGCTGACAAATGACAGCATGTCCAGAATTTTTGTTTGTGGTGTGAAATCTTCAGCAAAAGCAGCAGAACTGAGGAACTTGTTCAGTCACATCGGATGTAAAAGTAGGTTTTAAAACGGTTGGTGTGCATAAAGTATTGTAATATAGATGTTTGTGGTATCTATAAATACGGCATAATTCTGTCAAAGTTCAGAGGTCCCTTGTTTGAGGACCTGGGGAGGGCAGTAGCAACTTACTTTTTTTGTCACAAGATAAACTGACAGCTCTTCAGCTACAGTCAAGTTCATCAAAGGTTGCAGGTTAACCATGTCATAGATGCAGGCTCCGGAAATGTCAGGGTGAATTTTTCCATGCAAGCAGTTACTGTACAGCAGTTGGTGTAGCTGGGAGCTTTTGGGTCCATTTATTTCATGTCTTGGCTGTTGCTTTCAGTCTGATTTTCAGCTGTTTGTCAGTGTTAATCCAAAACACGTGCACTTGTCCAGTTTACCTGGAGGACACGATCAGAACAGGAAGCAACAAGACTCTAGAACCCCATTAGCAGTCTTTTCAGTGGCAGATGCTCAGGTCTGGCTAGTCTTTCAATCCGTTTGAAATCAGCGGGGCATACTTTGGAGGATCTGGGTCTAGCAGGCTCTAGCTCTATGGAAGCCTGTATAACACCACGGTCTCTTCCCCTTTACTACATTAAAATTAGGCAGGCTTGCTTGCATGTGGAACTGCTGAGTTTTTCCCTTTTTTCAGATATTCAGTTGTTGCATGAAGACTTTATTGAGATTAGACCAACAGACTCAAGACTTCAAAACGCGAAAGTTATTTTGCTGCTACCACAATGCTCTGGACTGGGTGTTGGCAATCCAATAGACTTTATTTTAAATGAACATGGAGGTAACTTTTAGTACAACAGCTAGCTCATGCTTCCTGGTAGAAATAGTATTCAAGTATTGTGGTCTGGACATCATAGCTGCCTCAGTAAATTGTATCATTTTACTAAAAAACCCTTCCTTACTTTAACTACTGTAACATTTATATATTAAATAACTTGCATAATTCTGTGTGTCTGCTTCAAGTTGATAGTATGAAGTTTTGAGGGTTATTCTAGGGAGCAGAGTGAATATAGCCTTTCTTTTAAGGGAAAATGACTATAGGCAGAAAATCTATTTCAAGATACCAATGTGTGTATCATTTTCTGTTGATTATATTCCTTTATTGATTGTTTGTATAAGTCTATTTACTGTACAGTTTTCATTACATAGAAGCAAATAAGAGGTACTAGTAATTACAGGTAAAGAGGGAAAGAAGAATCATTTAGGCACTCCTTGGTATTGTAATTTGCAAGACCTACCTTTCCACTGCACCAATAACAACTGGGTCTGTTACCAAACCATTTTCTGCAAACAACTTAAAATTAAGACACTACAAGTTGCAATAATACATTTACAATTCTCTATTTAGATGCAGGATTGCTAAGAGACCTTTTCCAGGGATCTGTATCTGAGGATAAACTCAGTATTCTTGCTGAGAGGCAGCTTAATGAGTTGATTCATGCAATGAAATGTAAGTGTGCTAGCTCTCCAGTTTCTGGGAAGACCTTGTGCTATCAATTCCATTGTACTACCACCAGTTTTTATATAGTTAAAAATACACTGATTACGCTGTATACTCCTAAATAATGATCTCCTCAAGTCTGAAGGCATTTCTGTGTCCTAGTGTTCACCAGCCATTAATACAATAATCTTCAGCATTCTGCAGAGAACTGGCTTACTGGCTTAGTCATACTGTGCTTTGGAAAAGTTGTAACTGTAGTCTGACTCCACCTGCATGTTGCCACTTACTTTCCCCCTCCTTTGGCAGCTCTGTGAAAAGACTGGATGCAGCTTTGAATTTGTGCTGAAATCTGTAAATATTTGAAAATTTTTTAATTATTAAAAAACACTAGAGATTGAATACTAATGTGTGCAGGAGGATATATTTTATTGGTAGAAGTGACAGCCAAGCATAATTTTTATGATGCTTTCAGTCCTTACTAAATCACTGTGTGCATGAGGAACTTGAACAGTGAAAACATTTTTTTTTATTTTGTAGTTAACAAAGTACAAGCTATTGTTTACTGCACTTGTTCAGTTTACCCAGAAGAAAATGAACTAGTAGTGGAAAAAGCACTGGAATCTGGAGTGGAAGGAAATAAAGTCCAACCATATAGGTACAGAATGAGTAGTTTTGTCTATGGAAAAATTAGAAGTATAACTTTTAATTGTAGCGTAATTCTTATCCTAGACTGATTTGTGTCTTGTATTAGACTAACATTTTAAATAGTTGTATGCTGCTTCTCATTGCATTCCTTTTGATGTTATACTACTTAGTACTCTCATTCTCTGGACCTTTTCATCTAATGTTTTTGTTCTCATCTGAAATCAAGATGGGAGGAAAGTGTCACTGGTTGGAAATAACGTTGTGGTGAGGTTCTGGTAGAGCTACTGGCTTTCATCCTGTCAGTATTCAGAGAATGAAGCTAGTTTAAGAAAAAATGGAGAGTAGAAGTCAGGGAACTTGCTAGTATGCTCTCAGCTTCTGACCTAGAATTACCAGTTTCAAAGGAAAAAGAAATGACATCTTAAAACGTGAGTACAGAAGAGTAAGAACCTCTGCTGTAGGATTGCTCATCCCTGTACTCAAATGAATGACTTTTGGGGGGAACAGGTTACAGTAAGAGAACATCCTGTGCAATTGTAACAAATACATAGGAAAAATGTATGTGTGTTGTATACTTTGTATGTAGTTAAAACCTCAGCTGGAGCAATTGTTAAAAGACTGATGGGTACTTTCTGGATTTTTGTTTCAGTCACAGTAGATAAATGCAAACAGTTGGCACATACTTGCACATAGATGTAAAGATTACGGAATGCAGGTTAAAAGTGTTTTTGTTGCCAAAAGCACAGGAGAGTAATACTGTATTTTTAGATTTCATATTATCTTACATGATGTTAATGACCTGGCTATCATAGGGACAGGTGCTGTTGTTCAAGATATCATTCAGTTTAGTTAAACTTTGCATGATTAAAACGGTAAATGTTAACTGTGGTGAATCAGAAGAATTTTAAAGAGAGTTATGTTATGCATGATGTTAAGATACAACAAAATGTGTCTTTCTTGCAAATCACTGATAGAAAAGAGCAGCCTGCTTGAATTTTTATGCTAAATGTTCTTGTTACAATAAAGCTGCTGGTGACCAGCATAAACAGAGCAGCAGCAGAACACCGTAAATAAAAGATAGAGTGTGATTATGCTTGTCTTAAGATGAAAGCTCTTACTGTTTAAGATGCATGTACTACTTACGACAATTCCTTGTACACTTTCCTTAGAATTGATTAGATAACTTATTTGACTATAAGAATGCAGGACAGAATGGAAAAACTCTGTTGCGGAATTACTAGCCCCTGTGTTCACAGTAGTGTCTGTGAGGCAAGCTATACTAATAAAACATCCTGTGTGATCATTACAGATACACTTAATATTAATTTCCTTTTCCAAGATTAAGGGCTTTCAGGAAACACGCCACTTGTGCTTATGTGTATTATATCTTTTAGAATTACTCTGCAGTACTGGAGTGGTGCCAAACAAAATAAGTCTCTGCTGGAGTTTGGGGTCATACAGCTGGTCTTAGGGCTGTGAAATTGTAAAGGTCATTTTAAGCATGCACCCACTGTCAAAGCTGTGATTTCCTTAAGGATATGACAAACAGTTTATAGCAAAGGATTTACCTTTACGTAAGCGTACACATTGCAAATGGCACACGTGTGTATGGAGGAGAATTTAAACCATTCATGCATTTCCCTTTGGCATATCAAATTTGAGTTAATTTCTTCATCAATTTTCAGGGTCGGACCATCTGTTAAAATGAAGATTATCACATTTTTGCATTGAATGATGTGATCTAAAAGCAAAAATCTCTGATTTGTCATAGGACGTAGCTTTATTTAGTAACAGAGGGAGGATATGAGCCTTGTAGCCTGTTTTACCAAGTCTACAGGGAGAACATGAGAAAAGACTAGGTTTTCCTTCCTCACTGATTCACTGCAAAACTGTAATTTGACAAAACAGCACTCAGTTACTACAAATAGGCAAATTTTTCTAACCTAAGATTTTTAGTTTAGACATATTATCTTATTATGAGCATATATTAGTAACTCAAAGTCAACACCTTTAAAATTTGTGTGTACTGCTTAGTGTTTTCAGAGCATTCCCCAACTTCATGGACAACTTGGTAATCCAGTAATTGCAGACCTGAGAAAGAACACAGTTGTTCATATGTATTTATTATCTGGTGGTTAATAATAGACATAATTTGGAAACTACTTTTAATACAGCCTTGTTTATTTCCTTTTATATCCTTAAATATTATTTTCTGGTCATTCCTTTTTTTTTTCACAGGCTTATTCCTCCTATTTTTTCTACTTGCTCCAATTCAAAGGCTTCCACTGAAATGTTTTTCAAAACGGAGCCATCAGAAATTTCCAGTGGCTGTTTTTTAGCTATTCTAGCAAGAAAGGTAAGCTAAGAAAACTACCATTTAAAAACACTTCACAGAAGAAGAATATTGCCATTTTCCACAAAAGAATATATGAAATGGAATGTTTTAAAAAAAAATCCTGGCTGTTCTTTCATTTGTTAGGTACATAGGTACGAATATGTTTCCTTCCAAAACTAAGGCATATGCAAATCTGGCTTGAAAGGCAGGGGGCTTTTGCTGAGTAAATGGAAAAGACTTGGCACAATTCCTGAGGAGAGGCCTTAAAGCGCTAGTTTGCATCCCTGAACATCAACATTTTCCTCATGTCTGAGAAAAGCAGGACTTTTTTTACCAAGAGAAAGGGGGAGAGCTAATTATAATTTCATTGAAAATTAAAGATACAAGATCTTATTTGGTTATTTGTACCACTTTCTGTCATACTGCAATTACAGTGCTTGAAAGAAGTTTGTGTCTTGAGGGAAATTAGAAGATTTTATTAAGAGTAAGAGAATCACACGAGAAGCCTTTCAAGTTATCTATTTCTGACCTCTTTCTTTTCAATGTAAAATATTTTTTTAGCCTGGCTCCCTAAGCTAGTAAGTTTTAGTTAATTGTGCTATGTAAGATCTGTCTACCACATTATGTCCGTCCAGAGAAAGAAACACTGTTGTTTCAGGTAGTTGATCTGAGTAATTTTTTAGTCAAATTCTAATGCACAGAAGCAATTGCTGCTGTGGCCAATTTTTAGGTGATGCTGGAAATTAACTTTTTCCACAAGGCAGAAAATGTCTACTTATGTATAATTTAAACTGAAATTTCTGGTTTACGGAAGCCTTCTTGGCTAGTTGTAAATAGCTTTTTCCTCATTGCTTTGGATGTTGACCTGGTTCCTAGTTAATCTGATTTGAAAGTTCCTTGCTTGTGTATTATGAGCAAGGATTTTTGTTAAAATGAGAATTATTCACATTTAATGTTACTGCTAATATTTCTGTATTTTAATAACTATTTCTGATACATACACACTTACATATGTATATGCATGTTATTACAGACACATTACAGAGCAAGTCAATGTGGGAGACGTAGTACAAAATCCAGAATTCAGTTTCCCCTCTTCAGGCCTGTAGAGGGCAAAATCTCTGAAGAGCAAACACTCAGATAACTTCACACAACAGTCACGTTCTTAATTTCTTAAGCAAACAGTTTGGGTAGTATTTATCACATGTGACTTAAGTCTTTCTGCTAAATACTACTGTAGTTTTCTTGTGGAGTAAATTCTGAAGAATCTGGGATTAAAGTACTAAGTTTGCAGCTCTGTGTTGTGGCTTAGACTCATTGTTTCCTTTGAAATTTTCAGAAAGATTCTTCTGAAAATGTGCCTGTTAAAGACATTTTGGCTCATGCTCCAACAAAAGGACTACTAGACAGCAGTTTTGTTAAAAAATCAAAGGACAAGGAGAAAAAGCAGAAAGTAACACAACGTAGACATAATATTACTGGTAGTCGTATAGAGCCGAAGATGGCAGAGTTCCTTCGCCATCAAACTGTATCTAATATTAAGGCTGAAGTTTCTGTGTCTAAAGCAGTCAGTAACATACAACAAAAGAACGTGAACCGAACAAACAGCTATGTTCAGCTGCAGAAATCTATCAACCCTGCCTCAGCCACAGCTCTGCCTAAAGTGCCGAAGCACACATCTTATTTGTCACCTACTGGCAAGACATTTGAAAGACAGACACTTGCTAGAAAGACACATGCAGAATGTAAGAGGGTTGTGTTGAAGCCTGTGGAAATCGTTTTGCCTCCCGTGGTAACACCATACCTAAGTTTGCAAGGAAACAAACCCAGGATATCAACTCATCCTTGCTTTCATGCGTGGACTGGAGCAAAGGGTTCAGGTGGTAGGATACTTCCACCATCTCTGTCTACTGTGGTCAAGCCAACTGTGCATAGTCATCCTCGACCATGGCTGTAAGAATCTTCAAGTTTTGCCCTACCTTTACAAAGAAGGTAAAGATTCCTGTATATATTAATCAATACACCTAATTATAGTATACCTTTATGCAGGATGATCTTGCTGTGGGAAAGAGATATATTTGCACAGAAATATCCATATTAGGTAGTCATTTTTAAACCAGTAATCACACTTTAAAGTGAATGAAGCTCAGCTGCAGAAGGCTGATAGACCGCTGGGGGGAGTGAGGTCAAAAAGCTATAGCTTTTTGCTGTATACATCAAAGTGTCATGTTAAAGCATACATTTCTGCCCTCCCCTGCCCCCCACATGACCTGCTTAGATCTGTAGGAATACTCAATTTCAGGTGGATTTTTTTTAAAGTGAGACTGCATTTTCTAAGTGGCTATATTGCTTTACAAATGCTAGATACTATTTTTGTAAGTTATTATTTAGACTGCCACATGGAAACTAAGCCTTGCACGGTATGCCCATTAGCTCACCTGTATTTCTAAAACTACATGTGAACTTTTGTACAGGCAACTGGTCAAGTACACTAAAGCCCATGCACAGGCTTTCTAGTACTTAGGCCCTTGGTTTCTACTCAGGTGTGCTTCAAAATATTAACAATGAAAACTAGATAAAATATTCTCATGCTAAAAGTACTGAATTACCATCACAATGTCATGTCAGACTATGTCATGGCTCATAACCGCTTTTCACCAACTTTCTTGACACAAGCAGTTCTTAGTTGAAAAAAGCTGCTACGGTCAGTTATTTTTATAAATGTTACTGCTAGTCAGCTGAATAATGACTGAACACCGAGTAGTTTGTCTTTGGAAACAGCTGTGGGCTTCTACCCTGCTCCCTCTTGCTAGCAAATACAAAATAAAGTAACTGTAATGTACCTTTAATTGTTCTATAATCTAAGCAGAGAATAAAAGGTACACACAAATATTTTTAACAATAATCTGATTTAGTATTAAATATGGACAGTATAAAGAAAGAAAACAACAACAGAATGACAGTAAAAGGAACCTCAATAATTGTATTTAGATTAGAAGTGTTGTAGAAATGAAACAAAGACAGCATAGCAATATAGAAAGGCAAAGGTACCTGTGGCCCAGAAGAAAAATTGTCCTCTAGGCAATCATTTAAGATACTTGACTAGAGTGTTGCCAGTAGTGTCAACAATATGGTATGGAATCTTAAAGTACTTGAACATGTGAGTCTGGATTTAGACCCATCCAGAGAAAAGGTTTTAACATCTCTATTTTTTTCCTCACCACACCAGTCAATGTAGCTGGATCAGCACTGCCTTTAGAAGAAAGGATGTGAATGATACACCAGCAACATCGACAGATGGCTCTTGCTCATCTGATAAATATCGTTGCTTCACTGAATCAGTAAAAATTTCTTTCAGCATTTTAATTTGAGCCAGCTGTCCTCTTCAAAGGCATCACTCACCTGCTGCATATCCCAGTGAGTAACCCATGCCTCCTTACCTGCTCCAATAAAAGGATGAACTCTGTTCTGGTTTCTGAATAAACTTCCAAGGATAGATCTAGACCTATGCACGTGCAATATATAGAACTGAAAAAGAAAATAAATCCCTATTTTGTTTCAAAGCCATCTTGGAGGAGGAGAGATTCAACGTGTTAGATAAAAGGAATGGACAGTAAGGAGATTTCAGTGGTTTTTTTCAGTATGGTTAAATGCTTAAAATAAGAGATTCTGCAGTTAGAGACCAAAACTGTTGTTTTTCTAAAAATCAAAATCTGTATCATTAATTATTAAAGATAATTAAAATTACTTGTAAAAGAACGTACATGTGTTTGATGACAGAATTTCTAGGCTACTTACATAATACCCATCATGATGTCCCACAATCGGCCTCATCTTGCTTTCAGGAGTTTGCGTCTTTGAAATGTTATGGAGGCTAACCCGGTTAGAATCTTGATGTCTTACCAAGAATATCAAAGAGCTGGTAGTGAAGATTCCGATTCTACAGGTCAGCAGCCTACTTTGTAAGCAGCAAACATCACATGATGGAGAAATGTCTGGGACTGACTTCAGAGAGCTCGTAGGTAGAAGGATGTATGCTCAGTTAAACACTTGATGACTTTTTACAGTAAAACTGTATCTTATGTAACTTAATGTTCTGTAATCCAGTTATGCATTTGTAATTTTCAACTAAAACTGTTGATTCAGCTTTCCAGATACAAAAGTGTCCATTGTACTGCTATTGCCTGTAAACCACCAGTATTTTTTTTCCCTCCCCTCAAGCACAATTTGGAACAAAAGAAGTAATTTCCCAGTTTCATGGACCAGTAACAGTTGAGACAATAATTTTATGCAGCTAAATTTATTCTCAGAACAGATTACATTTAAATGTGGAGAAGTGGTCAACAGCAGGGAAAATTGTTCTTTTCGGTGTCAGTCAGGTGCTTTATGTAAGACTGAGCTCTGCTAATAAACAGCAGGTGTCTCCTTTCTTACTGCTGCTAAAATAAATCAAACCTGCTTTCGCTGACTGTACAGCACAAGTTTTAGCAATGTATTAATTAACCTGCTCAAGAAAGGAGTAATGGGGTTAATGGTAATGCTGAAAGGCTGAGCCCATATTAGCTGTTGAAATAAGAAACTTCTTTTCCATGGGTGATTTACTAACAGTTTTAGGATCCCCAGTTAAATGATCTATGAAATGTTTGATAAAATTAAAAGAAAAGGGATGTAGAACTCTTAAGTGACACAGAACTGGCGTAAGCTATTAGATACTCCGTAGTTTCTGTTCCTTTGTCACGAAAGGGTGTATTATGTAGGTACAGGTGACTCTGCACAGGAAGTGTATCACTAAAAACTCATTTTACTGTGAATGGATTCTATGCCCTTCCATGCAGTTTTTGTTATTCCTGTTTAACCACCCTGTAAGTGGCCTCTGTAGCCTTACATCCTCCATACCCCCTTGCTCCCCTTCAAATGAAACAGTAAGTGGCTTAAATAAAACCTACAGCCAGCACTTCAGATTTCAAAAGAAAGGCTTTTATCTGATCATTGACTGTGAATATAAATCTCCTTGCTTCTGCAAGGGAGCATATTAATAACATGACTGACATGTGATACTTACCTCTAACTTACTACTTGCATTGAAAAAAATGAAGAAATTAGCTTTGCTTTACATGATTTTTCTACAGACTTCAATAAAAATGGGGCTACAAATAATTACAAAGCCTGCCTTTTTTTAGGCAACCTATAGTATACAGAGTGGAGAATGTTACTAACAGCACATCCAGTAAAGACAATACATCAACATAATAATGCAGGATATTTCAGTAAAAATAGAATAAATAAAATAAAAATATTTTAAGCTGTATTTAACAGGTTAATTTAGAATATGGCATCAGACATACAAGGCATAGTGAACATGGCTGCCTGCCTACAGAATCACTAGGTATTATAAAAAAATGCATAGATAACTGAGGGTCTCTGTAACATCAACTAAAATAGTGGCACTTGCTCAAACACGCATACCCCATACATACTTTTTTGGCCATGGTAAAAATGTTTTAATATATTGTTTAACAAAAGATAATGGGCTTTGCAATATTAGGCTCCGATTCTGCAAACACCTGCACATATATTTAATATTTTGGAGAATAAGGGGCTCTACTGAAGCAAAAAGGCCACATAGAGTTAGACCATTAAGCACACTACTTAAACACTTGCAAAATCAACAACACTGTTAACAGACACCAAACTCTTAAAACATAGATTGGGAAGTGACCTACAGTTTTTCAAATACCCTTCTATCTTTTCCTCAGCCCCTGCTGCAATTGCACACTTTGCCAGTGAAAGCTAACTAAATGTTCGTTCACAGCCTTGACAACACCGATACAGAAGAACCTTTACAGTGCTGTTTGCTAAGTGTTGTATTAGTTTAAAGACAATCTGTGTCTCTCTTGGGGAAAATCAGCACTACACAGATGCAACTACAAAATTTAATTATACTGTTTAAAATTCACTGTTGTAGAACAGTTGCAAATCCCAAATCCTGGCATTTCCAGCTGAAACTTGAAAAAGACACTGTCGAAGTATTTTCTGTAATTTAAAATAAAAGTCAAAGTTCGAATCACTAGCATGACGACAAATAAGGAAGCTTTTTCTTTAACTTCATGATCATACCTAAAGGTACGTTGTTAGGCACCACATTTTGATAGCAGTCATAATAGGACGCGCGTTTTTACACTGCTCCTAGCAGACATCACTGGGATTCGCTACTAGAAGCTGAACGAGCCTGTATGCAAGCGGCCATCTCCACGCTTTTCGATCTGGCTTCGTCCATGGCCAGTTTAAACCACTGGTACCGCTAAAAGGGGTGGGGTTGTTTGTGTCTCCCCGCCTCCAGCTCTCCCTGCCTACTTGGCATAAGCAACTTCGCCTCCAGCTGTACAAGCAATAAAGCTGGTGCAAAGGGGGTCGCAGGGATATGAGCCTTGGGAGGGGAAACTTGCTTCAGTGCCTGGGGTGCAGAACTGGGGTCATAAAAGAGATTTGAGACTGGTGGAGGATCAGCTCCTTAAGAGGGTATTCTAAAGAGCTAAGTTTAATGACAATAGTTGCATAGCTAGCCTTCACCTGACTCTTGCTCTTACATCACACTGAATTTCATGTTTTTTCTGCAGTTTTCAATGCAGAAATTTCCTGAATCATCATTCTTTTCCCCTCGTGTTCCTAAGTTGCTTTGCCCAGGTGCTGCCGTTAATTTCTTTAAACAAGGAAAGAAAAAGAAAACAGTTTGTTTATAACAGTCCCTTGCATAGTAAAATAAAAAAAGAGTTCTTGCAATAACAACCTTGCCAATGTTCTTTTAAAATTATAGTATGAGCAGACTTCCAGAATTGGGAGACAGTTACAGTTTGGAACATATCTATAAATGGAGGCAAAACATTTTTAATGCTAGTTAAAAATATCTTTGATGTTCCATTTCCAAAATTTGCACCAATCTGCAGGTCTAGACAGAAGATGGCGAAGGGAGAGACTCCAGATGCATAACTGCATTAGAAAATTAGCCTGAGGTACAATTTGAAGGGGCAATACTGGGCTGACTTTACCAGGGTCTGCAGCAGTGTGTAAATCACAGCAATTAGATGAAGCCTTTGGAGCAAAAGCATTGAAATCAAGATGTACCACTTGAGGGATTATTCTGTTAGAAAACAACTCTCTTCTTACTTTGTCACAAGAGCATTAAAAGTAAATGAAATTTCACGGAATTTTGTAAATAACAAGAAACATGATTGTTCTTTTTGTAGCATGTTAAGTACTCAGCAACAAACTCTGAGGGGAAAGGGGAATTGTGCAACCAGATGCTGAATTGAACATTTCATCAAACACTTGTATGGAAAAGGTATGGAATATTTTAGTCTCTATAAGAGTTGTAAGACAATAAAATTACTGATTAGTTTTTTCTCACTCCTGATTGGCTTGAGCCCTGTGTGAAACATGGTATTTTTAATGAGTTAGTGACAGATTTAGGAGAATAAATTTAACAGCTAACAGTTGCATTTGTCTGTTTAAAGCTGAAAAGCTTCCGTGGATCACCCTGCAACTCAATTACTGAAAACACTTCTGGATTTTTCAGCATTAGTTTGGTATTAAACATGATTCTTCTCTAAGTCCATAATGTAAAACCAGGAGATGAAATAATGACACCATGATTCAAAAGCATGTCAGGGAGATATTGAAGTGGTTGCTAGACCAATGCTGACAAACAATTTAAAACTAACAGGTGTAGCTCTGTAAAAAATAAAACTTGGTATTTAATCTACAGGAATTCAATGGTAGCTAATACTTGGTACCCATGCCAGTGTTGAAAACAGAGCAAAGTGCTGTAGGATTTAAGATTGGTTTGTGACAAATCCAGCTCAAGACGGTGAAACTATCAACTCGGGCATCATTCACTCCAAGGACTTGAGCATGAGTTCACTGGGAGGGACGTGGCCATATTCTTTTTTTGTGTGAGTTTAGGTAATGTTCATGTATTTACATTCAAACAGACCTTCCATTGCTCACGATGTAACTCACTGATAGCAAAAAATTATTCATGCTTCTTTTCATATCACACGATGGTGGCAAGAACAGGAGAACATGCTTGTCTAACATTGTTTCAATAAGGGTAAATTCTCTGAAGACAAAGCATCAGCAATTTGAAATGGAAGGCCAGACGTTGTCAGTTCATTTTCCTTAGTGTAGCTACTGTTATCTTCAGTTAAAAGGTAGGAGAATCTTCTCTCTTACACAGCTATGGCATCTCAGTGACCGGGCGTTTCTGTTTCAAAGTGTCAATGAGGGACAACACTCCTCTTTTTACGTTAGTTGTAACTCTTCTAGTCACCGAGTCTGCAGGAGGTGGGGGCGGTCGAACTTTCTGTGAAGGAGGTCTGGCTACTAAGCACTTCTGATACCGCAACTGCAATGAGGCAAAAGCATTCTCCAATCCTTACTGTATCCAATACTTTCACAGAGCATTTTAAATACAGTTTTAATACTTCCCCACTATATGTAGTCAAACCTCCATTTTGGCAATGACACATAGCCCAGCTGAAGTTAATGGGACACTGGTCTCAATCTGTGGGCAGAAACTGTTCATTCATTAGCACGTGACAGATACTAAATCTGTATCATAGGAACAGACCTTTGAAAACTGAAAAGTAACCTTTCTGGATTTAGCTATTTTTGAACAAGAATTATTTTCACTATATTGTCACTGGATTGTATAACAGAACTCTCAGCAAAATATTTTTCCAGCATTAGATAATTTGTGTAGTGAAAGAAAAGATTTGTAACTTACACAGATGTTGCAGAGGTTAGGAGGGAAGATGATTAAAGGGGTATTGTTCACTAAATTGACATTTCAAACTTAAAAATGTTTGGGCTTTAACTGATTAAATATAGCAGAATCCCAATTCCTTTTTTTATCTGTTCTTTTTCTGTCTTGAAATTAATATAATCGCAGATTTGGAAGGATGATTATTTATGAAGGCAGTGAAAAATCTAACAGGTATTAGATGCCTTTGAAGAAGGTCACTTACCATACAAGCAGCCTGAACAGCTTCTGATACATTGCCTGCATTTGGTTCACACCAAAAAACGTGGCACTCAAAATGCTGGTTTCCTGTATCCATAATGAAGGCGAACGTGTGAATGTCCTTGCCCACTCCCATGAAAGACAGGAACCGCACGCGACACTCCACCATGATTTCCTCTTCATTCTGATTATGAATCAAGTGATTGAGCATTACTGTTGGATATTCTGTGGAACTTTCAATTTTAAGTTGATTAAATGGGGGGGAGGATGGGGAATGACACTGATACAGTATTGTGGAATTCCATTCTATCTATCTGCATATACCACGTGTGCTCAGGCCTGGGCTGGATCTCCCCTTTTAGGCTGTCACCAGCAGACCAAGGCTTTAAGCGTTAGCACTCAGCATATTGTGCATTTTTAAAACTGCTTGTTTTGTGAACGAACAAAATAACGTGGCTATCATGACTCCAAAACGTGCTCCCCTGTCACTGGTATGTTATAGAGATGTTGGTCTAGTACCTCATCAACAGACATATATAGAAGACATTCTTTGAAAGTTTCACTGTATTAATCTCTATGGAAAACGGTCTACAAAGACAGTGATGTGAAACACAGATTTTAATATTGCTCTTGGCTTCCATACCAAGAATAAGGTAAATACAGTTTAGAATTTAGGATTGCTACTTAGAGCTTAACCTACAATGTTTTAGGCTCAAAACTCCTAGAAAGGATAACACTGAATTTGTGTTAGGTATGTAATGAATACTAATAATAATTTACTTCTGAGAACATGCTTGAAATGGTAAATATAAAGCTGAAGCTGATACCCGCAATAAGAGCCTCTCCAGATTCTGGAAAGCAGTAAAATGCAAAATAAGCAAATGAATTCTAGTGTAAATTAACTCCTTCTACTAGTGTTTCTGTGTTCCTGGTTTTCAACACTCATATTACGTTAAATGCATTTTAAACAGGACAGTCTGCCTTACCCTTTCACTGATGACTGTGACAGTAGCATCAGCAACATTCATAGTAACTGGCATCCAGTCTTCTTTGCTAGAGGAAGCCATTAGACTTTCAATGGCACTGTTCAGAGTATCCATTCCTAAAGGAGAAGAAAATGCAACAGTGAAAATTAAATACATGAGTATAAGTAGACAATAACGAGATTTATATTTTCACATAGCAGTACAGAAAACACATTGTTATGGACTCATTAAAATTAATTTCATGATGGGAGGAAGGGTTGTGAAGTTGGGTCTTCTTCATCTGAGAAAAACAAAACAGGCGCCTCTGGCTTATTAAAAACAGGATAGCATCTTCTTTAGCTGCTGCACCATTTCAGTTCTCTAGGGCCCTTCTCATTAGTAGCAGAGCTCATATTCAGAGAAAGCAGTAGAAAGAAACTCCCGCTTTCTTGGCAGCTCCCAAAATACTCTGGTTGTAAAACACATGTTCAGAAAAGGCCCTGAATATTAGATGTCTTCATGCCTGACTAAGTACAGGAGTTGTTACCCTTCAAAAATCATGCGTTTACACTTGGCTAGCCAGAGTCCAGCCTGTAGAGTTTATGCAAGGTACTTTGGAAATCACTGAAGTGTCACATACCCACAGGTTTAGCTACAGGTAGCATGCCCAGATACTGGACGTGGAACTTCTGTACCAGCTCTGTCTTTGGTGTTGGGAAATCTACTGCATGGGAACAAAAATCAATTTCTATTAATCAGCATTCACAGCAGGGAAAACCACTTTTAGTTCATCAATAACATAAAACAGTTTACCCACTAATTGTACTCTGAAAGTATTGTATCGATTAAAACAAATATTTACTCTTCCTGACAAGAACAATGCTCAGTAATTTCTAAAGGCATTAGGGATAAACTTGCATCACCTAATTCTTGATCTAAGCTAAGAATAAGGTGACATTATATTGCTAGCGTATTAAAAACCAGAAAATATTGATGAATGTGCCTCAGAGACACACAGACCTAAGTTTCACTGCATAGCTATGTAAAATCTGGAATCTGGTTTTAATACCATCCTTGTTAATACGTTAAACACAGTCTATGAGTAATCAATACTACTGTATGAACAGACAGTTACATAAGTTGATGTACGGATTAGGAGTAAGGTATTCAGTATAAATTGGTGGATCTAGAAGCATATAGTTTCCTATAAAGCTAACACAAATTACATTTATTCTCCTGGAATACTTTCAAAATAGCAACAATTAAGCGATGCCTAATAAAGGCATGCAAAGGCAACTTTCTTCTACCATGCAGCAGAGTGTGCAAAAGACCCTTAAGTTGGATGACAACCCACTTGTACCCCTTGCCTTGGAAGTTGCTAAAATAGATGCTGAAACTGAAGAGCTCTCCTCCTAGCTCCTCTGAATCCAAGTGATTAACTGATGTACATTCTGTTCTTAAGGAAGATTTGGCCAATTTGTGCAGTCTCAAGTCAGAAGGTATTTTGAGTTGAAAAGGATCATACGTGCAAGTAGCCACAAATAAGTAAGACTGCATTTGCAACATTTGTATTTCAAAATAAAGGAGGAAATGCACAATTTGACATAACTGAGCAGAACTCCGCTGCTGTCAACCTAACCAATAGAAACGTTTAATGTTTAAAAGACAGGATTACACTCCTGACTTCTCCACCCAACACGCTCCCTTTTGGTCAAAAGCAGCATCAGAAACAAAACACATCTAAAATAGGACCATCCCAGGGATACTAGCTGTAACACACAGTACCTTGCAGAGGAACATCAAGGGTGACATTTGCCCTCTCTTGCAATGAGCTGCAAGCCATAGCTTTAGCATTCTTCCGTTCAGCCATAATCTGAAGAAGATAGTGACAATATAGCTTGTTTTTTTCTTTAAGTACAGTACAGTAGCAACTACAAATATAAATTTATTCCTATTACAACCCTAGTCTCTGAAATCAGTCAGAAGCTACATGACTAAACAGGTTATTCTTTTTAAATAAAAATTTCATTTTCCTCCAGTTTATTCATCATTCCTTAACTACATAAAGAACTTAAGTGGTGTCCAAGGCTAGATAATAGAGAGATGGAGGAGGAAAAAAAAACTCCAGCCATTTTTATCAACAGCAGAATTGCAGTGAGGAGTAATATAGCAAGAAATATAAATATTTAACACACAGAGAAGAGTGTTCATTATTCATGTTCCTCTCTGATCTATCTTCTGCTGTGGATAATTTTCCCCTCTATTTTTATGTTTCTTCTGGAATTAAAATCCCATGCAAAATATAACCTGTTCTTCCCTCAAAACGTGTAATATTAGCAAAAGAGGTAAAAAAAACCCCAAACCCACTTCAAAATAATCACTTTGGACAATTATTTCCTATGAATATATGACTGAGAAGGGACCCAGGGAAGCTAGTAAGGGTTTTCCAAAGCTCATACATAAAGCATTGCTATCTGCTTCTTTATGCTATGACAGTTAAGCTATAAAGAAACTAGTGTTTCAGCGGATGACACTTGGTCTGAAGATACTTCTAGCAAATTTCTCCTTTTTGTTTTGTATTTTGAAAGTATCTTTTGTTACAGGGACACAAGATAATATTTCCCCCTGCAGATGAAAAATGATATGCACTAGTTTAGGAAGAAGCTCTGACTCAGCAAAGAGGGTCCAGTGTGTCAGTTAGCACATGCCAAGAACCTCCCTGAATCCTGATTCCATCTACTGCTGAATTACAAAGGAACACACTCTACTTAACAACACTACCCTGATTTATTCTGTGTTACTATTAGCTATGGTTTTAAATTCTTAGTTGCTCTCTTACCCAAAATTAATGCCAGGAGTTTCATGTCATAGCTACATAATGTGACAGTTCTACTCTGATACCCATGTGTATAGCTACCATGACATTTACTCGATGTTGACCTTACTGGACAAAAGCCGCTGTGTAGCAGGGCCTGCATAGCTTGCTTTTTCCCTGCTAGACTTGTGGGAAACATCCGTGAGAACTGAAGGCTGGAGGAGGGACCTAACAGGTCTAGGCTTCTTCAGTCAGCCACTGCTGCAGTTCCCGGTGTTAAGCTTCACCAAGCACAGCCCGCAGCTCCCTGGACAACCTGAGCAGCTCCCAGCCACCTGCATTTCCTCAGGCACCCAAGCCCAGACAGACCTGCCAGGCTTTGCACAGTTGCTGGACTGCCTTCTGCCTCTGCCTCGGGCAGAACTCTGCTGCCCAGAAGGTTACAGTCATGCACACTGTGTAAATGCTCACGTTTGCATTAAACATCACAAGTTCAGAAGACACATTTGCAGTGTTGCAAAAATGAAAATTTTTTAGACTATACAACTGGCTACAAAAAGAATTTGACATGACCGATTCCATTCACTAATGTGAAGACAAAGTGTAAAAAGCAAACGACAGGCACACAATAAATGAGCAGAATTTTAAAACCTGAAGGTTTCCTAACTAGCTTTTCCAGAACAGCAGTAACTCACAGAGAGGGATAAATTACATAAGGGTAACTGATAAGGTTATTCATGCCCACAGCCCACTTTTCCTGTGGTGCAAACTGACATGTTCTAAGGAAGATCAAAATAAGCAGCATAATATTTTTTAAAAGGGGGATGCAGCCTCAAATCCACCACAACTGAATAAAACAAAAGAAGAGTTTCAAGTAGATTGGTTTAACTGCTTCTCTGTAAAGTGTTTCAATTGGATTTGCCTGCTGTAAAGGATGTGCTGCTTTGCTACCACTGCATAAAATGACCATACAGAGGACACTCATGAACTGATCATGCAAGGAAACCAAAGTTAATGACCAGGGAATGGTGGAAAATCTGTAAGGTAAAATGACTGGAAAGAACAGTCCTCTCCAGTATGAGAGACAACATTACCACAAGCAGGAACTAAGATCCTTTAGTACTGGTAACCAGAGTAGCTTAAAGTCCCTAGTCTCCTTGATTTTATTTTTTTTTTTAAGTGGACAGAGTAACAGTAGCAACTCTTTTCCTGTCTGTCCTGCAGGGTAACACCATTAAAAATACCATTCAAACAAGTTCGGATTTATTTACGGAGTTTAACGTCACCATTTATTATTAATTGAAGCTGTGTGTTCTTTTTCCATTTTGAACGTGCAGCTTCTTTATTATTCAAGAAAACCTTCAGTCTCTATACACACTTGTCAAATCAAAAGCGCGTATCATCCTCCTCAAATCTAAATGCTCACCCTCCCATTATTCCCATCCATTCGCATCCTTTCCTTTACAAATTCTCTACACCATTTCTCACTACCAGTGATATAAACGAAACTAATATTGCATATGGTTGCTGATTGTATTAGGCTCAGGGACCTCTAAACAGGTGAATGCAGCTGACTTCAAATCCACTTGCCTTTGAACAGATTTCGTGTAAACTTGTGGCGATGGCTTTTGCAGGTGTGTCACATCGAAACACATGACATTTCAGAATTCTTGTGTCTTTGTCTCTTGCCACATAAGCAAAGTCTCTGTGTAAACAAAATAAACTGACACATTAGAAACAAGCAAAACAAATTAAGGCATTAGAATCAGTTGTACCTCCAAAACAGCAAAGGGCTATTTCAGTTTAACAGGTATGTCTCAGCTGCCAGAGGACAAAACACATGCCCTTAGACAAAGCAGATCTACAAATCTAATAAACCACATACCCATGAAACACATACTTAAAGATTGGTGCTTAACCTATTTAATTAAAGAGCTCATTACAGTTTCCTAACCCTGGCAACTTCCTGAACTTACAACCTCTAATTCCAACTGCAGCTGTAAATACACAGTAAAATTTACTCAAATATTTTATTCAAGTGGGGAGAGAACTACAAATTAAGACAGAAAACACATGCAGCTCTTAAATGCTAAGAAATCTGAGAAATGGCATATGAGATTCTAGTTAGAGAAAAATCTTATTTCAAAGGACTGTATAAAGTGTTTAAAACATGCAGATAGTAATTAGAGATCTAGTTGCATAAGGGAGATGTGAACCTGCTGAGCTTTGCTCACGCTAATTGGCCTAAATTTCTGACCTTATTTTTTCAAAAGTTAAATAAAGCTGGCCTACAAAAGAGATTTTTGTACTGTACTGCACTGCTAGTCACTATGGCATAGTATAGCTCTCTAGCATTGGTGAAGGAAGTGCTGGATTATGTTTACTTGTTCTCAGACTGTGTAAGAGTTGGAGCAATTCTGAAATAGTCTGAGTGGTATACTGAGTCGGGAAGAAGCCTGGCTTTGCCTGGCTTGCTGTACCAGACAGAGTTCTGCTCCCTGGTTTTGCACCTCTGCTTTTTCATGTCCTCTAAGCAACCACAGCCCAGTCCTACTTTGTGACCCTCCTGCTATCTCCAGATTTCTTTGGGACTTGGCATCCCTAGCAAAGCTATGCCAAGTAGCTAACTAGAATGAGACCAGAGAAGCGAAGCTGGAGCTCCCACCAGCCTCTTATGCCTGAAGTCTCTTTTCAGTGTCTTTCCTCTTTACATGTAAAATAATTACCAGCAAGATTCTAACTGGTGAAGGGAGAGAAGGGAAATTCCTAACCCACAGGTTTTATATACAGGAATACTTCAGCTTATACTAAAGTCTATGAACATCCTGAGCAGGGTTTAATGTTGCATGGATTGCCTGTTTCGTTGTTCATTGTAGATGCCCAGTGAACTGAAGAATTTTATACTGAAATTATCCAGGGAAAACCAGACTGTGGCAAATGGATAGCTGGACTTCCAGCTCTGTAGAAGATACGAACATTGTCGTGCAGTTAAGGACCTTACCTGTATCTAATTCAGCAGCACTAGATTCTGTCATTAATGAGCCCTTGCAATGAAAGGGGCAGCTGCCCACAGTCTGGGCTGCTCAGTGACAGGCACAGGCTGTTCCTCTGTCTAACCACTTTGTAACCTGCAGCCTGATGACTAATACTTAACAGCCCCCCATCCCGCAAAAAACTACCAGGAGCTGAGATTTGGAAAGAATTCCACATGACAGAACCATGCAGAAACACAGTGAAGCTGGAGGCACCTCTCCATCTCCACATCTGCATGCCCACATGCGACGGCACGCACTGGGGCACAATGGGGACAAGAGGCAGCACGTGGAGCGGGTTGCCACCTGAACCCTTCCTGCACGGGAACACAGCCCTCGGGCTGCAACGGCTGTCACCAGCTGCAGCACTGCCCTGCCAGCACGTGCAATGCCGGCACCTTGGGAAGGAACAGTGTTTCACCCAGTTGCTCATGACTTGCAGGAAAAAATCACAAAGCAATAATCCAGGAAGGTGTTGTCTATTACAGAAGATGCCCTGGGGTTTCCTAGCTCCAGCATGACCCCCAAACACTCGGCCACAATCTGCAAGAGCCTTTTGGCATGTTGTACCCTTCTGCTGCACTGCAAGTTCATGGAGATGCTGAATCCCAGCTGGGATCTTCCTCCTGGAAAAAAGCTGATGCTTTTTAACTCATCTGTACATTTGCCAAGCCTTGCTTTAGAATGGTTTCCTCCTAGCTTAATGTTTCAAAAGCAAATTGAAGACTCCTAGCTGGACTCCAGTATGGCTCAGCTTTGGCCTACGAAAAATTAGTAGCTGAGGGGGAAAAAAATTAAACCAAGCTCTACATAAAACACCTCTGAGATTTTTGCCTTTTGAAGTAGTAAGCTTTCAACATTAGTGATGCTCCTGAAAGCGATACAGAGCAGATGTTTGGAAATGCTCTGGCTCACAGAAGTCCCAAATACAATATCCTGAGCTCTGACGAGACCTCGCCTGGTTCGAGAGCTGTAAGTGAAGAATTTCCACACATCCTAAGCATTTGGGATTTTTGTTTTCTATATGTTTGGCTTTGGCTGCCATCTTTTAAATGCCATAAGTTTCAGACTTCACATTTTTGAGTCCAAATACCTTCCCTTACAAACATTTTAAGTGCAATATTAAAACATTGTTACTTAACAGACAGGGATTTACTACCATAACTTCATCAAGATTTCCCCCCCTCCCCCCCCCCACCCCCGCCCCCCCCTTTACATGCAAGAAAAACTCGATGGCAGTGACCATCACTGCAGGGCAGCAAAGATGCATGAACAAGCAGATTGCTGCGCACACCTTATTACTGGATCAAGGTCATTCCTTCGGAGTGCAGACATCACAGCTGAAATCTTTGTTTGCATTAAATTAAAATAACACTGAAAGCCATCTATGTGACCATTACATGGCTATTTATTACCTTTACAAGCATTTAGCTCAAATCAATACTATTCCTTTGAGGACTTGTAAACAAGTGATTTATGCATTCCTTTACAAGATGATCCTAGGAAGAGCATCCTGTGTTGTTTTGCCAAGTTACTTACACAGCGCAGAAGCCTGTCTGAACAAACAGAAATCCGCACAGCCCCAGGAGCACTGTACAATACCAGAATTTCTAATCATAAGGCCACCACCTTCATGGAGTTGCACAAACACAGAAGATAACTTGTCCCTTCCGCTAGTCATACAGCTATCTGTTAGAACCTTCTTTTATCATTAATAAAAACTAAGACGGGACAAAGCCATCAAAGCAAGTCATCAGGGCTTGGAGGACATGACACGTTGCCAGCAAAACCCATTTGTAACAGCCCAAGAAACTGTGGTCCAGCCTTTGACCAACAGCTCTGGCAGCGCCCTGGCACACCACAACTGCCCCAGTAAACTACCGTGCTTTGCTGTAGGAGACCGCATCAGGTGGGGCTTCTCCACTGTGCTGCCAAGTCCCTGACGCATGGACAATCCCTGTAGCCGCGTTACATCTCACCCTGTGGAGAGTTTATCTGAGACCCAAGCTCAGCTGCAAGGATTGAAGCAATTGAAGGCAAGGCTGAAGCCTTAAGGGACTCTGTCAGATAATACTAAATGTGTTTTAGTCAGCACTCTATCTGCCAGCGCAGGTAGGACTCAGAGGACTGCAGAGAGAAAAATGAGCCAAACAATTAAAACTGTGTTAAAGACTGAATTCTGTCAGGATCACAGATTTTGTTCATAAAGGAACACAACTCATAGTTACGCCCTGTAAGTGGGGAACACCTTAGATGAGAGTATTTTCAACAGTATTTTAAAGGCAGAGAGGCAGCGGGGACATCTGCTGAGCCTCATTTCTCTCACAAGTGTAAATTGACTTTTCTGATCAAAGGAGACCAATGTGGAGGGCAGCACTGACATTAATGAGCTCGCACGCTTTTTGGTAAGAACATTTCTCTGTTCCTAGAAGGCTAATGACAGCAAAATGAACGATCCACTGTGCTGAGTCCGGCTCAGTAACCTCTCTGAATGTTAAGACCTGTGGCAAGGGCAGGGAGGAGGGGTCTGATGAGCGTTACAGATGCGGTGTCTGTAGTGGGACGCTCCAGGTGACAAGGGGGCTCACTTGCCACTTTAGTCCTGCCACAGAAGTGCCTGCAACCCTGTCGTCCCTGCAAGAGGATGATGAAAACAGTCCTGATGAGACAGACCTGCTCAGCACTTGCCAAAGGGCATATACTGCCCACAAAGATGTTATTTGTAGTCAAAATGCAAGGTGTTGATTTTCTGATGGAGCTGGTAGTGACCCTACATATAGGGCACCTAATGTTCTCATCTATGGACCGCTGCAGGACTTCTTTTTTTGAATGTCTTCCTTATATTCTATATAAACATTTCTGCTTGTAACAGTATGCATTCATAAACAAGGCAGTATAGCACAATTACAGAGAAAATGAAACACCAGATAGTACATCAGTTTCGACCACTGAGAGCTAATAAAACCCTCACGGTGGTGTTTCAGACGCACATACCAGCGTTTCACTTTAAGTACCTGAACAGCTTGAACAAAGTAAATCAGCTAATTACATGCACGGATTGTGAATACGCATAAACCTTTAGACAGTCAGGGTCTGCATCTGTAAATCTGCTGAGACAGAGTAGGAAATATGAGTTCTTCAAAACCTGCAGTACTGCATCACGCACAAACCTGCAGCACCATCTGTTTTCAAATCATCAATCAAAATCAGCACAAAAACAGTCCTTCTCCCTTCTGACAGTGCACAAACGATAGTACTGATTTCATTGATTCATGAAATCACCTAGACGCTCACATGCTCGCACAAGCTGTCCTACACAGCAGCCCAGTAGCCAGGACCTGGAGATGGTGGTACAGGCTGGTGGCAGTCAACTCCTCCAATGCCAGTGGGAGCCTTGCAGCCTTGCTTCAGGCGTTTCTGGGCATTGGGAAAATCAAGCTCCGTGCTCCCTTTCGGAGAAAAAAGATAAAGCTTTGGGGACTCCAGAGTATCTGCTCCCTGCGACATCAACAACAACGTAAAACTTGGGAAAAGATTCGTGTTTCCCTACACAGGACCAGAAGGGAACAGCTTCTTGTTTAGTCCAAAGTCTTGAACATCCAATAAGCCAGAAGACTGCTCTCCAGTTCTTCTTTTACTTCAAATTCCTTCTGAGTCGATTCATCTGTAAACCTTCATTTCATTCAACTGCGGCTCACTTGAAGCTGATTAACATTTAAGTGAGATTTATGTGCAACAGGCCTCTTTGATAATGAAGAGGTGCTGAGTAATGTGTTTGCAATAGAAATTCATGGAAAAAGGCAAATGCCTCCTCTCACCACTCCTCTGTCTTTACACCTTGCTGGCAAAACAAGGGAAAAAAGGAAGTCAAAAGTCTTTACAAAGCCCATGGCTGGATACAGAGCTGGCACAGGGTTAATAGATCACATCTCATCCAACTGAAGTCTTCTCTGTCTCAATAAGGGGGTGTGTGCACATGAAATCTGGGATTTGAACCACAGCTCCTGGTAAAATTCCTTTCCATGTCAGTGGGGAGAGCAACAAGGTGTTTGCTGGGAGAATAATACATTTCACTGCAAAAAAAAGGCTGTATATTCTTAAACTTTGTAATACAGGCGCACCAGTTCTGTTGATACAGGATTATACAGAAGGGGTACTGCACAGTAGGTTTGGTTTTGTTTTGTTTTGTTTTTTTAAATCAATCATACAAGTACTACCTGGTCCACTAGTATCTTTCCAGTTATAGGAACTGGATATAACCAGTACTCTGGAAAAAGGGTAGAAAACCAGAGAAACAGTAAGAAAATTATATTGCTGTACAAGCAGGTAAGACTGGTTCTGCTGAACAGTTAAAAATTCAGTAGAAATTATTTTTAGAAGAGTACAGGACTAGAGACAGACATTTTAAAAAGCAATCTGGAGAATTGCAAAGATGATGTAGGGTGCTAAGTAGAAAGGAACACCATTTTTATTTGCTCTTTTACCCTCTTTAATTGGCAAATGTCTATAATAATTGACTAAACCTTAGACAGCCATACCTATTTAACACCTGGCTAAGCATCACTTAGCTGCTCAACCTTGGAAGAGTATAATCACATTAAATGCAATTTATGCTAATGCTGGCCTGTTTCAGTAGCAGTCATAGCCGTTTGCCACTATTAGGCTAAGGTCCTAGGAGACATCCCAATTAAGTACAGCCTGAGAGAGCAGCACATCCTCCATTACCTTCTCACTATAAACTTATTTCTTTAAAGGAGTGTAGAACTGCATTAATTTATTTTTTTTTTCAGTTAAAAACCCCCAACACCCTAGCCTTGAAGTCCAAAATAAATTTTTTTACTCTTATCAATCAGAATTAAATTGCCACTATTTAAAACAACTACACTGAAATGATACACATGCAGGAAAATGTAAATTGCTTTAGAGATTTATGTATTACAAATTGTAACAAGAATCCTTGAACCAGAAAATGATATCCTCTGGGCTTGGCTTAAAATTGATTGAAATTCATGCAGAATAGAATAATGGTTGGACTCGATGATCTTAAACGTCTTTTCCAACCTAAACAGTTCTATGATTCTATAGCCTACAGAAGATAACTGTTGATTTCTGTGTACTGGTGTACAGGCTCCTGCGACTGCAGGGTCACAGAACACACACCACCGGGCTGTGGGGAAACAGTCTCCTCAGTCCATAACCTTCAGGCTTCACTTTGCTTTCCTGCAAACAGCTGATCAGCCATTTGTGAAAGCAGGAAGAAAAGAGAGGAGCGCAGCCACCACTACAGCTGAGCAGGTCAGGAGGCACCCGGCAGGAGGCTGCCGTTCACCAGCAAGACATGAACATCCACGGGAGCAGAGTAAATGAGCAAGGAAGGAGAAAAGCAAGGAAAGTGAGAGGAGACACGTGAGAGGAAAAGCAGATAAATATAACACCAACAAGACCATGCTCTGATGGGGTTTTTCCATGACACGCAAACATTCTAGTATCACAAGCAGCAGAGAAGATGAGGTGCCAGAAACCCTGCAGTAATATGTACGCCAGAAATTACAGGTCTTCTGGATTAACACTTTAATTTTTTTATTGAGACTGCTCTTTCATGTAGGAGAAAGGGGAATGATTTACAGCTGAAATGAAGCCTGGGGCTCTCAGTTGAGTTCACTTTCTTTTTATTAGGGTCATGTCAAGGAGTTTGTGAAGTTAGGGAGAAAAACCCGAAGGTAAAAAACCAGAACTAAATGAAACAAGCAGCATTCACGGAAGGTGCAAAATCTGTTTGTGAAAGATTTACTGAGGACCTTTCAACCAGACAGACACTGAATGAAACCACTGCTTCCCTTCCACACCCTCCAAAGGAAACCCACTGCCCCTCCTCCAGGTGATTATACCAACCACTTTGGAATCAAATCCTGCAGGACGAAGAAGAAAAGTAACTACTCCCATGAGTCTTCTCCTTCCCCTTCTCCCAGACAGTCATGGAGCATTTAACCATGTGTACTCCTGTCTCCTCAGTGATCAGAGCTGGAAGAGATCTGGGAGAGAATGAATTTCTCCTACGTTTCTGACAGTTGCTGGCAATCCTAAAAACATATGAAAGTTGCGATTTCTCTTTAAGTGCTTCATCCATCCCAGAGTTCCTGCACCTCTTTGGCTGCTCCCAGCTAAAACCCAGAATGGCAAACTTAGCCACCACTACACTACCCTGGTCATTAATTTTTGATCCAAGTAGTTAAGATGCCCTCCCAAGCGGAGACTTTAAGGAAACTTTTCTTAGTTCAGTACTCGCACAACTTGAAAATGGTTTTCCTTGCAGCAAAACATCAGTTCTGCATTCATTAAATTCTCCTCAAATGATCTGGCATTTACGCAGTGTAACTTGGTTTTCTAATTCATGCATAAAGTTTGTAGGGCAAATTATCCCCTGCTGAAAGGCTGTTTGCTTCATTCCTTGATAACGTCACTTGCTAACTCTCAAGGAGGAGCTGTGGCTACTTTGTGCAATACTCAGAGGCTTTAATCTGGCAGCCCTAAATCATCCAGCCTGCTCGTTTTTCTTTGATGTCTTATCATTGCCACAGTTCTGCCTGCTTCCAAAATTTGTTAAAACCCTCACAGAGCTGATATGTCCGATACCCAGCTCAGCCCTTCAGAGCCCAGCACTTGCAAGTCTGAAAGCATTTGCATGACTTTCACTCCAATTTCCTTCCTGTGGCGTGATCCGAAGACGCCGCAGCTCTTCCCCAAGATGCTCTTCCCACGTCTCAATGCTGACCACCACCTCTGCTTGTGGGGAGAGGACAGGACTCCCGTCAGCCCTACCACCACTGCCTTGCTAGCCAGAAAGATGGCTCTAAGATGTCACATCATTTCACCTTCTACTACCAAGGGCTATATGCCACCTTTGCAAGGGGCCACAGATTTACATAGACGGGAGTCATGTCAAAGCACGATTCAGTAAGCTCTCCAGAACCATGAGCTGTGTTAACATAGTGATGACAGTACAGACTGTACAGCTAAGAGTTACATTCCACGCTGGTCCTCATGCCCAGTCTCACCTCGTGATCATATGGCTGAAGTATTAAAGTCAGGGTAAGGAGGATGGTCTAGCACATGGTGCCGTGGTCACCACCAGGACTGCCCTGGAGGCTCTGTGCTCCTGTAGCACTGGCAGCATGAGGGAGGTCCAGCTAACAGTATGGCACATCCAGCTGGTGCCTGGGGGTCAGATGGGGCTTACTGCTGCTCACCAACTGCTAGACAGACACGACAAGTTCAAAAGCCAAGCAGCAGCTTAGGCTTCAGCTTGTTTTATAAATGGACTTAAAGGAAGACAAAACTTCCAGGACAGATCCCATGAAAATCACTGACCACTGACTATTTTTCATGGTGTTTCCCCCCCTGCCACACACACACACACTTAATTGCTTCACAACATTTATGAAATGTGCACGGGCAGGGGCTGCCTTCCTACCCCGTGCAGCACTTTTCAAGGAAAAGGCACACAAATGAGGTAGGTTGTCAAGACCTTTTTAGTTGCTGCTTCTCCTTTGTATCATTGTAAAGTGGTGGTTTAACTCCTCAGGATGGCCAGTCTAGCATTTCTGTGAATGCTGAGCTAACTTTAAGTAAATGAATATGTTATGCCCGTGGACCTCTGAACAGCCTCTTTACAGCAAAATCCTGTAAATTTGATTTTGACAGATTAGTATTTAGAAATTTTTGACAATGCTTCTATGTTCCAGATCTAATTGGAAGATGTGGACCTTTGTTTATAAGGAATATTTCAAGTCTTAATAAAGAAATACATCAAGCTGAGATGCTCAAAGCGCTACTGCAGATTTAACTGAAGACGACAGCAGACTACACTAGAACAGTTAATCTCTCCAGTGTGATTTGTTTTATAAGCAATACTTACTAGTTCTCCTTTGTTCTTTATTATTCAGACAGAGAACACAGCAATCACGCACAGACACTACCCATGAATCTGCTTGCAGTACACTTTTGCCAGTGTTAGTCTGGGAGGATCACTGCTTCCCACATGCATGAAATCTACATTAGATTGCAAAGCCATAATCAAGAAAGTTCAAACATTTCCCTAGGCCAGCACCGCCTAAAGAATTGATTAAAAGCCAGTCAAGCCTAGAAACCGTACTCATTATATTCCACAAAGCAAATGCGAGGAGCGGTCCGCATCTCTAAACCACATTCCTGCCACCCAATCCCACTTTCAAGTCCTTGCAATTTAGAAAAGCAAACAAACCCCAAATCTCATCTGAGGGATGCAATTCTATCAGTAAGAGCCTTTGGAGTGGCTGCAGCCCTTGTGCTGCAAAGCACCTGACTACAATGCCTTACTGTCTGCACTCCCATGAAACAGGAAGCATTGTAGAGAATCCCAAATGATCCCTTTGTACATCCAAACAAATCAAACATGCTGGGGACAACTTTTCTTCTAAACTCAAACGACAAGCGACCAACCCAGCTGGATCCGAAGCAAATACCAAAAATAGGAAATAAACATCGATATTTCCAGCTCTTGCTAAACTTAGCTCTTAAATCCCTGCTCTTAGTATCATGGGTTTTTTCATCTTTAAATAAAAGGTGGGATTTGAATACAACTTTCTTGCATTTCAGATTACAGAGAACACCATCTAAATTTTAAATTCAAACATCAGAAGCAAATATCAAAACCCACTGCATCACATGATTTTAAACTGTTTTAGTACTAGAGGGTTCTGGACCTGGGAAAAAACCACAACAGCCAATATCAGCTTGACAGTACTGTTAACAGCAAGGTAAAATCATGACAGAGAGATACAATTTTACTCACTGAAGTTTAACTTCTGATCACTGATACAAGCAAACCAATACGACATTGGTGCGTGCCAGAAGGATAAACATGAAAATGGAAAAATGAAAATCATTTACCTCTCTCTGAATCCAGGGAAGCATGAAGAAACAGAAAGAGCAAGTTAGAAAGCACTTACACAGACAACACGTATCATAATATAGGGTAGCTGAAAAGTGCTGTACATTTAACGTTCGCTGTTCGTTTGTAGCACAGTGTATCTAAGCATACTGCCACTATTTCCTTTTGACACTTATTTTGGCTGAATCCTATCGCTCTGAAGTTTGTATTTTTGGAAACATGCAACGAAGCCAACAGGCATCAGCTGAATTTAGAGAGGCAGCACAGACATATCAACAGTGGGAGGTAATCAAGCTTAAAATACCACACACAACTCTGGGAAGTAGTATGAAGCAAGCATAAATAGACATAGAAAGTACATGAATGTTCCTTCTTCCAAAATAATACTACTTAAAGCAGACACTGACAAAACAAGAACAATTCTTCAGGCCGTGAAATCCTTGCATTGTTTAAACTGAAAGAGCAGAAGGATCGTAGTGAGGGGTTTTTTAATGCCTTTTCCAAAAGCTCATGCCCAAAGGTCACTTGGGCTCCTCTGAAAGTTGCAGCCCGAAGAAGTGACAGCCTAGGAAACAACCTCACATGAGCACTGAGCTGAAGCCAAGATGTATAAAATCACTACACACCTTCACTTCTATAGCGCTTCAGCAACCACTAACTCTTGGTATGACTTAACCAACAACCCGTGCCTGCCGGCGAAGGTGGGCAGGGGAGGCCTGAGCTTCCCTGGCTGGGGGCTGCCCTTCTCCCCCTTCCTGCAGAGCTGCTCTGCCTGCCCTACTCCCTGCCTGAGCCCTGGGGAGGGCTTGCTGCGAGTCCCTAGCACTCACCACAGCTGGCTGCTTTCCAGGTCATGCCAGCCACCAGAAAATACCAGCAGTGTGAGGTTGCAGGTATACGCGCACTTCTGGAGCTGTCGTGTGAAGAAAGCACACCGTTTCCCATGCCGTTACCACAAAGGATTAGCTGTGCTAGGGAACGAGGTAGGTTCTGCCCATCCCTCCTTAAAAACAGGACACCACTTTATGCAATGTATAGTGCCTCTAAAGGGATAGTAACCATTCTCCAGAAGAGAGCTGTTTAGTCCTGCTCTCCTGCATGCATCTCACAACTTCCCGCTTCTACGAAGGGCTCCCCTCCAGTGAGCATATGAGCAAGGTTCATGCACTGTGCACAAAAATGTGGGACCCTACATCAGCCTAGTTTGTAACTGACTGAGAAAAAAGTGGAGTGGAAAAATCATCCCATCTCAAGTAATACGGGCATTAAAGACAGAGCACAGTGAAGGGAAGGGATCCAATTCTCATTAGACATCTCAGTTCAGCAAGCTTGCAAAGCTTACAGCGATTGATCTGCTGCTTAGAAATGGCTTAGTGAGTAGATCTGGAATAAACATAGGTTTTCTAAGCCAGGTTTTGACTAAACGTGCATATGGTTAGCCAAAGCATCTGTCCAACATGGGAGTGCAAGTCACACATGGATGCATACATCCACAGCTAGAGGTTTAATTTCTTTCTTATGTCGACATGAAACTTCTCCTGGTGCAACTTGTACCCACGGCCCCTTGTAATAATCTCCATGAGGCTCCTTGTAAGGAACAGTAATTCACTGGAACAACCTCTCCAGCAACATGCTGGAGTCCCCATCACAGGAGGTTTTCAAGATGTGACTGGACAGGGTGCTAGACAATCTCATCTAGGCTCCCTTTCCCATGAAAGGTTGGATCAGATGGTCTTCTGATGTTTCTTCCAACCTGGGCTGTTCTACGACTCTAGGAAAGCAGCCAAGTCAAAAAGATCTGTATTTACAAATGTAATGGACATTCCCAGAAATTTTACAATCAACGTGTGAGACATAGCCTCATCGTAAAAAAGAAGAAACACAGAGCACTCTGCTCTACTTGCTTCCATGCACTGAACTTGGAGTTTTCCCCTTTCAATATCCAGTGACAACCTGTGTGGATCTCCCCAACCAAAACTCCTCATTTCTTCGCTTCAGCTATGTGGGCTCTCTAGCAGGCTTTGCAGTATCAGCAAGGACTTCACCATACCTATTGCTAATATTTTATACATTAAGGTTAAAATTATATCTCAGTATCGCAAATATTGGAAGTTTTTCAAGCCTAAATGGCCCTTGATTCTGTATTTCAGTGCCCATTTGAAAATCATAATTGAAAAAGTAGCATCACTTCTACTTTCCCAGAAAATGTTTCTAAGTAGTACGAAAAGCAAAATATATATAATTTTCTTCATGCATTAATCACCAGCTTTATATGAAGTGGGCAGAGATTATCTCTCAGAAAAAGCTTTATATTGGAAAAATCTTCCAGCAATTTAGACACAATACACTAGAGTTTAAAAAAAAAGGAAAAGAAATGTCTTGGATCTAGCAGATTTTGAACACAGTACAATTAGACACAAAACATGACCTGCTGGTGAAAACTCTTAAAGGGAGATCTGTTAATTCTGCTGTTGTTACACAAGATACAATCGTACAGAACAATCACCACTGCAGCTGCCAGCACAATGAAAATAGCTCAGGAGGAAATGCAGGAAGGTGAGTGAAAAACACAAGCGGTTGGGCTGCTGGACTTCCCCAGGCAGCAAGGAATGAGCAAGGCTCCGGCTGGGGGACTCCCACACCGTGGGATGCACATGAATCAAGGGGGGCTGCATCCTCTGTTTCTAATCAATTAATTACAGCTTTCCAGTTAACTCAGTATCTTCTTATAGAGTCTGCTGTAATTTGTGAATTATTTTCACACAAAAGATTATCTGCCTCTATTCTCTCCACTTTCTGGTAGCTCAAATATGGTTGAATGATTTACATTTAAACTTAAATAAATAAATTTTTTAAAAAATCATCCCAAGGCTAAAAAGCAGACATGGAAAGTTTCGGTTCAAATGGCAGATTTTGCTGATAGCTCTAAGTGCCAGAAATGCTGCAAGAGCAGCTGTGCAAGTGCTTCAGTATGGTGCTCTACTTATCATTTCCAAGCTGACTGAGTTAAAAGAGGTCAAGCCAGAGCCTGCCAATAACGTGGGAAGACAATACCTAGAAAAACTGTGTCAGGGCTGCCACACAGGATTTGAGATTCACTTCTGAAGGGAAACGGCCAAGAACTCTGAAGAAAACAGCTCACAACCTTCCAGCCAGTGTGAGAAAGGAGCCCTGCTTCTACAGCAAGTCCTGCAGGGATGCTGCCGCCCCGGGAAGGAGGTGACAGTCTCCCCCTCCCCACCACTTCTGCCAAGACCATTTATTCCAGGTTGTTTTCCAATTAGCGCCTTTGGAGGCAGTGCACGATGGTACTGCAGAGGGTGCCTGTCTCCCTGATCACCTCCTTTCCTCCGCACTCCCCGCACAGAGGGTCACTCCCTGCACAGAGGGTCGGGTTGTACCTGGCCCAGGGATCCAGCAGAGGCAAGCCAGAGGGTGGTGTAACTGATGGGGCACCATCCTGTGGGAGAGGTCTGCACAACATGTGACAGTGCTTTATAAGACAATCTCTCCTTCCAGCCCCAGGTTTCGTACATCAGTGACTGATGCAAGCTGTATCCTGGAGGCTTATCATCGATGTAAGATGCCCACCTCACAAGCTGAAGGTTGGTATTGGAGGTTTCACTGGGAGGTGAATGAACTGAGAAGCACAGTGGCAACACCCCTGTCCCCCAAAAGACGCCCCCCACATGGCACTCATGAGGCCGTATCTGGATTTCTGCATGCGGGTTTGTGCCCATCAGTACACGGTAAAGAGTGGCAAACTGGTGCAAGTCCAGCCGAGGGCCACCAAGGCTGCAGGAACTACACGCGTCCAGTCTGGAGACAAAGTGGGCTTGTTCAGCCTAGGGATGAGGGAATGGGGGGAGGATCTAACTAGTGTCTCCCACTTGCTCACAAGAGGGTTCAAAAAACAGAGAAAACCCAAGTTTCTTTTCCAAGAGAGCGTGTAAGCCCAGAGAAATACTCTGAGAGGCTGCGCAATCTCTGTTCTTGGAGATTTCTAAAAATATCAACCAGAAACAGCCCTGACATAATCCTGAACCCTGCCCAGCTTTGGGCAGGAGGCTGGTCTAGGTGAACTGCTGCAGTCCTTTCCAGGTGTGCCGTCTTTAGCTGGGGTTGAGTTAATTTTCTTCATAGTAGCTGGTATGGGGCTGTGTTTTGGATTTCTGCTGGAAACTGTGTTGTTGATAACACAGGGATGTTTTAATTATTGCTGAGCAGCACTGACACAGAGCCAAGGGCTTTTCTGCCCCTCACCCCACCCCAGCAACGAGCAGGCTGGGGGCGGGGCACAAGGAGTTGGAACAGCCAGGACAGCTGACCCCAGCTGGCCAAAGGGACATTCCATACCATATGATGTCATTGCTCAGAGTATAAAGCTGGGAGGAGGAAGGCAGGGACGTTCAGAGTGATGGCGTTTGTCTCGAGTAACTGTTACGCGTGATGGAGCCCTGCTCTCCTGGAGACAGCTGAACACCTGCCTGCCGATGGGAAGTGCTGAATGGATTCCTTGTTTTGCTTTGCTTGCATGCACGGCTTTTGCTTCACCTATTAAACTGTCTTTATCTTAACCCACGAGTTTTCTCAGTTTCACCGTCTCGACTCTCCTCCCCCATCCTGCCGCGAGGGAGCGAGCGGCCGCGTGGTGCTTGGTTGTCATGGTTTAACCGCATCCGGCACCAGGGTAACTTTTTTCCCTGACTCCAACAGAAACCCCTCAGTGCAGAGGATGGAGACATGCTGTGCAGATGGACACGGTGATGCTGTGCTTATGCAGACAGCCAGCTTGTGGGCCTGTCTCAGTGTTGGCCAGAAGGAGGCTGGCAGGGGCAAAACAACATGCTCAAGAGCCCCAGCAGCTCAGGTCCCCTGTGCGTCCACCCATCCTTGTGACCGGGCCAGATGCCCTGGACTACAAATATTCCACAGTTGCTACTGTTGTGTCTTC
Organism: Ibycter americanus; assembly: GCA_035590275.1. NCBI lineage: Eukaryota > Metazoa > Chordata > Aves > Falconiformes > Falconidae > Ibycter > Ibycter americanus. The sequence continues at coordinate 54,941,851 of JAVJGI010000001.1, forward strand.
TTCAATAAGGGCTGCTGTGAGACAACAATGTGGTGGAGAGCAAACCACACCGACAAACGCAACAGGTTTTGTTCTTGTTGGTGTATCCAGTAAGGTACTTAAGGATCAAGGTGATGCTCCCATGCTCGGCTAATGTTTTAGGAGGGCACCGCACTGCACATGAGCCTGGGAGAGCATTAGGAGTCTACTCCCCTGTACCTGGCAAGAATTAATTTAAGTCTATAGCCCAACCATTTTTGTCACTGAGGCATTCAGCTAACAGGGGGAAGAGGTTAACACTTCACACCGTTTCTGTAGCTTCCCCTGGCATCTGGCTGACTGCAACCTCCCCAGTTGCCTTTATTGAGCAGATCAGAAAAAAGTAGGGCTGCCATGTGTCACCTACAGCCTGAGCAAGTACAGAGGTCTGCCCTCCAACATGTTCAGGTGGGACTACACCCATCAGCAGCAGCCCTGACCATCTCTCTTCCTAAGGGATAATGACCAGCTGATAACATCTTTGCTTTCAATTACTGTGGAGTTTTAGTGCAGTAAAACATATGTTACTTGATTAAAAATAATGATGCATGGCATGAGCCTTTTGTCTTTATTTACAGTTGTAAGTACTGCCCAAGCATATCCTCTGAGGTACAGGAGAGGCCCGGCTCTGCTTTTCTAATTTGTAATTATGAAGCCTAGTAGCCCTTAATGCAGCAAAATTTTTATGTAAAAAGTATTTACACCTCAACAACATAACATCAACAAATAAAGGAAACAGCCTTCATTTCTGTGCACTTGGAAGTCTCTTGTTGCTTAGAGAATTATGTCCCTCGCTCACGTACGCCATTAGAGAAATACAGTTGCTTTCACTGAAAGGAAAATAGCTGTGGTTTATAATTTTTCTAAGGGTGTGGCAGCTTTTTCACCTTTTTGTTTTTAAATAGACCTTCAGCCTTTTGTCTTCCAACAAGTATCAGACTATTCCAGCCTTGAGTTTCTGGATCCAGACTGGCCTTGAGTTACTGGATCCCTGCCACGACCAGGATGGAGACTGAGTAGAAGTACAACTAGTGCTTTCTGCAGAAATCCCCTGTTCACTGTGGGCCAGATTGTGCCATCAATTTTTAAGCAATTCTCCACTTGTAGCAAAGAAGATTTCTGCTTAAAAATTGATGGCTTGATCTACCCTTCTGTTGCTAATCATACATTATGAAGACTACTATAACCTAGTCAGATTCTATTTTTAAAATAAAAAGAAAATATGAGGCAGCCTGACACGTTATATGGATTCACATGTTGTAAAGTCTAAATTGTACTCTTAAAGACCAGAGGCTGGGAATCATTAAGTCCCACTGACAGTATGAACGGTTAGACATCATGCTGGTATCTGACAGGCAAGCTGGTTCCTTGTTATTCCTCAAGTCCTCTCCATAAACAACCAACCTCAGGTCACTTTACCATTGCTTCAGGGTTTCCCTCATCAGCACACACTAAATGACAGTGACTGCAGACCTGAGATGAAAGAGTGGGTGCACTTACAGTTCACCAAAGCACATGGCCACCCCAGGCACCTCCTCTACTGATGTAAGCCAGGGGAATCTTTCATAACCCACTGCAGACCATTTCCCTCTCTTTACGAAATGTTATGTCTGCCTTGTTAGAAAGAACACACACATTTCTGGAAGTATAAAAAGAACTCTGAACAGCAGGCCACCTTGTCCCCAAACCACGAGACCACTGTTTTAGATGGATCAGTTGGATATGAAATTTTCTGGTTTAATTTTTTTCAGAATTATTAAATTCAGTCATAAAGATATTTCCAATTTGCAAACTACTTAAAACATACAGAGCAGGTTTTAATATCACATCATAACACAAGGGAGTGGGGGCAAGAGGATGTTTTCTTTGGCAGATACCAAACCAAATTCAGGGACATGCCAGTTATTTTCTAAGAGGAGGAAATGAAACTAGATGTTTCTCACTGACTTGATATTCTCTGGTTTAGAATTGTTAAATTTCAGGTTTTGACCTGGATTAACTTCACCCAGAGAATAAGGTTATCTCAGCCTATTTAAAACTACACTAGTCCAAAGTCTGCACTCCAACACAAATTAAAGCTGTACAGAGCACTTGAATGAATGCTAGCACTCTAATATCAATTAACCAGAATTTTGTCCCCAGTAACAGAGTTTTACTTCATGTCACAAAACACAGGAACTCCGAACAGTGGACCTTCAATACGCACCTTATTTATATAAAATACTAATTCACAGGTTGTTTGATCTTCATCTGCAGTACAACTGATCAGTGTTTAAAATATCTCCATTGCTAGGATTATTTATTTATATACATCCACTGTTGCAGTGGGGAAAACTAACCTGGACTTTTTTTTTTTAATAATAATAATGACTGGTATTACATAATAAAACCCCATTATGTTTCTCTTTCTCTAACTCCTTATGAAAATAAACAAGCCAATTTTTACTGAGAAATGCTCCAGGGCAAAATAATATCCTTTTCCTCACTCACAAGTTGTTATAATTACATTAACTGCAAGGCAACAGCTACAAAAACATAATGAAAGCCACAGTTTTAAGAGATGAAACACTTCATATTTTTCCCTGATAAGAGATCAAGGCTTAGCAATGTTTGCTATCCTTTAAGAAAGCAAAAATTACTACACAGAACAGGGAGAGCAATGAGGTTCCAGAACACGTGAGACACCTAATTTAAGAGTGAAGCTGCTGAGTTTAAAGAAAGAGATAAATGTGCTTGTCTCTTCCCTCCCCTTTGCACCCAGCATAATGAGGATTCAAAGCTATATATCAATTAACAAATCAATGAATTTTCTCCTGCTGCAAATTCTTTATGAATACAGATAGCATTAAGCAAGCACAGAGACCTCAAGGCAATATATTATATTTAAATCATGAAGTTTCCTCTTCTGTCAAAAGAGCCATTAACCATTTCACTTCAACTAAATATATTTTTACATGCATATATTCCTCTCCCTCCCCCCCATGTAATACTTCTGTCTTTAAACATGTTTACTTCTTCTGGAACTCTACAAAGATTTCAAATTGCACAATCTCTATTGTCAATTATGGGCTGAAAGAAGCCCAGACTGGCTAGGCAGAATTTAGCTGGGAATTACACATACATGATTATACAGACGCTGTATGTTTGGGGGAAAATACAGGGAGGCTTCTTACAGTAAATGAGGTTCTTAACTACAGTATCTTTTTATCCATTAACACAGTATTACCAACAAAAACAAATTATGATCATCCTCTACAGAATTGGGCTGGTCAATATGCAGCCAGTAACTGCAGCCAGTTTAGGAACATGTAATTCTGAGCTGAACACAGTCCCCCAAACCTATTAATCATCAGGATCCATCAGCTTACTGCTCAAATAAGCAACATCTGAAGAGATAAAGGAGAGGGATAACAACATCAAATACTTACCACTTGGTCCAGCATTTCTGCTACAGTGCTCTCCTGAAGGTTGTTAAGTGTCAGTTCTCGGAGAAAAGAAATCTGACTTGCCTTTGTCACACTAGGAGCTGCAATTTGCCTTGCAGGCATCCACACAGAAGCTTTAGACTAATGGACCATAGCTTTGAAAATACAGCTCGACAAAGGCTACTCCTAAAGTGAGACTTGTCTGGGGCGGGGAGGGGGGGGGAGGCTGAGGTTTTTTTCTTGTCACTTTTCAAGTTTCTTACCTTTTTGTTGCGGCAAGCAGGAATTTAATGCCAAGCACGTCATACACAAACACCCAACTCAATGCTCTGCCTGGTCCCCGTCTCCGTTAGCGCGTTAGCGTGTATCTAGGCATCAGATGATGCGAAGTGCACTTGATGCAGCCGTGTACTTGCACTTCAACTATGGGGGCCGAATACCCCCGAGAACAGCAGCTCATTCATTTTGCATCGAGTTGAAGCACATCATGTCAGCTCCCACTCTCCTTACGGACTGTGCACTCTTGTGTTTGCCGGCTCCAGCTGTGAGCGAGTGGGTGCTTCTCCCTGGAAGGCACTGCTCCATCAGGGGTGTGTCTTTCCCTCCCTTCCCATCGCTTTTACCATTTGTGTGCTCCCTGCGCTCTGACCCGCAGAAGAGGCCCCTCGCCTCCCCCTTTAACAAACCTTCACTGCTGCGCCTTGTGTTTCTAGCCTGTAAACTTCCAAGATTAATCTGCTGTGACAGAGGCAGTCTTTTGGGGAAAGCTGAAGTGCGCAGGGAGTCTTCCCCTCCCAATTTTCCAAAACCAGTGCAACGCTTTCATAGCCTGACTCTGAACTGAATGCAACAGAAAGTCTTTTCAAAAGGCACAAAAGATGTACAGTCAAATCCAGTAATTCAGACAGAAGTACAACTGCATTTATTTCAATGAAATTACACCTGCTTATGCTAGAAGTGAGATTTATCCTTGAGCTGTAAAAACAAACACACCAAATAATTTGATTTTCCAGAACTGGCACATGCAATAACAGTAAATCTAATTTAGAGGTGTTGCTTGCACTGAAGGTGACAGTAAACACAATGCTCCTGAGGCTCCCGTTTTTATTCAGCAAAACTCCCCATCAGACATACTCAACCAGCAATAGAGGGCTACTTTCCCAGGGACTGCACTCAAAACGTGGCTGGGCTTAAACCCCATCCTGTGGTGTTCAGCTTTCACAGCTGCCCGCGGCACTGCACATCACTCCTGGATGCAGGGGAGGACGGGGGGGGGAGGCAAACTCTGACCAGGGAGTGGCCGCAATGGCGTGAGGACACGGGTCACCACCCTGCATGTCACACTTCTCCATCCAAGGGACTTGGCCCCTTCAAATGTGCCAGTGGAGCTGCTTGTGGCATCACACCCTGCCCTCTTCAAGGAAAACGAGCCAATATGGCAAACTCCCACCAACCAGCCTCTTTAAACTAACTGAGTTCAACGTGAGTGAAAGCAGGGCATGGAATGTGACCATGGGTATTTCCACTAGCAGATGTGAGAGGGCAAAAAGCAGCTAAGGACAGTTTTCTGGCAGTCACTTCTTCCGGCCGCACAGATGCATTGGGAGCAGGATGTTTGTTCACTGCCTAAATACACCCTGAAAATCTAGTGAGGTTCCTTCCTTCCTTCCTTCCTGTGTATCATCAACAAGGTTTGGCAGGACCAGTTAACGCTCAAGCGACAACCTGTGCCATCCTGAAAGCTTTCTGCTGATTTCCATGGGAGTAACAGGTTGAAATTTAATAAACAAATCTGTTGATGCTGCCTAAGATGAAACAGATCCAACTCTTTCTTTCTTGGATGTGCTGGATGCCCAGTGCTAACAAGAATTTAAGGGCATGTAATTATTTTTCCACTGAAGCAAACAAGTAAGTTCTCAGAAGTCTTGACGCAAACATGGAACTCACTTGTGGGGAAAGAAAGGGGCATTTTTATGGACAAGCTCTTGCAACTAGTTAAATGCAGTAAAGTATACATGCACTACATTTTAAATCCAGGTTTCAATATCCATTCAACATAATTTATTTAAAACTTGCAAATGAAGACAGAATTAATCTGATAACTATGACAACTACCCTCTCCATTGCTGTTCTCTCTTAGTCTCAGCAAGTAGCATACAACAGGATATGGTAGCCTTCCAGCTGGCCAAACAACAGCACTCATGAGAACAATGCCAGACTCCAACTTAAAAGGCTTCTAAGGAGAGAAGCCAGACTTTGCCATTTTAATATGCTGGAACAGTTTGTTGGAAAGAATCACTCTCCCCTGAACCTCTCTTCAGTACAAGAAAAGAGATTCAGCAGAACTTTGGAAACTGTAAAAATAAGTATAATTAAAACTATGTTCCAGTCTTTGAGTTTTTAGCTGGCTATCCAGTAAACAAACTGTGAGTAAATTCTAATCCTGTGTTAGTTTTGGTATTTTGGTACATGATAGATGTGATACTTACTGCCTATGCACCTTTCAGTAACAATATTGCTAGGTACAAACATGCTGGCTCCATTGTTGAGAAATAACTTGCCCTGGTGTCAGAATTTCAGCTTCCCTTTCCCTTTCCCCACACTCTCTGCTCCTCTAAATTTGTTGCTTCTAGTTGCTGTGTCTGAAAAGGGCAACAGATTTGCCTCGGCCACCAGCAACAAGAAAATCTCCCAGTGCTTGGCTGGCCAGCAGTTTCTGAAACTGAAAAACAATTTGGGCCCAATGTCTTCCCATTCGTGCACACACAATTTGCTTAGTAACTACAACTGTTCCTCGTGGTGGTTGTTCTGGCAAAACTTAAGCTTTACCAATCCTCCATCCCACCCAAAAATGTGAATTCAAACATGAATTTAAAATTTTAGGTATAGGCTTTGGGGGCTGGTGGTGTCCGACTTCTGATTCCTTAGCATTTACCTGGCCAAATATATGTATTCTGAAAACGAAGGGTGAAATTCACACAGAAGTCTTCTTTCACGATCTGTGTTTTAAAGAACAATCATCAATAACTTAAGTTTTGAGACCAGCCACTGAAGTTGCAGCACTCGAGACTGGCTGCCGAGTTTGGCTGACAGGCTCTCCCCAGCAACAACTGCTACCACAAACCACGTGAAAAAATTTCTAGCACAAACATTACCCCAAGTCAGTGCCGTGAGCTTGCAGACAAATCATTAGCCCAGAGGGATCTTTATATTGCAGTTTATCTACAGGCTGCAAAAGAAGCAAACTTGCAGCAGGTAATGGGTCAAATTTACGCTGACAGAAACATCACAGGCAGCCAGCCCTGGCAAGGTGAAAACTACCCCAGGAGAGGTCTGAGCTCACAAAGACCTGACAAATTCAACTCCTGCACTGCCAAAAGTGCCAAATTCAAGCCAGCAGGGGTCTTTGGGGGCATGCCTGGTGTATAAATGCAACACGTGTTGTTCCAGCCTCTCCCAGCTATCAGGTGCTGCCCTCTCATGGGTCCCCAGCTGGTTGTGTGTCCGCAGCCTGCTGCGTGCCTCACTGGAGATAAGGTCCAGCCAAGCTCATCATCAGGGAGTGGATATTTAGCAGCATAAAGAATCTGAGGAGATCTCCACACGCTCGGCAGTGATCATGTGGCCAATTTTCTGGTTAAACTGCCAGTGAACAGCAGGGCATCCGAGTAAATGAAATTAGCTTATACTCTAGACACAGGGGTGGGATCATGTTCTCCCCAAATTCATCAAATATTCCTACTGCATGGCCAGAAGCTGTTTACCTCAGAGCAAAATACCAAGTGGCTGGACTGAAGAAACAAAAACACTACCAGCAGCTGAGATCCTCGTACTCACCCTGAGTGTGTGCAAGGACTAGATCCAAGGATTTTACATACAGAAAATTTTGAGGAAAAAAGAGAATTAGTTTATGAGTAAAGAACCTGGATTCAGGTTGCAGTTTATTTCAGTTTGAACAAAGGAAAATCATACTTGAGCAACAAATCCATGTTGTGAGGCCAAGAGTGTATTTTTGCAGGTAGAAAGATGATTAGCCCTAGCAGCTGCTGGCTCACACTTGTAGACCTGTAGCCTTGTAGTCCTACCCCTGAGGTAAAAGCAGAAGCAGGTTTGCACCCCAGCCTCTGCACCTGCAGCACTCAAAGGTCCACTTCTGCCCTACAGGAAGAGAAACAGCATTTCCCAAGCTTGCCCTGCCTGTTGCTATTCTGAGGCATCCATCCTATCCCGAAGCAAAACATTTTGACATTTCCAGGAAACAAAAAATTAGTCCTTTTAGCAAAACTCAAGATTACAACAACAGTTTTGTTTAGTCTTTGACAACCAAGAAGCTTAAAACCTCTCATCATTCTGATCATCTTACTTTCATCACAAATTATCAAGCAGCAACAGCAGCTCCAAATCTTCTAACTTATCTGAAATTCTGTATTATTTTCAAAAAGAGAGGGGAGAAGGTGAGGGACGAGTGAGGAAACATTTCATAAAAGTTTCAATCCTGGATTCAGGCAGGTATATGAGAATCTCCATACACGCCACAGCAAGTATCCACCATTCATGGGCGGATGAAGAAAGTTTGAAATACTACCTTGAATCCTAAAGGCTCAAAAGTGACAAAATTAATATACCATTTACAAATGCCTGGGTTGGCAATATTTCAGAAGAGCTTTGTTTGGTTTTTAAACTAAGGCCCTTGAAGCCACTTCATAAATTAATAGAGGGCAAGAGCAATTGCTCAGTTTGCTTTGTCTAATCATTATGTTCCCTATGGCAGCTGAGCAAAAGCAGAGATAAAAAACAACTTTTCTAATAAAATACACGTGTCCCCCTAAGACAAAAAATAAATAATTTTTTTAAAAAATAATCTTAGTGCATCTGTTTTCTTGTGGGTGCGGGTGCTTTTTATTTTAAAAATGTATCTACATTGTTGGAGATATACACGTAAAGTTTATACTATTTAATCAATGAAGGAAGACTGATGGTACACAACTACAGAGCAAAACCAACTCAATACGACCTTAGCAAACTGAACTACACCTGCGATCAGCTTGCCAAAAGAAGGACCTTAACTGCTATGAGATTGTCCGCAATAGTAGAGGACAGGCCATAAGGACCCAGGTGGACCCATCCAGTCCGAGCTACTGAAAAATTTTTCTTTAGATAATCCGCAGTTCCTCTTTCTGCATTTTCTTGACAAATACAGCATCATCCCAAACACTGCCACATGTCAATAACAGGTATCCCAGAACACAGGCAAGCTGACTTTCACAGGTTCTTGTCTGAAGTAGAAAGATTCACTTACTTCACTGATGTTAAACATAAGATCACCAGAATACCTGGTCAAATACTGAAGCCAGCCACCTTGCCTGACCTTGCAGACCTCAAACTCTTTCATACTCTTCTAAGATTCATAGCAAGCTCCTTACTTTTCCACCTGCTATTTTGTTCTTCTACAAGAACCCCAGCCCTGCTAGAGAAATAACATTAACACCACCCTGCCACTCCCAGAGGTATTACACTGATTTTGCTGAGCAGTATCCTGGTTTTCCACATCTGTAAGTTATACAGTAACCCAACTCATACGGAAGTTAATAAAAAACTTCCCATCAATTTTAAGGGGAAATTGGTCAGACTCAGGGGGCACACAAGCGTACAACAAGCTAGCTTTGAAATTAATCAAGGTGGGGAGATGGGAACTTCAAGCAGTAAAATAATGAAATTCTAGAGACAATTGAGTTCCATGTTTAATGCATCATTCAAATTATAAATTGAAATTATTTTTATGGCATTAAGATGAATAGCATTTAAGTGAAGCAGACCATCACCACAAGAGATATAATGCGCACAGATTTTTTTCTATGTCATTAAGCACAATTTTCTTCTCAAAAAAATACAGATGTTCATGTAACAGTTTCTAAATACAAAAACAATTCAGTCAGTAAAAAACACCTAAATGTTTAAGATACTTTTATTATCTGTTAGAAAAAAATCTTTTAGTTTGCTCAAATTAGTGTTTAAGTTTCTGCTAATCAATCTGCATGTATCAAAGAGACTTTAGTAGGTGATCTACCTCCATTGCCAGAGGGCAAATTGTGCTGAATACCACAGACAGAACCTTTTTCCCTGATGGTGCCAATGTTAGGAGAGGCCAACATACCATCCTCAGAATTAAAAACCTAATGTGAAAATGCTTTCTAAATACGTGCTTGGGATAAGACAGTATATGCTATGATTTACAAAAAGATGTACCACATATAAATATTTGAATTACAATCAGCTAGTAGCAAACATAAAAAAGCATCCCAAGGCAGATGTGACATCTAAATAATTGAAGTGGTAAGTTGATAGCAAGAGCATCCTCTTATATTTGAGAGGCACATTCCAGATTATTATACTAGTGCAGTTCAGTCAAGTTTGTGACTGTACTTAAGAGACATGGGACAAAACTTGGACCTTATATTACTATAGCACATACCAAATTCCAGAAGACCTTCAGCGCCTACAAATACGTAGGAAAGTCACAAGTTCCCTTGGTATCAGCAGTATAACACCAATGCAAACACGAAAAGTGCATTTATGTTGGTGGATATAAATATTTACACAGTAAAGGCATATACAGAAGCATCCTACTTCTCTCTAACCCACTAGTACAGTACAGGCATAAACAGTCTGGACAGGAAGAAGAGCTAGACAGGTAATTTTCTGGTTGTACTTTTGCTTTTTAATTTGCTATATTTTAAAACTGTAAATGTCCCACATTTCACTAAGTAGCGTAACACAGAGATAATTGAATGAAACTCTTTCGACTGCACAGTAAATTTTCTCCTCTGAATTACTTTTTCAGAAATTATTTGCCTGGTACAGTAACAATTTTTAGGAAGTCAGATTTTTGCCTACAATAGAAAACAATAAGCATTGTAAATACATGTCTTACAGAAGGTTGACCTTTTCAAGTAAGCCACCACATGACAGAAATGTCTGTTACTGCTCATAGAAACACACTATAATCAAGGTAACAGAGAGCTGTATCGAACATCTCAGCCAGCACGGTGCTTATAAGTATTCTTAGCACAATTTTTCTTAAAACACTGCTCTCTTCTTCAGTGGTCTATGCTCTGTGTGACTTTTCCCCCGAGAAAGTTTTTTTGTATGTCTACCTTATTAGTAGTAACTGAACAGCTTCAATATATATTAGACTAGCAAAGTGAAATCACTAGTGGACTAATTTGGTTTTCTCTCATCTGCTACAGAGACCTTGGACTAAACTAGGTTTTGAGAATGGAAGAATACAGTAAAGTTTTTTTGTGGTTTTTTGTTTGTTTGTTTGTTTTGCTTTTTGTTTTTTGTTTAAGAAAAGTGTTATTGAGTTTATATTATTTGACAGCCTTCATAAGGCTGTCAAAGCCCAATTCTCTTGTGAAAATTTAGTCCATAGGTGGCTTCCTCTACACACAGTCCCTACTGCTGACACATAATCTGAGAGATGTGTAACTAAGAGTCTAACTTTGGTGCTGCTGAAGATGAAGGGGGTGAAAGAAAGGCAGGTGCCTTCAATCGACTCTGACTGGTTTGGGAAGGAGGATTTGTTAGCATAGCTTCCTCTGAGAGGAAGTAACATACTGTGTATGCGCCCAAGTGCATGACCAGGCAAAGTAAATAAGATAAGTTTAAACCATCTTTGATCGTCACTTAAGACCGAAGCTTCTAACTGGGTGTTAAAAACAAGGAGGGCTGCAGACAGCCTGGGAGTGAGATGTTTTCTGTCCCCAGCTAGGAAGCCAGAGAACAGCTGCTTTTTGCATCACTTGCATCACTGCATTGCCAAGGAGTTAAAGCAGCATTTAACTATTGGAATCCAGCCTGGATGTAGTATCTGCTTGATTAACATACAGTGAAAAGAATAATAGAAGAAAGCATCAGATTGCCACCCCAAACTGGCAGTCAATAGCTCTTCTGGGCCACAGACACTTTCACAGGTGGCTCAGGCTATTCTCAAGGGACTTATGCAATAGCCACTTAGGTTCACTGATTACCTGAGCTGTATTCTAAAGAGTTTAATGGCTAGAATCATAGGGAATGTGGATATTTTCTAGCACAAATTTGTAGAAAGACTTTAAGCCAGGGACTCAGTCAATATGCCATCTTTTTTTATTAATCGAGACAACCTGACTACATCACAGTGGTTATTTGCAGTCCAGGTTTAGACATATCACTTGCCTTAACTGGAAGCTTTACAGTTGAACAATTCCAAGTGCTATCGAAAAAGCCTGCCTCCCAGAAAAACACTAATACACTTCCCAAATGAAATTATACGCAATATTTTCCATTATTTTCTGAAAAACAATATACAATAGAAAGACATTCTACAATAAAATACTTACACAGAGTTCTGTTTAAGGTGACTAAGCACTCATTGTCACACTCAAGTTACTAGCGGAGCAAGTGACACATTTTAAATGGTTGTCTGGTTGTTTTTCCTAACAAGAAGGGAAGCCTCCTGTCACTTTTCCCACTTCTTTACAAGCAAATGCCTCAGCACTACCCTGAACTCTCCTTCACAGGCTTCTCTGTTCCTGTCCTGTTTTCCCACAGAAATCCTTACCATTCTCTTCTTCTGTGTTTGTCCCAATTCCCTTGCTCCATGAGACTTCTCTGCACTTGTGCTCATCTACTGGTACTATGCTTCTCAAGTGCTGTTTCTGTATTCAAGCTTTTCAAAGGTTACCAAATATCTGTAGCTCCATGGCCAAAACTCTCCCTAAGCATATCCTTTTTTCTCAGCTGCTATCAAAGGGTGAATCCACCATTCATAAGTACCTGAGCTGCTCACAAGCCTCATCTGTAACACAGAAAAATCCCTCACTATCACGTGTAATCATTTTTCATCTCATTAGTGGCATCAGGCAGAAAGGACAGAGCAATGTTACCCTAACACAGTTGAGGCCACTATTGATACAAACCCATTCGCTGGTGCAAAATTATTTCAAGTTAATATGGGCCTATTTCAACAAGTCTTCAGTCTAGCACGTCTTTCATGTTAAATCCCGAAACTAAAATAAATCAGTTTCATTAATCAAACTAAGAATGCACGTGTACCGCTTTTTGCACCCACTTAACTGTATTTGCTTGAAAACACATTCATTCTGTAAGCTTGACTGGATTTCCCCTTTCACAGTTGTATTGTTTCATTACCCCTCCTAGAGCATGCTGCACTTGCAAACAGTAACGTCAAGCCTTATATAAATGGAAAGTTTTGTATAAATAGTCACCTAAACTGTTTCTTAGTGAGAAGGGAAAATGCTACCAAAACATACAGAAAAGGATATTCAGATGCAGTTGGCTTAGGGAAGAGGAGAAAGCAAAAGATTACTCTGACAAACCAGCTAAGAATATGGATTAGAAAAGCCTGTAAAATCCTTTTCCTTCAGTGTAATCCCTCACCCATGCCCCATTTACGTGATTCCTCACTGCATGTTTTGTCCCTATTCCAAGGTTACAGGGACCAATGGGAATAGGCAATATTGATTAATGGTGTCTCAGAATTCGAAGAGTTCAGCTGGAATTACACTTTCTTTGAAGGGTGTTACCTTTTCAGAAGAGCAGGTGCAAACACCATCCCAGTTTTAATTTATTTTCTGCTTTTCTTGACCACGTCTCTAATGCAGAAGAGAAAGTTTATTATTCATTATCTTGTACAGCTTGATAAGCTTCTCTCACAGAATCAGAGAAAGACTCCATCTCAGAGCACACTCAATCATCACCTCAAAGGGAAGGCAATCCAGAAAGACCTCCCTGAACGATGCAGTTCATTACAAGCCACACTGCATCACTGAAGCCTGATGCTGTGCTGCTTGTACACAAAATATTTTCTGAAAAGAGGAATGATAAATTACAGATACACCAGGATATCCCAACCGCACTAAACTTGTATATATTGTTGATAGTTATGGTATCCCTCCTAAAATCTCACGTCCGTATGACAGGCATGCACTGGAGCTCAAGCCAGATAGTATCTGTAACTATACAGTCTCAGCTAGGAAATGCAGACCATAAGGCCATGAGACAGGCACCTGACCTGCAGCACAGCTTCCACACTCCCCACTCACCCCCCTCCTGTCCTCTAACAAACACCCAGACATTCTCACCCAGACATGTCCCTATCCCTCCTAGTTTGACACACACTCAAAACTTAAAAAGAAAACATGAAACCTACAGTAGCAGTTGTTGCTCAAGTGAAAATTTCCAATTCCAGATGTCTAGAGAAAGGTTCCTAAATCTGTATTTAGACATCTAATTTTCAAAGACACTGAATATACAGAGATCCTGCTGCACACAGGCACAGCGTAGGTGTTAAACACCTCTGAAACCAGGCCACTTTTATTTAGCTGTTGAAACAGCAAGATAGGATACCATTTTTAATTCACCATATTCTGAAGAATCTGAGCCATCGCTTTACACCATTTCCTCCACATTTTCTACAGATTTGTCCCATTTTCTCACTCATGTCACCCCAGTAGTTTTCTCAGCTCCTGCCCTAACAGCTCCTCAGATAACAGAGCTCAGGTAATTTCTGTTTTGTTGTTGAGACTTTCTTCTCTTCCAGCCTTACAGGATTATGTCCATCTGACTGGGGGTGTCTATTCATTTAGCCGCTCTCCCTTTTTGAGGCAGCTTGAGCCTCATCTTTGGTGTCCTACTTTAATCCAGTGGTCCTCTCCACCATTCTCCCCTTTTTGATTCCCAGCCTCATTTTATTCCCTAATATCTAGGGCAGCAGAAAACCAGCAGCAGTTCAAAGACGCAGGGCAACGGACATCCACGGAGATGCAGTGATCCTCACCATCACCACCACCACCTGACAAAATGGGCATTATTAGGACAGAGGAGGGAGCGCAATGCTTTCGCACTGTCCAGGCAGATAACCTACAATCAGAAAGCCCTAGTATCAGAGAATCTGCCCCTCTGTCATTTAACAACCAAGAGGAGCTGTGCTCCCCCCCTCAGCCTGCCAGGGAAACACACAGACTGTACAGAGAAAAACCTGCACTATGAGGTGACAAAGCCAGTAGATGAACAAAGACACTTGTTGCGTGTTTTGTCCAACATGCCACATGCCCACACCATCCAGTAACTAGTTCCATATTCAGTTCCATCAAAGCTGTCTCCTGAACCCACCTGCAACCCTCCTGGTCACCTAACCCCTGAATTTTTCAGCTGGAATATACTGCTGTTGTATGGAGGCACCAGGAGAGAAAAAACTGTGATCTTTCAGGCAATTAAAGTCCCATAGAGGTTTTAAAAGTTGAGGTAGGCTTTGGATTGGTGGAACAGCAATGAAGATAAAGGAGGATTCAGGGAAATCTGCTGATGGAAACTTTCACAAAATTGATGGGCCATTACCTTTTCTCTCGACCTTGTTAGCGAGCTGCTCAGAAAGCAAAGGGCATGCACCAGCAGTCAAGAAGGGGAGACAAAACCCAACCTGAGGAATGATTAATGCACAGTCCTGCGGCTCTCAAGTAAAAAGAACAACCCTTTTATAGCTTCAGTAGGCTAATATTTTCCAACATGCTTTTAAAGCCCAGAAAAAAAACATGTCATGGGTGGCTTGTTAAGAAGCAAAGACAGCACTGACAATTATTCCCTGATACGCCTGTGATAACGCAAATCCTCCATGTGACAATGACCCTACTGATACTGAAATCAGTATTCAAGCAAGTCCGAGGACTTTTCTTATTTACAAATAATACTAAATGAATCGTCATGGCTCTGTTGTCAGTACAGAGGAGAGGAAGATTGTACGGAGTACAGTGACTTTTACTTTTAAAAATCACACTTAGGTATTACCTAAGAAACCAAGTCTGCCAAAAGGCTGGACAGATACAGTACATTTATTTTCCTTTAACGCCCATATATACAGACCAAACACAGGAGCTCAAAGTCTACACATATACATACTCACATATACATGCATAACCATAAATTTGTGGGAACCTGCTTTTCTTCATGATTTTCTCCAGCCTTCCTTAAAACTCAAACATATTTTACTGACTGATTAATTGAAAACAAGGGATGCTACCTCTCGAAAGACAAAATCACCACACAGCTTAAGTCACCAAAACAACAAAGCCTTTGCTCATCACAGAACTGTTAAAAAAAGAAACTCTGGAGGTCAGGATAATAACGGAAGATACAGAGAGAATGATTACAGCTTCCTGGAAGACATTTCTGCCTGAGGTGAGTTAGCAGATACATCCTCAGATTAAACTTTCATCAGCAGATCTCTGTATTTCATCAACTTTTCATTATGGCACAGCTTAGAAAATCATATGGTCAGGTGTCATTAGAAAACCTCTTCATCTTCCAGAGCAAAATCTACCCAAATAAATTACTACAAGCAAAACAGAGAGAAAAGTAGGACCTGCAGATTGTTATGGGGTTCAAATCACTCAAAATAGAGGAAAATATACATTTCTACAATATTTTAAAATTGAAATGCTGCCTTTCACAACAAATTCAATATATTTTATTATACAGGCTCTTGGACCAGAAAATGTAGCTAATTAACAAAATTCATGTGCAACAACTCTGCAACAGCTTAATCCCAGAAACTGGGATTTCATCAATTTCCTGGACAATTAATTTCCAAAATTAATTTCCAAAGCAGCAATGTGATTCCCTCACTTTTCTCTGATGATGGCAAATCCATAATCACAGCAAGCTGCTTTTGCAAACAGCGGATGGCTCTGGTGTGTCTCGTCTCAGGACCAACATGTAATTTTACCAGGATGAGCCCAAGGACTGCATGATAATGTATATGTGAAAAGACATGCAGTGCAATTTCCAGCTCAACAATATGGTTTTCTCAGCTTGGATTCTCCTGTCACCAAATGCTTTTTGTGTGTGTTATTGCTTCTTCAGCAAATCCTACCGCATTTATGCTACCCTTCAAAGCATGCTTCCTATACTGAACCTCTCTATGCCCAAAACACACTGCACATCTCATTACTCAGTCATAATTTTGTTCTTTCTGTTTGCCTTTTGGATCTTCTGCTATTTAACATCACATGTAGTCTGACTTTACTTACAAATAACGGCTACACTGCTTTTCCTACAATCTTATTTTTTTTAAGTGGCTCAATAAAGCATTAAACAAATTAAATTTCAAAAAGAGCGGGCTCCAGTCCTGAAAGTCATTCTGGACACAAAATTTCTGTAAAAGCATCTATCAAAATTCTTACAAATGGCTAAGAATAGGAAACGTCTGAAATCAAACTTCCTATGATGACAAAACCAAATTCCAAAAAAAGTGGCTAAGAATGTTACTATGCCAAAAACTGAAAAATTAAGACGAGTTTTCATTGTGTGTTTATGTACTAAACCTTCAGTAAACTATTTCTTGCTGTTATTTACAGCAAACGATCACGAAAAGTCACGCTCTCTAGAAAGAAGAAATGTCACTTTCAACTCAGAAAGGCCAACTCCCTCTTCTGATGGTAGAAATATGAGAAAAAGATTAGTTTATTTGCTCTGCCACATTCTCTGTACTGTCAGTGTCACAAATGAAATCTCAGGAAAACAGCAGATGCAGCTTCTACCTTTTATAACCAAGAGGGAGAACACAGGGTTTGTTTGGGGGGGGGTGTTGGTTTGCTTTTTTAAACTTGGACCTGTACTTCTCCCACATATTCCATAAGTAATTCTTTTTTTCTTAATAGAGACATGAGTTTCTGCAGAAGTGTCAACAGAACTGAAATTCATCTTTGGTCCCCCAAACATGCCATGAAAATGGGCAGGAGTGGGATCAGAAATGCTAGTTCCTGCGCCTTGTACATAGCTTTTGGTAAATGTCGCAGGATACCATGACAGTCCATAGGTCAGAGCAGGCAGAACAGCCTGCACATACAACCTTTCCCACCAGCTCCTGTCCTACTGATGGGGCTTATGTTCATCTAGGAGAGTCTGCTGTTGCCTCCCACCCCCAAATACATTTCACCAACAGCTTAGAACATTCTTGGTGCCACATGATTGCAAGAGGCACGTTTCTCTTACATGTCCCCTTTCAACATCAATATTTCTATGACCAGTTCTGTCTTTAGGAGAAGCAGGTACTCAGCCTGGAGAAATGTGACTCATTACCTTATTTTACAAACAACATAATGGAATTATTTTATTTCCCAAAGAAATGTAAATATTTGAAAAAAATAATGGTAAATGCTTCAAAAAAAATCAGCAAAACCCAAAGCTGGCTTCCTTCACTCCGTACCACATTTAGGCACCCCTTAAGATGGTCCATTTATTTCTTGACCAAAGCAAGCTACTACAAAATCTGACTTGAAGGGAAATGTGCAATGCACTTATTTTCTAAGGCAAACAAAGCACTGTAATGGTTTATTTATAAGAAGTTAAAACCTTTTTATTTCTCAGCACTTCAAGCTTGATTTGCCCTTTTTAGGTCTCTCAAAAAACTGCACCAATGGAAGTGAAAAACCCAACCATCAGTCATTTACAGAAGTAAGAAATTTAGAAAAATGGAATTGAGTCACCTTTCCTTTTGGAAATCATAGCCAGAGATAATCAGAAACTTCGGGGGGATTAAAGAAGTTTCAGAAAATCTTTTATTGGGAAAGATTTTTCAGGTCCAAAAATGACATTTCCCATCAAAAGTCAGAGACAAAAACCCCCAAAACAACCTACTACTGCAAACATCTCAACAATCATGCACAGACATGAAAAGCAACAGCTTGTTAGCACTATTCAATCCTTACTACCCATGTGTCAGGATGGGTACTGTGGGAAGATCTTGGAACTCAATGTGAATGGCAATGTTTTTGATACATCAAAATGCTCAATGGGACAGGGAGACGCTGTCCCGCTCTAAATAAGTCACCTTCACAACGCTGTTCCCACAGCAATGTTACATGACAAAGAAGGATGCTACCAAAAGAGCATCAGTCAGGAAGGAAAACTAAGGAAAGGCCGCCTCCAGGCCTTCAGCATGCATTTGTGGTTGCTCTCAACAGCAAGGAAGAACTTCAGCTCACAGGCAGCCAGGTTTCAGGGACAAACCTTAGTTTTCTGCAACATCCTTAGGAATTTTCTTGCATCAAGATCTTTAAGTAATAGTAAAGGCTTAAAACCATTACTTTTCCCTCAAACCAGCTTTTTCTTCCATCAAATCAAATATCCCAATAAAGTACAAACACATGCATACAGTCAGAGTGTAAGTAGTGCATTTAACTTGGACCAGCAGGAAGACATGCTTTTACATAGCCAGGAGACACATACTATGGGACATATTTGCAAACATGGTTTTATATTAAAAATATCACATATATCTGAAACAAAATAATGTTGCATGTGCAGTTTTATGCACCTGGCTGAATTAATCTGAAAGGCTTGCTCAATACAGGTTTAGCAAAACCACCTGTAAGTGACACACTATGAAAACCATAGATTTTAAAAAGTAACACCAGCAAGAAGAATTTGCCTACCTTCTTCTAGCCCCTGGGACACAGTTAATCAATCAAATGAATAGGTCTCATACCTGTGTTGCTGCAGGTGTAACGTGTACTCTATATCAGCAGACAGAAATAGTACCAAGTCAAGAGGGATAAGGAGAGTGCAGACTCACCTGCCGTTGTCACGCCCCACACCCCAGACTCTGATGCTCACAATGGGCTGTGAATGAAGAACTGTGCGGTCCATTGGGTCAATCAGGTTCAGCATGTCATTTTCCAGTATAAGGTACATGTCTTTGCCCTGCAACTCCAGACAAAGTACAGTCACTCGGTATGTCCCCCTCCCAAACTGACTGTGATCAAGGTGTTATGCCTATGCTGTTTAGACTTGCATCCTCTTAATTTAATTGAAGTTTTGGTTTGTTCCAAGAGCAACTGAAAACAAGTTCATTTACTTCTGGTGTAAAAAAGATCTAAGATGGTATACTACTCTACTGTGTTTTAAAATGATCCCAATCACAAAACTCTTTGATGTCTTTTAAGTGCAACTGTTTGACTCATTCAACCCCAAGCTACTGAGTTATTCAACAAATTATGTGTTTATCCTTTCTCCAGTAAATGCTTCCAAATATATGATAAGTCAAGAATTGTCTTAATAGTAAAAGCTTACATTAAAGCCTGTACTCTTGAGGCAAAGTTTCTTCCTTCAAACAATGTGCTTTGCTTCCATAAACTTTTAGCAATGGGTCATGGGAACAGACAGCAATTTGTACATGTCAAAGGATTTAGAGGATACTCTTTGAAGAAAGATTAATTAAAGGGGAAAACCTGGCATTAAGACATGAATGTGAATTCTGCCGGTGACTGTAGAATCCTGGAGCCAGGATTTCTCCCTAATTCTTTTGGCATGTAAGAACAAGGAGAATGCTCTTTCCCCTTAGAGGAAACAAATTTAGAGGCAATTTTCCTTTTGACGCTATTCACAAAGGCTCATCTTCCTCCTATGGCTAGCATTTGCAAAAGGTTTGCTGCCTCTTCCATCACATCTAATAGCTTTCTTCTCAGAGACTGTACACCTACTCCGCAGACTGCGAGAACCCACAGAAATGATCCTGGACATATTGCTGAGAGGTAAGACAAACTCCTGCTGAAAAGAAGAAGAAGAAGGTAGGAGCTATCAGCTAAATATAGAGAAATTTGTTTCCCCTCTATTGTGGCAGAATCTATAAATAAACAGAAAGAATGGAAAGTATCTGACTTCCTACCGACAAATGTTTCAGAAATGACCTTTTACTTCACCTCAGTGACACAGAAATCCTCTTCCCGCTTGGCTACAGTGGCTCAAGTCTTAATGAAGTCTAATTTTGTGTCTGTGTAAGACATACATTCATGTGTCCCTGGGAGGGCCTGCTAGCAGGGTTTTCAGGCTAGGCAGCAAGGGGCAGGCACTGCCAATCACCTCTCCCACCCCCAAATCTCCTAACAGAGATTCAAAGGGGAGCTGTGACACAGCTGGCAGCACAAGCGCTGAGAGAGGTGTGGGAGCGGTAGCAGACACAGGCTGGTATATGCGATGCCAACACAAGAACATTCTGCCTGATGGAAAAAGTACAGTGGTGGCTGAGATGCAAGGCTGGATATATAGGCTGCTCCTAGAGAAGCAGAAACAGATGTAGCTGCAATAACCATGCATGTAAATGGGGTGAATTGGCAACACTGAGCTGCTTGTGGCCTACAGAAGAAGAAACACGGGAAATAAAACACAAAAGCCAGGCTGACACCAGGCAGACCAAGATGATGAAGAAAACCAAACAGAAAACAGTCATCACAAACAAAAAAGGTGAGAAATTTGCTTGGAGGTCAGAAGCAGTAAACAGATTATGTGAAGAATGTTACCAAGTGTCACAAAGATTGCTTTTTGGACCCATTTTCTACTTGTATATTTGTTCCAGAAGGAAATTATTACAAGAAGGTAAAATCTGTTCATCATGCAAAATACACTGGGATTAGGGTAATAAAACTGAATCCAAATTAGCTGGAAAAGATTGGAGAATGGGCAGATAAGCAACATAAGTCACAGGAAATTATCCTTGCAATGCTCAAGGGATAGCTTGGCCGCAGCCAGAAGCAATATATTTTGCTAAGTTTTGTTGCCTTATTATACAAAAGCTATTTTAGAGATGAAAACACTGCACAGGGCAAGAAGAAATGATTTAGACAGACTGGGAGCTTGAACATAGGCCTCGATGTCTCAGACTGCTGAACAGTTGCAGAGATCCAAGATAAGGAAGGGGAAGAGCCACACAGGGAAAGTGAATAAAGGAAAGAAAGGCTCAACCCCAGCAGCCTTTCAGGGAAGCGTTATACATGGTGGTATACAGGTCAATGGCAAGAATGTATCTTTCTTCTTTAAGTGATTTTGTAATGTACAGGAATATAATGCATGGGAAAGTAGCAACACAGACAAGTTGTGTTTTCCTTCTTAGATTTTACAGAACCCTGGAAGTTAGAAATTTACAGGGAATTTCTTTTGGAGGGGAGCGAAGGGCATAAAATCCCACATTAAAGCCACTGGCAAAGCTTCTGCAGGGTCAGGATTTTACCCAGAATGTGGGGGTTTTTATATTTTGTGTTCTTAAATGATGAAAACATGGGGATGGTCCTAGTTCCAATTTCACTTTCATTACATTCTAGCTAAAAAAAAAAATCTTTAGACAATCTTAAAGCACCTATCTCAAGTCATCAGTTCTAGCTTCATGATAGATTTCTGCTGTACGTGCTCCATCTGATGTGTCAGTGATGAGCACACTTTTTTCAGACACCTATCTAAAATGTGCCTCTTCCAATCACTCTTGAAGCATTACATTGTCAGAAGAAAAATGTGGTTGGTGGTAATTATTTCTTTTAAAATCACGACGACAATTTACTTCAGGGGCCACCTATTCAAGCACACTATCTCTACTATTTTGTCAGGCTGATTTCTAAAATTTTTTTATGAATAGAATTCTTAATTAAAACTTCCATTCAAGAGGACCAAAACTTTTCACCAGTTTGGCTTGAAAACCTGTAAGGGCTTCCAACAAAGAACAATGGGACTGACAGCAAAAAAATATGAAAAAATATGAACATTAACTCTTAAACCAAAACAAAGCTGTGATTTAAGCAACCTGGTCTAGTGGAAGGCATCCCTGCCCATAGCAGAGCTAGGTGATTTTTAAGGTCCCTTCCAACCCAAACTGTTCTATGATTCTATGATATGATTCTATGATTTCAAAGTAAATGACATATTCAAAGTTGATCAAACTTCTGTCACCTGAAAAATGGATGGGATTACATACATGTGAAGACAGTGGGGTTTCTTCCCCTGGGGTCAGCAGTAAGTCCAAAGTTCAAGACTGACACATCTCTTAATTGCTTGTCTAGCTATAATAACTGAATAAAACTGTTCCCCGAAGTAAGGAGAAGGGAGACCAATGGTACCTTGTTCATTTATGTGTACAATATACATTTCTTATAGAGAAAAATCCTTCTAAGTTACTTTAAATAGGGTGCTCTAAATGTGTCCCTTGAAACATCATTTTAGTTTCTAAACAGGCACTTTCTCCCAGCTGCTATTTTGAACTGTCTTTGCATTGTTGTGGTCATAGCCAGGACACTCTACTCAAGCCTTAGACTGTAACAGTAACTTGGGAGACTGAATGATATTTTTCCTTAAATTTTTACTGAAATAGACAAATCTTCCAATTCCTCTTCTGTTTGGCAGTGCCGTTTCTTTTAGATCACACAAGATGAATTACAACATTCACTCTCACATCGCTTTTGCATTCAGATCTTGTGTAGTACATCCACACTAGTGTAACCCTCCTGAAAATATGTCAGGAGAGAGGCGGAGAATAAGATTTGGCTGAAGTTTAAGTTGTTACATGAACAAATAACGAAGATGGGTTTCTATGGGTTCATCTCCTATGTCTTCTGTACGTCCCACCATTATAACCCCAGCTGTTCCTTTCTTGTTTCACTGACTGATCCCTCCACACCTTCCAGTCCTTCATCTATCCCCAACACACCTATTTTCTACACAACACCTCAAGCTTCTTTCACATTTCCCCCTGAGCTCCCACAGCGTTATCCTGCCTTTGCTGCCAATTCAGAAAGAAGCACAGAGCTTGCATGGTTCCGTTGATGAGGGTGTACTGACCCATCAGCAAACCAAGAAAGAGAGCTGGGCTCTGTTTTCCCCTCAGTGAGTAGGAATTTGGCATCCTTCAAAATGGATGATCCTGGTGAACAGATTCAAGAGTTATTGAAGAGGAACCAACAGACAGACTGATGACATAAAAATAATTTCCTTCTGAACGCTGATAAAATAATCATCTTAAAATAAGCCATCTGTCCATCAGTCTCAAACTTCTCACACATTTCAGAAGCACAGGCCACACCAGTCTGGGTTTCCTGAAAGCCCTTTTGTCACTGGGAAACCTGTGAAAACGCTGTTGCAAAACACCACCCTCAAACCTCTGGTCAGGAGAAAGACACCTGCTGATTTCAACAGTTTGGCCTGTGTGTCCCCAGCACTGGTATTGCACAGGTGTGTACTAGCACAGATGTACACATGAAGGCAAGATCTTTGTAGCATCTGCTGTCCTGAGAAGTTTGGAACAAAAATGTCAACGTTTTCCTTGAACCTTTATATATTTTTTGGCTGTGCCAGCTGCGATAGGGAAATCCCAAACACACAGCATGGATATATTTGCCTACAGAGTTGCTCTTTCAAGATGTTTCATGACACGAGAGGGATGTTCCAAGCGGTGGAAAAGTTCACCCTGTTCTTACCTCTCCCCAAATGCCAACAGTGTCTCTGATGTCATTTTTACAGTACGAGAGTTGTCTGATGCAATTGTTCACAGCAACACTGCTTTTTCCAGGAGCCAGATCTTCTTCTGCCATTTCCACCCAGCCCAGCGATCGCACAGCAAAGCACTAAAAAGAAATGAGAAAATATCTGAACATGTATCAGGACACACAACACGCTCCTGTATCCAGCTATGGAAACCTTGTCACACAACAGAAACTAGAAAGTTAAGGTTAAAGAACCCCAGCTAAAAAGGGAGCAAAATCAAGGCCTTGAGGATGAGCTTATACTCAAAGATAAGTAAATTAAAATATAATTTGAGAATGGCGAGGTGAAAACATTCAAAGGAACAAAGAAGAATACATGACTTGCCAGGAAAAGTATCTGTGGATGTAACAGTAATGCTTTATAATAAAATACTTTTGTTAATATAAAGAAGGAAACAAGGGAGCAGCAAGTAGTAGGGGGGCCACAAACAAGAGAAATAAAGGAAAAAGCACAACCATAGATACAGTAGAACTGAAGTTTTAGCTAGTATCTAGAGCGTCACTGCTTGGCTTTTAACTAGAAAATTAAATTTTTTTGTGGATTACAGCAATAATTTCTAGGATAAGTTTAACTAAGGTAGCAAACAATAAAAAATTCAAAGCATTAACAAAAAGATAAGCTATCGTAAGAGGAAAGCAGACTTCTTCTAGAACAAATTAAAAATGACCTTTAAAATAAAACAATCTAATTATACTTTTTTTTTTAGCAGAAGGATGTTTAGCCAACCAGAGCACTCAGTTGGCAGAACAAGCCAAGGCAACGTTACTTTGCACATATGTTGCTTTTTGCAAACAAAACAAAATGGGAGAAATTGATGGCACCACCCCTACCCTACATTTACTAGGTAGGGAATAAAAAACTTTAATTCTGAAAAAAACCCTGCACATTTACTCTCAGGCTTAACAGTGGGTGAAATACACACCTCACATTAAATCAATAGGAGTTTCTCTTTGAGACCAAGATGTCCTCCAGAGAACATTATGGGCATCTCAATCTCAAATGGCAATGCACCACCAATGAGGGATGCACAGCAGACTTACTGTTAGACAGTAAGACATACAGACACACCAAACACTTAAGGTCACCCCTATAGGTTCCTGAACGACCTCACACCAAATTCCTGCTACCTTCTAGGTACTTAATACAGCAACTGAATGCTGCCAAATCAAATCCCATCCCATCTCTGACCTCTGGTCTCCCTGTGACTCTCTGCTTGAGTCAGTGTTTATACTGCACTAGCACTGACATGAAGTTGCACTCACTTTCTACATCCAAATCCTCTTTGCTGCTAACCACGGTGCTGTCTACAGAGGTGCAGGATTCAGCAGGCACAAGTTCCAAAAGTAGAAGTGAGACAATTCACAATTAATAACTGAAAATCTGCCATTGTATAACGTATCTGTTCTTCCACTGTGAGCCTCCCCCTTGCCAAGATGAATCAAGCATTGACATCAATTAGTACTTAGTCCTTGGTACCCTGCTTGCTTCAGTGTTACTTATATGTATCTTCTGAAAAGTTATGCTGTCCAGAAATGCTACGTTGTTCTGGCAAACTGACTTGCAATTGTCTCAGTCAATCTAGTTCTCTCTTAGGTACTCAGTACAATTTGGACCTTGAAAGGACCAATACTCATTGTCCAGCACTGCTGCCTTGTGCCACAAAGCTTTTTCTGCTGTCAGCAGCGTCCTGCGGGTCCTTGGGAAAGTAGGCAGTGATCCTGGGAGCTGCTCAGAGGAAGCCATCACCGGTGACTGCTGGGAGCCTTGCTGCCTCCAGCAGGACCCTGCCCACACAGGCATGCAGCCCAAGAGCAGCAACAGCAGGTCCATGCTGGAGTTACCAACTAATCCTTCTTCGTGAGATGCAGCAAATAAACCAGCTTCAGAGTTCAAAGGCGGACACTGAATATTCATTTGCTGCCTTCTAAAAGCTGCTGTGAAGTCAGTGAGTAGGTCAAGCTCACACATCATCACTGGTATGCCATTTGGGAACCACTGTCCTCAAAAAAAGACCGCAAAACACCAAGGTATTTTAAATATGCATAGTATGTCAACTTTGTCAAACTAAGGGAGGAAGGAAATCCACCAGTGGGTAAAGAGATTAATGAGTTTCTCCTTCTTTCCCTTTAAAACTCCTCTCCTCCTTCAGTTTACACAATGCACTGATCAAGCCTATTTTGCCAAACCAAAAACCCAGCCCAAGAGCCTGCCTCTTGTACCTCTGGTACCTACTCCAACAAGTCAGTACTGATGCATCTCATCTATGGCATCAGACAGCAAATACACTCTGCAAATTGTGTGAAACCCTTCAGTGAGAGTGGGTAAAAAATTAAAGCCTCTCATGCCTCCAGATTTTTTTTTTTTTTTTTTCCCTTGCAAACAAGGAAACCAATATGCAAATTCTCCTATGCTGCTGCTTCCTGACCCAGCTCTGCTGGAAACCCACCAAAGCGCTGACTTTCAGATTTTAAAGGGAGATGAAGGAGAAGGTGAAAGAGGAAACAAAGGAAGGGTCACCACTCAGGGGTGCTCTTCACTTCAGAGCTACACAAGATACTAAAATATCCATTTTTTAGCAATTATTAAGGTCACCTAATCTCAAGATTGCAGAATTGGTTTTGGCACATCAGATGCTCACGAATCTTGCTGAAGTGCTGCAGTGCCCATTGGGGTATTAAATATTTATCTTTGCAAGCCTTTAAAACACAGACTTTTACAGTGCCAGAAGAAAGGGTGGTGGCTTTTTTTTACAAGAATTTCAATATTAAATTGAATAACAGAATACTAGCAGAAAGAAATATTTTCTGAATCACCTTAAGAGAGATGAACTGAATATACACAATAAGCATATTGTTTTCTCACTACTCTTCGTATCTCAACCACATCTGCAATTTATTAGCTCATTTCTGAATACGATATAGTCCTTGCACTGAGCAGAATATATGTTAAGAAGGCAAAAAACTGGTGAAAGACAATCAGTTCAAGTTCACAGCAGGTAAATCTCTTATTAGTGAAGATGGTGAACTGTTTTGGTATTTTTTTCCTGGAGATTTTTATTCAATGTTTAAAATTCTCCATTGGTAACATCCACTGTAGTTCCTTCCCTTTTCAGCTCACTGTCATGACAGTAGAGCGAGCTGAATGGAACACTCTTGTCCATGCCACATACTCCACTCCATGTGAAGGGCTTGGCTTCCTTCCCTGCTTCCATTCCCTCTCAGTGCTTCCAAGCCTGGTCTATGTGACAAACCTTGTTGGCTTCTGACACCTGGCAAGTTGTTATTTGTGTGCTTTACAAGAAGCCCTCAGCATAACCAAAATAAAATGCTTCAAAACAGCTTCACCAAAACAAACTGATTTCCCAAAGACTCACTGCAAACAAAAAAACCTCTCAATAAAACCCAGAATGACTCGACACCCCACTCACAAGGCAACCAAGGTACCTGAGTATACACACATACAAGAAATGTTCTTTTGCTCAAAATACACATAAAGACCAAAAAACCTTCCACTTCTTGATCAGCTGAACAGACATGCTGGCATGACTCAGAAGTGATGACAGACCTTCACACAGATTTCAGCACTAGAAAAGATGAGGACTCAGAGTAACGTGTAACACATACCACAGTTCATTCATCATCAGTATCATAGAGTATGTATACACACACCTACGGTGTGTAGGAGCGGTTGAAGTGTGTGAATGCATGCCTGTGTCCCCCTCTCTCTGCATATTGCCAGAAACTGTACTATAAAAGATCCACTTCATGTTTTATTGTTGGTGGGTTGGGGGGGGGGGGGGGGGGGGGGGGGGGGGGGGGGGGGGGGGGGGGGGGGGGGGGGGGGGGGGGGGG
>JAVJGI010000001.1:54978135-55025517 GCA_035590275.1 Ibycter americanus
TCCTCCTAATGCCCCCCAGGATGCCATTGGCCTTCATGGCCCACAGGGGCTCACTGCTGGCTCATGGGCAACTTGCTGTCCAATTTAATCTTTTTTTGTAAAGAGACTTTAGATGAAATAAACAATCTCTTCAAGAAATTCCTACCAAAATAAACTACTGAAATCAAGAAGCCAGATGTAATGATCCTCCCCTTTCTCCCTTTTCTACTTCTCTTTTATGGCCTTGTGCA
Source organism: Ibycter americanus (assembly GCA_035590275.1). Classification (NCBI taxonomy): domain Eukaryota; kingdom Metazoa; phylum Chordata; class Aves; order Falconiformes; family Falconidae; genus Ibycter; species Ibycter americanus. Next base: position 54,978,366 of record JAVJGI010000001.1, read on the forward strand.
GACAACCTGCACCAAGATGCCAAGGATACGAAGCTGTGAACTGCATCTTAAGCACATGACGTACAGAGAAGCATTTGTTGTTTATCGAAAATTTTGAATGCTTAACAGGGTTGCTGCATATATCATTTTTCTTACAAGAATTACATGAATTACAGGACATACTTTTCCCAAAACTGACATTTTTGCAGTGCTAACAATCTTTGCAAAAGATGAGACTCTGGGAGAAGACAACTACTTCAGCCTTCCACAAGGTGGCATGGCTCCCTTTGCTGAAAGACAACATTACTCTGCCATTGAGGAAATCTAATTTTTTAATTTAATTTTTTTCAGTGTACTGGCCACTGTCATGAACAGGTTTAAATAGGTTTAAGAACTCCAAAAATATCACCAACAAGGTTCATTTTAACAAATTCTTCCAATACGAGTTAAAAAAAGCTTCCCTCTATTATGATCAAATTAAGAAAAATTATCTATGCTTGCTGCCATGCAAAAGCAAGCTTCAATCAAACATAGTTAAGGTATGTCATGTGGCAGAAGAGAGCCTAAGGGGCTAAAAAGTCTGATTTTCCAAGTCTCAGGTTATCAGTTTCAAATCCTATCAGACTACTTTCAGCCTTGCAATATTTTGGGTAAAATGGGCTAGCAAGGAATCCACCTACCACACCCCCTTCCCATCCATGTGAGAATTAAAGATCCCAGAGCATCTTTGAGAGGTGAAGATTCTCCCTGCTGTTTCCGAACCACTTTCTGCCCCTGTGAGGCACAGCCATGCAGCGCCTGCCTATCCTGTCCTCGGGGCAGAGACTGATGCATTGAACAGCTCCGCCAACAGCCTCTTCTGCTGCAAAGCAACACCACTGCTCGTCACCACTGACCCTGCACAACATCCCCATCAGGCAGTGACAGATAGCAGGTAAGGTGCCTTGACTCAAGCAATTTAAAAAAACAGAACAGCCAGCCAACCACCAAACTTGTATAGTTTCTCCTCTATTTCTTGTTTTGCTCCTCTCAGCCACTTCTGTGAACGTGTCAGTGCTCAGTTTTGATTACCCATTTAAGTATCATCAGCGTGGTTTTGCCTAAACAGGAGAAACAAAACCTGCTGTGACAGACAAAAAAGGACAAGCTTTTGGCATGGACCCATTTCACAGACACTGCATGGCATCAGTTCCATAAATTTTTAAGTCTAAACAGCAAGCCAGAGAGGGAAGGGAGATGATGACACAAGTTCTTTGTCCACACAAGTACTGCCACATTCTCCATGCAGGAAGGGCTCCTAATTCTACCCAGTGCAAATCACCTGGTAAAGAGTCAGACTATTGCCTCCCTATAAACCTTTCCATACCACACGGCTTATCATGAAAGGAACAGCTTCCTGGTTCTAAGGACTGGTACCTAATGCTCGACACTCCTCCAACTCCATTTACTGTGCTCAGAATTTAGTGCTTGTCATTGTAATGAGCACAGCTGAAACCCTTTTTAACTGCCAGCCTGCAAAGCAAAACACATTTATTCACATTGGATTTAAACATCATCAGCCAAATAATCAAGATGACAAAGAAGTTTAAGTACCCTGATTAGTCTAGTTTTTCTCCTAAAATATATCATTAATGCTATTAGAATTATTAACTGTTACATACTGCCTTCCTGCATATGAGTGGCTTCTGATCCTGTCAGTCACTGCAGGTGTATGGCACAGCCAAAACACTTATTTAGATTACTTGGATTTCCAATTACAGAGATTCACATACATCCTTAAAAATGGATGCAGGCACAAGGCAAAACTATCAACAAGACAAATCTGGAGATACGTATACAAGCATTCAAAACCTTCTGCTGCTTCTTTCTGTTCAAATACCTTAGAATACAACAGTAAAGGCTCTGATTTAATTATGATGCTTGTTCACATAATGGTCTCATTTTTTCCTATGAATTTTATCCTCAAACTAGGTTGCATTCTTTGTTCTAAAATACAAAGTTCCTTGTTCTAGAAAGCAACTTCCTTGTTACCAGCTGTGAGTTCAAGCAGCCACATAAACAAGGAAGAGTACTTAAAAACAGGACAAACTTGAGAATAAATAGCAAATTCTGTCACTGTATGCCCCAGGAAGCTATCCAGCCATGACAAACAACAGACCCCTCTCTCACGACAGAAAATTCACTTATTTGTGCAAGAGGCCAGTTATTACAGTTGGATAGTAGAATTTTGAGTTGCAACACTCAATTTCTTGACTTATGTGATATTAAAATAAGCCATACAACCAAATTGAATGAAGCTTTAAATCGACAAATTCCTTTGATGGAATTAGTCTTGCATGGTCAATCTACATTGTGCCAAGAGGAGAAGTGCAGTTAATTAAAAAACTTAGGAGGCATTCTGCACCTTGCAAGTTATGTTTACAATTGCAATTTCTAATGGTTATCCTATTGTGCATCTTCTTACTGACCTTGGCTTCTGGGTCACTGTTGATGCTACAGGAATCATCATCATCAGACTGTGGACCATTTCTGTTACAGAAAAACAAAAAGACAAGATCAGTCTTAATATCATATAAAAATTACAGCACAGCACAAAATGAAGCTGGTCATTCCCTGGAGACTTCTGAAGTCATTGTACCTGAGCTTCAAAGAGGCATAGCGTAACGTTGCTCCTTCAAACTCTTTCAGACTTGGGTCTGGGTTCACAGTGGCTGCATGCAGATCCTAGAGATAAAGGCAGTGCTATCAGTACAGTACTAAGTGCTATTAATATAGCATTAAGTACACTACCATGTTATTTCTTATTTCAAAGGAAAATTAAATCCTCCCTGCAAAGAAGCGATAGTATTTCTGGCTGAAGTTGAAAAGAGGCATGCATATATTCTCAAGCTGCATTTCATTCAGTGCAGGCATCTTACTCGTTATGTCATGGCAGTTGCCCTGCTAGTTTAGACTGAATCCATTCCAAGTGGAAAGATCAGAAAAGGCAGCATGTTTGTGAGCTAGACATCCCTAGCAGTACCCCCATTCACTTTGGCCTAGGTTATGAATGACATTCATGGAAAAATAAAAGGGGGAAAAAACAGCCACTGCCATGCAAAAAACAAGGGTAATAGTATTAAAGGTTCTAAAATCTGACAATATACTTGCCTTCCAAATGTCACTATTAATCTTTCCCCCATTCAGTACAGCAAAATCACTCCATGGCTGTTTCTAGACACATAATTATTCACACAGGAAGAAGCACATTGATAAAAAAAAAAAAGAAAAAGAAAAAGAAAAAGAAAAAAAACACAAGGCACTGTTGTTAGCATTGATATTTACAGGATGGGTTAGGGAACAGATCACCTCAAACTTCAACTAATTACTCCACTATACCATGGCATTCAGAGGAAAGGGGAGAGAAGACATGCCTCTAACAGTTACTTACCAAAACAAATGATTGAAACGAGGAAAGTTAATATAAATTAGGGACAGACAATGAAATTACTCTTTAACTATGATCTTAAAAGCAAGCAAAATGAATCTGAATATGAACATTGGCCACAGCTGCTACAGCCTTTGACAAACAGCAATTAAGGGGAAACATGAGGATTTCCATTTGATGGGCACTTTTGCTAAAAGACCCTAATGCTACTGGAACTAGAAATACTGAAACAAAACCGTACATACAAGGATAAGATACCTACAAGGTAAAATAAAATATTTCTAGAGAGAAAGCACAGGAAAAGGCCAGTGAAGGGAAGGAAGAACAGTAAGGGGTGCAGAGAGATTTCTCACTGAAAAAGTAGTTTGTAAAGTCTAGCAGCTTTTTTTAAAAAACAAAACAAAACCAAAAAAACCCCACAGGCAAACCACCCACCCTCTCATTTTCCATTCAAGTTTCTCAAAATGTTCAGAGGCATTCACCGGTACAATCAAACAAGCAGTAGTGCATTTAGCACGACAGCAACCTGAGGTTCAGCCTTTTCTGTAAAGCCCAGGAGGAGCAGCTGATGTTGGAGTTGCCCCTCTCCTCTTCCCCACAAGGACAGAAATCCCACAGTCCTGAACAAGAGCCAGGTGGGACAGGAGATTTGGTTGCTGAGAGACCCAGAACCACCTCTTTGTAGCTTCATCAAATCAAGTATTCTTGTAATTAGTGGCCCCTTTTTAAGACAAGCCCTCCCAAGTTGTCCACCTCAGCCCCAAGATGAAGTGGTACCTATTAATATGGCCCACTGCATTAATTTGCAGGGTGGACCTCTTGCCTCGTGAGTGTTCTCAGTACATCCTCACTGAAGGAAGTATTTGTGAGAAACAACTCCCAGGAGTAACTCTTCCTTAACATGCCTCTGAATTAGCTGAGTAGTTAACTTTTCCTACTAAGCCCCTTCTCTTTAATTATTATCTGCTAGTGGTTATGTTACCTACAGAACTTCTAGAGGTGATCCAGGCCTGGAATGAGTCAGGCTATAAGAAGACACAACTACCGCCACCAAATTTAGCCACTATCTCAAAGAAGCACTTATTGAGAATTAAACCCTATAGTTTTTTTCTCTGCACAGAAAATGGAAAAGAGGCAGCAAATAAAGAGAACGTTACAAAAGATGAGGATTCACAAAGGAAGTAAATTCAGCTATACACAGGAGAAAAGAGCCATCTAAAACTAAGTCAAATTGAATCAGCTGTGCAAAACCAAAACACAGTTTCATGCTTTGGAGGGGGGAGGAATGGAGGGAATGTTCCAGGTTTTTCACATTTAGCATTTATTAGCATTTTTGTTAAATCTGCAGGATTTTCGCATAATGCTTAACCCCTAATTGCTTTGGATTGAAATTTACTGATTATCTTGTAAAGGAAAAATTGCCTTGCAGCCTGTGCAAAAGTAAGACATTTTCACAATTTTTCCTTTTTAAAACCCTTTTTGCCATTTGTATGCATTACAGCATCATTCCTCCCTACCCATTTTTTCCAATTTTCTGTTCAACAATAGTAACTAATTGCTTTTCTTTATGCTAAATATCCAGAGTAAGCTACAACATAAAAATGGCTGACTTGATCTGTTCTTTGTTGACTGCCCTCAGCTGTGAGCCACATTCTACCAAATGAAGCAAAGCTTCTGTCTATCACATCATTTAAGAGACAGGGACATAAAATAATGTTTTTAAAAAAAAAAAAGGAAAAAAAAAAGGAGGAAACAGGACAAAGGGCAAAAAGGCATTACTCGGGGTGGGAAAGGTGTTTCTAAACATTTATTTGACAAACTCAAAAGCTGAAAGAGCCCAAATAAACTCATCTCAAGACTAGCACATGATGCTTCACAGACAAATGTGATAAAGGTAAAAGAATTTTTTATGAACTCATGGCAGCCTATTGGGACAGATATGAAATACTATCCATTCCAGTCTTCGATCCTAGATTATACTCTTTCATCTGCCTAAAACCTATATATCCCCCAACCTTTTCAGATGAAAGTAATACAAATTCCAGCACATGGGAATGAGCTAAACCAGCCCTCCCAAATCAGATTAACTTGGAACACAGGCTTCCAAACAGCAATGAGGGAACCAGCAGTACACAGCTCACACATGGTCCAACTTGGAGCTCGAAGCTGTCCACCACAACTGCTGCTGCCAATGGTAGCACTGGGATAAAGGCACTTGGGAGCCCCTATTCTAAACCGAATTTCACATATTTTGTGAAGCGTCAGATTCCCAGACACCCAGGTTAATCCTTCATGGGGAGGGAGAGGGGGACCACTTCGGGTAATCTGCAGTGCAGTGAGACCGGGACTGAAACCAGTATCACCTGCAAGTGACCTGGAGATGATTAGGTGCTGGCAAGTAATGATTGCAGAGAGATGAAAAACCAAACATTCATGATAGCTGACACTGTTAAATCTAGATTACAAATTATTTCATTACCTACCCCCATCTCTTAACCCCACAGCACAGCTTATGTCCCTCTTACTGCTCTGTACTGGGGTTCTGCTCAGAACCAGCTGAATCTCAAAGGATTTTTCCTTTGGTTCCCTCTTAATAAAAGTTAGTATCTGTTGTATCAAGAAATGCAAGACTTTTCCTAACAGTTCCCATTATAACTCCAGCTACATCCCAGTATTTGGCAATGCACAAAGTCCTGAGCCCAATTCACACTCCTTTTGAACTCCATTACTGGAAGTCTGCTGATATTGTATACCAATATTATCTTAATAACCACTGAGTCAAAAGATCAGTATTGTTTCAATAATGGTATGTACAATGCTTATCAATGAATGCAGAAACCTTCAAGAGACAAATGCCTTCACCTATACCTACAATTAAAATAACCATATAATATCATACTAATACAAATTCTGGAAACGTGCTTATTTTCTGCATCATCTTTTACACTACAGTATATGGTCTTGATGCTGTCATAGAACTGTATATGCATAAATCTTTGCTGGATCAAATTCCTTGTTGAATTAGAACTGCCATATCAAAACCTAGATGAGCCTACTATGTACTCACATACGTGGCATTTTAGAATGACTCCTCAAACGTCTTTCTTAATACATCTAGACTGTATTAAATCTATGTTGTTATAATTCATACATTTCATGTTCTCCACAATGCTGCTGAGAATTAATGATCATTACTTATAATCACAAGCTATTCTTCATTTAAAGCAAAAGAATTCTGAACGGTTAAAAGTACATCTGCCATGTTACCAGCAGGTGTGAAATTTTCATTGTAAAGACATTTTAAACAGAAGTAGAAAAATATTTGAAATGCATATATGCATTTTCTCTCTGCAATTTACCAACAATATTGATTTCTGGGGTTTTGTGAAAGGCACCTATAACTCACTAATTAAAGACCTGTTCTCCATTTTTTAAAGTAAGAAAAATACTTAATGGTGAAGCTATATCCCTCGTGTACATTACAGGAATTTATACTGGAAGCATGTGCAGCGCTTTACATTCAACATTTCTGGATTTTTTTTTTCTTGTCTTCTACCTGAATGATAACAATTGCTGTTCTTTCTCCATGAACCCTCTCAGAAATAATTTACAGCATGCTTGGTGCACAGTACATTCCACGGGAGCTTGACTGATGTAAACCTTAACTGAAATGATGTGGTCAAAGTTTACAAACCTTATCAGTAGCATTTATGAACATGTGGGAGCAATCTTTCTAAAATAATGAACAAGAGTGTACATGTTTAAGCCTATACTGGATAAAAGTTTCGGTCAAGAATGGTAATACATACTTGAATGTCCTTAATTCCTCTTAACTGCAATTAAGTTATTTTGGTATATTATATCAAAATCAAGAACAGAAGACCTGTCATATCTAAATGTCTGTTTAAACAAACAAATAAATAAATAAATAAACTCTGAGGATCGCCTGATCCAAAACTCAAAGCTAGTACAGACTTCCCTTGATTTCATAAAACTGAGGACCTTCTTCTGAAAAGTCAGTATGAAAAAGAATTAATTTCAAAACTATTTGACTTTATATTAGTATTTCATTCCATTGAAGTCTTCCCAACACACTAAAATAAAGTGACCGCATTTTTTGAAGCATACTCTTCTTTCTGATAATTTATTTTTCCACTTATACGACACCAATCAACCCCCTGGATTGTGCCTGAAAGGATTATTTTAAAAGGTGGTATCACATTTCAGCACATGTGGACAAGAGAGTGTATGTCTTTCTGTTTCTAATTAAAGGCTGATTGCAAGACAGTGATCCACTTGTGCAGATATTTTGTACTGGCAGGATGTTAAGAGACTTGCACTTGAGAACACTTCATGTTTATTCAACAGAAACTCCCCTGTAAAGGAAGTAGTCTCAAATGAAGACTCATATGGCTTCGCGTGTGATACTCCTACCAAGTGAACCAAAAAGAAAGAAGATGCAAAGAGTCCAGCCAAAAGACTGCTATAATGTGCAAAAATTTTATCCTGTATCCATATAATGCAGCAATGCTTCAGCGCACGCTACAGAACTGCAGTAGTTTCACATTCATCAGGCACTGGCTGTCTAATTTAGCTGAGATACGTCTGATTTCATCCTACACATCCAAAGTATAGGATGTTTCATGAGGCACAGCCATTAGAAAATACACACAGAAAACAGATACTTACGACGCATTATCAACAAATTGCTACACTTGGGGGCATTATCAGGCCCCATACTCTAAAGCTCAGCTTAGCTAACAGTTAAACCTGCAAGTTCAAAAAGTTATTTCTTTACAGTATGCAGCACACAAGAAGACACAGTATGTTACCTCAGTTTCTGGAGTAGGAGACGGAGTAATGGAACCAAGTGATCCTTTTCGTGAGCCCTGGAGATCTGTTGGGATGGACACAGGACGCTGCCATTGTGTTGTTCCTGTTGGTATGTGCCAGTAGTAGATCCCAGCAATGTCATTGATTTTTTTCCAGCCCGGTGGTAAGTCTGGGTCAGTCTGAAATGAATGATCACTCCATATATCTGCTGGGGGGAGGGGGCCAGGGGGCAATGGACACAAAAGAAAAAAGAAACAAACAAAAAAAATAATATCCATGTTACTAAAACATGAACAGTTCTTCCATGGGTCTGCCCCTGATGCAAGTGATGTAGTGATGCGCAGCTTGTACTGCTGTTGTACAGTTCACGTGTAAACGAACACCAGAAAAACATACTGAATTACTGACTCTCAAAGTAAGGTGACAAAGCCTGGTTTGACTTGGCCTATAAAATGAGGGGAAAAAATACACTACTTACCAAAGAGCTGTTCTAATATGGCAGCTACCTAATCCTATCAGATAAACTAACTCTTCTAATAAGGTTTAGCTTCAAAGTACATTACATTACAGCATTTAAAGAAATACTTGGAGTTGTGGTGTACTCTGTGCTCTTCATCACCTTTCCTTCTCAATGCATGCTAGTAGAACATGTATTTCTGCTAATTGGAGTCAGCCTATCAAAACAGAAACAACACGCACACACACCAAACAACCCCCACTGGATTTACTTACAGTATCTAAAAGACTGCTTGTTCAAAACGATGAGACCAAAAAAACTGGCCCGTCGTTTTACACACCCCCTGACTGTCACAAACATACTGTTTTTGATTGGTTTTTTAATGGGGTAGGATGAAAAAAAAAAAATAAAATCAAAAACTCATCCACAGTGCCAACACAGAAATGAAAAACTGGCTCTGCTGACAAAACTTCTACTAACTTAAGAATGAGCCAGCAATTCATATCATAATAGAGACATTCCCAGATTTACCTGGGATTACAGATGCATCTAAGAGATGTCACCAGTGGAGAGAGAGCACGCAGTGCTTTTCAGAAAGACAGGGGCATCACCTATGTGCTAACCAGCTGTAATCCAGCAGGGGCAGTTACCTTCTGCTGGACACATGCTTTCCAGAGGCTGGGAAGGTTGCCGGTGCTCTTCTAAACTTGTCAGCTAAACTGCTTTGGTGGTGTCATTACAGTATGTGCTATTAACCAGCTACTATCGTCTACTCCAAGGACCATCAAGCTGCAAGGAGAAGCAAGTAACCTCCTAGACTGACGTTTCCGCCAGCACTTGAGCAGACATGATGAAGGCTGACACCAGCACAGTGAACTGAGCTACCGAGAAAAAACCCCCAAAAATAAAGGAAGCGCCATACCAATGAGCTGTGGCTCACCTAGTCTGGCAACTTGTTTCCAACCTTCAAAGACAATCCTCAAAACACCTTCAGTGGATAACAGATGAATAACCTGTTGTTATATTGCTCCTCTTAATCTCTTTTTTGAATTACAAGTTTCTTGTCAGTCTACCCTCAAGCCCCTTACTGTGTGTTTTATCACAGTTGCTTATTTCTGAATCTCTGTCATTTCTGCTACTCACATTTATGCACACACACACACAGAGAAATGACATGGTAATTTGAGATAACTCTTACACTCTATGGCATAAACCAGACTCTTTCTTTTTCAGAGCCACTTAAGAGTTCTTAAGTTATTGATTTATCACTTGAGGACTAATCTAAGCAAATTCTGCAGAAGAACTAGACAGTACCATTACACTCAAATTCAATAATGACCCTCACCCGGGGTCCAATATCTGAAATCAGCAATGGTCATATAATGAACTCCAGAAATTCCCAAATGTTCTGAACACCCACTTCTAAACGTACCCCATCATAGCCTCTACTGCATTCAAGTATGTAGCTCCTGACTCCAAGGTCTTACAAGTTTTAAAGACCATTCATCTTCAACCTCGCCTATTTTTGTTTTCCAGTTGAACAACTCAGCTGCACTCTTCTCAACCATACAAAATGAAAATAAAAGCGAAACACTATAAATCATTTGACCACATCATGCAAAAAGTGACATGCAAAGATCAATATTTAAATATCACACTGAAGTATGCGTGGCAACATCTGCAAGTCCAGATACACACGGGTGAGTTTAAATAACTAGTTCATAAAACTTCAAAATATCACAATAACATCAGTGCTCATAAAACTTACATATTGGGCCTTTCAGTGCATGCCAGCATAGGAAAATAGTAAGTCTTTATTATGCAGAGAGGCAAAGCTTCAGTTCAGGTTCATACAGTATACAGTATTAAACAACCATAATTCAACATTGCCAGGACATAAAATGTTATTCTCTTCACTTTAAGATTAGCAATGCTTCTGTCCTTGCGATACATACATACGTGTGTGTACACATGTATTCAAGTATACAGTTAGCAAAGTGTTATGCTATGGCTGCATTAAATTATTCCTTTCAAACCAACCAACCGAAGATGCAGAGGAACCTGAGATGCACAGGAACCAACATACTGTTACTTATTGTTTTAATGACATGCAGTACCAGAAAGACCTAAACAGAAATTACTCTTTAGTAAAAGCAGACAAAACTCACAGCAGAAAGAAAACTGTTAACCCAGAGACTGAAAACAACATTTCTGCAACTTCTAACTAGAAGAGAAGAAATTATCTGGAATGTGAATGAATACTTGGAGAAAATCACGTAAAACAGCTGGGAGCACTTTGGGATAAGAAAATATCACCTAGCTGAGTAATATAAATTTACTTTGAAAATGTACCCATTAGCAAAAATAAACACACCAAAATAAACTCACATATGCTCAGAGATAAAAGAGGTCTTAAATTTCAGATTATGTTTTTCAATTAATACAGCTCAGGACTTTCAAAGAGCTGCATCTTCCACACAAAACGACTACGTCGGCATGAGATGTACATTGCTGGCATCCCGGTACCGCTTGTGCAGAAGTACTGACCGCAGGCCATGTGATAAGCATGGCTGAACAGGACAGTGCCAGACTGCATGTGTTCACACTGCAGCACCATTCCTCATGTTAGCTATGCAAACCTACTTGGAAAAAAAAAAAAAAAAATCTGAATGTGTGTGTCCTCCAGCCTATTTGCAAACACACCTCAGGATCAGACAGACTGGCAGGGATAACCTTTTCACATGCTGTGATTTCCTACTGGCACGAACTGGAAAACCTCCCTAGTTTGCTGACTGTTCTAACAGATGAAAGCACTCGGTGTGCAAGCCAAAGGTAATGAACCACCGCAAGAGATAGCAGCACAAGAAAAATAAGTAGTAAGAGTCAACATACAAAATCAGGGCAGATGAATGCGCTTTATGGCATCAGAGACCTACTACAGGACACCAATGGCTTTTCTTGATTTGAGTCTGGAATTACAAGTAGTAGAATAATTTTCTTCTGCATTTGAAAGACCCCATCAAATGGTATGACATTGAGTCAAAGCATTTAATTTTTGTTGCACGGGCCAGAGTAAGAACGGTCCCTTATCAGAGCAGCGTTTGGTGCCCAGAACAACATGAAGGCACCGCACTGATATATACAACCTGTTACATTCAGGGCTTTTCAATCCCAGTCTTCTTGTAGAAGAGAAAGTGACAGCCACAAGACAGGAGAGAAAAAAGCCGGCATCTGTACATCAATCCAATTCCATTGACATGGCATCAAACAACTTGCATGAAACAAACCCAAGAGGAAATAGAACTGAACACATCAGACTTCATCTGAAACTGAGAACTCCTCTTATGTCTCCAAGGCTTTAGAGGTAAAAACTTCACATGGAAATGGTCCTTTCTGGTCTGTGGATGACCAAATCCTTCAGGCTTCCTCAGCAGCAGATGATCTATAGCGATCAGGAACTTTTCTCCTATTCCCTCCCGGTCATTCTGAGGAGATGAAGTTCTACCTGGCATCTCCTGGCCTTTTCCATGCTCTTCTTTACTGATTTGTTGATGAAAGGTCAATGCACCAGGACCACAGGGCTGGCTCATGAAGCTTCTGGGTTTGAAAGTATTTGCTCTGATAATAAGTAAAGCGTGGCTTACTACAGAAATTTAAAGCAAGATTCACAAAAAGAATGTAGCCTTTTGTATTGGGGTTGGTCTACCTATCATGTGTATTACAGTAAACAACAATCTCCTGAAAGGTTATATTACTAAGACATTTCTTATATAAAATGCATAAAGCAACAGGACCAAGAAAACCAGTACTGAACGAGAATAAAAGAGGCACTGTGGCTAAGCTGTACAAGAAAGAAGACACTGGGTTTCTTCAAGAAACCTGGATTCACATTACCTGTATAATTTGTCTTTCTACAGCAAGAGTCAAATTCTTATCAGTGGAAAGACTATTTTTCAAGATGTAACCAATTCAAAACTCTGCACAGGAATGAGGTACATTTTTACCAAGGCATCATGCAGATTCACACCGCACCGCAGACCTTTGAAAGTCATCTCTTTTTCTGGAGAAATACTGCTACTGAACAGGCTGGCTCCACTGCCTACATACACTCCAAAGATGAAGTCCAACGTCAGCCTTCATTACAGGAGACCAGGCAGTCACCTCGCAGCTGATCCTTCACCCCGCTTTCTATCCTCGCCTGCACACAGGGTGCACAAGAGCCATCACCAGCGACGCAGGCCGGCTCTCATCCCAGATCTGGATGTACCAGCGAGGCCTCATTGGCAAGCTGCTCCCTGGAAATCTGCCTAAGCTAAGTGTGAGCTGTCACCACCTGACTTCTGAGATGCATTGCTGACAGCTTAAAGGTCAACATAGCTAGAAGTTCACAGTTGGTCTTCTGCAGGCAGACTCACGTCAAAGGACAGGTCACAAAGAGGCGACTGGTGTTTTTCAGTTGGAGTTATGTCTCACTAAAGAGAGATGGTTAAAGCCTTGTCCAGACCGGGGAGGGGGGAAGATCCCCAAACCAGCTACTCATGAAGATGTTATGGAAAAGCACAGGCCAGTTCTGATGAAAAAACATGACAGTAAGAGACACGGCAGAGGATTTTGAGGACTAAAATGGAAGATTACATAAAAACATGGAAGATGTGATTTAAGACAAGAAGCTAACTTCATCTGAGGAAAACTGAAAAACACAGGGTGGACTTCACCACGCTTTCCTGCCTCCACCACCTTCCTGCACCAGGACCTGAGAAGTCCCTCAGGAAACCAGATCTTTCCCCTCTACCTAAAAGCTTGTTTAGCGTGTGCACCATAGTCCCTTCTTACAGGGTCCAACACGACCGAGCACAGGGCTGCTCCCTAAAAACCTCTGACACCGGTCTCTGCAGAACTCAGAGAGAGGAATCCGCTTGCTGCACCCCACCATGCAGCCTCCGCTTCGCCTCTTCAGAGGCTCAGCAACACAGCAACAATAGGAACACTTTTAAAAGAATGGGAAAATGATGAAAGAAATGACATAATCAGAAGTGAGAGCCCAAGGGGAGGGCAGCACCTGCAATGCCTTACCATTCCCTTTTAACATCAAATGGGGAATTTAAGTTAGTCATTTCTCTTTAAAAATTAAAATAAAGAGCTAATTCACAAAAAGCCAGCAAAGCTTTAGAAAAGTACCAAAGAAAGATTATTTTTTTTTAAAAAAAGTATAAATGGTTGTTTCAAATTTTAATAAATGTACAAAGGAGTAAAACAGTCTGAAGAGGTTCTCACATGCTGAAATTGTCTGGTCAAGTTTCAATCAAAAATAAATGCTTGTGTCTGAATCTTTGTCTGAATGGCTGAAATACAGAGCCTGTAAGAGACAAAACTAAATAAAGCCTTCATCCTGGTATAATTGTAACTAAGGAGAGCAGTTAAAACTTCAAAAATACTGGAAAAATGAAGTCTGCTACACAAAATGAAACTATTAATTCACTCTCAAAAAACCTAGCAACAGAGATGTACTTCCACAAAGCCATAAACACAGCCATATTCAACTGGTAATTCTGGCTAGGAGAGCTTTGTGAACACAATTTGTATTCTAAAGATAGGATAAAGCCCATATAATGTAAAATATTGCTGTCTGTAACTTCCTTCTCCAAATGTCAGCCTGTGAAAATTACCTGATATACAGCAGTGATTAATTCCATGCTGTAGCTATAGTTCAGATACTAAGTTTGGCATAATAATTAGAAATTTTAGTAATTACATTTGTATTCCAAGTTAAAATTATTTTACTATCTGAGGATGATCTAGGAAACAGTGTTACGATATTGAAGAGAGATGGTAATAAACAATATAAATAATTCACTGAAGAGCACATGTAACTGATGACCAAGCTCTTTGGCAAAATTAGTATTTTTATCACTTATTTTATTGTTTTTTCAGGGGAAGGATAGTAATCAAATTGCTGCCATTACGAATCACTGTTTAGCCGTTGTCCAATTAAACAGAAATCAAAATGACAGCATTCAGTAGGATCTTTCAGAGCAGACAAACTTCTCTAGCAAATGGAGATCATTTATTTTTCCATCATTTTGCAATGCTTCAAACCGTTCCCTCATAACTGGCATCCCATGCGAGGCAAGGTCGATGCTCACCAAGCACAGGTTATACCGGTGGCATTACAACAGATGTAAATAGTACGCTCTGCATCTAAATGCAGTGTGGCTTTCCAGCTGCTGTTCCCAGCTACATAGGCAGCATCCTCTGCTGACCTAATTTGTGGATATTTCGTAATTAGAGAGACTAAATGCCATGAAGTCAAAGCAGCTTCTAACTAGTTCAGGCTTTCTTCTGCAGGCACAGCTAGAAATCCCTTTCACTGAAGGCCAAAGGCAGTCATTTAGAAACAAATACAGGTGGGAAGAGAACGGCAGGAGCTCCGGAGGCACTTTCTGGAAGAGTAGGAATGCAAAGTACAGCACAATTTATTTCAATTTAACAATAAGTTGTGCTACAAGTTTTGAGACAATAATTACGCATTTTTTTGAGAAAGAACTACACTGAAGTAAAACGTTCAATCAGGGCTGATTAGGTATTATAGCAAAGGTAGAATGGAAGAATATTGGCAACATGCTTGATTTCCTATGGACCAAATTCTGTTATCTAGAAAACTGCGTTCTCCATTTTGCCCTTAGCAAAATCTGTATTTATCAGCATAAAACAAACCACCCACCATTGTCATAAGTTGGTTTATCACCAGTGTAGTACTAAAACCTGGCCATATGACAATGTTCTTGTGCTAAATTAATCAGGATCTCTTCTTGATAGAGACTAGAAATATACTGCACAATTTCAATAACAAAGCTCAACACTCGGGTCTGGAAGGAACATAATCAAGTTCCTTCCCTTTCTGACAGTAAGGTAGTGGAAAGATGACTAGTGTATTTACACATTACTTAGGACTGGAAGAAAAAGATCACGTTGTGTGCTGGAAAGAAAAGCTGGTAATTGACACCTCAAGGAAAAATGCACTAGCAATGAAACTGTATAGAAGCAAAAAAATGTAATTTAAAATAGACTGTAATAAACGCACAGCCTCTGGCTGATGCAAATGCAGCTCCAGAGTTAGTGGAAGCACCTGATTTTCAGTCAGTCTTTCCACCTAAGAAGGGCTCTTTTCACTGCGTGGTAGCAGAATGACCAAGTGAGACCACTTGTCTACAAGGCTCAACAACACTTGCAAGCACTTGATCTACATTATCTGAAGAGGTTAAGAAATGAAATATCCACACTGTACAGAGATAAAGATGAGAGATCTCACTTTCTTTGTACTCCTAGCTTAGTCATCTCAATTCTTAGGACTGTTTTGTAACAATTTTTCTTCTGTAAAGATCCTCTGAAGAAAAGGGATACCATCCAAACACAGGATTTAGTCTAGACCTTGATTATCTACCACTGTCTCAAAAGCATATTCCCATACTGAAAAGTTAACTGAAAAGGAATGTTCTGTGTCTAGGCCAGAAGCACAATGGTCCAAAAAGGAACACTTTCAGTTTTCCAAATCTTGAAAAATAATCTGGCCAACAATAAATCTGTAAAATCCACTTTTGAATGTCTGTCCCTCCCACCGCTCACATTCCAGAAGTGCGTGCACAATGTAAATGAAATTCAAACTGAAAACTGCCTTGTTTGTAAATAAGGGGTCTGTGCCAAAGTTTCCTATGTCAAAAATTGCAAAGCATGGGATGGTGACAGGGTCCAACAACATGATGTCATAGTGTTTGGGCAGCAATAGGAAACCAGTGGCTTCAAATCTGACTGCTTTCTTCATTGCTGGGATGAAGCATAATGAAAGAGCTGGCCCACAGTATCACGTGCATGTTACAGATGCCATCCTTCTGGGCACACAAGGGGAAGCACAAGAAAGGAACTGGGAAGACAGGAGAATAAAGAGGTTTTATTGAAAACGGATGGGGAAAAGTGTTTTTCCCTGTTCTGAACTTCCAAAATCTTGAAACAAAAACATCTTCCTTCTGCCTTCAGGACCTAAACAAAAGCAAAACCAAAGGAAAAGAAAGCCACAAAAACTTAAGTCTTCTTGAGAAGATGCCAATGACTTCAGCAGATCCAGGATTTTATTCTAAAGGGAGCATATTCCTCCTCACCCCATATGCACACTGAAGATGAAGGCAGGCATTGGAAGGCGGGGGAAGACATGCTGTATTAATGAGTGAAGGCAAACAAAATTTAAAGGAACACTCTCCATTAAACAGCACAATAGAAAGAGCAGAAGCCTTGAATATTTTTATCCCATTTATTTACTGCAGTGGGCTCAATGTGCAATTTTAAGTGCCTCATGTTTTAACAAAAAAAAAAAAAAAAAAAAAAGACCCCAAAGATAGATTTTCTCCTCACTTTGCACACACTACAGCATAACTACCTACTTTCGTAACTCACAACAATGATGGTCAGCAGGTAGCCTCATCTAAGCATCACTGCAAGAAGCATGAATGCTATCATAGAAACAAATGCAGCAAAAACACAAGCCACTAGAACAAGTAATTATAAATCAGACAAGCCTGTCTAATTTGGGGAACATTACTCAATGAAGAGTGATAAACAGCCAGAAGCTGGTCATTTGGCATCATCTTTTCTCACAGCATGGAACTGGTTGTCATGACAACCCTGTCATCCTACTTGCCGAATTGCTGAACCAGCCGCATGCGTTTGGGAGAGGAAGATTCTCAAACACGTTCCAGGAAAACATGCAGAAATGTGGGACTCACAGGCATACATGTAACCAGACACAATCTGTGCCAAAATGAATTGCCATTTTGACTGACTGTAACATAAACCATAATCAGAAAAGACTGACTTCTTAAAAATCCTAAGGGAGCTTGGGATGAATCACCTGTACTATTTCTTTTCATGTGATACGATCTTCATCCTGCTGTATAAATAATGAGTTACTACAGGCATACAAGATGTCCATGCAGAGATGACTGATCTTAAGGAAGAGAGAAAAAAGCAGATTTGTCAACATTCAGGAAAAAACCACACCGCTAAACCCACTTGTTTTGCTGTCCTGGCTTCTGCTTCCTTTCAACCACCGAACACTAAGCTGTTGACATAAAGACCTAAGTCCTAGCACAGTAATGAATGAAAACCAAGGGCAAGTGACTTCAGAAGAGAAGTTCAGAAGAACTGTTGATGACAGCCCTGGATGAGTGCTCAGGATGGTACTACCTGTCCTGCTTAAGTGGAAGAATTTCAGGGCTCTGTGAGGTGTCTGCTCAGGGGCAATACAGCGCGAGGTCCAGAGATGAAGCTGTGAAAATGAGCACTGCAGCTTGCATTTATAGGAATTGATACTAATAGCAGCAGCAGTAGGGAAAAGAACTGCTGGAAGGCTATGAGGAAAGGTCCATGTGTTCCTTCCTGGAAAACGTGCCAAAAATAGGTAAGAACAAGAGGGCTAGCCTGTTCACCAACCAAAAACATCCAGCCATGAAACAACAGGAGTCCGGCAAAGGAAGAAAGGAAGGCAGGAAGGAAGACTTGGAGGTGACTCGAACTGCTGTTTCGAGGGGGCTGTCGTGGCAGAAGCTGTGGACCAGGAAGAAGCCAGGCCCTGGGAAGACTCGCCTCACCTGGAGGAGGGTGGATGTTTAGCCAGGTGGAGCAGCAGTGGCAACATGAAATAGCAAAGGAAGGACCACCTCAGCTGAAGCAAAGGCTGATGAATCGCTACCTGAAAGTGCTGTAGTGGAGGCACATCCTATAGCTCTTGCACAAACTTTTACCATTTGACAAGATCTTCATCTCTTCATTAGGAGGCTGATGAACATTAGGAGAGTTGGGCAACTAAGAGGTTGTACTGGATCTGGTTGGGATGAAGTTACATTTTCTTCATAGTAGCCTGTAAGGTGCTGTGTTTACATTTGTGACCAAGCATTGAAAACACATCAGTGGTTTTGCTATTGCTGAGCAGTGCTTGCAGAGGGCCAAGACCACCTCTGTTTCTCACTGTGCCCCCAGCCAGACTGGCTAGGCGTTGGTTTGCTGGTGGAAAGTCATCAGTGATTGTGCCTGCATCACTTGTTTTTTATGGTGTGGCGGGGGGTTTCCCTTCACTTATTGAGCCGTCTTTATCTTGATTCATGAGTTTTGCCCTTCTGATTCTCTTCCTCATCCCACTGCTGGGGGGAGTAAGCCACCACAGAGGCATTCAAAGCATACTGGCCAAGCCCAAGATCCAGGGAGGAACAGGCAGGTACCCGCTGGGTGGAACAAAAAGCAGTCCCAAACAGGTGAGAGCAGTGTACAAATGAATACCCTTTTCATCAACTTTGTGCTTAAATGAGATACAGCCTCAAATACTATGTGTATAATATGCACCGTTACCTCGGAAGACTTCTACCAACTGATTTCCACAGAAGCCAGAATAACTTGCTACTGTTCTAGCAAGTGGGTTACTCCTGCTTATAAATACACTTTGCATATGACCAATATTAGTGGGTTTCTTGCTTATTTAAAATTCTCTATTTTTTCCACTAGATGGCAAAAGCTTTTACTTAATAATACTCCAACACACAACAGAGTGTACCTCTACCTTGGTCTAAATCCACTGAGACCATGCATTGTGGGATTGCATCCCAAAGGATCTCCTCACCATGGCAGACGGAGCAACAAATAATTCATCCAGAGCAGTATCTTCTTCCTCATTAGCAAATCACTAAAAATGGTCTTGTGAGTTGGCTTTCAGGGCTAAAACACTCTAGCAGCAATCTGCATCTGTTTTTCTGATTTTTTTTGGCATGGTATCTCTTCTTCCCATACCTTTCCCCACAGACAGCAGGACTACATCACATGATCTTGTGTTCTGGGTTCATACTCTACTTAACTACTTTGTACTGTTTTAGAAGCGGGGGTTGGTCTGGTCTAAAGAAAAAAAATTAAATGGCCATCTCAGCCAAGGGACTGCTGGACTCACACAGCAATGCCTGCATTTGCACTGTCGTGCCAGCAGTCACACTGGCACAGCACACCCAGGAAAAGCAACGTGCACATGCACGGAGTCCAGCCTTCCTTACCCCCACAAAATTTATCTGTCTCAGCAACAGTAGCCAACCATCTGGCAGAAAACCAGGAAAAACCACTTTGGTAGCAGCTGTGAATTTATGTATTTCTCTACTAAAATAGTGAGCTTGATTCTCCTGCCTCCTCAAAGTGAATTGATATGTTAGTGTCAGACTATGCACAGAAGAGACCATTAACAATCTCATTTCGGGCAATGAACAAATATAATCTGGAATAATCACACAAAACAGGAAGATTCAATCTATAAATACTGACACAAAAAGCAGTTAAACACAGAAGTCCTTCTGACTTCAAGATGCAAGATACATGCAGAGCAGGAGGAGACACTATGCCAATGTACAGCATACAGCAGTACAGTCACCTCTACAGCCTCAACCCTCCATACCAGAACTGCTGCACCATAATGCTGTATTTCCAAGTAAAACTCTGTTTTACATGTGTCAAACATTACAGAGTTCAGTATCTCCCAACCTGTAACTCTGTTTTGCTGGGACTGGCTGTAGACACCAGTGAGTCCCATCTCCCTTAGACTTTCTGCTAGTAGCTGGTGCTACTTGACACATGCCACAAAAAACAGATTGACATATCCTATTCCCTTACTTAACTAAAGAACAGCAACAGGCTTGGAGTCCACATTTTTTATCAAACTATGTTCAACTTAGAAATAGAAAGAGCCTCAATAATTTAAATTTGGTGATGTTAGTGAATGTCTCTTTAATCTGAATGACATAAGGAGTAAGATAGAGCATGGAAGAAGGAATCTGAGTAGCATTCACTATTTTCTTCTCCCTTTAGAACAGAAACTGCAGAAAAAAAGATATTTGCACAAAAAGTCAGATACTAGGCAGATGATAATTTTTATCTAAAATATGCTGGAGCCAACTGACTTCGGGGGAGAACAATGTAGTGAAAGGAAGGACTGTACTTCTCTGGAGAACATACTGCATAAACGTATTGATGTAGTCTGAAATGTTACAGAAATGCTCATTAGTGGGTTTTGTGCATATGATTGGCTAATTAGAAGCCAGTGAAGCTGGCCAGTGGCACAGTCATACAATTCAAATGGTGGCTTGACTAAAGCTGCTTTTCTTTGACAGCTTCATTTACAGCACTGTGCAAATGCACTAGAAAAACCTTTTTCTGAATTTGATGATTCAATGAAAACAGAACATAAAATTGAATTACAACAGAGTTACTCTCTGAAATTAAATGTTGTGCTTCAAGAAAAAGCAAAACCTGCAAGAACAGCCATTTCCCATCTCAGATGCAAGCCCTGCTCATCCCTCAGCCCATGTAGACGCACAGCTCCACACACAGCGCAGCAGATGCTCTAGGGCACCATGAAAATGACATTATCTTCACATCAACCTTGTGAGGCAGGAGAGTGCAAGCCCCATTTTAAACAAAGTGGGACAGAAGCAGGAGGTGATGTCTGAGATACATTAAATAACTTGTCCAGAGTCAGGCCCACACTCTGCATGCTCCCCAGGATCTGTGCAGGCTCCCTGCACCCAAACACCAACTATAATATCAAGCCACCATCCTCCAGTGTGTCCACGTGCCAGGGCCCCCCTCTGCCCCACATGAAGGGCTGCTCTTCCCGATGTGGCAAAAAAGTAATTCCTACTCCCTCCTACCCAATTTATTCAGTTTAGTACCATCAGTAAACAAATGTTACTTTTAACAATCTATATAACGGATTAGTTTGCCACTTCAAAGCTATAGTCAAACGTGTACTAGAGAACAAACTGAAGGCTCCTTTTTCTTCCAGCACAGAAGCTGAAGACCTAGTATTTCCCCACCTTCAAATTAATTTCATGCTGCTACAATACTGAAGGGAAGGGAGAAACTGTTGTGATGGCAAAAATCCGCTCTTTTACCATTAGAGGCTCATAAGCATGAAATATTGCACAAGCACAGGAAGCAACGCGTTGGCCCTCACAGCCCACAGTTTACTTGCAAAGAAAGATGTTACGGGAGAAGCTTGGGCACATCAGGCAGCTAAAGGCTGCGCTGAGGTCTCGTAAGATGTGAACTGAGCTCTACTTCCCAGCCTTCAAGCTTTGAGACCATTTAAAAACAAAAACAACAACACAACAACAAGATGAGAACAAACTTTAACCTTTTCAAAAGTAATCTTGCTTCAGTTGAACTAAGTCTTCTACCGCACAATGCATAGAACCATATATGGAACATAACTTATAGCATCTACAAGGGGAAGGCTTTATGAATAGGAGCTTCTGACAGCAGATATAAGTATCAGGGAAGCTGGTTGTATTTCACATCCCACGGGAGAGAGAAGCATGCTGACAAAGTACAGTTTAAGTATTTCACATCACGACACTGGTATAAACTTTCTTTCATTCTATGAATCTTTATTCACACCATCCTTTTGGACCTCAATACCATCTTTTGGTATTAAGGAAACTCAGAGATGCTAATCATCTTTGAAAGCATACATCTAGCATTAGAAATACCATTATTTTCATTCTCATAGCTACTTCATGGCACTGCAGCACTAAAATTTTGCATTTCTTTCCACAGAGGTGGATTTACACACACAACTGAAGCTAGATTCAGAAATCTATGTTTAAAGGGTGTCCTGTTCTCAGCTCAGATAGAGTTAATTTTCTTCTTAGTAGATGGTATAGTGCTGTGTTTTGGATTTAGTATGACAATAATGTTGATAACACACTGATGTTTTTAGTTGTTGCTAAGTAGTGTTTATACTAAGTCAAGGACTTTTTATTTTCTTAGGCCCTGCCAGTGAGAGGGTTGGAGGGGCACAAGGAATTGCAGGGGACACAGCCACTACAGCTGACCTGAACTAGCCAAAGGGATATTCCATACCATAGAATGTCATGCTGAGTATATAAAGGTGGGGGAAGAAGAAGGAAGCGGGGGGACATTCAGAGTGCTGGCGTTTGTCTTCCCAAGTAAGCGTTACGTGTGCTGGAGCCCTGCTCTCCTGGAGATGGCTGAACACCTGCCTGCCGACAGCAAGTGGTGCTTAGTTGCCGGCTAGGGTTAAACCACAACAAGGGGATAGAAACTGTATCTCTGACATAACCATCAACAAGAACTAGAAGAAAATTCAGAAAAATAACCGTGGAATTGATCATTCTGGTAAGTCTAACTTAGCAAACAGTAGCCAGAAACAAACCTAACACACAACAACTGCAGTCCTATGCCAGACAAGCGTTTGAGAAAGAAAAAGGGAGGGATTAATTTTACAGTTCTGCAGAACCACAACAGAATTTCACTTGCAATTAGCATCACCTTCAATCCACAGTATATTAGCAAAATAACTACTCGCTTTGGAAACTTGAGGACAAACTCTTGTTGAAGCTGCATACCCCCAGAATATAACAACTTCAAAAGTTTCCTTTATTGTGAAGCCTGAGCTAGAATCTCCCTCAAAACACACACTTGCTTGGTAAGAATGTAAACATGCCAAAGCACAGTAAAACAATACACAAAAGATCTCCAGTATATGATGTACCACAAGCCATTGAGATCTACGAGCACTATGGAAAAGACACAGCTGATTGTCATCACCATTTGTCACAACAGTAAAACAAGAGATGCACAAGCAACAGCACGGTCCTTCCCCCAGCTGAAAACAGTAACTAATCTTTGGTGAAAATGTTATGATTTGTGGACATGGGACACAGGAAAATCACAGCTACATACAATGAGATTTCCCACCCTAGACTTATATTTACGTTTGTTGTTATGCAAAAACAAAATACTGCAAATAGGTCCTACACGATTAGGATACACGTGGTTTCAAGAGCTGTTTTTCTAACACACAGCCTTCACATTTCAGTTTCCTTTACCACACAGATGTCTGTCTCCTGGTTTTTACTGATTTCTTAAAGTTCCTTTACTGTTACTCTTCTGATGTGCAACTTAAAATCCTCATATACGATGGCAGACAATTAATTACCTTTTGCCACCTTGGAAGGATCAAGGTCACTGAGTTCTTTGAAAATTGCAGTTTGGTACTCACTGGCAATTGGAAAAGTTGTATGTTAGGAACTAAGGTCAAGACAAAAATCCTTATGCCTACTGTTCCAATGTAGAGTTGAAATATTGCAAGACTAGTCCATGCACTTTCACGTGCCCCATTATAAAAATGGACATAGCAGAACTAGAAAAATTCAACAGATAAAAATGCTTCTGCAGGCAGAGACACTGAGTGCAGTAGGACTCAAGTCTGGAAAAGGAATGACAGGGAAGAGGGAAGGATGTCACAGAAATCTGTAAAATCATGAATGGTGGGAAGAAGGCAAGAATGGAAAGGAAATGATTCACTGTTATTTACTGCTTCCTACAACAGAAAAGCAACAGGCACCTAATGAAATTATTGGAGAGCAATTTTATAACAAAGGGAAATATTTTTTCAGACAACACATAATTAAATTATGGAGCTCATGGTCACAGGATGTTGTGGATGCCAGAAATACAAATGAGACCAAAAATGATTAAACAAATTCATGTTAAAAAAGTCTATTGAACAATTAAAGAAGATAACATGAATGACATACCAAGTTTGAAAGCCCTAAAACCACCAAATGCTGAAAGTGAAAAAGATATAATAGGGGGAGGACCACTTTACGCTAGCCCTGGTTTTTGTTTTTATTGCTCCCATAAGTTTCTGCTACTGACCACTTTCAGAGGCAACCCATAAAGAATATGAGCCTAAGGTCTGCTGGATATCGCCATTCTTACAAGCTGATGTACTATCTGGTGATGTACAGAATGGAACTGTAACCTCTGTAACTCTTGCAAAAGTGAGCTCTAGCTTCCAGTCAGTGTATTAGTTTGCATAGGAAATAGCGGAATTAACAACATTATGCAAACATACTGATAAAAGTAACCACAACAATTATACTGGGTCAGATTAAAATGCCACATCCGATATGAGAATCCGTCAAACCAATATATCCAAGTTTCCTCTGCGAGGTATATATACTCCCAGAAGGAAATTCCGCAATAAATTTGTTCTCGTAGGTACAAAGGCACAGTTTCCTACCCTGAGATACACAATAACCTCATATGACAACAGCAGTCAGGAGGTTTGGGACTGAATGTTATTATCCTTATACATTTGTCACCTTCGATTTTATATTAACATGTATCTAAAAGGAAGATGTTACTATTTTTATACTAAATTGTACAGAGCCATCTAATACATAAAAATCTCTTTTAGGCAAATACATGTCGGGTTTAAATATCTTTACAAATTCGAACTACAGTTTTTTAATTGGTTTCTTGGTGTAAAATGAAGCATTTATTCTTATTTATCAGTACTATAGCCTTTATAAATGCACAATATCTATAAGCATTCTTGTGTAATTAAAGAGAGGATGTAAAATAAATGTGTTAATAATAAGAGAGCAACATCTGAAAACTCCCTCTCCTCCCTTCTGAAGAGCCTTTTCGCTTCCAGTGCTCAGTCTGTCCACCTGCCCTGTCTGCAGATGGGGTGGTTTAGCAGAGGAAAACAAAAGAGATCTAATGTGCAAATGCTAGATATATTCTCTCACCTACAGTAAAGCTTCTGTTGTATACTTGGATACATAAAATGAAAGGGTAAAAATATACAACCAATAATCACTACTAATAGAGTATTTCAAGTGTGGTCTGCGGGGAGGACAATTTTTAAATCGGTGGATTTTGCCTGTCTGGCTGCTTTTTTTTAATACTGTCAAATATTTTATTTAGTTATAATATCGGTTACTGCACTGTTGTTAGCAAAATTTGGAAGTACTGAACCTGAAACATTGGTTAAACACATAGATAGCATCTCTGCCTCCTTCTGGCAGAGACACCTGAGAGACAACCCATCCCTCTGCACCATTCCTGGAAAATTACAACTCTTCCTGAGTCACTGCTGAATTGATTTTTATGTTGGGATAGTTGAAGCTTGTCCCAGATGAACAACAGTGTCTCTCAAGTTAAGAGATACTTGACCACCCAAAAAAGACAGGTTACCTCTGAGAAGTGTTAAGCGGTCTGGACCACACACCACTGTTTTCTGGACCAGTTCCTTGAAACTAAAACCAAAGTGGATGTGGACAGAAGCCACTGGGATGAACAGAGAATGGAACTACTTCCATGTCACCCTACTCCCAAAGCAGCCTCTTTTAAGAAACTGCATTTTCCCTGTGAAGTTAATTGTAGGATTAGACAATCTTAGGAAAGAGGAGCTTCCCATAAAGAAGCATGCTTGGTATATTTGAAGTACAGAAATCTAGAGTATAGTTATGAAAGTAAGAATTCAACTATGACATGAAATCAAGAGAATAGAAAAATGATCTGTTAATGATCACACATTCATTTTGATAGTTGCATAACAGCCTTATTTCCTATACGTATCCTGAATATGCATAGGCAATATAATTTTACAAAGCTCAAGACACCCATATTAGTGGGAAAACACCATCCTCTATAAAAAAATCAAATTAATTTCCTATTCTGCGCCAGTGGAAGCTTAGCCCTGAAATCTCTGTTTTTCTGATGTCTTCTTCCCACTTTTCAGATCTCTTTGTTTAAAAAGTGTTGCTTACGTTTCAGCACAATTAACCATTGGAAATTAATGTCATCAGGAGACTACAAAGTTCCTTAGTCGATCTACTGACAGGCTCCAGTGGCAAAAAAGGGAGACTCATTATTCTGGTTTAGTTAAGCACAAAAGAAAACAAGGTAACCTGAATTTAACACCAAATGTTATCTTGAAAGTCTGCTACAGCTACAGTGTGACAAATGATGCTGGCTTACCTACAAAAAAAAATTGAACTGAATTTAAAATAATTTTACAAAAAACAAACCAGATCACTGTTTCTTATTACTGGTTAGTTTTTGTAAGGAGCAAATACAGTTATGCTATTTAATTAAAATTCCACAAATCCCACAAATGAAGACAAAAAGTTGTGTAAAGGTTTTGTGTGAACCAGCTTTCCAACAAAAGATTGTTCTTCTGATCTGTCCAAATTGACTGATTTAGGGCTGGCAAAATGAACAAAAAAAAATGTCCAAGACACCAGTCAACATTCTTTGACAAATCCCAGCCAAATACTGGCTATAAACCACCTCACATTTTTAACCCCCAAAACCTCACTCAGTATATCAAAAGTTGCTTTACCTTGAACTTTAGGGAATGACTAGGGGTACTGCTAATATGTTATTTAGACAGAATTTTTTCTTCCCTTCACTGCAAGGAAAGGAAGGAATTGCGACATGTGAAGGAGAAGCCAGAAGTCTGGTTCATAATGTATTTTAAACCTATGTAAAAATCTTTGAGTTCTGTGGATCACAAGTCTAAAATATCAATTGTCAATTCACTACTGAAATGATGAGCATTCAGAAAGATACCGAAAAGTACTAACTGCACACCATGCACTCTGCAACTTAAGCTGTCAGATACCAGGTGATCTTCCACTGAGCAGAATTTTTATTAACCAATAAAATAATTGTATTAGTATCCAGAGCCAAGTGACATTGTCAATCAGAGCTACAAAAAAGCAAAACAGAAGTGTTACTTACAGTTACTAGACGCTCCCATGTAGTTCAACATGTACTGATCTGCTACCAGCATCCTTCAAGTTAGCTATATACATGTCCCAAGAGCTTCATATTCTCCTTCTGTGTAGCATCTCCAACTCAAATATGGGAAAATACACTGCTATGTTTAAACAGACACTTACTTAATTAGTCTAACGAGGAACGGTGCTTTGGGTGGGAGAAAAGAAAACCCACCCCCATTCAACTGCCGGTAGATGTAACAGAGGAAACACCACATGTTGACCATATAAATGACTGCGTTTTCTAATAAGCCAGGAAAATATGAGAGAGATGGCTATACAGGAATTACAGCAGCGTGCGCACACAGTGCATTCTCTACTGAATTGATTCCAGCTTGTAAGACATTGATGTATTTTCCGACTGACTCTGCTCAGGAGACAAGGTTTTGAAACAGTACTTTCAGCCCACAAGCCTTTAGATATCAATCACATCAAGATTTAATCAGCTCAACTTTGGACCAGAACAGCCCCTCACCCTACAAATCAACTCTGGAAATATATTTATGCTGGGTTTTTTCTCCTTAGCTGCCTGTATAAACACGAAAAGAAAAAACTTAGAAAAATGTATGGCAAAGATCCACTCTTTGAAGACAAAATTCTTCTTAAGGCTGCTAACCTCCGACTCCCTGAAGGTGCATTGCAGGAATGGTAGAAATTGATTTAGTGAAAGGTTTCTATTAGTGAGAGCGCTGTTCTCATCACAAAGTCCCTCCCCTTGCTATAATCAATAATTTAAGCAAAGCCAAGATTCATGTCAGCCAAAATGACCAGAGTTAACTTGACTGTCTCTTTCTTGCAGAGTAGAAGTAAAATTAAATTAAAGTCTGAATGGGAATCTATTCTAATTTAAAAAATTAATTTGGCCAACCTGAGTTGTGCATTTTGGCTTTCATTTTGAGAAGGGGAGGAGGGATGGGCTCCTTTCTTCCTTACTGAAAACTTCTCAGGTTCAGGAAAAATCAGTGGAAAAATCCACTGCTAAAAAGTAAAAGAAGCCATAACCTCAGATTTAGAGGATTTTATCAGTTACCTGCAAACAAGAAATGTGCTCTACAGAACTACAACTCTTACGTTAGTATTATGACAGCGCTACTATACCTATCTCTCAGTGCACTGCAACTATCTCTGAGTTAATAACTGAAGTGTTTAATACCCAAATTTAGCCCTGCAGAATCTCAATTCGAAAGCAATTAAAAGCAAAACAATAGGAAAAATAAATTTAATATTAAATTATGTCACTGTTTAGGAAATAGAGTTTCATTAAGAAACAGTTTCATGAATAGTTCTGAGACTGACTACTTCAAGGCTTCTGCTTGAAAAATCATACTATGTAATAAATTAGTCCAGTGTATCAAATGATGTACATATAAAATTATCAACATAACAAACAGTGGTTAAAAACAATCCCTGTAACACACCACCATATAAAAATGGATAAAAATGCCCCAGAGATACTATGAGCAGGGAACAAACATATATGCTTCAGATTTGGGGCTGTCCTCCCCCTTACCCCCCAAGGATTTCTCATCACTGAAGTATCATGGATAAATCTACTGTGCAAACCAAAGGACACGCACTGCTAGGCTTTAGAAATCCAGACCTCAGACACTACAAGAAACCTACTTAATGTCATTATCTTGAGCTTTGTGACATCCTGATATTGGACATTTACGACCTAATGCCAAGTACCCAGGGGCTCCATACATCTCAAAATGAAGCAATTGAGCCTTAATGGCAAATGTATGTGCTTTCACGGAATTGCTGAAAAAAGGCTTCATGTCCCTTAAGGCAGGGACCAAGTGGATGGTATCATCCACTCTCAAGCAAGGACTGAGTTCAGCGCAAGGTCTCTGCAGCATGCCAAGTCCCATCATACAAGACCTCTCCTGGCCCATGAAGATGGCTCGGTACTGCCCTGAATCGACCCACCTTCTCTTGATGCAGCAGCAATGAACCCAAGGCTGCCTGCACTACCATCTAGCCCACATCTTGGTGGTACGTGCTACAGGTTTTTGTGTGGTAAATACCACAGCTTGCAACAGCACAGTTGTGACTCAAGGGACCCACAGCCTCAATTCAACCAATCCCATGCTGTTAATTAAAACTGATTTAAATTTCAGTCAGCTAAAACGGACCTGTGAGAGAGTTAAAGCACATGAGAAACCGCTGCACAGAGACTGAGGTCTAAAGGAGCCGCTAACTTGGGGAGATTAGAAGAAATACCTACAGATGCAAATATACCAGGGCAGCAACTCGAGAGGAATTTGGATCTGTGTCCCTCACTGCAAGACATCTCCTTCCACCAAGGTCTGAATCCAGTCCTGAGCTAGGATTTAACTTTCTCTTAGCAGTACTTCAGTATTAAATAACTTTCACCCAAAGCTCCCCTGGTTTTGCTTGCTTTAAGTTTTCAGAACTTCTGTGAAATAATGTCCCCACCTCCAGCACATGCAAATCCCCCAGTGCTCACTTCTGCTGCTTTATCCCCAATCTTAGTCCATCCTACTTATTGTTGCTGTCTTGGTGCTAGTCCCGCTTGCCTAACCTACTGACTATGAACGCCCCTTCTTGCTTCCAGCTCGTGCTTATTTCGGCTTCCCCTCAGTTTGTGCCAAGTTCTCATTTATCGCCACAGCCAAAGTTACTCTCCTTTTGCCTCCCCCTCCAGAGGGTCCTCCTTCTCAACAAGCCTCCAGGTTACGCTCCCATCTTCCACCCCTTCCTACCTTCCCCCCACCACCACAAGCTTATCTTGTTCTCCCATCAGCTTTCTCCTTTGCTGAAGCAGCAGCGAGATAAGCCCACCAGTGCTACAGGTGCCTGATGCTGGTATCGCTGCAAATGCTCAGAGAAACAACTGCAGCAGCCCAGGCTTTGGGTTTCCACTCTGCAGGGGATTTAGCTGCAAAGAGGCAGAAATCTCCCAAAACTGTACCAGCCATCCCCAGCATTGTACATCTAGGTGAATTGCTGCTACCCCAGCTGCTGCGAGATCCTCCAAAAGCTCAGGGGCTACTGTGAAGATGAGAGACTCATTCTGCTGACCAGCAATACCGTTTCTCTACCACACCTCCTGCAGCTGAGACACAGAGCACAGAAGACAACAAACAAGCACCCAAGCAGGCTGCAAAGAGCTCCAGCACACACAGAACCCACCTAGCAGAATACATCCATGTTCTCAGCTTGCCTTAACAAACAGGGGCCCACAGGCTAAAAATCCTCCCAAAGGTAATACTGTTTTTTTCTTCCCTTCCCCAGAGATTTCTGTACCTGTTTCAAAGCATCAATCAGGTGGATTGAAGTTTGGCCCGAGTTCTATGCAGCATTCAGAAGTGCTGAGGCAGAGGTTTACTGGATCGATTTTGGTCATAATTTGTTACTACTTGCACAGCTTTATGAACTAGGAACTTTTTTTTTTTTTTTAAGGAGGGCAGTTAGTCTGATATTAGTTGATGGTGGCTTTTCTTCTGTGCAACTTCCTGCCTTACCACCCCTCTGAGAGGAGCTATCAGGATCCTGGCTTTTCCCCATCACCTTCTCTGGTCTCTCTTCTGTGGTTTGCCTTCCTTTCCTCTTTGCTTGGTCCTGTATCTGACTCAACCTGAACTCTTTCCATGGTCTCAGGAGAGACCTGCGAAGACATACAATCCTAAGCACAGTAGAGCTTTTTCCACAAGACGCATTCAACCTCAGAGAGGACATGCAGGATCCAGGATTACACCTGTCCATCCCTGAAAAAACATAAGCTTGAAAAGCTTTCAAAAGTAGTTTGTCAAGTTAAGTACCAGACATGATTAAGCTACTCACCACTTCTGGAACTCAAGTTTTCCCTACAGATGCTCAGAAGAGTCTTCCAATTTGCTATGACACACAAGCAGCCCTGTATTAAAAACATGTTGTAATATCTCTTAACATTACACATCAATGTAATCTGCACTACAGTGTTAGAGGAAACTTGCGGTGCTCTGCAGATCTTGTGAGCTACTCTAAGCCTCCACCCAGGTGGTAGTACGATGCTGCCATTCACTTTGTTGCATTGTGTCGCCACAACCACTATTCCCTGCTGTCGCCTTTCACTTCCCCCCATCGGTATTTTACGTGTTCCAGCAGTCAGGCCTGCAGGTATTTGTTTACTCCACAACCATATATTTTACTGAATAGAAAATATTCATTTTTAAACCACTCAAAATCACAGCACTGCACTTATACAAAGCAGCACTCTGATTTTGCCCCAATTAGGAATCACGTGCTTTACCACGCAAGCAAGGGAAGTATCCCTGAAAAGACAAGCACCAAATTAGAAATGAAGTATCAAGGGCAAAATAAGCCAGCTTGTTAAACTCCAATTAGGTAGCCAGAAGTTCAGCTAGAATAACGTCAAAATTAATAATAAAGCTGCGTCAGTCAGGACAGGGCCATATTTGACACTATTTTAGCCAAAGCACTGAGCCAGGCACAGCAATGCGTTGGTAGTCAAAGCACAGCCACCAGAAGGCAACCGTCTGTCAACTCAGTCTCCCGCAGCCCCCGGGCACCCAGGGAGAGATGTCAGGCTAGGAAAGAGCTGTGTTTGGAAAGAGTATGACAAACTATTCTAGACCCTTTAGGCACAATATAGCAGAGATTAACCAAGGAGTGATGTTTAAAACAAAGCCAGACCCAGAAAAAGAACAAATTTTGTTTCTGCGCTACAGAGTAGATGTTGCAGGCTCTATCCAGCTGGTTAAATCATTTGTGAGTGTTACCTGATGCACATCCTGCTTAGCCTGTGGTTGCTCCTCCAGAATGCAAGTCCTAGTTCTTGCCTCCTGTCTGCTGCCTGTCTTGAACACCACAGGCATCTCAAGGGACACCAGGCAGGCAGCTGAATCAAGCCCTCCCGGGGGAGGGGGCGGGCGGCAATTAATGGCTCTGATGAAATAAAGAATCGTTCTTTATCTTTTTGGTAAACAGGAAGTATGAAACTGCAACCATGACCATGCAACACATCCTGGAAAGCCTCTTCCATACTCCCAAATTCTGGTAATTGCAAACAAGAGTTTGCGAGAGGACACTAATCAGTATTGTATAAAATATCTACCCTCCCATTCCTGAATTCAAGCACGTTAATTCAATTTTATATACCTATTTTTATTAACTATCCCAATTCAAAAGGGTGCTGATGGCTGCTGTTTAACATGGAAGCTTTAGTTTTCAATTAAGAGCACTTATCCAAGCATTCCAGACATGGATTTAGGTAGCTTCACTGAGAACCACAGGGTAAAACTGACCTGTCTGCCCAAATGCAGCAAGCAGCTTCCCTGTGCAACTGAGAGCAGCAGAATGTACTCGAGAGTCATCTTTCAAGTTCAATTTACTATCACGTTCAATTTATTTTATGGCCTTCTACCAGCAGACCCTGAATGCTGATCATTACTGTAAACATCGTGTAACTGTGTGACTTCTTAGGTTTTATTTCTTTTAAACTGACTGACTTTTTCTTCCCTAAAATCCTCTTATAGGGGTAGCTAAAAGGAAGATAAACATACAGTTCAGTTACTCCACATACAGAATGTTACCTACACAAACACTAGGCATATACAGCAACAGTCACCTTTCCTATTTCATAACAATCATCAAATGGTCAAGTCCGAGACTATAAAACATGCACCGTTCTTTATACATGGTTACCAGTAACATTC
Source organism: Ibycter americanus (assembly GCA_035590275.1). NCBI lineage: Eukaryota > Metazoa > Chordata > Aves > Falconiformes > Falconidae > Ibycter > Ibycter americanus. The sequence continues at coordinate 55,011,420 of JAVJGI010000001.1, forward strand.
AGGATTTAAAAAACCCAACTCAATATTCAAAGCTGACGGGCCGTTAGGGTGCATAGCGAGTGTGAATTAGTCTCTTATTCCTGAAAGTCTAAAAATTGGATGTTTACCTAGAACCCTACAATTGCATAGGTGATACTACATTCTTTCTCTAGTATTATAGGACTTGTGTTTATCCACAGTGTAACTGAATGTATTTCTACTACCGTATATCTTTTTCCATGCTCAGGAACACCGAGAACATGTTCTATAGTAAATAACATACTTGTTGTCTGTATCAGAGAGGTCCTGCAAAGGAAAAATTGTGCTTTTCAGAGGACATCTATTTTAATTTTGTCAAAGATGCTGGTTAAAATCAGAGACAGAACTGACCATTGGTATAAATCCTTCTGACTAGTTCATGATTTGCTGTAATTTTCATTGTGTTAGAGGGCTATTCTGCCCAGATGTAGTGTTATTTCAGAATACCAGGCTCTATTTACAAGAGACACTCCTGATCCCCAAGGGCCAGTCTCGTTGCTGTCCTTTCTGCACTGGGATGAACTTGTCTTTTTGTAACTAGCTATTAAACTGACATCCCAGATTTGCTCGGAGACAAGCAGCAGACAGGCATTTGGTATATGGTAGTCACATACAGCAATGGCACTCCCTGCAAAAGAGGACACTTGTACTTTTGATACCCCTTTGAATGACATTTTCAACTGGGCAGAAACAAGGCGTTGTGTGAGCCAAAGGCTGAGAAGATGGGGAGCTTGAGGGGGCTGCTGCCCCTGCACAGTCTCCCACAGCTCTGAAGAGAGCAAGGAGGGAGACTGTCCCAGAGCAAGAAAACCTGCAGCTCTCTAGCATCAAGTGTTCCACATTTCAGGGACCTTCCCAGTTACGGGACTATTCCCTGCTCTGGAAGAAGGGAGTTTTGCTCAAATTAAGATAAAACAGGAAGCAAAAGCAAATTCCATTATTCTTCTTGGGTTCGAGGCAAACAGAATTCCTTTTTTTCTTCTCTAGAGAATTCTCATTACTAATTCATTAGAGATTATTACATAGAGAGCTGTGCTTTACTAAGGACTACACTGAAACTATTTTTCAGGTGATAGAAAGTTTAAGAAATGTACCTGCCTTCTACAGACCTTTTGGTGAGCTTCATTAAAAAATAAAAATTAAAAAAAAATCCACCCCACAAACAGAAAACAGCAGTAGCATCACTTTCATCCTCTCTTAGGTTTGGGCTGTAGGGTGTGCACTTGACTCCTGCTGTTTGCACCACACATTCATAAAATGTAGGTGAAACTGATAAATACATAGAGACAGAGAGAAAGAATAGGTAGACGGTATAATAATACAAGATGGATTTCCTTTGAAAACTACACTAAGGAAATTTTCTTGAGAGAGGAGAAAGAAGCACCCCCTATGATTTAAAACCAGTTCTGGGCCATCTGCAGTTTTAAAGACATCTGGAGCTCGTGTTTGGTTACTCACAAGGCTCTTTTGTAAATGACAATGGATTCAGCTGGATGGGTGCAGTAGGTCCTGGAGAAGATGCAGTGCCTGAGGCCAATGGAGGCAAGGTTGCTTGTCTGGGAAGGACTGCCTGTAGTGCTGGGTGGCAACCAGCTCCTGTGGCAGGCCCCTGGCTGTCTCTAGGAACCACTAGGGCTTGACATGTGCTAAGCATCTCACTGACACCCTATTATTGCTTTGCTGCCTACAAGTCATTTCTGCTTCTCAAATCACCCCAGACTCTTTTATGAAGCACTGAATCTCAGAAAGGTGAGAAAGCAAAAAGCACTCATAAAATTCTCTGCAAATTGAAGTCAATGTAGTTCTTATCAAGAAGTGGATACAAATACTTTCTTTGGGGGAGAAAGAAGAGTTTCCTCAAAACACAATTCTTACACTGTATTGTGTTTGTGGTGTTTGGTGCCCCCATTATTAATGGACTGCATTATATTTGTTTAGCAACATTAACATCTGTTTAATAACCCATCAGTTGTTTTGAATCTTTAAATTGGGTTATCTTATTTTCGCCACCTCATTCAGAGAGAGGGTCAAGCCTCTTGAAAACACCTGTTCATTAGACAACAAGTAAAAGTATTCTGCCCTAAGGAGAGTTCAGGAGGATCTTGTCTGAACAATGATGCATCCTCAGTGCAAACAATTAAGAGTAAATTTTTCAGGGCCTTTGAATTACGTACCTCCAAAACAAAACACATGAAAACAAAACAACAAAAAAAATCTCCCCACAAAACAATATTCTGTTTTCCTGGATTTGAATAATGAATTGTGTTAACAGAGGGAAGAGGAAGACAAAACAACTCAGAATCCCTGAAAGAAGCATACTGTTATTTTCAACAGTGTCCTCTCAGGAGAACAATATTTCTATTGTATTCATGTATATACTAACATGCTAAATGTAATCTCTGGATTGAACATTAATTCTCCAGGTATCTGCTGGACTGCTCTCTTTAACGGATTGATTGTTCTTAAATTTTTTTCTTCCCCCCCCCTTCCCAGAAGTTATATGACTAACACTCTACTTTTACAGATTCTTCTCCCAGATGCCTTTCTCCCTTTGTTCCCTAACATTTATTACTATAGCATAAACGCAAGGGTTGGAGAGCACTGAGCCATGAAGACCCCACACGATGCTCTCCTCCCAGCCAGATGCAGTGGCAGTAAGGAGCCCTGGCTGTGCACAAAATCTTGGACCTCCAGGATGGGCACCACCAGGGCTCACTGCATGACTCCCCAGTTGGGAGGGTTCCCTTCACCAATGCTGGCACACAGGGACAACGAGGAATGAAAGATTACGTTAGAAAGACTGGGAAGATCTACTGCAGGGGAAAGTGCCATGTACCTCTGGAGCAGATGGCCCAAGCAGGTCAGGGCAACACCTCCACTGAAGGGATGTTTAAAACTGGATCACACAATCACAAGAGAGCCAAGACACCACCAATCCTTGCTTTCTGAAGTTTCTCCTTCTTGCCTACTCCTAAACGCAGGCTCTCACACCTACTCGGTGGCCTCAGAGAGGCTACATACAGCCCTCTGGGAATCTCTTGAGTTTTCAGTCAACCACCACTGCATAAAGGCATTGGATGTTTTTTCTGCCAGTGGGAAACTACTTCTCTCTCCCCAGAATGGCAGAAGGGTGCAACTGGTCTCAGGAAGCAGCAAGTGTTACTTGGTTTCCTTCAGCACTTTCAACTGCACACACTGCTGTAAGCACCCAAGTTATCTGGCCAGTGAGGTAACTCCCGTAGCTTGACCTGGCACAAGGAGAGGCAAATACTTCCCGATCGGCACCACAGTAACTCAAGCAACTCTTAGGAAGAAGGCATAGGTGATCACTGTGCAAAACACTGAACTGTTCTTGACCTTGCCCTCAAAAAAAAGAAAGTTCAGTTCATTTACTCAACTTTTATATCACCTCTCATTACTCTTCAAACATCCTTGGAGAGAGATGAACTTGCCTAGGGATGGCACGTTACTCAAATCTAAAAGGCTGGAGCCCTTGAGAGCAACTAGAAAATTTGCCCCCAAACAAGTAAGTCTAGAGATACTTGCACCTGGTTGTGATTTCTGCTTTTTTCTACACCAGCAGCATTACTTTTTGCATCCAACTTTTCAGCCCCCTAGAAGGAGCTGCCAGGGAGCCTGAGAAACTCGCCAGTTTTGTTGTGTCCAAAAGCCATCCTGGCACCCATGGCAATTCAACATCTGATTTCTTAGCTCTCTTCTGTTGTATCAATTGATAGGCCATTTTGGAAAGAAACTGAAAACACTTAATGAAACCATTTTGTCAGAGTGGAGGTAAATTCAAGATGGCAAATAATCCTAAGAGACAGATGTATGTCAGTATGTAAGGTGCAATAGTTGAATGTTTTTAGAGTCCATGAATACTTATACATACAGGCATCTTAAAACCAGCGATCCAATCCAGTATGACAGGTCCTACGTCCCACTCAGTGCTCTTTGGCAGTGAACATGAGGATGAGAAAAAAAACACCTCTACCACTTTGATCTTGAAAGGCAATTTTGAGGCCTTCTAGGGCTTTCTGTTTATTTGTAACTCTCTTGTTATAGAGACTGAACTCAGATATCTGGACACCTGCTTTTCTATGACTGTCTGTTTATAATACATTGGTTGCTAGTATGGTGAAGGTATCGAAGAATTTAAAAAAGCCCTTTATTCTGCTTTAGAAGAGCGGTGAGCTCTGAGGGTTTTATTAATTGATATTTTTTCTTTCCTTTTTTTTTTTTTTTATTAAAAAGAAACTCCCCATACTCAGCAGGGAAAAGTTCCCCTTGATTTCCATAGTGCAAACAAACCACAACTCAGCTAAAACTTGGTTACTAACACCTTAAAACAGCTGAGAAAATTCCCCTTCCTGAATGCTGAAAGAACGCATACAACATACAGTGGCAATACACATGGGAAGAAAATTTTAAACACATTCTAAAAGAAACAAAACTTCTGGTAGGTCTTAGCATCTTAGGCCACCCTTACTTAATTAGACTATTTGAATTACTCTGGCTTAGTTTTCAGTGAATATAAATTTTCGATCCACAGTTTCTCACTGTCAAACCTGTGGCAAGTACAAAGACAGAAGGAGCCAATGAGTTCAGCATTAAGTTATCTAAATACCTCCTTATTGATAGTTTCTCCAGAAAAAGTTACCAGTGATGTCACACATACTATATCAAGTATCCTGAGAAATAATACTAGCTCAAACAGCAATTTTAGTAAGCTGAAAACTTTTTCATTTTGCAAGCGAAGAGGTGACTTCATGAAAATTTTCTCTCTTAACAGCAAAGGTTTGTTACATATCAAAAAGAAGATGAGAAGATCCATTGTATGTAACATAGTGGGGATTCCTGGTTATGATTTTAAAAACACCTACATATCAACATAAAAGTCACTATTGTCATAATCATTCAAGACTGACATGAAAAGCAGCTGTAGATTTAAACCTTGGTGGCATCCATACAGTATATAATCTCTGCAATGTAATAATGAAATAATTTAAAATACAAACAATATATGAGGAGCTTCTTTAGACCCACGTCACCCTTGAGAATCAGATTGGCTCCCCTCATTTTGACAAAATTGTACCTTTATGTAGTTGATACAAAAAAGTAATGAAATCCATTAACCAGAGTAAATGAGATCTCTTGAGTTTTAAAAATAATACAGATGTGTTGTGAATCACAACAGAGCCATTGCAGAAATCATCATTACTGTTCAAATAATTAATAAGCCCAGGCTTCCAAAATATGAAATGCCATGGCTTCAGCTTCTGAGTTACTGTGTGGAACTGCTGCACAAAGAAAACAAAACACAGAAATTAAACGACTCGAGGTCTGGGAGGACTTTTTTAAAAATAAAAGACTATCATCAAATGACTGGGGACAGAGCGGGGACAGTCACAAAGTTTTGTATTAAAAAACTAAAAAATCTTTGCTGAACCCAAGAATCATTGCTCAGAAAAGTTTTTCTTGTGTGTAGGCAGCTATCAGTAGTTTAGCATCTCCAGTCAATCACATATTTCTCACAACATATACCCACTGATTAGTGAAGAGCAATTATTTATAAACTAGCAAAAGGTGTAGTTAGCACATTTTTAGGACACTGTCTATAGCACTTGCTGGTGCCTTTCCTAAAGCAGCAGTGAAGTGGCCAGGATCTAGCAGGAAGCTGTCAAGTGTTCCCAAGCAGACTATGAGCTGCATGCAAGCCCAGTGCTTCCATTTCAATGCAATCCACCACTGAAAGCACCGCTAAATCACCTCTCTCCTTCCCGCGCCAACTGAGAAGAGTTAAGCAACGTGTTTCTAAAACAGTGGCTGCAAGCAGCCTTTACTTGCGTACCTGTTTCGTCGGGCGAGCTTGGCGAGGCGCTGTCCTGGGACAGCGTAGTCCAGCTAGAGTCCTCATCACTTGGGGCCAGGTTTTGAATCCTGTGGAGGGCACAATCTGTTTTGGCCCCAGTTTTTGGGTGGTCTTTCTTAGTCTCAGGGCTTGACGACACCGTGGCAACTTGGCCATCCTCTGGGCTTGACAGCTTGTTTTGTTTCCGGGGCAGGACTTCTCCATTGACAATAACAGTAGAAGTCTGGCTGTTGCTTTGTGCAGATTTATCTTCCATTGCAACAAAACTCTGCTCTAGCTCTCTGGCAGATGTCTCTAGATCCGCATAGTAGTTCAGGAAGCTCTTGGTCCTCCTTGGCTGCGAGGGCAATATTTCACAGCCAGAAGAATCCTGTGGGATCGGCTCTTTGCCTTCAAACTTCTCAGAAGTTACGTTTATGCCTGAAGTGGTACTGAGGTTTTTGTTGGGATCCTGCTGTCCCTGCTCGGCAGCTTTCCTGAGCTGGTTTTCTCCATTCTTCACCAGCTTTATGTTGGCAGAGCTGTTACCCAGAAGGGGCTGCGCTGCTGGATCGGAAAGACCCATGGCTGTCTGAATATTAGTCAGCGCATATTTTTTCCTGCACTTTGGAGGAGTGCTGTTCTTGGCCTCTGTGTGCCTAATTTCTGCATTCAGAAGTTCATTGTGAGAGGAGCGCAGGTTAAGGGTGTTTGGCGGGGTGGCGGGGTTGTTGCGGTTCACAACGTCTGTCGTGCTGCTGCTTGCCATAAACACTGCCAACGCGTCCACACCGGAATCAACTAGAAAAGTAAAAGAGACAGTTGTGAAACACATTCATTACACACACTATTTTGCTAGGGCTTCTTGTCAAGGGATGTGGCACTTTACATAATTGTTTTATAGTAGGAAAATTACCACAACCTAAGTGAGTAAGAGAATAGACAAAAGCTTAGCTTATTAAATAAGGAAAAACAGAGGCAGAAAAAATATAGTGACTGTCAGGACCACAAAGCCGAGAAAAAAGTAGAAACCTTGACCAATATGCAAGGCAGTTTTAGGGCAGTTTCTTCAAGTCTGATTCTGTTGCAGGAAGGCTTGGGGACAGGAGAAGCGCCTTCTGCAAATGCCTGGGAGTCCAGAAGTCATCCTTATCATCATTTCATTTTAGTATTTCACCTCTATCTCCGATGAGGAGGGGAAGAACTCCTCAAGCACTCATCACTAGGAAGCAGAAAATTTGAGAAATTTCTAAGCAGACCACAGGCAGATACTGCTCCTTTTTCATCTAGGATAGAACTCAAGTACTGTTAATTTTAAGCCTGACTGGCTGCTCAGCTGTTGCCTCTTTACACCTGTATATTCTCTGTTCTTTGTCTTTTTCTCCCCACACCCTGCCTGTTTTTTTTTTCCTTTCAGAGGAGAGGAGTAGGGAATACAAATAGTAAATTATTTCACAAAGGTATATTTGATTGGGGGGGGGGGGAGAGAGAGTCACTTGACAAAATATCCTGCTCTAATTCAATAAACTTTAAAAAAAGGGCTGTTTCAGAGATGAAGATAGCTCACTATCTCTAGAGCTCACAAAGTTCAAACTTAAGGATAAAACATACATCACAGTGCAGTGTACTGTCCATCATTAAATAAAACCATTCTTTGTCTACTTGGACACAAGTTGCTGATTTTTGTTAGCCAGGGGCACAGCTCACATATTGAATATTTTTTGAAAATATATTAAGTTCATTGAGGGAACAGATTTTTAGACTACGAAAAATGATCAAAAAACGTATTTTTAAAAACTATGATTTGTCTATGTACTGTCTATTTATGGCTACCACTAATCTGCACAAATACTCCATGAGTAGTAGGAACTTTTGTTTGACACCTGGCAACCAAATTAGAGGCCAATTAATAAATCACTCCCATCTGCCACAGAATGAAACACCCTTTCTGTTGTTCCTAGTCTCAGATACCACTGGCTGCTTATATTGCACATAAAAACACGTCTGGGGTTTATCCAGGAATGAAAAGCTGTAATCTGAGCTAGCCAATGACAGAACATTACAGCTGAGTTGTGCTGCATCCCTGTATATTTGATATACGACATAACTGACTGCTGTACAGATTTACAAGAGATTAAACATATGGGTTTTAAAAGAACATATACATAAACACAGAGTGAAAAGGAGCACTTCACAACGTTACGTAAATGCATGCACAGTTGCTAGTGTTCCCTCCTCTTTGATGTGCTTTTAAAGCTGCACACTTCCAAACATCACTCCAGTTCATTTAAAACCAAGCAGATCAAGTATACTCTTTGTTCCCCGAATCACCCACCTAGAACTTCTAAAAATGTTTAAAACAGAATTTTAACTAAATTTTATAAACGTTCATGCCTGCCATTTTCTCGAGCCCCAGTCAGTCAGTCTGTCTAGACCAACTGCAAATTCTTCAGAAGACATTATCACCCCATGCACACTGTGCAAGAGCCATCAGCTTAGGCAACAAACACCTTACAGACAATTCCAGCTTTAGCCACAAGACTTCTAAAACACAACTATCAGATCACTTAAAGGAACTTTGTAAGTGTACTTCTCATATAAACACATCAATACATGTTGCTTTCTGCATCTTACCTAAAACCAACCAAGTATAAAGCAAGAAGGTCACATCTGATCCTACGTGTTACCAAAGCACGTTTTAACCTAAAAAACATGGAATGGCCTGTGTTTATGGATCCGCTGCTTTATATTTTTTCTGTATCAGTTAAAAGTCTGACAATCTGGAATTCACATTAAAAAAAAAATTTAACAGAGCAGGATAATTTTGACCCACAGCCTGACCTTTAAAACTTATGGAATTGCACAGTACCTACAGATTTCACTGAATTATATTTTACTTTATGCTTCAGCAAATTAAAACAAGCAATGAAGTTTTTCACCAATTAATACAATTGCCACGATCTCGAACAAGACTGAAATTTATTCTTTGCCTTTGTTACACGTGAGCTGCTTCATGCAGCGTTTGCCGCCATTTTTACCACTGAACAAATTTCTTTAAAAATAACCTTCATAGATAAAGCTTAAATATCTGCCTGCCAAATTACCTCTAGCCAGTCTCCTGCGATTAGCATTTCACTTATCAAAAATACAGTAAGCACACAGAAACACTGAAACAAAATTTATTATGTTTTACTAGTGTGTTCAATAAAGCTCCCCCATTGATTTACTTAACATTGGCACATTGATCACTGACTGAATCAAAGACTCCAGAAGTCTTTGTGACCCAAGCAGTGTTTGTAAGTTGGGTACTAAGTTGGGTTGTGTATGATCATGAGCAGAAAAATGTCAAAATTAATCTTTACCTAGACACTATCTCCCTTTCTGACCCATTTCAAATTATCCATTGATCAAATCGTCATGATCAAACGATCAATGAACATGCAAACAGTACCACGAGGCATGCAGAGCAGAACAGGCTGTCCTCTCACGGGACAGGTGTCTGCCCACTGGCTGTCACCCTGCACTCCCAGCCAGGCTCTGGGATGTATGCACCTGGCTTCCCTTTGCTTTTGGAAACAGATATAAAGGTGAGAAAAAGGGAAGCAACAAAAGAGGCAAAAGGAGAATAAGAAATACAGATGGGAAAGGGCTGGTCTTGCATCTCAAGGACAGAAGCTGCTACCAGACCAGGACTAACTAAAGTGCTGGAAAACAGCTGAATGCAAGGAAATGCTTAAATGTACTGAAGAAATCCTGGATTGCCTAGTAGAACAGCATAAGGAAAAAGAGCGATAGCTTGTCCCTCCCCATTTATACAGGACACTGTGATGCTCAAAACATGTCACTTTTCCCAGAGCAAGCACATCCCAACTTTCTAATTAAAAGCTTCAAGGAAACGCAAATTCTTCCTGTGCCTGTAATTTCAAGACCGAAATTCCCATCACCGACTCTTCCTGTGATTTCGCCTCTCCTACTGACCCTGCTTCCCTCGCCCAGGGGTACCTTACACGGGCTGGTGCTGTGTCCCCACCAGCTAACCAACACCCTGTGCCAGGGGTCCTGCACCCACGGACCCTGCCACGGACAGACCCCACCTCCCCTGCTCAGGCAGCTCCTTGCACTACCTGGCTACCAGCAAGGACAACGCTACTGGCACAGGGCACCCTTTTTTCAACTCCTCTGCCTTCTGCTGAAAAGCAAACACAGATAGACAAGCAGACCAGAAATCACTTATTTGATACGTGTATCTCAGCTAAAGCAGGTGAATGGTGGTAAGTTATAAGTCAGTAAAAATAGGGTATTGTAATGAAAAATATTGGACTCTGGGAATAACAACATTAAAATGTTGGTGCTTAAAGACAGGATGTAAATAGGTAGATATCACAGCAATTCATTAATGGTTTTAGCTTGCTTGCTTTTTAAAACAAATCACAGTCTCAACTGCATACTTCTAACATTTAGAAACATACCCACAGACACAGACTAATACACTTTCATCACAATAATGTGAAAGAGAGAAAATGCCATTGCAAACAGAAAACAGGGCATGACTGATTTGTCTTTACCTCTAATAAGACTTTTTTGCATTGTATTATCTATAGGGTAGTTTTTAAAAAGCTGAACAGAGAGTGTATTCAAAAAAGCACTGTTAAAAAGAAAAGAAAGTGCTTGCTCTTTTTCATGTGTAAGTGCAAAATGAAAGTGAAATATGGGCCTGGGAAGAAGAGAGAAAAAGAAGAGTATAGTTTCACGTATTCGTATAGCAGAATCTTTTAAAGGGCATCTGACCTGGAAGTACTTCTGACATGGCTCACGGGGCGTCAGCAATGCATCAGGAAATAGATTATAATTTGAAATCTGAAAAGAGGGATCATTTAAGAATTAAAACCAAAGGAAAACACAAAATAAAAATACCACATTTCAAAAGCTCCTGAGAGATGTTAAGCATTCTAAACAAACCCCAAACATAACAGTGAGGATCTTTTGAGCTTTCAACGATATTTGACAGTAATTAAAGTATGGGAGAGGCTAGTCTACAGCAATGAGAACAATTAAAACCAACTATGACATTTTTCTTAGTGTACACTTTACTAGGAGCACAAGTTCAACAATATTCTCCAGTTTTAAACAACATACCATAGCAAAACCTTCATGACATTAGAAAATTTGAGGTTTTCCCCAATTACCCAACTACAGCTTACTCAGGAAACTACAGCAGCACTGGTAAAACACTTACAGCAGTAAGGCATGTGCACATGAAAATTTGCAGAATGAGATCCAGCATGTGAAACTAAGCAGCATAGTCTGCAGGGCTGATCCTAAAGAAGAGAATCACAAAAAGCAAGCTAGGCAGCAAGCTCCTGTACAGGACCCTTTCCTGGCCATCATCTTATAAGTAAGCCATTTTGCCTTAAAGTCTCTGGTTTGGACGTGAATGACACATATACTGGGAGACAAGGTATTACTATGCACTTACGACTATTTCTGCCATTGTGACTAGTAAACATAGGAAATAAATAATACAACCTTTTCATAAAGCAGATTTCCTTTCTGCAAGGATATCTGTTGAGCACAAAATATTTAATGACAAACTCATGCCACGGGGCTACAGCCTCTGGTCCTGTACGCTTTGGCCCTATATAAAGCCTAAGCAGCTGGAGAAGACACCTGCATTATACAATGATTGCAACTCAATACTAGCTAACTCCTCATGCTTCAAAGGGTGAATTCCAATGTTAAAATACTAATTCTTAGGTATGCTAACACACTGTCTTCTCACATCTGCATTCATTCAACTAGGACCACCTAATCGGCAATAGTTAAACAGGTGTCAGCTGAAAGCACCCTAACGAAGTCTAGATTTATATTAATGTAGCTGAAATCAGAATTGAGACTAGAAGCTTTCTTAGTGTCAAGTGTCATCGTGTTCCTTCCAAGGAACATTAAACACTTTCAGAAACAAAAAGGAAGAAAAACACTTGAATGAAGTGCTGTGGTAGATCAGAGCAACCAATGATGTTCCTACAGACAGTGGTTTTCTTCTCATTGCTCCCTCCAGCAATGACATCTCTGCTGGACTAAGCTTAGAAGCTAGAGAGAGAGAAAGCTCAGCAAAGACAGGAAAGCAAATTCCGATGGTGGGCAGAGCAGTTCTGGGAACGCAAGAGCACGAAAGGAGCAGGGCTGCAAGCAGCTCGCACGGGTGCTCTCAAACCCATCTGCGGCCTCCTCCACACAAACCTCAGAGTTGTTGAGGATGAGAAGGACCTCTCAAGATTGCCTAGTCCAACCCCCTTGCCCAAGCAGGGAAGCACTGCTGCCCTCTCCACTCCACCCTGGCTCTGTCCTCACATCAGAACAAAATTACTGCTGCGACCTGCTTGCTAAATGCAGCTTCTCCCATTTCCAGCTATTTCTGTTTCACCTACTCCTATTGAAATCACCATCCAGTAACCAGCTTTCTGTCCTGGCTCCTCCACCCCCAAGAGGCACCCTGCCAGCCCCTGCTGCCACAGTAATGACATTTTTCCTTTTAGAGCTAACCATGCTGCCAACCAACTGCAGCAGCCTAGCAGCAGTGCTGTCTCTGTTCCAGCGATGCTCTTATTACTGGAAATCCATAATGCTGATCTGTCTTTAAATAATGTTATTAAGGAAAAAAACAACTTCAGATCCTGCAATGAGTTCTAGCACTCAACTGGAGTATGCCTTCCCATTTGCTATTTTTTCTCACCCCCTTCCCACACAGCCAAATTCCTCATCGAGCAAAAATTCAGAGACAAGATGCCTCTCAGAATCAGATTCTAACAGCTAAAAGGAAAAAAAGTAAAATTAATAACGACAAAAAGTAACGGCCTAAATCCATTGCTCCTATTACAATTTCATTAAGATAAATATATCTGAATAATCAGTGTATATTTGACTATCTGACTGAAACTCTATATTACAGATGACCTAGGTCATCTTATGCTATTGGAGTATTCTTAAATAAAATGATCACTTAAAGAAACAAAGAGCAATTCTTTCATGTATACAAGGCATAATCATGACATGCAATCACAACTAATCCTGCATTTAGTAAGGGAAAAAACAAGATGGCATACTAAGTCTTTCCCAAATTCAATTTTCTCGCTTTAATTAGATTTCCTCCCCTGTGTAGAATGGAACACTCTGGCAGGCAAAACCAGTGTTGTCATGGCAAGAAGATGGAGTGTGTTTTATCTATTGGCTACTTGCAAGCACAGATAATAAGGCCTTCTGTCTTCGGATCTATACATTCACAGCGACCTTTGCTAAGTAAATCTCTGTCATTTTTTTCTAATCCTGCTGTGTAAATTAAACTCCTGAGGCTTAGCGTTCCTTTTTTTTTTTTAAATTGATGTATAAATTACTCAGTTTCTACGATAAAGACTACATCTCAGACTTACTTGTTAATTACAAACAACTCTACTTTAAATGCTAGTATAGGGCACAAGCATAAGCCTCATTGTCTTTTACACAGAGACACAAACTCAGTAATAGCAACTCAAATTTCTGCAACTGTGATGACCGATAAATCAAGGAGGACTTGGTCTTCCATATCCTGCAACTTCAGTTTCAAGTGCCATCCACAGATAACTCTTACCAAGTCTGAAGGTAACCAATGCATAAACAAACTGGATCAGAATCACCAGAATCAAAGCATGATGCCATATGAAAAAGAAATCTAGGATAAGCCACCTCAGCGAAAAAAAAAGATAATCAAAATGCTTTGTAGGACAGGCAGCCTACCTATATGCTTAATGGAGTAATAGAAAGGAATCAACAGCCACGGATTTGGCACATAAAATGACTTAGACTGATTCAGACTGAGCTCAGACTAGGGATTTTTCAGCCCCACGTAAATTTAGCTTAGATCATTCGACAGCTCCTAAATCAGGAAAGCAGAACCACTCAGAAGATGATCGATTCCTTGACAGGGTTAAGGAAACCGACAGGGCCCAGCACCAGCTTTCCGGCTGTTCGTAACGGCACCAACCCAATACCAATCTCTTTGATCCAGAGACACAGGCAGCAAAAGTAGGAAAGAGATTAAGCATAGCTCACAGCATTATTAACAGAAGGAGCAAAAATGTTAACTGAACCCCTGTCAGATGCAATGGATGAATTAAGTTCCAGCACAGATGCTGTGCTGGACACAAATTAAAAAAAAAAAAGGGGGGGGGGGGGGGCGGATGAGGAGGAAAGGTG
>JAVJGI010000001.1:55025617-55040821 GCA_035590275.1 Ibycter americanus
GGGGGAGGATGAGGAGGAAAGGTGATCATCATTAACCACCTCCCACACATCTTGTCTGTGGCTCTGCTATTTGCAGCTTGCAAACACTCGACTGTTCCTGCAAAGCCTAGAAACAACACTGCATACTTGTGAGCACAATCCACTTAAGATTTTGGTTTTTAGAGGAACAACTAACTGCATGCATGGAAACGCAGATATTTCAGCTTCTCTTTTCAAACTAATACATTTTAACAATTAAACCTCTGATTGCCTGGAATCATGATTTCACCTACTACAACTTCACCTGCCCTCTGAATTACATGTAATAAATTTATGACTAGTTACACATTAAGCTTTTATCAAGGTTATTCAGAAATGTTTTTCCGCCCAAATTACCCAGACTGGCAGCAGTAGTTTTGAGCCACTGCTTATCACTGCTTCGTAGCAGAGATCTTAAAATGCATTTGAAAGGGTATGGTACACCAAAATTGTTTTCTTGTTACTATAAGGTTGTACTTAGTGTCTAATTGGGCTCTAGAGATTAAAATCTGAAAACTAAATTAATGGGAAATAATCTTTCTGTAGTCTCTCTACAAATCTATATGAAAAGAAATAAGGAAACAAAATATATATACCAAAAGTGTCAATATAAAGAATGAAAACATCTGATTTCATTAATTCCTAAGTGTTTGCATATAATTTCAAACTGCTAACAGTAAGTTGAGACCTGTGAGTAAAAATAAAGAAGTCTAAGTTTCAGTGACAGAACAGAGCATTAGATTGATTGCCAGGTTTTGCAAAATGAAACTACCAGGGCTTTCAAGGAGAGGAAATTAAGACTTTGCACATTGACAAGATTGCTTCTGTTCCACGTACATTAAAACCACTCTGTATCTCAGCTAGGTAAGGTTATTACACATGCACTTTTAACTACATCTGCTAAAACTGTCTTAAAAGTTGGACTCATATGTCCTACCCACATACTCCTTGCTCCCAGTAATGGAACAGAACGTACTTCAAAGCACAGGATGCATCAAACCAGAAAAGGTCTCCACATTTCTAGCCTGTTTTCCCGTTAAAAGCTGAACTAAAATAAGGCTCATTACACAAAAAGAGCTGCATCTCAGCAAGGCTGAAAGTTGCCTGCAAAGCTACACATTGTCTTCAACCAAACTGTAATGGGACAAATCATAATTACTTCAAAACATATAAACAGTTTATAGACCAAGTGTTGCAGTACTGCTTAAGCTGACAGAATGCCAAGAAATTACTAAAATGGCCATACCCTACTGTAACTCTCCCAATGTAATTATGGTACAAGAATACAGGAATAACTTTAACCTTGACCTGCTGTAGCAAGTAGAGCTCCTTGAGAATGCTGTTGCACTACACTGAGAAACTTCTACCCATAGTGCTCATATATAAAACAAAACCACATGCTCATAAATAAAATCAAAGTATTATATTTGCTTTATGGTCCCCATAAACTAAACAGATCAATCCAAAATAAAGTGGAAGGAGAACATAACAAAAAAGCAACTGCACTTACTGGCATTTGTATTAATTACGCTGAAGGGTAGCTAAAAGGGGGCTCAGTTTCAACAAGCAACAAACTTGGCTGTAGGAGACACTGAATGAGGGGAAAAGAACAAGCTACTAGTATTACTGAATTTCAACAAAAAGTCTTGAGTTTTTGATGTGCTAGCCAAAATCCTCTACTCTTTTTTTTTTTTTTTTTTTCCTTATCTACAAACCCAGAGACCTTCAAAAGGCACTTTAATGCCAAAGGAACCACGATTCCTCTGAAAAGGGACAAACACACGCTGCAAATCCAGTACCACGGTAGTTCTCCATGAACATGCATAACCCCAAGAAGAGTTACCAGGAAACTTTCAGCTTCAGAGCACTCTACCTCTCGTCTCACCACAAAGAAGAAACAGACCTGTCGGGTCCTGGAGCAGGGATATTATTTAATTACACTAAGAAATAAAACCAGAAGTGACAATATGCATTCAGAGTAATACACAGTTCTTAAAGCAAGTTTTTTATCTACAGGCTCCAAGTCAGCTCCTATCTGTGCATCCGGGCATGTGTTTTGGGGCTTCACCAGGATCACCCAAGAAGTCTTGTTGAAGTTATTGGGCAAAACTCCACATAGCTTCCTAGTAAAGGTAGGAACCTAAACAAGAGAGGCTTTAATGGGGAGAGCAACGTATGTGTCATTGGGTGCTTCTCTTATTTTCACTCTATGTATTCCCTCCCACCTTTTCGTCAGCTATGCAACAATGACGCGGAGCTTTTCGACAACTTTACAGAAAACTGTCCCCCCGAACACGATCTGAGCAGTGCGAAAGCTTGACTCTCATTTACACCAAGGTATCTTTTTCTGCAATGAAAAGATTAGGAGATACAGGGCAGGATTTTGCAGATACAGAATTTTACTGAGATGCTTCTACCAAGAGTTGCACTGTGGATACACTCCTCCTTGGGGGTAAGGGTGCCACTTTGGGTGAGTTTTCTTTTACTTCAGAAGCAGCTCCAAGCCAAGCTCACAGAGCTACTCCACAGTAGTGTTCACACCAACTCATCTTGGGATAATGATAGCAATGTAGTTACTGGCACTGGCTGCAAGACTGGAAGTTTAGAGTTTTTTGCAGGGTTTAGTGTTATTTATGTCACCAATCTCGCATTTGTTTCCTTATTTCACTGCAACGAAGCTAAGACTTTCCAGCAGTTTCAAAATGCAACAACCCCCTCGGCAAGATCAGCAGTGGGGGATTGCTCCAGTGCAAAGAAGTTTGCATCTGGGCACTCCTTAGGAAGCTGAAGAGACACAGGCAGAGCAGGAATTTGAATGTTCCTGGAAGGAAATCAAACCCCAAGTTTATAAAATCAACCCTGCTCTCTCTGCCCTCAAGTATATTGCATTATTTTTAAGAGCACCTCTATCACGGGAGATGACCAGGAAGAAACAACACTCAGACCTCTCCCCTCTGCAGTCTAGGGGAGAAGCTTCCTGTGACGGATCCTCATCCTTGATTTATGAACATTTCATGAAAATGTTATTTCCCAAAAAAAAGTTTGCTTGGGAAAAAAGAAAAAAAAAATCACCTTCCATCAGAAGTTTCTGAAATAAAATTCCAGTCAGCTCTAATAATTATATATTGGCAGAATTATATCAATAAATCATTCCATATGGACCCTAGTCTGAGTCATTTTTAAATAAGTGATGCCGAACAGTTCAAAAAGAAATAGAAGTCCATCTCTGCCTGCCACAAATCAAGAGGATGACTTAAAGGTGGGAGACATGGCACTGTCTTCTGTGGGCAGTGAGGGCTGATCGTGGACCTCCAGGCACAAGCAGGTCCCTTCTGCCCAGTGAATGCTGACGTGCCATCACAGCCTGCACCTCCACCCTGGCATGCTCCAGAGGTCAATAGGCGTTGAAAACCACCACCCACAAACTCCTGCATTTCCTCACTTCCAAGGTCTTCTGAAAAAGCAAGCTTTTTTTTTTTTTAATGGAAAAAAAAAAAAAGCACTCTCACAAAGCAGTGCATTTTATTATTATTATTGTTAAACCCTTCCTGAGCATTTAATGCCATCAGAATGGCACTGGAACCAATTCTATTTTCTCCTAAACTCTTTGCTCACATTTCAATATCGTGCAAAACACTACAACTAACCAAAATAAATGAATTATTATGCTGGAGACAGGATATGCATGGACAACCCATTAGAAAGTTTTTTCCAGACTTACAAAACCCTTTTACTCTGCACAGAAAAAAAATTTTTAGTATGAAGGAAAATTCGAAGCTACCTGAACAACATAAACAGTACCATGTTTTCAGGAATGCTACTGCAGGCGACGCAGAAAAGTGGGTTTTATGAGCAAATATTAGAAAAATATAAACAGAGCTCGGGAGAAATTCATCAAAGAAGTCTGTTTACAAAACCCAGCTTAGCAGTAGCTGAAGACTGTACATCTTTAGTCTGTCTTTTTCACAAGAAAAGCACGGAGCACACGAGGGAGTGTTAAGTCAGGACAAGCAGTGCTAGACAGAGCCAGGGAGTTACACCCAAGACTGCTTTGCTTACTGTCAGTAATCAAAGGAGATCATTGCTCTATAATTACACTTTTAAAAAGTCTAAACTAGCACACATCTGTTAAATTCACAGCATTCAATTTTATATTTTAAACATCTTGCTTTTTCTTACATCTTCAGCACCTGTGTTTCAAACACATTTCCTAGCACTGGGCTTCAAACAAGCTGTTTTCTATTTACATTGTTACCTGTTTTCTTGAATATAAACCCTTTTGCTATTCTCCTAAGACCACGCACAATTATATACATTAAATTTATGAAATAATTCAACAAAACAGTCAACGTCATAAATGGATGAAATATTATCTCACCACCAAAGAAGCAATACAATTGCCGTACTCCACACAGACCTAATCCTTCCCTTCATAGCCTTTATTTAGGTATACACATATGTACGGACAGAAGGTAAAAGTCAGGTACTAAGGCTTAAGGCTGCACCAAGTCCTTAATGGTACATTAAGACTGCAAATGTGAATGTGAAATACAATAGCTGAGATGGTGCAACTACACATTATTTATGCAAAGAAAACAAAAGCAAAATGATTTACTTTACCAGCACTTTCATTGAGATCTAATCTGCTATCAGAGATTTCATTATGATCCGCGTTTCCCAAAGACTGGGCAATTTCAATACCATTATTGTTGGATGTCCAAAGCTCTTATTATGCTAGGCACCAGGAAGTTACACAAACCATACAGTAACAAAACCAAAAAATAAAGCAAGTTTCCTGGCTTAGAAACCCTGACAGTTTAAGGAAAGGGAAAACTTGGCTTAACAAAAGCATAAAGCAACCATGAAGTAGATATTTTGATATCTCTGTCCTCAGAGTGAGCTGTGGCGCCAGCTGATTCTGACGCAAGTTTCAGCCCTGGCAGATGATGCGAACCCCAGCGTTACCCCAAGCAATTTCACTTCTTCACTGCCTGCAACTGCTCCGACAACAGGAAAACCATCCTAGGGTCTTCTGGTAAGAATTTAATGCCCATTACTTGTTCTCCCTAAGTAGGAATGGGAAAGACTTGATTACCTACCTCTACAGTAGATATTTTAAAGCTCTGAGCTTTGAGCCTAGGCATGAGACGTGGACATCATGCTCTGCAGTACACCAAGAGGACATGTTTGGAGGCTAGTGTCTAGATTTGATGTCAAGCGATTCAGACAGATCAGTCCAATTCTGTACTCCTGCACTTGACAACCAGAGACCTGTCAAAACTGTAACAACCATTTATTTCCTCCATTCTAGTATAGACAATATCCCAACATCAATATCAAAGACAAGCTCTTCGAAAAACCAGTATCTAAGTTGGCTCTAATGCACCACTTTAACACACATCTTCATGACATCTATGACTAATCTGCAGCAGAGACTAAACATGCTTTACCACTTCCTAGGATTTAGCCTTGGGGTTAGGGAAAACCCCACAGAGTCAAGTTCTGAACACAGGACCTCACCATGCAGTTCCTCACGTCTGATGGTGAAGCCACCATAGGAAGTCCCTGTCTTGCTACAGCTGTAAGCTCTCACTGCATTTTACTACTTGCATCAGCCAACACAAGTATGTGTGGAGCTAGATGCCTGAAGTGATTGAGGCTTTTAAAGAAGCCTTTAAAGGAACAGAAAGAATGGTGCAGAAGTGAGAGCTTCTTAAGCTGGCTCTGATGCCAAGAAAAGCCAAGTGGGATCATGCTCTTCCGTTACAGCAGAAAGAAGGGTGAATACAGAAATTAACCTACCACAGCTTCACCTCAGCAGTCTGAGGGATCAACAGAAAGTGCACGAGAACTAGCAGTCACATGGCGTTGGGGCACTACCCCACACAGCTTTCCAAGGAAGGTCACATCAGCTCATTTCACACAGCCTGCACTGTGGAATCAGTGCAGTGTGGTGGCTGCCACCTGCACTAACATGAGAAACGTCTATTTATTCAATGGAAAGTGCAGGTGATAAATTTTAGTAGCTGCCTTTGTACTTTTACAGAAGACAACCTTCAGTAAGAGATAATGTAATATAATCCAACAGCATACAATTCAGAGGAAAAAACAATGCGAATAACACTGAATTCAAGTATATAAATAATCTGAACTGGAGACATTAGCTGCAGTTGTAAGCAATTCAAGCTAAAGTGCACAGTGACATTTTAGGATAAACTCAAGTAGTTTGTTAATTTGAAGGTATCTGGTATTAAAAACTTGGTATGGGAGTGAAGAGGAATGGCACCTAAACTTACTTTTGAACCCTATAATAAATGAAGTTGGAGACCTTGAACACAAAACACAGCACACTACACTAGACTTGGTCAAGTCACACCACAAGCCGCTTTTTAAAGTTCTAGAAAACACCTCTGCAGTTTAAACATAAATCAATACACTTACCATTTGGGCACACACACAGGAGAACTGGCATTGATTAGAGTATGTCAGCATCCTTTATAAATACTATTGCAAAATTTATAAACTTAGTAGCCTTCAAAAGTAATAAAGCAACAAATAAATTAGACCAATTGCATACATACATGAGCTGCTTGGCCGATAGTGAGCCCCCGGGTACCGCCTGCCCATAGTGCCAGTCAGCACATTACCGCACGCTGTCAGCTGCTTTCAAAGTACAGATCGAAATGCTTAACTGCGGGAGAAGAAAAAAAAAAGAAAGTGAAGATTTAGTACAACAGCTGTATCTTTTTCATTAAAATGCTAATGACCTCTACAAATTTCAGGATAACTACATCTATAAATTATTCATAGTCATGTTGTCAGAGGAGATGAACTGTTGTGCTATACATTCAGCACACATTTATTATTAGTGGTTGGCCT
Source organism: Ibycter americanus (assembly GCA_035590275.1). NCBI lineage: Eukaryota > Metazoa > Chordata > Aves > Falconiformes > Falconidae > Ibycter > Ibycter americanus. Next base: position 55,032,515 of record JAVJGI010000001.1, read on the forward strand.
CCATTAATAAGCTCACATAAATTTCAAGGCACAAAGAAGTCTCAGGTCATACAGTAGCTTCTTTTGGCCCATGAGACAGACAGAATAACGAACACTGCAATAAAGAGTTTGCTTTTGGCTTCAAATACAGTTAAGCCAGTAGGTGAGATTTAATAACAATGCCATCTTAAATTTTGTGAAGCAATCATTAACCAACAAGTTTACGAACAGTTTGTTATAGAAACAAAAAACTCGTCCATGCTACATAACGCTGATCACCTTGAATCTGCCCCTAAAAACCAAAGTGTCTTTACAGGAATGCAGGCTATTTACTAGTCTATCAGTTTTCTTGAAGTATCAAAAACTGAAGCAAACAAGAAATACATGGCAAATCCCAGGGTCAGTTTGGAATAACAAATCACAAATCCAAAGTCTTAATTGAAATGCTACTGAACCTGTCCACTAGCGTAAAATCTTTTAGTCTAAAAAACAAGTTCCATTGTTTCTTTTGTTGGTTTGAGACTTTGTACTAAAATTCGGCTTTACCTTTTTCTTAGTCTATCTGAATAGCCTTCATGTTCCTAAATGTCTTCCAATCCACACTGCATGTCAACCACGCAATTTATAAAGATACACTTCCTTTATTTCATTCTCTCCCTTCCTGGAAGGGCCAAAAAAGTAGCAAATTCTGAGGAGTGTTTTTCCCTGAGTCATTAAAGATTTTTACTGTCTCAGGCTGCAGCTGCAAGCACTGGCTTGCAGGTGAAGTTCTCCATTATTTCCCAAATGAGTGCTGACAAAGCTCCTCCTGTTCAACTCTCCTCAATGGATGAAGTTCAGTGAATCAATGAGATGGTACTCTCTTGCAACAAAAAGGAGAATTCTGGCTGTGAATGGTAAACAGCAAAATTAACATTCAAACAAAAAACCCTGCATTTCTTTTGCAGGGCAATATGGGACAGCTCCTTGCCACTGGCCAAACAGACCTTTCCAAACTTCTGCGGTGGCCTGCTAATTCAACACATTATAACACTGTGCAAGGAAACAAGGAAACCGGTTGCAGATGGTCGTTTCCCCTTTCTTGATCTATAGGAATAATAAAAAAACCCCGTATTTATTAGCAGAAAAAATTAAAGTCTCCCCTCACCCCAAATTCATCAACATTTTCACTCCCCTCAAATACCTATGCACCAAGTTCATAATTCATAGCAGAATACAACAGAACAGCCCTTAGCTGTGCAAGGATTGAAAAAAAAATTACTAAGGGGAAAAAAAAATTATAGCTGGATGACAGCATTTACAATTCTTTTCCTTAGATTGTGAAAGAATTGATCAGTATGTATGGAACTGCAAGATTACTCATTTTTCATAAATGTATTCTTGTCTTTCCAGAAAGCGTACACTTTTCTAAAGCGGTTGTCATACTCACTAAATTACATTGAATGTCTACACTCAGAGACATGCTATTCCTTCCCTATCTAGCAGCACCGCATTAGAGAGGGCCTTCTGTGTCGTACCATAATAAAAAAACCTAACAGATATGAGTTAAAAATCCCAAACTCCACAATTATGCTCTCAAACAGCTGAATTAAACTAGAATACAATTCTCCTAAAAAGGTGTGTCCACCATGGGAATAAACCACTCTTTGGAGAGGTCAGGTAGGACCCAAAGGTACAACCATTTTAAATACCACATTTTAAAACCACAGAAGTCTCAGTGGAAAAGACAACACAAGGATGTATTTCCATTATAGCAAAGGTTTCATCAGTTACTGCATAAAATAGGAACTGCAAAGATCTACAACCTGGATTAAAGCCAACTAACTAAAGTCAATTTAAAAGCAAATGCCACACAGTAAGCAAAGTTAAACTGTCCTGCAAAACAACAGTGGCGCTGGATTGTATCTACCAGCAGGGACATGCCCAGATCAAGACAAAGATGCTGTTTGGGTTTGGTTTTTTTCTTTTTTTTCCAAGAACCATCTTTGAATTGTGACCAGAATAGCCAAAGTGACCTGCCTTTTGAACATATCCACTCACCCAGGCGAAACTCCGAGGGGATTCTAAGCTTCAGCAAGCTCAGGGAACTCCCACAGAAAAGTAAGTGACCTTGTTGGTATCCTAATGCCATAGCTAAAACATCTGAAAACTAGCACTTAATTTCCGTATACATCCATGAGAACAGTAAACAAAATGGAAGGAGGTCTCAAATATTCCTTTTGGAAGATCCAAGTACAATGTATGTACAGGTTTAGGTGTCCACAACTGCACATAAATCTGAGTTAAACCTGAACGTACCTAGTATGTCAGACCAGGTCTTCTTAGTATTAGTTTTTAACCCACTCATCCACATTTGTTTTGTAACAAATGTTTTTATAGCAGCCTTCTGGTTTTTTTGATTATTATTCTGCTGCAAAAATGTTTTAAATATGTTTTATAGTGATATTTACATCTTTCTAGTTACATTTAAAACTATACATACACAAATGCACATATAGCCTTATGGTTTCTTTTTGAGAAATATTTTGATTTGGCTCTCCCTGAAGATTTATTTTTTGTCCTTTCTTGATGATCTTCCCTGATGCATTCCAGGTGACCAGCCCCATGCTGCAAGCAATTACAGACACCCACGGAAACAAAACCTAAGCACTACCACTGCATAGCTGCCACCCAGGGGAGTACCTGAAAGATCCCACTTCACCTCATGCCACATGTTTTCTTGGAGCTGTGGTGACAGAGCTACCAGCTACTCGTCATCACCACACATAATAAGGGCATAAATCATCTTGCAGAGAGGCCTGCCATGACCTTCAGCTGAGGCTGTCATCTTTCTAAGCCACTTTCTTTACAGAGTTTCTTTTTCGTTTTTATAACTGCTACACAAGAGCTTCATTTTACTTTTATTAATCTTTTGACCCTACGGGGGAAAAAAAAAAAACACAAAAAAACCAAATTAAATTCTGGTGCCTTTCCTTTTCCTTTAAATGAGAATCAAACCAAGAGTTATGTCCATACGGCAGGCACATGGCATCAGGTTTGCTTGAACTAATTCCATTATCTTTTGTTTGAGGACAAACAAGACACGGCCCAACCTCCATACTTTTAATGGACATTAAACCTTTTTTGGGTTTCACCCAAATTTATTTGTTCATGCATGCTGCTGCTTATGAGGGTATTAAATGGCCAGCTGACTCCTCGACCTTCCCTGGTTCTCTCCAAGCAACATTTGCTATAAACACATGTGTGTTCAAACACAAATATAAGTACTTTCATACTGGCTGCTATAATCTCATACAATAGATTGCCAGCCGACCTACCCTCAACATGCCCAAGGAAAACAATACCAAAAAAAACCCCAAGAAATAACTGCAAATTACCTACAGAAGTTATCCAAGTCTGACTGACTACATCATTCAACACTCACAAGGAACTGCTACACACAGCAGGGAAGAAAAAAGGTTACTGCATGACATTTCTCAAGGTACGACGACTCAAGAAATTACATTCCAGTATTCTCTGGGTGATATTCTGACAAACAGCACAATCCCACCTTCAAAGTCTTGCTTTGAATACCAGGAAACAGCCCTGCTAGGGAACGGTAAGAGGAATGCCTTGCATTGTTTCAAGAACACACAGGGGCCACAGCTCCTATGTAAAAAAGGCCCACTACAGCAAAAGGTTCAGAAAGAGGTCAATTTAAAAAAGAATAAGAATTAAAACAAATCAGCCTACAAGGTTGGTGGATGGCCCATTTTGAGATAAGAAAGTGTATTTGTATATACACATAAATTTTGTATATATATGTACATATTTGCATATATCGTGTAAACATGCTTCCCACTTTGCCTGCATTCAAAGCAGCCACTCAGAGCATCACCTGTAGGACAACATTAGCAAAACACAATTTAAACAAGCAAGCAAAGTGCGCAGCCAGGCCATTAGGAGTTTGTGCTGATGATTTCTGGATGCACATAGAGAGAAGGCATATTCATTTTCTGTGCTGGGAACAGCCACCGGATGCAGACCTCTCAAGCCAAACTGCCTACTGGAGAAAGCATAATGTCTGCTAGCCAAATATTTCCTATCATTGCAAGTGTGACCTTTTTTGAGGTCATTAATGATTCGTACCCATTATTCTTCATCTAATAACTACCACCTTTTCAAAAAACAGTTGTAATTTCAGGGACTTTTTTTTTTCAAAAAAAAAAAAAAAAAAAGTCTTCTGTTACACAGGAGACATCTGCCTTTACAGTTTTGTCTGGGAGCACTCACATCCAGGACACTGTGCTTTCCCATCACCTGCTTTTGCTGATGCAGGAAGCCACCCTGCTTACCGAAGGACTTGCTCCCCTTCATCCCCACTCACTGGCACAGGATGAAAGCCTTCCGGGAACCGGAAAGACAACCACAGCCAAGGGGATGGCCTGCCTGCACCCCAGCCCTGCTGCACTCACCAGGGGTTTACCACACTTGGACCTGTCTGGGATGCAATGTAATCCAGGCACCAGACATGCTTGGAGACCTGGAAAGTCCTGTCCTGCCCAAAAAGCCTGGCAACTCCACCATTTCTCCTTCTAATGAATTCACACAAACTCTTCTTTCTTGCAATCATTCTCACTTGCAATTCTCTGTCCTGTATACTTTTTTGCTGCCTTTGTGCTTCTCACTTCCTCCCTAACAAGTTCCTATTTGGACGCTTTCCCTCTTCTCCTTTTTTTTTTTTTTTTTTTTTTTTTTTTTTTTTTTAAAGTCCTTCGTGAGGGCTTTTCTTATTCATGGTCATCTTTTCCAGGTACTCTGTCACCCACCTGCTTAGTTGAGGTTCCTATACACTATACGGGGACTATATGGATGTTGTTTCCCACTCTGGTCTCTGGGATATCATCAGTGTTAGTCACTTGGACAAAATTCCTACAGTGTCCCCAGTTCATGTCTGAAGCTTTGTCATAGAGTCCCCAACCCAACAAAAACGTTTTTCTGAAGTTTAGTGTTACAGTACTTCTGCAGCCAGATCACACAGAGCAAGCTGAATTGAACTCAGTCACAGTCCTCTGACCCTAATCCCTGCACAGACAACACATACTTTACGTTCTAGGTAAAACACACCTGCTTTTTATATTTATTTATTTATTCTACATCAACTTATCTTAATGCAGATTTTTTCAACCAACCAGTAAAAGAAAGCATCAGGACGTTTTATGTGCAACTATACAGTCCACATATTTTAACACAAAGAAAAAAATTGCCTATAATATTGGCAGTTGAGGGGACTTGTTAAGTTAGAAGTCAAGTTGCACACGCACACACAAAAAAAGTTCAAAGTTAAGGCTGATGAGACCACTACTGCCATGCTTTGAGCCTCTGGGTTGCAGCAAGGTCAGGTTGTGTGCCAGAAGGGAGTCTGGCAAGCCACAGAGCCGTGCTGGAGTGCAAAGGCATTACACAATCAAAGCCATCATCACCAGGTAACAGAGATCTTCCCGTAAGGCCTAAAACAAAGAGCGATATTCAGGGTTGCAGTGATGCATTCTGAATCTCATTTACACCAAGATCAGTGAGAGCATTTTTCACAGCTGTCAGGTAACTAATTCTAAATGAGGAGCTGCTTATTTCTTCTTAAGTTAGAGATGCCACTTTGCTTTTGTTTTCTGTGGGAAGCTTTTCAAGCACAGCTAGGTTTTCTGTTACAGCATTTCATCACTACTCCCCAGTTCCACCCCTCCACCCCCACCCCCCCGTACCTTGCAGGAATGAACACGATGTTGCTGCTGTCCTTCCAAGAATGGATGCAAAACTTGGAAGCTGAGACAAAACAGAACCAGAAACCCCAGAAAAATGTTGTAATTTCTATGTTTGCCAGCTCTCAATTAACTAATGGGATGACCTACAGCTTCTCTCTACAAACTGAAGTATCTGCTAAACCAAAGACGTTCGCCAGCTGTTCAGACAGAAAAACAAAAACAAAGCCACCACCTTCTTCACCTTGTTGGTATCCTCCATTAAATACTGAAACATAATTTAAGAGAATGACTTAATTTTATTACTCAAGACACAAATTCCCAGTTTACCCACCTTGCCCGTTTACATCTAAATGATCCAATCCACACTGCCTATGTTTTACCCTTCCACTGGAGCAATGAGCACAGCAGAACCCACCTAACTGCCAGGAGACGAGGATTTCAAGCCAAGGCTGTTTCTAACTCCCATGGTTACTAGAAAGCTCTCAAAAGACAAGTTGAGCATAAGATAAAGCTGCACTCAGCTGGTTTCCAGGGTGCAAGGACAGAAGAGAATTGTAAAGCAATAGAGAAACACTGCACTGATATATCTTTAAGCAGCTCCTTCTGGAACAGTTGTTCCACCACCAGCAGATACCTTGTATGACTTTCCTTATTGCTGTCCCAAACAGTCTCCACTACTTCTATCTTGAAAGCAATATAGCAAAAGAAAATCACAACAATTCTGTTCACATCTTATTACTCATTCCTCCCGTCATCAGTTTCCTATTTTTATTTAACCCACGTGCATTATATCTCCAGTCTGCAATGCAACAGTCACAGCATTAGCTGCTGCAGCTCCTTGGGGACCCAGCGGTAGCAGATGCAGTGCGGGTTGTATTTTGAAACTTCAGGGCAGAGATTCTTCTAAAAAAGTTCATCCTATCATATATCTATATATATAAAAATACATACACACCCCCCCATATTTATTATATAAATATATGTTTTATATCTACATATATCAAGCTTTATATAAATTTATATTTGTGTGTGTGCTTCCTGACCACTGGACAACCAGCTAAAATACAATTTACAGTTCACAGCAGAGGAACAATGCTAAAGCAAACGGGTTCTTTAACAAAATGTTATTTCACCTGTGGCAATGGAAGGCTGTAAGACACTAACACAGGCTTCCTCCATGCTTGATTTTGATCTCAGATGCAGTATACAAACTTCAACAGCCCAGACAAGCTGCTTCAAGTATTTTTCAGAGACTGCAAAACAAGAAGACTTCAGGAATGGACAATTATCAAAGCTATTGTACGGGAGCTTTGATGCACTGAGGGAAGCACAAACTGTTTACCTCACAGGAGTTAACAAAAGGGAACATAAAGAAGGGTCCAGATAAATGGTTCAGTGGAAGCAAACTGGGAACTTCTCCTTGTGACACAGTAAGAGGGCAAGGCAAAATACAAATTAAACGAAAGAGGGGAAAATATCAGATGATAAAAGGCAATTTCAATTAATATGATCATTAATGATCTTGTCACAAAAGTTGTTAGTAAAATCTGTTGGTGACACGAAATTTGGACTCCGCTGCAAGGAGAATGATGGAATCACCAAAAGGAAAATTGGGTGCTAAGGAGCATAATAGAAATGTAAAGAAGTAACACAGAGCACAAGGTGAATCATTCAGGGAATCACGAAGAAATTCAGCTGTCAGTGTCCGGCTGTGATGCAAACGTTTGGATGTGATGGAAGAGAAGAGATCCAGCTACATCAGCGAAGTACTGACCTGCTCTGAGCTTCCAGTGTGATGCATGCATGGGGGGAAGGCAAATACGTTCTCTGGTTACAGCCCTTCCCGCAGAGCTAGGAAAACACTGACACCATCGTGCAAGGTAATGCCCAGACCTCATCTGAAACAGCCCCGTAGCATCTGGTCCCTCACACACCAGGGATTAATGGAAAACACAGGAAATTGGACGATAATCAAGGTACCAGATTTCTGTCTTCTACAAGGATATTAACGGTTTGGCTTACAGCAAAACAAAGGCTGACAGAAGGAACAAAAACTTTAAAGTGTAATGTTGGCACAACAAATGAGTGCATGTAAACCAGTTACTGCTAAATTTAGGCTGGAAATTAGAACATACCTAACATCAGAGAAAAGTGGTCCAAGAATGGCCTTCCAAAAGGGTATCAATTAATCTAACAAAATAATCTTAAAAGTTATGAATTGTGTAATATGATGGGGGTAAGCACCTGAATGGGAGGTACTTTTCTCTGATGTGATTTTATAATTTTTTTTAATTTAAAAAAAAAAAAAGGAAGATAGTTTTTCTGTGGAATTCACTTCGAGATTAATGAGAATCTAAACCACCACCTCTGGACAAAAATCCAGCAGAGTTATAAAACTACATGGTTAGTGAATAACGAGAATATCCAGAGTACAAAGTTTAAAAAAAAAAAAAAAAAACCCAAACAAAAAAACAACAACCAAAAAAAAACCCCACCCAAAAAACCCCCACCAGACAGAAATACCCAATCGCAAAAACCAGACACCTAAGATGTGACCCTTCTAGGTACAGTTACCAAGCGCTGAATG
>JAVJGI010000001.1:55094126-55109680 GCA_035590275.1 Ibycter americanus
CCCCCCCCCCCCCCCCCCCCCCCCCCCCGCCTTTCTATACGACCAGCTCATACCAAAGTCATTTCATCATCATCTTGCTGTTTCTATGTGAGAACTATGACTGCAAATTCATGTTGGTCAAAGTCCATCCGACCTTGCAACAAGGAGCAGCTGCCCATAGCAGTCTCCACTGGCAGGTAACCCTCTGCCCCCCACCTGCCTCAGCACGCCCAGGTCTGCAGACCCTGCTGCGGGGCTGGCTGTGCTCCCGGGTGTTCGCTCAGGAGAAGCTCATAGTTTCTCCCCCTGCTTTCTTTCATATACTAGCTTTTTACTTAAGGGTTAGTCCAGGTAGTGGGGACAGTTAAAGTGCTCAACGATCCCATCTCTTGAGGAACTTGTTTCTTGCTGCAGAGGAAAGAGGGTGACTATGAATAAGCAAGGCTACCATCTAGTGGTGCAACTGTACTTCCCTACTTCAGAGGAATCTACACCATCAAACAACCTTTTGCTGAATGTATTGATCCTAAACCCAAGCTTAACGTAGAAATTTCATTAGGAAAATTCAGTTAGAGCAGAATGGTAATTTTCTTTGGAACTGTTTCTCTAATATGTTCTCACAGCTCACTGTGACATTAACTCTCCATCTTACAATACTAAATCAAATAACTTTCCAGAAAGAACAAAAAACACTGTACACATTGCACATGCAGCTAGGAGATTTAAGAATTAGACTTGTAGCATGTAATTTTTCATTACAGGCTTGAACATGCTCAGTCCCTGGGACACATTGCTTCCCAGGACCTGTGGGAAAGCATGTATTGCTCCTGTTATTTTGAGTTCCTGTCTCATTAGTGCTCCCTGGGCAAGCATATAGTGAAAGACTAACTTTGCCGTGGATGAACTTCCCTGTGTTATTTATGGAGAATCAAAGACCATGAGACATCAGCCTCAGATAACATTGCTCCAGTAGTTTAATCAAGCCAGGAACTAAATCAAGGCCTCATACTCACAGAGCCCTCTCCCATCCACTGCATTAGCTATCTCAGACATGTTACCGATACGCTAATGAAGGCTGTATGGGAACAAGTGCAATCCGGAGCAGTTTGCAGGCCAGCAGTTTGCTCATTTCTTGACACGCCACCAATGAAAATGTCGAAGTTTCTTTCTAGCTCTTCAGGAATGCAAAGCTTTGCATTAGGAATAGTTGCAAAGTACATTAGAAATGATCTCTTAGACATCCGACTAGATGTAATCCTCTGATCTCTCCTTTCCCTGCCTGTTATACAGCAGTATAGTGAGATTTCCTACGGGCGGGCTGAAGGACAGGTGGCAAGGTGGCCTGGCCCGGCCCCCCAAACTACATAAACTGTTTGATTACATGATGGGTTTACCCAGCCCACCCACTCATCCAGACAGGGGCAGCTCCATTTTTTTTTATCATTACAGGCAAGTTCTGGGGCTGGTGAGCAGAGTGACTGTGCTAGCTTGCGAACAACTGCAATATTTGAAATAGGAGAACATACCAACTGACCAGGCAGGAAAGCAGTCTGTTTTGGACTACTTCTAGCTGGAGGGGCCAGGCGAGGGAAAGCTGCTCTTTGTAAGGAAAAGCTGCTATTAATGCAGTTTCTAAATACTACAGCAGCTGCTTAGGCACTCTGCTAGAAAGCAGTAGGTGCTTTCAGAGCTGACTTTTCAGCAAACTCCATTTATGGGTTTATGTGGCTCTGGTGAACAAAAATACACAAAAGTTGCCACAGAGCAAGGCCTGTATGGGTAGTCAAATAAAGAGAATAGCTCACGCTTGCAAAGCTAACGTGTAGCTAGATTTACTTGCCTTGGCTGCTTAAAATGGAAAGTATAGCCCTGCTTTCTGATGGGCACTTAAACATATGATCTCCAATATTTTTCTACAACTGAGAAACAGGAATACAGCAAAAATTTTGCAATGCAGTTTGCCTTTCAGGTTACAAATACTTTGAGAAGGCAGTTGTTCAAACAGCACAAAATAAAGCACAGGTTAGAAGTTTTAGGCCAACACCTCTCTACTGCCAGCAGCTGCCATGTTTCAGCGCTGGCACTCTCACACCTTGGCGCTTTCCCTGGAAGTGCTGTACTGCTGGTTCTGCTTCCCGATGCGCAGCCAAGGACGGTACAGCAGTACAGCTCCCTGTGAGGCAGTCAGGAAACCCATGTCTCAGGCTAGAATGGCTAACCCACTCACATGCTATATATGCACGTATACATATTCACATCCACTAATATTAATTAAGGGGTCTAGAAAGCTAAGATAAATTTGGAAACGCAATGTTTACTAACAGCAGAAGGCCAGTGCTTTGTCTCTGAAACAAGAGAGACAAAAGTCCAGTGTCTAATGTCCTAAATACAGCTAGAAAAGCCCAGGCTGCAAATGCACTCAATGGGAATTTTGCCCTATGTGTATAAACATACACTGGAAAGAGCAGCATGTTTTGCGTTTATATTTGCGGCTGCAGAATGTGATACAGTCGCATTGTTTTTCTGATCTATAGTGTTGTTCCCCTTGCCATCTAAATATTTTTCTCCAAAGAGACAGGGATTTCTTTCAGCACGCATATTCATAAGGTAAACACCTCTGCTAAAACAGTAAGGGTCAAGGACCAAACGATAGTCTTCTTCGTACCCACATGTGCTTTGGGTAAACACTTCAAAACAGTGCTTCTTAAAGTGATCCTCAGAAAAACAGTTTCTCCATCAGTGACAAACACTGTCTAAACATTTCTCGGAAGGTGTGGGGCTGGAAATATTCTCCTTCTTGTATAGCGTGGAAAAATTCCTGGAGCAGAGAGGGAGAAAAGCCTCCTTTTCACCCCACTGCTGGAGAGGCGTCAGAGACCCACCTCTGAAGACGCACAGGAGGCACTATACAGTTAGGCTCTGAGACTGACTTAGGGCAAAGGCAGGCCTGGAAGGGTGAAGTTTCCCGACTGGGCTTGTTTCACTGTATTGTTAATGTTAATTGCTTGCAGTTGAGCCAAGACAAATAACCTTCCAGCGGCAACAACCACAGCAGTGTCAGAGCAGTTGGGCCCCTGCACTGCTGCATCCCCCTGCTAGTAAGAGCAGCACATACCATACAACTGCTTTGTGTTAGCAATACACTGGGTGGTCACCATGTGTGAAACGCTTTGTAACAGAATTAAAACTTAACCAAAGGGTTATGTTCTGCCAGATGTACTTCTGGAAAGTGGTTATTAATGTGGGGTTAAGTCATTCTAACACATTTTGAAATCAAAGCATTGTCTTGTAAGTACAAGTGAATAGCTGCTGTTAATTTGTAATTAACACAGGAACTGGTACAGGGAAGACTTTGGAGATCTCAGCAGCTAAAAAGCACGTGCTGAATTCTGCTAGCATGACTAAGGGATCCATTTAACACTTCTGCACATTGTTACAGATAGAGAAGCCAGAGCAGCTCAGATCTAGGCCTGTGAGGCTTTCTGTCTACCATGGTGACACTGCGAAAGAGTCAGAGCTGTGCTGCTCTGAGGCACTTCTGAGGCACCAGCCTGCCAGAGCTGTGCACAAAACATTATACATACATGCATATATATATATGTATATATAGTGGCTAGGAACTCTTTAAGATATGCCATAGGCCTTAGGAGAGATGAAGAGAGGGTGGTTTGGGACTCACTTAGATGCAGAAGATTTCTTTCCCGTGCAGTCTCACAGCCAGCCCACTTCAGGACAGGACTAGATAGACAGGCAGGTCTTGGGGCAATCCAGGGACCTCAGGCTCTCGGCTTCACTTACTGGACTGGCAGCAGCTCTGTGCCAACATCATTGCCCAGGGGAAGTATCTCTAACAGAACCATGCTTGAACTTCTCAAAAACTGTCTGCAGTTGAGGCTTTTCTTCAGGGCACTTCTCTAATTAAAAGCAAAATCCCCACACTTCTCAAGAGTGTACACATATAGGAAGTAAGTCCTTTAGCACAAGTTGGTGTAAATATTGTGGTACGCATGTCCCTTTGACGTATAGGAGTTTAGGGTAGCTTGTACTACCTAAGACGTTTTTGTTATGGAAGCAGAGTTTTCAAAGAACATGCTGAGCTGAGCACACCTTATTTCAGAATTTATATAGGTGGGGGTGAACATGTATATAAAAAACAGATAAGAACATTTCACCAGAAGACTGCTCACAAGATACAGCAAGAATATAGGACCACATCAGTTATGTGGAACAAAGCAAGCATCTTTCAGGATTCTGTGCCTGAGTTAGCTTAACAGCTTTTTTTTCTTTTATGATGTCGCTTCGTTTTCACCGATTTCAGCATCAACTACTTGAAATTCTGCTAAAGGTTACCATTTGCATAAAAAAGACAGAATGAATGCATGCCTTTTACATCTGGGTTGATTCCTATTACTATCCATCCCTTCTTCCCTCCCCCACAAAGAACCTCCAGGACATAGCGTAAGTTGGTTTGGCTGCTGAACTGGAGGAGTGACAAGATTTCACAATAAACCCCCTTCACATGAGAGTCCTTGTCTACATGTGCCTCTGCTGTCATGCAAGCAGGAAAAGTTTCTTTCTTTTGCAACAGACACAAAAGCTCTTACTATTCCCTTCTGGCAGAGCCGTGCTTCTCACTTCTTCATCCAACAGCAGGCAATTTCTTCATTTGCTCCTCACATTCCCCCAAGAAACACCAAACCCATGCTAGCATGTAAAGCAACCACAGGTGACAACAAATTTGGTCCTGAAGTTAGGTCCCTCTTCAGCAGCTCCCTAAGGCATATATTCTGTCCTTTTCTGGAAAAGGTTTCATTCTTGAGGATGGAGACCACTGATGTAAGAGGCATTTGGGTGGTGGCCCGTGCCTTTCCCTCAGCACCCCATACACCTGAGGAAATGCATCTCTACCACCTTAACAGTACTAATGAGTCGCTGTCTTGATATCCTTTCAACTGATGGACAACATTCCTCAGCAATCAGTCTTCCCACACACACCCCCCCTTCCAGCTTAAGAGTGGATACTGCTCAGGAGATGATTTGGAGCATCCTTTTATTTTGTTTCACAAGAAACTCAGCCTACCTGAGGTAAACTCTTCCAGCGGTCCCATAGGAGAGACTGTGGATGCTATGTGGGTGCTATGTGTGGCTGACGAGCATTCAAAAGCAAGTCTAAGGATAGGGTTTGCTAATTAAATTGTGACTGAAGCAACTGAAGACTGCAGGGGAGAAGCAGACTGGAGTCACCCCAAGATGGGGTGGCACAAAACAGCACTTGGGAAGAGGCAGTGTTGTACAAGGGTGTGTATTGCAAGGGTCAAGCGCCCCCATTTACATCTCTCACAACCAGTAATTTAAGCCACATGGCTCATCTTGTTTTCTCTTGTCCCTATTAATCTGAGGAAAGCATCGACTGGATGAAAATTTAAGTAGGAATGTAAACCCTTATCAGAGATCATCCAAGTGCTACATCGAGATTTGAATCCATTAATATTGGCTATTTTACATGTATTACGCTAAAACATCAAAAAAAATTAGGTCCTCTTAAGGTGTATTTTACCTCTCTAGATAAAAGCACTAATCCCAAGAATGTATAAATTAACAAAACAATGACAGAGGAAGGAAGGAGGGATTGCTCTCCTCTACTAGAATAGACTAGAAAGAGGAATTGTTCCTGCCTAGAGAGGAAAAGGGTGGCTTGCTAACATCAGAGAAAGCATTTGAAGTAAAGGAGACACATGCCAATTGCCCAGGTGCCAATATACTGTCTTCCTTATCCATCAAGGCATTCCTTGTAAGCATTCATATCAAGTAAAAGCAGATATACTATATAATTCCATTGGAAACTAGGACACCCTTGACAACAGTAATATCCATCCTGCCTTTCTTTGTGGAAAGAGAAAGGAGTCCCTCCCTGTTTGTCCTACTTCTACCATGAAACAAAGCATACTATCACTGTGCCTCTGACAGACACCATCACCATATGGTGGACACAATTTTGCAGAGGAACAAGGTGAAGATCTTAAGCATCCTACCAGACAGATCTGAATTCAAGAAAACCATGGCCACGCTCTTCAGAACTGAGACTCTCAAGGCAAGCCTTCAAAGCTACATTTTAGCACTTTAACACTTCCACCTACAGACTTCCAGAAGAGCTGTTGCATTCTACAGAGTCTGGTTTTTATGTTCTGGAGGACTTGGCTGTAGTTCAGAGCACTTGCAGAGTTATTGGTGGTAGTCAATACACACAAAGGCAGACCTTGACAGAACAGCCTCTCTCATCAGCCTGACCCTTTTATCTGCATAGCTTCAGTGTTGCCCCTCTCCAGCTGAGCTTCGTCACAGGTCAGACCCAGAGTTCACAGCCTTCAGCCTGTTTCCACCTTAGCAGTCCTTAGTCATTACATATCCTAGCCAAAACACCCTCTCCTTGTGGAGAAGGGTTTAGGAGAACCTAACTTTTCCAGGCTGGAGAAGATGTTTTTTTCCCCTATTCCCAACTCAGCTCTGAGCTACTTTGAATTTCTTTCACTTCCCAGTCTTACTCCTGCTTGACATTTTTGACATTTTAGCCGAGAGCTCCTGGTCCATGGACCTGGAGAGCAGCTGCTGACAGCCAGGTGCTGAGTGGTGCCTGGGTTTACATTGCCCCACAGCGCTGGGCTGTAGTCCGGGATACTTTTTGCAGAAGTATTTAAATTCACCTGGCTGCAATCCAGAAACACATGCCTCTCTTCCTGCTCAAAGCTTTCATGGACCCAGGCCCTCTATAAAAGTAGTCATTTGTGCTCGCCCTTTTGACCCCTCTGATCTTCTAATTAAAGGCTGGGGCAGTCACACACAGGAATTACTGCTGTGCTTCAGACAATTTACCAGAAGAGAAGGGGGATGTTACTGCCTTACAGTATCCCTGAGACCTGCTGTCCCAGCAGTGGCCTGAGATAGGTTTGTCATGCTTTACGGTTGATACCTTGTGACACAGCCTACAGGTTATGGCTGGGATGGAGTTAATTTTCTCCATAGCAGCTGACATGGTGCTGTGTTTTGGATCTGTGACCAAAACAGTGCTGATAACACACTGATGTTTTAGCTATTGCTGAGCAGTTCTTGCATAGCTCAAGGCCTTCTCTGTTTCTCACGCTGTTCCTGCCAGCAAGCAGGCTGGGGGTACGCAAGAAGCTGGGAGGGACACAGCCAGGACAGCTGACCCCAACTGTCCAAAAGAATATCCCAGACTATATAGCATTGTGCTCAGCAATAAAAGATAGGGAGGGAGTTCTCCAGGGGGCCATAGCTCAGGAACTGGCTGGGCATCAGTTGGCTGGTGGTGAACGATTGGGTTTTGCATCACTTGGTTTCATTTTTTTCCCCTTCTTTCCCCCTGCCCTTTGTTTATTAAACTGTCTTTATCTCAACCTACAGGTTTTCTCACACTTGCCCTTCTGATTTTCTCCCCCATCCTGCTGGGAGGGAGTGAACAAGCAGCTGGGCAGAGCTCAGCTGCCTGCTTTGGTTAACCTGCAGCATGTAAGACTTTCTCCAGCATCTAATCTGGGATAAAGGCTTTCTTCAGCTAATACCATTTTTTTTATTTTGGAGAAGCTATATACATTTGGTGGTATAGCTAGATGTCAAGGATAGTGGTGTAGCAGTGATAGAGAGAATACAATATATTCGCACAAATCCATTTCAGGGAAATTCCTTAACATACGTTCTTTACAGTATCGCAGACATAGATACACGTGTGTAGATACACTAACATGGAAAATGTTAGTGGTGCAAAATAAAGACAATGTAGTATTATCTTTCCAGTTACCTACTGCATACTAGTTGCTAAACAATGGGAAATTGTCTTGCTTCACAGCCACGTATCTACCAGGCTAAAAGCCTGTCATGCTTTCAGTAAGTTAAGCCTGTGTAGCCCTTGTGGACTGTGGCTAGCCGCAGCAGGCTGGTGGCAGTTCTACTGACTACTGGGAATTTCCAGAACAGAAATAAAATCTGCCCTTGCTATATGCCATCCATAATGCATACACAATCATACATTATCATAACATGAATTACGGTAACCTACAACGTGAAAATAGGTATCCTTCTCTCATCAACAGGCAGTTAAGGTTGGATTCATCCATCTAAAAGTCGGTGTCCCCACTGTAGACCTCTATACCTGAATGGGTCCCATAGGCTCCCTTTACAGTCAAGGGAGAGAAACTGGTGTTTCTAGAGCGCAATTTGTCTCTGCCCAAAGTAACATCTCTGGTCGACTGACTCATGCTCTCAAATTTCTTTTCCTGGCTGCGGATTATGAAGGCATCCTAAATGTCCCTACAATCGAAGGATGCATACTACCCTAGTTACACTATGAATTGTCAGCACTGGTCTTAGGCAAAAGTAGCCCTAGCAATTCTTCAAGGGTGCTGCATTTCTGTATGTCAACCTCTCTCAAGCGTACTACTATGGTGTAACTGAGCTGTCCTAACTGCCCTCAGGCAGGATTTACTCCCAACGCAGCAGATGTACTCACAGTAATCTCAGATACCTTCAACTCACTGTAGGGGAAGTGCCAACGGGCAGTTACCAGGAGAAAGGCGACATGCAGTAATGGCTTCTGTGGCTCCAGCAACTGCACCACCACGTATCTGCATCTCCCTGCCCTGGGCACCACAAGCCAGTTATGGACACCAATTGTTTCTCTGGGAAATAGGGAGTAGGGAATTAAGGAGATTTTCAGGAATGGGTTTGGGATCCTTCTTTTGGGAAGCAAGTCGCATTATAAGAAAATTAAGAAAGGCACAGGTCTGAGGTATTTTCTAGGTAGGTGGAGATAGTACAGCTGAAGATGGGGACTTGGCCTGCCTCAGGGCTTAGATTTTGGCAGAATAGGAAAATTATTTTCTAAAGAATAGTTTACAACCTCAGCTTCTATTTCAGGAGCTCTGCATTGTCTAAGGCCAGCTTTGTCTCCTTCACCACCCTGCTTGTCATAGGTACTTTTGTTAGAAGATCTTCTGAACTCAGAAACAGCCCTTAATTGTAGGTCTAGTTCTTCCTTATGTAAACCTTCAACTGAAACATGGGGAGAAAGTCAATACTACCACCAAGTCCTATATTTCTAAGAAAGAAATCTGCCAAAAGATCATACATGTAGCAAAGATTCTTCTGTATGCGCTTTCTAGATTAGACATCTGAGCAAAAGCTTTATTTGTAAACAGTGCTGAACACCACAGGTACTATTATTACATTTGGACAGTGCAGAAATTTCCCAAGTATTTCCAGTCATTTTTTCAGGTGAGTTGATTTTATTGCAGTAGTGAGAATGTATTGGGTTAAATGTGCTAGGTACACCTACCTGTACGGAAGAAAGACAGCTCATAGACTTTGTCTTTGCAGAAGGTAGATGGGGACTGGGTATGACACCACTCACTTTTTACGTGACTTTCCAGAGGCAGGCATCTTTATGCAACTGTAGCAGATTTTTAGCAGTTTTGTCTTGTTAGGCTTACTGTTCATTTAAAATTAATGTATTGATGTATTTGGCAGATTGTCTTTTAGAAATGATCACTCCTGCTATGGTCCCTGTATGCTGTTCATGGCACACAGAGACTAAAACATTTGCACAGCAGTTTGCATTCTCCCTCAATAGCCTAGACACAGGAGCTGTGCCAGGGATGACTGTAACCTAGAGATCTGAGCACTGCCATTGCTCCAAGGCAGGCTGAAGTTATAACCACCATTTACCACTGAGCAATTCAGAAATAGGATTTTTCTTGCCACTTTAGCCTTCTCTTTTCGTAGGCTGCATGATGTGTGCTTTGCCACCCGCTCAGAGGAGCTGCATGCAGCCTTTCCTACATACATATCAGGGACCATCAGGACCATACTTGCTCATCCAAGTTGCTTTGCTATACTTGCATCTTACAGCACATGAAGTGTTGATCACAAAGGATAGTCAAACATACTACATATAGAATAAATATTTTGGGCCATTTTTAGCTTGTTTATAGGTATCAATGACTGTTTTCAGCTAAAGCATAAGGGGAAAAAACAGAAATAAATGATACTGTCATTTACTGTGAACCTTCCCCCGTCCTCTCTGGAAATCTTTGGTTTTCAATAGTGCGTACTGCTCTTCCCTTTACTGTGATAGACTGAATCACAGGATCATGGGATACTTCAGGTTGGAAGGGTTCTCAGGGTGACTCTAGACCAACCTCCTGCTCAAAGCATGATCAGCTACACGATGGGCCCAGGTTGCTCAAGGCTTTATCCTGCCTGGAAACATCCCAGCTTTGTCCATAAAATAGAAAACCCTCCTTGCTATCGTGTCTTTTCTTCACTACATCTTGTTACAGGTAGAACCAATGTGACACCATATCTGGAACATTTTATGGCCGTATTTCAAGGATTAAGCTAAGCTTCTTTCCCTATGAGCTCATTGTAAACTGAGTAAGGTTGATAAAATAGGTCTCAGTTCAAAAACGTATGTGTGCAACCACCTGATGTGAATGATTCCCCACTAACTTACAGCGCAGTAGATCTAGCTAATTTAAATGTGCTTGAAATTAGGCAGGTACTTAGAAATTTTGCTGCACTGGGATCCAAATCGTTCTGAAACAGGGTGGAAAAACCAAAGGAAGAAAGTCATCAAAACCAGACTGCAGACATTCAGCTGACTATTTTGTTCAGTATTTGCATTGTTTGCAAGATAACTGTGAAGCACCTCTCGCTTACCCACGAGGCTCCCATCTGGCTGTTTACCAGCAAAATCTGAAAGGCTGTTTGGGCTCCACGTGATTTCTAGTATTTCAGGTAGGTTGGTTTTGTTTCCTTGTTCGGAGATGTTCTAGTCCAAAGACATTGTGTGGAGAAACTGTCAAGTCATGAATAAAAGATAAAAAGCCCGCTATTTTTTAACCAACTTCATTGGACCAGTTCAGGAATTGGTTCGAACTGCAGAGATGCCATCGGCAGACAGGCGACTTCGCGACGGTTTTATTATCACGCTGAAATTTTAAAAATAAGTATCTGCTGCTTATGTTGAGTATCAAACCCATCAATATTCTTTACGCCATGCACACACAGAGCAGGGCCCGACGCCAAGGGAGCGTGCAGGCACACAACGGTGGGCACAGGCTTCAGGACAAGCAGAGCCCTGGGGCTGGGCCGCTGCGGGCGCCCAGCGCTGCTGCCCGGGGGGCTCAGCCGCACTGGGCTCCCACCCCCTGCCACCCAAAGCCACCCCACTGTCCCCCCCAGCCCCAGCACCCGCCTCTCCCCGGGGAGGGCCGATGGACGGCGAGCAGGGGTAGGCAGGGCATCAATGTGATACCCAACAGAGCAAAAAGACAAGTTCACATCACTGCAGGAACTATACATTGACAAAAATAGGTAACGATAAATATTCACGTATCATTTTCCTTTCGGCTCTGGCCTCTCCCCAGCGCCTCCAAACCCAGGCAGGCTTCACGGCGGCACCAAGCGCCCCAGCAGGCTGCGGCATGGCCTCGGTCAGCCTCTTGCATCCTCTGCACCCACGCACTGTCCTGCATCCCCGATGGCATCCTGCTCCCACCCCTACATCCCCAATGCCACCCTGCTCCCATCCCTGATGGCACCCCACTCCCATCCTCGCATCCCTGACACCACCCTGCTCCCATCCCTGCATCCCCCATGACACCCCACTCCCATGCCCACATCCCTGATGCCATCCTGCTCCCATCCCTGACGGCAGCCTGCTCCCATTCCCACATCCCCGACGCCATCCTGCTCCCGTCCCCACATCCCTGATGCCAGCACCCCCCTCCCGTCCCCACCTCCTGGTGGGCAGCAAAGAACCAAGCGAAAAGGCAGCTAAAGGAAAATAAAACAAGTCAACTGCCAATAGCGCCCAGCTGACCCACACCTGAAAACAGACAGAATAAAACCAGCAACGGCAACAACAACAACAGCCAAGCTGCAACAAGCACCGGAGTCAGCCTAGGAAAGGAGCATCTCCTCCACGGGCCTTCTCCTGGCCAGCTCCATAGGGAACAGCATCTGAGACCTATGGAAACCTGCCACGCACCCAGCGGGCACCAGGAGGGGGGTTCCCCATGCCTGATGCCACCAGCATCGCCCTGGCAATATCAGATTTGTGTGTGTGTGTACATATATATAAAAATAAAATAAAAATTTTATATATATACATAAAAAAGCATTGTTTTAATATATATAAACATATATTGAAAAGTATCTTTTATATATATTTTTTTACTACCTATATATTAAAGTATCTTTAAAAGCATATATAGTATCTTACATACAGTATCTTTATATACATTCAGTATCTTTATATTTACATAAAAGATACTAAATGCTTTAAATACTAAACCTTACATTATTAGTTTACATAAATATGAAAGACACTGAAATATATTAAACAGCTATAGTTAAAACCCAGACCAGGACGGCGAGCAGCCCCACTTTTAGCGCTCCGTATTCCCCCTTCAGCCTGGTGTCACCCAACATACACCACACAAGAAAATCTCCAGCAAGTTTAATTCCCTTGGCAAAGCAAAGCAAACCCTCCCCACGCTGCGGCCCAAGAAAAATCTCTTCTTGCCCTTTAGGTTTCTCTAATTTATTTTTTTTTTAAATTAGAGACATTAGAACTGGAGAGCCATGGGAGTATTTTTTCTGCTCCCCATGTATATTTATAGACGCGCACGCGAATAGATGCTGGTGGCTTCTCCTGGCAGAGCAACTGGTTTGCACGAGGATTTCCTCTCCCCTAATTAAGCATCTCATTGACGACGGGCAATTAATAATAAGGAAAGAAAAGATGTGCTGCCCATGGGGACACAAAAGGGCTTGTACATTTATTCTGAGCCTTAACGTCACCAGCATTTTAGGTTTAAAAACAAGGGGGTGGGGAAAACAAGTAAATAAATAACTAAATAATGCCAAAATACACAGAAACAAGAATTGAATCGATGCTCAAGGGAGGAAAATTATTTAAGGCTAATTCCTTTCGAAACAGGAGAAAATCCTGCAGATCTCATAAAATTACCCCCAGCAAAGCTGCTCGGGCAGGCAGTTTCATCACCACCCCTCCAGCAACCTCTGCCCGGGGCAAAATCCCTCCAAGTTTTGCCATTTACTAGATTAGCAAAAAAATTTTTTTTTTTTTTTTTTTAATATTACAGTGATGTCCAGCCTCCCCCTCCAAGCTGTTCAGATGGATGTCCCTCGTGCTTTTATTTCTCATCGTTGAAAATTACGGCAGAAGCAGAAATTAAAAGGCACCTTTGCAATCAGGAACCCAAAAACGTCACTGGTTTGGGGACACCAAACAGGGCTTCGCTCCTTATTAAACTCCACATTTGTATCCAATGCTTGTATAAAAGTCAACAGTGGGGTGGCTGTGTTTTACTTTCTGTATTTCACAGCCAATCCTGATATTTTTTTTTATCTCTTTCTTTCCCATTAACAGGATTTTCAAAGATTTCAGAGCTGTACAACCCATGTTTAAGGGGAAAGATGCTGCTGCCTCCCTCACCGCCACGCTCCAGATACAGAATACTCCTGACGCGTGACTGCATCGCCCTGCTTTAAGCAAATAAAAGCATTCCCTGCTCCTGCTGGGTTTAAAAATCAATTCAAAAATTAACCTTCAATTTTAAATTGTTGGGGGAAGGAAAAAAAAAAAAAAAAAAAAGAGGGGAAATTTTTTTCTTTAATTCTCCAAGGCACAATACAGCATATACAAGGGGAACAAAACAAAAAAAACAACACAACAATCGAGACACTGTTGGATCCTTCCTATAGGAGCCGAAACCATTTGCCTGGCAGCAGAATGGCTGATTTTTAACTCGTGAGAGGCGGCTGGGCAGAGCGGGCAGGATCCACGCTCCTTGCCACCGCCGTCACGTTTAATTCGTGCCTTCGGAGAAACAGAAACAAACCCCTGCCAGCAGCTCCCGGCGCACCTCGAGGAAATCCCTTCCCCGACCTACAGCGGCGAGATGGCAGAGGGGTATCCCAGCCCATTTCTTATAGAATCGTATTTATAGGCGTCTAAACACAGCGGTAAAATCAGAGCTCTATGAGATTGGGTTATAAAAATAAATGGCTCCAGGTGAACGCGGGGAAGCGGCAGGCATCGGCACCTCCCGGTCCCCAGCGCCGTGACGCAGAAACGCCGGGGGACGAGAGCCAAGATGGGCTCGGGCTCCCCCAACCAAATTAAAACACAAACTCACTTAAATAACCAGGGGATTTCACCATTTGAGTGCCCCCGAATTCCCAGCATGTCTCTACCGCCACTACAAAAATTGGATTTTCTACAAATTTAAAGCCTGGCCGCGGGGGGGGACACACGACAACGACAACAACTACAACATGACCACGTGAGGCTCTGTTCCCTGCCAAAAATCACATTATAAAAATAAAATCTATAATCTACCGAGGCAAAAGCACAGTCCCCCTAGCTGGATATATTAGTATAAAGCAGAATATATTTTTTTAGCTGTGATAAAAAGATATCAGCTTTAAATTAGATCTCAATAACCTGAGGAAACTTGGGAGCCAAGCTGGAACAGAAAACTTGCAGCCAGCTGAAAACAGACTGATGCAAAATAAATCGGCATTTATTTCTGGGCTGTTTAAATGTCTTTTTTTCTTTTAAAACATGGAAGAAAAAAGGTAGCAGCACCCCAGCCCGACAGAATTTAGGTAAAGACGAATTCCTTGTTTACATCCCAAAGGTCGAGCCCTGGGTCCATGCTGCCCTCCCAAACTCCCAATTTCTGGCTCCATCACTCTTCGAAAGCCCTCGGCAGAGCAGCCTAAGGCTGCTGCAGAGCTTCAGCTTAGAAATATCCCATCTGGCATTTTGGGGGGTTGTTGGGCATTGGGTTTTTTTGCTTGTTTTCCAAGATTTTGGAAGGTAAGAGAGCGTGTGATCCCTGCCTAGGAAGAAATCCCACTCCGGCACACGTGATGCCGGGCACGAGCCGTTCCCCCACTGAGCCTCAATTACACAACAGCGTGTCCCCCCGCGCCGTAATTTCAAAATTAACATCCTAACGCCGACCTCCGCGCCCAGCAAACGATCCCGCAGGACCCTCCGATGGGGGCCGTGGCTTTTCCCCAGCACGCGCACCTTTTATCCCAACACATACTTAGGGTGTGAAAAATCAAAAATACAACGTCGCGGCGGTTATTTGCTCTACGGGCGAGCGTGTCCCCAGCCCTGCACCTGACTCCCCAAGGGGGTGTGCTCTGGCCCCCCCCAGCACTCAGTGTTGGGGACCCCCCCGCTGCCTACAGAGGGAGAGAAGTGTTTTCCATGAGCTAATTGCTCAATTCCTCAATAAAAACAACCTCCCCCGGCAGCGCGGGCAGCCCCGCTGCTGGGTGCCCCCCCGGGGGCAGCCCCAGCCCCCCCCCCCGGGGAAAGCAGGGGGGTGGGGAAGGGGGTGTGTGTGTGGTTTTGTTTTTCTTCACCCTAAAAAAGCCGAGCGGCTGTTTGCCGCTGGCCCCGGCGGGGAGCGCCCGCCCCAGCCCCGGCTGCCGCGTACCGGGGGGGGGCCCCGCTG
>JAVJGI010000001.1:55109780-55133604 GCA_035590275.1 Ibycter americanus
CTGCGCGCTGCTCCTGCTGTTCCCCCTCACTGAGCAGGTGGGTGGCGCCTCCGCGGGGTGGGGGCGATCCGGGGAGGAGGGGGGTGGCCGTCGTGCCCCTCGTCGCCCGCTCTGCTTCGCAGGCCCGCTGGGCTGCAGGCCGGGGGGCGGCCGGTGGATGGGCTGCGGTCAGGCGCCGAGCCTGTGGCTGCCGCGGTGCCGTGTGGCAGGGTTTGTGCTGTCACCCCGGGCAGGCCGGCCAGGCCGTGTCTGGCCCAAGCGCCCCGGAGTGAAACACCCGGCCGTTGTCAGCAGCAGCAGCGCCTGTGCCCGCTGGGGAGGGCGGGTAGCGCTGGCTGCTGTCAGGGGTGCGCCTGTGCCGTCTCGCCAAGCATCGGGTGGTTGGGAGTGGGTTTGGCTCATGTGGGGCTGTAGGTGGGCGGTGGGTAGTATGCGCTGGGTGCACGGCCCCAGCCTCCACATAGCCCGAACTGAAATGAAATGAGCAACAAAACGAGGTGTCTTATTCCAATATTTCTCTTATACTTCGTATATCAGACTGAGGAGGGAAAAAACCTATGAGCAGTCTTGAGTGAGGAATGGCAATTCTATTATCATGCTGAATCATGGCATCTGGAGAGGCCTAAATGTGTATGATTAATACATTTAGTCTATTTGACGCTAAGGAAGTAGACGAGGAGATGGACTTTGAAATAAAATATATTTAACAGGTTCTTCAAAGGAAGGGTTATAGTGTTTCAGTAGTGACGGGTTTTACGCTTGTCTACATGTTGTTCTAATGGGCAGGGGTTCCTGAAGGGAAGTAACATAAAGGTACAAAGGCAAACTATTGCAGAGACATGGCGAGTAGTCTCATTAAATAGACCAAAACAATTGAGAGGGAATATAAAAGAGCTTGTCCATTGTATGGTTTCCTGCCCCAAGCTATTTCCAGTGTATAGGACAGATGGAGAGGCTAAGAACGGTTCCTTTGGATATGACTGAGTCATGCAGGTAGTCCATTAAGACTTGGCCTGCATCCAGTAGAGACATACGATGCTTTACTGGACCTGTGCCACAAAGATGACTTCCTGGGTGAATCTTTGTCCAGTCCTGGTATTGATTCTCCTACTCAACTCATTTGTCTATTAGTTTGCACAGTAAAAAGATACCAATGTGGTGAAATGCTTAAAACAACTACATGTTTACAGCATGAGAACTTCAGGAAACAACAGACTGAGAAAATAAAGGACCAAGAAATCAGTTCCAAGGTGTATTTCCTGAAGCAGACAGTCAGTAACTCCTGCGGGACAATTGGTCTGATACATGCAGTTGCTAATAATAAAGACAAACTGAAGCTTGGTGAGTATGAATGTTCTGAAATGCTTGAATTTCCATTTTTTTAATGGCAGGAAGATTGAGTGGGTGTGGGCTATTGGAGACATGCGGGGCTTTCATGCAAGCCAAGTTAAGGCATGCTGTGCTGCTTCAGTTGGTAAGTGGGGCTTTCTCCTCTTGGAGAAGGGCATGTGGTCTCACCACCTGGCTGAATTTCAGAGGGGAATGCATTTGACTCCTGTCTGCTAGCTGCAGAGGTATCACCCTAGTGAGCAGTGCAAAAGGAAAAGGTCGCATAGCGGAACTGGCCAAAGTCTGTTTGTAATTGTGAAGTATCCTGTTCAGAAGTAGCTATTGACATAGATGTTGATGTCAACTGAAGAGAAGGTTTTTCAAGCCACTTATGTCTAATATAAACAGAGTTGCTCAGGGTAGCCTGTAAATGAGTCTAAAACATGTTTTCTTTTTGCTGGGAAAGTAGTATAGAATGATAAGGGTCTGTAAGTAGACTTTCCCTGCAGAGGTAATAGTTCTGATGGTTCCCTTCATATAGAAGAAGATCTAAAACTGGCTTGGGCAACTGGTGGCTGTAAACTCCTAGGAAATAGGGTTGCAAATTCTTGTCAAAATGGGGTTGTTACTGAGTTAAGAAATACTGTATTCAAAGAGTAGAGGTCTGCAAAATAAAACTTTCATTATTCCAAGAGAACTTGAACCCTTTAGGTGGTATGGGATTCTTTCTTACACAAAGGAAAACACATATGGAAGGCTAAGTGAGAGTAGCCTTGCTTTACTCTTGAAAGGATTCTTTGAAATATCACACTTTTGATGAGTGAAATGAATGATGGAGCACATCTTACATGAAAGACTAGAACTCAACACATCTTAGTACTGCACAATTAATACATGTTCTGGAAAATCAAAAGTAAGCCTATCATGAGCAAGTGCTGTGTTAACTTGAAGGCAGTGAGACAACTTAAATTATGTCTACCCACTTCTCCTGAATTTTTTCAAAATGGGACTGAACACCTTTGCCAGATCTGCGAGGGGGAAGTGGAGAAGCTAAATCCCATTTGAAAGTGAGTTCCAAGACGAGCATCCCAAGTACCCTCAAGCACTTGAACTCTGGCTGTTTATGTAGATTGTTGTTAATAGCTTCAAGTGGTAGCTGTAATATGCTTATGCTGGAGATGGTTCCAGGCTGAATGCAGTGACTCCTAGTTAGTGCAACAAGCATTGATTGGGCCGCATTTGAACTGTAAGTGATGTTTTACCTGTACTCAACAAAATCTTTGATCATCCCGTGCAGATGAGGGGTCTGCCCTGAAGAAGTTCCTTGATGAAACGGCTGATCTGTCTCCTGAAGAGAGAGCTAAGCATTTTGCAAATAATAAGGTATATGAACTATACAAACAGCTGACAGCTGTCAGCACTTAAGGATGTAGTAACCTGTATCTGCTTTCTCTTAAGGCTATACAAGAAGTCCACAATTCGGTTGCACAAGAAGGACAATGTCGGGTAAGATAAGATTGTGTAAAATCTTGGGACAAGGGGTTTAATGAAGGTGGTAGAGCAAAAAAAATATACTTTGTCAGGCAAATAGCTGTTACAGCTCATGAGGAAAGAAATGAAGGACTCGTGGGTGAATGCTCATGCAGGGTTTCTTCCTCAAGCATGGATTGAAAATTTGGGTTCAGATCCAGTCCGAAAATATGACTTACATTATGATTTCTGGCACTTGACCTTGTAGCAGTCTTGCAGAGACCTCTTGAGCTGAACTTAAGTTCTTAGTCCTTTGCTGTTGCTTTGTTGTTGACATCTATCTCCTCTGTCCTGTAGTAACAAGTGGGGTTTGCAGTACTAAGCTTTTCTCAATCTAACAAATTTATCTAATGGTCTCTTCAAAGATTGAGGACAACAGTGTGAACTTCCACTTCATCCTGTTTGTCAATGTGGACGGACATCTGTATGAATTGGGTAAGGTCTTGAGAACTCTGCAGTTAGACTGGGCCTACTCTACACTGTACAGCAGCGCTGGGGACTCAGGCTAGATACTTGGGTGCTAGTTAAGCTGTTTGCTGAGGCTCTCGAAATGAAAACATAATTCATACCTTCATTTAAAGATTTTAACTGAAGGTGGGTTGTCCTGAAGACCTAGGCCCTCTTGTAAAGCACATAATCTCCTGTAGAGCTGAGAATACTTAGTCCTCTCATCACTCAAGTAATGTATTGACGATTTGTTCTGACCTCCCAAGTATCTTCATGTGTGTACTTGTTTCTTGGGCCCACTATGGCTGGTTCTGCTAATTAAGAAGTAACATTAAGTTCACTGAGTGATGGGACTTTCTTTCACAGATGGGCGTATGCCATTTCCTGTAAACCATGGCACAAGCTCAGATGACTTGCTATTGAAGGTAAGACTTATTACCCCCTTGCTGCTTTTCTTCCCTGAAAACAAGGCTTATAAAAGGGTGAGGCGTGTGTTCAGTGTATAGTAGCTGTACCTACTGGCTGTCCAAGTTGGTGCTTCTTAGACCATGGTAATAAGGTAGTGTTGTGCCACAGAACTAGGTATTCATTAAGTGTGTGTATTAGCTGGTGCTACAAGACCTTGCAGCACAGCTAAGGTTGGTGGGACCAAGAGAGGAACTGTGAAGATTTGGTCTCTACAGCAAGTGGTATTCTGATAGTCTAAACAGCTTTTTTTTATTTTCTTCCAAGGATTCTGCTAAGATCTGCAGACAATTTACAGAACGTGAAAAAGGAGAAGTTCGTTTTTCTGCTGTGGCTTTCTGCAAGTCTGCCTGAGACTGAAGAGATGCAAGGAAAGCAGTCTAATAGCACACCAGTAAATGCAGTCTAAACTCCAGTGCTTCAGTACTTGTTAAACACAGCTGTTCTGGTTACTTAAATTGTTTCCACCTTTTGCTATACACAGGAGCAACATCAGCTGAGCTTATGTTAAAGGATGAGCTCAAGTTTTAATGTGAATAGTTTGGACACATCAGATGTCTT
Organism: Ibycter americanus; assembly: GCA_035590275.1. Classification (NCBI taxonomy): domain Eukaryota; kingdom Metazoa; phylum Chordata; class Aves; order Falconiformes; family Falconidae; genus Ibycter; species Ibycter americanus. The sequence continues at coordinate 55,114,113 of JAVJGI010000001.1, forward strand.
TAGACTTTTTTTCACATGTTAAGTAGAAAAAGCTTAACAGGGCTTGTTTAATCTGTGTTATGTTAATTGAGCTGTTGGTTGATATTTCCTTGTCCTTAATGAGAATAAAATGTTCTGCTGGAAGACTAAACAGACTAAAGTGATCACTAACTTTCTCCAAAAGGAGTTACCTGAGGCATCATCTCTTTTCAAAGGACCCTCAAAGCTCTTCTCTGAGCAAAAAGTTAATGTCAGCCTCAGGTTAGCAGGACAATTGTTTATTCTAGTGTCCTGAAGGCCTCCAAGGGTGGAGAGATGCACCACTGTCTGCATAACATGTTCCAGTGCTGCACTAACCTTCTGGTAAAGCTTTTGCTAATGTCCAGTCTGAAACTCTTAAGCTGCAGTTTGCCACCCTGAAAACATTTATTTTGGTTAGAGGGATAAGGTGTGATAAATGAACATTCAAATGTTGACTTAAAGCTGTCTGCTCTCAAACAGAGGCTGTTTGTATTAGGGCTACAAGCAACAGAATACCTGCCCACTGAGTTTGTTCACGTGGTGTTTCCTTATAGGAGACAGAACAGGTTTTTTTCCCTACCTGTAGCTAAAAGAAACCTGGCTAATGTTGAACACAATCCTTAGCTAGCCAGTGTGTGCTTATTGTGATTGTGTTAGGAAGGCCTTGAAAGAGACTATACTACTACCTGTCCTTTCCACAATTCCTAGAAAAGAAGAAACCTACACTACAATGAATAGCAGGATGAAATTTTGGGTTTGAGGGAAGAAAAATATTTATGTTACATACTCTTTAGCCTCTACAAGTGACCTTCTGTGGAAACTACTCTTAACCTGAGTCTAGCTGCTGTTTATCTGCAGCTCCTTGCTGATATCTCAGGTAGCTATAAGAAGGGATAAAACACTGTTCAACTCAGCCCTCTCTTCTAATGCATTATGTCCCAGCCTGTGCCTGCCAGCCATGTTGTATGGTGCTGGGTAACTTACATTCTCAGGTGGTCACTGGTGCTCTGCGTGTGCTGCAAACTGTTCCTGGCTTTTAGGCTTTTCTGAAAGGTAATTCAAAATCCAAGCCTTGATTAAGCCACGTGTGGTCTGAAGGTATTTGGTACTGGGCCTTGTTACTGCTCATATAATTACCTGATAGCTGAAGGTAGCGGGGGGGTTGCAACACACTTTAATGCAAATTCTGAGCTCAGGGTACTTCAGTTCTGGATATGGGTGTCTCTCAGTTTCTGTTAGCAGGGAGGTGAAAGCTACCTGTTGAGAAAAGGTCTGTTACCCTGCGATGGCTTTTCATTCTGCCTGTTAATGGAAGTTGTTGCAGGGTGGGGAGAGGCCTCCTGGGGCATCTCTGCTGCAGCCTCCTGCTCCAGCGCAGGCTCGGAGCCATGCCTGCGGCTCGCGCTGCTTAGCAACAAAGCCTGCAAGAGAGGAAATGCATGTGGCATGAGCACAGGAAGATGGAAGGAGAAATAAAAATCAGATATAGTAGGAGGGGACATGAGAGCAGAGCCCCGTCAGCTGTATGCCACACCTGGGGGAGTGTGCTTTAATTCACAGGGGACCCTTTTCGTGCCTTTAAAGTTCCTGCTGAGGGTACCTGCTGTGACTGCCTGTGTACAGTTACACAGGTAGTCATTCAATGCTGAAAGTGTCTTTGAGATATTAATGTATTTTTTTACAGCAATTGCAGCAAGTGAAATGTTTCTGGGTTTGGTTTTTACTTTTTTTTTGATGTAGCAATATAAATCTCTAGTGCTACTGAAGTTATTTTAGTGTTTCATAAACACTTTTTCACTCTTTTGCTCAAGCTTCTGGGTTAAGAATCTATTGACAGGCAACATTTGAATAAATTTGGCCTCCCAGAAAAACAGGGATGGGGTTGTGACAGACCTTACTTATTTTCTCACCTTCTGGTCCCAGTTACAGCTTCAAAGGATGAAAATAAAGAGAACAACTAAGGAATGAAGGTTACCCATCTAGTCAGGTGTAACATCACTTAACAAGGGTGTTTTCCAGTGCTAAAATTACCACAGGGACCTGCCAAACAGCTGGGCTTTACTTTAAAACTGCCTGGGTAGAAAGAGGAAGATGAGTTGCCGGGGATGGTGAAGATCTGAGGAGCTGGGATAGAGTTGCTTCAGATGAAGGAGATCTCAAACAATGTAATCTGTAAGCTGAATAGATGGAAGCTGTTGCAATACTAACAGTGCAGCTGTTCCAGATGTGTTACTGCATTCGGAAGAAAACTCATGATGCATGGAAGTGTGTATGTGCTGAGTTACACCATATAGAATAACCCATAAATAGAAAACATGGAAGATGTTTTAAAGTCATATCAGATGTGTATAATCTCAAATGCTTTTTATGCATATTTTCCAGCTAGTTGTATGTGCTGGTACTGGCTGAGATAGAGTTATTTTCTTCATAGTAGCTGGTAAGGGACTGTGTTTTGGATTTGTGCTGGATAACACAGGGGTGTTCTAGTTAGTGCTCAGCAGCGCTGACACAGAGCCAAGGGCTTTTCTGCCCCTCACCCCACCCCAGCAGCGAGCAGGCTGGGGGGGCACAAGGAGTTGGGAGAGGGCACAGCCAGGACAGCTGACCCCAGCTGACCAAAGGGACATTCCATAACATGATGCCATTGCTCAGCACATAAAGCTGGGGGAAGAAGAAGGAAGGCAGGGGGGAGGGGCAGACGTTTGTCATGATGGTGTCTGTCTACCCAAGCAACCATTTCATGTGATGGAGCCCTGCTCCTCGAGATGGCTGAACACCTGCCTGCCCATGGGAAGTGCTGAATGGATTCCTTGGTTTGCTTTGCTTGTGTGCGTGGCTTTTGCTTCATCTATTAAACTGTCTTTATCTCAACCCATGAGTTTTCTCACTTTCACTGTCTCGATTCTCTTCCCCCATCCCAGCAGGGGAGAGTGAGCGAACGGCTGCGTGGTGCTTAGTTGCCAGCTGGGGTTAAACCACATTTTACCTACTTGCAAGTTTTTGGATTTTAATCTTTGTCTGTTGTTTCACAGTTTAGCAGATGCATTTGGAGAAAATGTCTGTAAGCTTTCTTAGAGTGCTATGTATCAAAACATTGTTTTTATGAGAAGACGCTCTCTGCTAATGTAATATTTTCTGCTGGTCACATCCTACCTGAAGCAAGGCTCATTTTGTTTCATGTATCTCCTTGTGTTTTTATCTTAAATCCATAGTTCCATATGGAACTGTTACCTTTCCTTTATTTCCTGGGCATCCTCCTTAATTACATTAGCTCTTTTGAAAAACTCGAATTTTCACTGTAACAATTACTGAGAAGGTCAGAAGCTTGTGAAGTCTGTTTTGTGTTTTACCCCCGTTCTGAAAGAAACCTGTGACTGGCTGTTGTCACAGCTGCTCTTCCAGATACATGAGGAGTCTACTGAGCAAATTATTTAATTTGAATTAACAGGTTCCTGCCAGTTTTGTGCAGCCTTCCAGAGGTGGACTTTTAACAGTTAATATACAGAACTATCCTTGGAAATATTTGTGAAATATTTAAGAATCTCAGGTAGGATTTCAGGCTTATCTGTTTAGACCTGCACATTGCTAACTTAGAACCGTATCCAGGGTTGACTGCACAAGCTGTCATTTTCTTAGCAAGTTTTCCTCCCTGCTATGTTGAAAGCCGTAGTTAACCTGTTCTGTAGGTGGCAGCATCGGGAAACTTTAAGCAACAAGTCTGATTTAAGAGCCATCAATGGCAAAGCGGATCCAGGTGCAATTTTATTGAACTACACGCGTAATGTTAAGCCCACAGGCAGTCCTACCGCTTTCAGTGGCACCGCTCACATGCCTAAGCACACTTCTGATTTCAGAGCCAAATATCCAATCCTTAATTTAGTCAGGAGTTAACTTAGGCGTGGTGTCACGTTCAGAGCCTCTTACGCATTTCAATAGCCTTTGGCTTAGGTCCATAGCTTATTTGCAACTGACACAGCACCACACCGCCTTTGTCCAGTACATACTGCTGTACAATATATGCGCTACTATTCCCATCCCAGATGGGATTCTTTTTTGGGGGAGTAAGGAAAGAAAGAAAAGCTTTTGATGCACAGACCCGTTTATCAATCTCTAAATATTTAAGATGGAGAAGCAGTTACCTGAAAAAGGGAACTAGACTTACTAGTATCCTCTGCCTTTTTATGCAAAGGCACCAGGGAGCTCTAGGGGCCAGTCCCACCAGCCTGTGTGCCGGGCATAGGGAGAAAACAAGAGACCAACAATAAACCTCATAGTCACAAGACCCCTCTCCTGGTGCTGCCAACAGCCAAGAAGAGCCTGATGACAGGATTGCAGCTCCGTGAGACTGTGGACCTAATGGGAGCAAAGAAAAACTGGGGAAAATGCAGCCAGAAGCTGAGCATTAGCATTAAAATTCCTTTGAGACCAAAGGAATTAAAATATCAGTCATGTTTTGTCATCTTTAAATTCTTGTACGGGATGATATTAAGTTACAGGGAGTGGTTGACATTCCAAATGCTTCAGACTCAAGGGACCTCAATAGATGAGAGGATGGGGCCAGAAGAAACCTCACAGAGTTCAACACGGCGAGGTGCAGAGCTCGGCACCTGGCTGGAGCCACCGCATGTCTCTGTACAGGCTGGGAGGTGATTTACAGCCCTGCTCGACAGGCCTGGGGGTTACGGCAGGTGCCAAACTGACTATAAGCCCATGTGTTGTGTGCTCTCCTTGTGAGTAAGGCAGCATTGGGAGTTACATTGGGAGGAGCACGGCCAGCAGATGGAGGGAAGTTATTATCCATCTCTATTTGGCACTGGTGAGTCTGCACCTGGAATAGCATGTTCAGTTTTGGGTCCACCCCCTCACCAGTCCAAGAAAGATGTGGAGGAATCTGGAGAGGGTCCAGCAGCAGGCTACTGAGGCAGCCAGAGGCATGGAGCACGTGGCCTACAAGGAGAGGTTGGCAGAGCTGGGTGTGTGTAGTCTGGCACAGAGGAGACTAAGGGAGGATCTAATTGTAGCCTACAACTACTTCAAGGGCAGTTGCAAAGATGACAAAGCCAATTTTTTTCTTGGTAGTAGGAGGTGGTATATCAAAGGGCAGTAACCACAAATTGCAGCTTGGAAGGTTCAGTTCAGGACATTCGGAAACTAGAAGAGTACCTCTTCACTGGGAAGGTAGTACAGTATGGGAACAAGTCATGGGAGAAACTGGGGCATCTCCATCTTTGGAAGTTTGCAAGGGACCAGGATTTAGTGACCAACTAAAATGCGCCAGGTTACCTGTTACGGTATGAAAAAACGGAACAGCAATCAGTGTTGCTCCAGCCTTGGGAACTGAGTGCTGTGGTCCTTGAGGAGGAGCTCATCATGAGTCTCCCCTTGGTGCCATGCGTGGGGGAGCTGTTCTCCGCGGGAAGAGTTGGAGGCTGATGCTGCTGATTGCTGCTTTTCTGCTCTGGCTGGGGTGGAAGGACAAGAATGGCTGCAGGAACAGCAGCCAATGCATCTAGGAAGAGGCGCAGGTTTTGTCACCGATGAGGAGATTGTCTCTTCACAAACGGTTGGGGAAAGCAGAGGCCAGTGGAAGATCTGAGGGAGCTCTTCCACGGTCAATGAATCAGAAACATGTATGGGGAGTCCTCCCTGAGGATGTGTGTGACATTCCTACGGGTGACAGGAAACCCTACTGTGAACAAGGTGCAGGGAAAAGAGCAGAGAACGGCAGGGGAAATGGGAAAAAGACAGAATTCCTGTGCATTTTTCAATTGTCATCTTTCCAGCAGTACCACGAACAACACAAGACAGTTTAATGAAGTTTCCCAACCCCTGAAAGAATTGCCGTGCATCAGGAATGTAGTTCTAGATGAAGCCCAATGCACAAGTAACAGGCTATGTAGAACCGATTTGAAAATCTCTTACATACTTTTTGCTTAGATGAGTTTCAGATGTGGTTAGCTGATACTGCAAGGCCTGCAGCAAGATACAAAAAGTGAGGAGATCTGCATATGACGTTGGAAGAACAAGACTGGGCATAGGTATTTCAGTGGGTTTAGCATTTCAAGCAGAGTACCATAAAAACCAAGACAGCCAATTCCAGTGCTTAAGAACACTCAACACCCTACTGAGAGGTATTATTACTTACAGCACCATAGCCAGACTGAATTGCATTTTCTTTTCAAGTCTTTATACATGTGCATGTTAACATCTTACCAGAACAGCTTCTACTCTTAATGTAGGGAGAGTGGGAGAAATGCAGTTTTACTATCCCCACTTTGCAAGTAAGGAACTGAGACACGGATTCAGTGATTTGCCTAAGGTGATGCTTGAAATTGATGGCAGAGTTGCAATTAAAACTAACTTTATAAATACATGTAGGGGTTTTCTTTGCAGTCAGGGTTTTATATTTACTCTGCTTTGGCTTTGGGCCTGGGTTAATATACCCTACCTCTTAGCATGGCTTATTAGCTAAATCTCAGTGTTAGGTTAACTTCAACTTGATTGACTTGGAGAACAGTCAGGTGAACTCACGTCTGTCTGCAGAAGAGAGTCTGTATTGACATATAGTCCCCTGAGTCCCCTTCTAACGCCTGAAGATATTTTTCCAGCAGACTTACATTGCATCACCATTCAAGTAATACTACTTTCTCCCTCCTTTTCCCCTTCACATCCCACAAAAATGCAACACTGGGAAGTTGAGGCGTATGCATAAATCCAAATTGCAGATGATTACGGAAAACAGAGTGGTTGCAGTATTCAGGCTTTCTGACATACAGAAGAGTCAGGTGGCAAAGTTGTGGCCACATTCCTGGTGGTTTTATGAAATGGTTTGAAGAATTATTGATGAAGGAACAAGATGGTTCAGAAAATAGTATCATTATTTGGCTACCTTGATACTTTCTCTGCCTTTACCAACCATTCCTTCTCCTTTCACTGAACAATGGACCTGAAGGCCAAGTCACATCAATAAACAACACATTTGTCAGGATCAATTCCTACTGAACAAAGCCAGAGAAGGGGTTAGATACTGGGTGGTTAGTTTTTCCCTACTTCAGAAAGCAGCTATTAGAGGTTTCTAGTGTACCTCAGTGCTATGCACGGAGGCGGACCTGATCTCCCCCTAAATATGAGACACAGTCTGGGATTTGGTTTTCAATTTTCATGACACTGACAACAAGCCATAAAGCAACCTCTGCTGCATTTTGAGATAACGATCAGCACAGGCAGCAGTGACAACAAACTCTCCTGTAAAACATCATGCAAATCTTTCATAAAAGGTGGCAAAATCCTCTGTTTGGTTTGAATCAGTCTGGTCATGTTCATGGCCCTGGATTGGGCTAGGAGGGTTTAGTAAAGTTGTTGCTCTTTGGGAAAGTGCAGTGTATCAGGGCAATAAGAAACTGCTGGTTAAGCAGCTGGGGATCTTGCACAACATGTTTTACAGAAGTTGCTTCATTTCTACCGCCTGTATGCCATAGCTGCTGCAGGGGTACATGTTAGTCAGATGATGGCCTTTAATCCTTTGCTTAGTTGCCGTTTGGATGCATATAGCTCACAGCTGCCACTCCCGAGGCTTGTAATAGGAGAGTCCCAGGAGAGCCTGAAACTGCTGCCTGTGCTTCCCACAGGGAATACGCCTGCTATATTGTGAGCTGAGAACCACACACTCATTGACAGACTGAAAAAACATGGGAAGAAATTAGTTTAAAATCTCTTTCATTTTCAAATCTTGAGATAGCTCTCCCACCAGCAGCAAACAATATGCAGGTGGGGTTTTTTTAATCCTATAGCTTAGCTGGCATTTTTGAAAGGAGAATCCACAGGTGCACTTGGGCCCCTGTGAGGTGCAATCAAAAGGACAGAAATAATGCTTCTCAAAAAATTGAAACACTAGCTCCACTACAACACTGGTTTTGTTACTGACATTCATTTGATATATATGCATGTCAGGAAACATCATTTTACCTCTTCGGCAGTAGACTGAATCAGATTTAGTGGGGCAGGAAAAAGTCCTCTGCTCAAATGCGCTAGCTAAATTCAGCTCCTAGACTGCAACTGAAAAACTTATTTTTAATTACTGTGTACCACTTGGGCTCTGATTTTGCAAAGCACCTCACAGTTAGTCCATGATTTCAACTGAAATGAAGCTTTCAGTTAGGCTCGACCACATGGTTGAAGCCAGGTATAGGCTGAAGTGATTTCCTCAGTCAGACACTTGATGGTATTTCCACATCTGCTTAGATTCAGAGCCTGATCACATCATATTAGGATGGCAAAAATCCATTTGCTTTCAAGCGGAAGCCCCTCACTTGCTGTTTTTCACTCTGGATTGGACAGGGAATTAGCAGGCTGCCAATCCTTCTTACAAAATTATACTGATTCTACTACACCAAGCGGGACAGCTTTCCTTAGAATGATTAAACTTTTCCAAGATTTCATATCCTCACTCATCAGACTCCATTTACCACAGGAAATTACAGTTAAGCTGTGTGAAGACTTTCCCTGACTAAATCCAGTGTTTATAAATTATAACCAGGCAGAAAATGTGAATCTCAACAATGTAGCTATAGTCTGAAGTGTAAGCGTTCACAAGTTCAACTGCTTTCCCAAATATTTTTTACCACAGCAGTAACATGAGTTTGTATAAACAAAGTATACATTTTTAGCATATTTGCACACTGCAATATAATAGATAACGTTTGTGTCTATTAGAAGCGTGCAGACCTGTGTGGGCTGTCTCTGCCTTCATCCTCAGACAGGAGATTTTTGCACTTTTCACCAGCAGTGACCACCAACAGAGCAACTTCCTTCTGCTTGGATTTCTTCCCCCCCCGCCCCGCAAGAATGCTGCCAGAAATCTTAAGAAATAAGCTCTATAAAGCTTCTTCAGAAATAAAACAATGACAAGTTGGACATGGTTTATCCAGTCCACATTATTCTTCATGTCTATGGCAAGATCTCAGTATTTTTTCTTCCTGTACTTCAGCAGTCAGGTCAAGGTATACTTCTTGTTGTATCTGTGTAGTAACTTCATACATACAATATGGACCAACAGGTGAAGAAAAGGCTCTCTCCAAAGGAAAAAGCAGATCCAGCAGCAATGAGGGCCAGAACCAGTCACACAGTTTATCTTTAGGTTTTCTGGCACTGTCCTGAAAAAATCACTGATGGGATCCAGATTCCTTTTTTTCTGCTATGTATGTTAGATTTAGTACCTTATCCTCATTGTGTAAAATATGCAACGTACAACACGGATCATCATAATATATAGAATTACTTTAAAACCTTTAAGGCTAAATAAGAAATCACAAAACCTAAATGCAGCCAACACGTGCTGCATGGTACTTCTTTAAAAGGCTTGAGATAGAGCTACTGCTCACAAGCATATTCACATGTAAGAGGAAAAAGATTAGGAACAAAAAGAAGATCAGTTACTGCATTGAATTTAGGGGAAGTTTATCACACTCTGACTACTGGCATAGGCTATGTTTTAAATTCTAGGTTTTACATCTCTAGGATTTAAATTAGTCTCTTAGTAACTAAACTTTGTGCAGAGACTGGCCTTTATATTTGGTTGAGCTACTCTATGGATGATTGCAAGCAACCCCTCAAGGTATCTCCCTACAACACTGCTGAAGTCACTAAATAAAATCAACAGCAGTTAATGTATGGTGTGGGGAGGACAAATTAGGGAACTTCAACACCAGGTTAATGCTTGGCCATGGCAGAATGAGTGGCCAGCCCCTAAGGGAGAGGACTTCACCCCTTGACTCTACATGGAACCAAAAACAGCTAAACCAGGCGCGACACTCAGCATTCCCATTTAGGACCAGCTTTAAAAAGGAAAATAGTTCCACTGTGCACCGACAAATTCAGCTTAATTGAAAATGTTTGCACCCAGGAGAATTCTGGCCCATGACCTAGATAATACAGAAGCAAACCATTGTGTGACTGCATCTCTTTAGTAAATGTAGTACCACAGTCAGCAGTCTGCAAAAATACTCATTTTCAAAGCAAGCTTTCAGTGAAGCTTTCAGAATGACTTCTGTTTTGGGAGGGAAACAGAGATGCGGGAACTAGAAAGGGCTTTCAACGATTGCTTGTTTATTGATGTATGTTCATTCTTATCTGTGGCAAAATAAATGCTTGTGCATATTTTATTTGCAAATAAAACATGAACAGTGAAATCCATAACAAAACAAAAGGGTACACAGTTGTACCCTTAAAAATCAGTCCAGCATATATAAGATAACTCTCTGGAGGAAACCCCTGCAAATACTAACATGCATACACTTTGTAAGCTGTGAAAAGAAAGAACTCACCCATAATGTAGGAAAGTGCTCTGAAACTCATGTAATTTCTTGTAGGGAATTATAGCTGACCTTTCTGCATTGAAAAGGAAAGGACACCAGAAACGATCGGAATGGACTACCGGAAAAGGCTTCCCGAACTACAGCCAGTGCATGCTTATGATACTCAGATATACAGCTGCTGCCCACAGTACAGAAGGACAGGCCTCTCATTTAATGGTTCACTTAAAACTACAGTTAATCTGAAAAACGTTCATAGTCTGGAATGGTCTTTTCACATGGAAATGTACTGTATTCTAACATACAGATTTTGTACTTGAATTGGTAATGAGTTTCACTTACGGCTTGTGGCCCAGATGTGCTGGTTTTAGTACATCTCTAAGTGTGCTAGTCTGGGAAGCCTTCAGGATGAGACACAACAGATGGACAGAAGCAACCCAGGTCTGCATTCCTTCACAGCATGAGCTATGCTGGACTTTAACTGGCATGCAATGATGTGGGGACTGTTTTCCAGAATGGTCTTTGTCCTAAGATATCCTCTCTATTCCCACTCTATCTTGAAGGGTGACAGCTTCCCTCAGTCATGCAAAAAATACCTCTGCCCAAGAGACTCCATGGAGCACCCATCTCAACAAGAGACAATGACTCTCACTGTCATGCCCTTATTCTTGTGGAGTATCGTCTTACTCTGTGCTACTTTCTACAGGCTGGTGGGCATTTAGGAAAAAGAAGCATTCACTCAGATGACAGGCAAAGGAAGGTGTCAGTGTTGGAAGAACTACAGGTCTGTGTTTCTGGAATGGCAGCATCTATACTGCCAGCTAGTCAGACTTCTGTGATTTAAAGATTTTGTTACCTCTCTGGATCTAAGATCATAAGCATTAGTCCTGATGGAAGATAAATTCTAATTCTTCCTGCTCATTCAAAATATTTCCCCCAGACCTATGTCTAAGGCTTTTGGAAAGATAACACAGCGTTTTCCGTGAATACCAGATAAATGTAAAAAGTAGTTTTCAGTTGCGGAAGACTTTAAACTGTTTGGTTGGGTTTTTTTTCAATGTCTGTGCACTTTTGTCTCATTTCTTTTGTTTTCATATTCACAGAGTTGTTTTGCAGGTAGGTTTTTGCCACTGTTGAAAATGAAAGCACACTGCTGTAGGTAGGCACAAGAAATTCAGCTGCACAGTGAAGCTGGTTTTTTCGATCTTAGCTCTTCCTTAATCAGGGTCTGAATGAAGCAAGTTTGGGCAAGAAGACAGTATAAAAGCAACTGGAGTTAATCATTCCTTTCATTTAGCTTAAGAACAGTTCACCCAGTTTCTTCAAGGCCATAAAACCAACTCCTAAGCCAGCTGAAGCTGGTGGCAAAATGCCCAGTGATAGTACATGGCACCTCATCAGATCTTGGGTCTTCTTTTACTCACCTAACCAAAATCTACAGACTTGTAAGAGGCAGAGAGAGTTTCCAAACCAAAGCCGTTATTGCCCAAAGCAATGAGGATACTTAGTAATAAGCCACAGAGTTGTGGCCAACTGGTAGAAAAAAGCAGGAGGGCTGGGCAGTCAGGCTAGGTCATGGGAACCTTGAACTTAAATGCCCTTCTTGCCACCAGCTTTCTCAAGCTACCTGCATGGGGCAAAGCCCCACTCCCACACACTCTGTCACTCAGGGGAACCTCAGCCTTTGGTTAGGCAGCACAATCCCCTACAAAACCAATGGGAGAAACGAGGGACTTATGGCTGGGGAGCACAGAAACCAACAGGCTGAGTGGAGCATTGCTTAAACTAGCTGGTGGGAAATACTGAGCCTAGGCACTGGTTACTCCGAAAGGACTTTAACAAGTTGTGATGGCAAGAGGGAGATATTTATCCCTGCTTAATACTCTTACTGTGAACACTCTCCTCATGTTAGGTGCCCTTCTGAATGAAAGAAAAAGAAGAGACATGACAGACAGCCCTGGGTTACCTCCCTTCTCTGGCTAGGTGTTTGTTCCTGCTCTGCAGCCAAAACATACGCTGAAGCCTTCTACATTTAACTAAGTTTAACTACTAAGCTGTTTGGCACTTCATAGTGAATGGTTCTCTCTCTTCCCTCCCTGCACTGGTCTTCCACTTCGTAAGCAATGAAATAGTCACTGGGATAGGGACTTGACTCTGACTCTTCCATGTCAGTTTCTAACTCCTCATCATGAATTCAACTTCTCAACACCTCTCCTTGGCTTAATGCATATCCAGTTTCTTTATGCAAACCATAATTCAGAGAGCTGTACAACTGACGGTACACTGTAACAGTCTGCTGGTGGTCACCAGCTCCTAAAATACAGAAGCACCAGCTGCAGGTACAATAGGAACCTGAAGGTAGACCCCTGACCTCTGAGTCAGAGCCTTTGCCCCAGGTGATAACTGGATGGGCACACCAAGAATTGTACGATTTTACTCAATTCTGTCTTGTGCAAAGCCTCATCTAAGTACCTTTACTAGCCTACCCCCTTGGCCAGGGGAAGGCCAAGTTTAAGAGTCCCCTAGCCCTTAACTGAGACCACCAAGCAGCGCTGTGCTACCAGGAGATGGAAGCCCACTAGAAAAAAACAAATGCATGACTGGGACAACACTGGCAAAAAATATGGTCTGAAGGAACCAGGGGGGAAAGCTGAACAAGTTTTCTGAGGATTTCAGTAGTGCCTAAAGATTTAGTGCAGCGTTCAGAGTTTTCTGTTGGATTTAACGATTAGTTCCAGCTGACGGTTAAAACAGTGACCTGGTTGCTGAACATACAAAATAACATTTTTGAAGGCAACGAAACGTCAGTTTGCAGGCTGGTGCTGTGTTCCTTCCATAGATGGCACTGTAACTCACCAAATGCTCTGCTTTCCTGCCCATAATTTTTCTGATGCATTCTATCAGCATTATGCCAGCTCAAAAAAGCACGTTGAAGGTAAAAACCCTCAAAACCATCAGTAACATCTAGATGCACCTCAAATCACAAGTGCCATTTCTGGTCTCATGAGCATTATAGCATTATACAGGATCTGACGAAATAGCACCCTAGTTCAGATTCCAGCCCCTGTCAAAGGCCAATAGCATGGCCTTGGGGTAGAATGTAAGAGGAGACTAAACACATGGTGTGCCCTTACATGCTGTACCAGCTTACAAGGAGTTGGAGGGATGCCATACAGGCAGATGTGGTATCTTTACATCTAATACCCCTTGACAGGTTTTTCTTCAGTGAATGTCTTCAACCGCTTTTGCACCCATATAAACTTTAAACATCCACAGCAAACCAGATGGTCTGGGTTGAAACATAACTTCTGACTTTTTTCCAGAGTGAACATAAATCCAAATGCATTGTAAGACATTTAAAGCAATTAATGTGCAAATGATTATCATTACGAGCAGGAGCTAACTAAAAACAACTGCTTACACATGACAAGTCATACAAGTCAATGGTTTCCTCCATTATCTTTCTCTTTGCACACAACTTCTTCATGATAAGGACTCTTCTGTCTTAACAATGCCATGTATAAAAGGTACTGTCAGCATCCTCAGTGCTCATCGGTAGTTTAGCAAACATCATTTTCAGCAACACCAAGGCCAATACACCAGTTCACCTAACTCTGTTTGTAACCAAAAAACATTTCTAAAAATATCATTGAATGAAAACACCCTCCATAAAAAGATTTGTTAGTTCATCAGATTTACAGGAGTATCAACAAATTACCTTGATTCAGAGTCAAATCCTTTGTGAGATCCACACAGACAGCCCAACAGCCCGGCTTCTCCTCAGGGCATAGAGTTCACATTACAGCAACATGGGCTTTTGAAGTGTTACAGCTAGAGAGCTACCACAGCACCAACAATCACTGTATCCCTGAAAGCAAAGTAACAAGCAGTTACACATGCCCTAGATCCTACACATCTGACACACTGAGAAAAACACACCATTCCTTTTTAAACTGTAACAAAAGGTATATTTCTATGTAACACAACTGTTTCCATCATGCCCCCCAAAATTTCATGTGATTTCTTCAATACCCTCAATATATATGTACACTAAAAAGTTTTAAAAGCAATATCAATATTCTGTTTCCAATCCCGGGTTCAACTTCAAGTTGCATATATCATTTAAAGATAAATTATCATTGTATACCTTCCTTTCCAACAGTACTCCTGCTATTATCACCCAGAACTAGTAAATATCTATGAAAAAAATTAATCCCTTTATCTTTTGGAAATGTACAGCAGTATTCTTCAAAAGTAAATACACAGATAGTAGAATGTATACAATAACTGAGCCAGATTTATGATTACGATTATGAAGAAATAGGACACGGTTTATACCTGATAAGCACAGTGTATTTATTCTGTGGAGAATGAAAGATTTATTATGTGTTTAAGCATTCGTTTCCTTATTTTTGTGCATGTTTTCTGTAAAGGATGTGTTAACTGTGTTATGATCACTTGAGAACTTAAACGGGTTTGGAAAGTCAGTCCTAAGTTTCACAATCACTCACCATGTTATAAACTAAGGATATCTGTTGATGTAAACATCTCACCCTGTACTTCTGAACGGTGTTTCTGTAAGAAGAAATCAGCCAGACTGATTTACAAACCAGCTTTTGTATTATCACAAGCTTTCAAATGCAGAATGTCCCAATAAAGTCATTTCAATTCAGGCATCAAGGACCAGAAGTTTAAGAAGGAGGTAAGAAGTGGATACTGGAAGATAGGATGTGCTCTCCCCTCTGTATAGCCTCCTCTCCGGGGTGGGCTAAAGAAACCTCACCTCCCTCTCCTCTTTGGGTTTCACAGTCTTGAGCACTGAAAAATACAAATGTGTTCAGAAAGTCTGTGTGCTCTTGCCAAGTTCACAAGGGGATGCAGCAGAATTAGTAAAAAAACAACAAAGGTCCATATCCTACATATTGAAAAGCACACTCCCTGGCTCACAGCTCCATCTCACCAGCCAGGCTGAAGAGTTTCTTGACATCTTATTCTTCCCCCTGCATTTCTCCTGGAGGCCCCAGCACTTCCAAGCCCTCAGAAAACAAGAGCCATACAGTCTTTGCAATAAAGCAACCCTAAGAACTGGCAGGTTTAATGGAGCATATGTACAGCTCTTACATGTCTCCACAGCACAGCACCTCCAGCATGCACACATGCACACCATGGCAATTTCCAGCTGGGTTCTCCTATGCTGTGAGTGCCTTCTGCTGCTTCCAGTGCTCTGCACTCAGCTCTTCCACAGTGCTTCAGCAGCTGAAGAAATTAATTGCTGTAGAAAGTGGAAGGGAAGACCGTAGCAACCTGGTGATGCTGGGACATACCCCCAGATTGCGCTAGCACGTGCCTTGAAGAACCATTGTTTCTCTGGATGTCATGCTCTCCACACGAGCCTGCATTTTCCTTGCTGAAGTGCCCCCCTCCTCCAGGTTTAGATCATAAACACTTAGTGCTGTACGGACATCAGCTACCTCAAAGTACAAAGGAGAGTGTTTCATGAGACAAGAGCTTCCAGAGCTGATACAGCCCAGTCATCCTGCACTGCTGGAAAATCTTCCACTCTGTACAGCCACTTGCATGACTTCCCTTACTCACTGGGATGAAGATCCCACAGGTCTTGATTGCCATCAAGGTTTCAGAGTCTATTCCTGATGGGCCTGTCACTTGCCGATCTCACTGAGCCATGTAAGATGCTGACCAGTCTCACAAGGTGCTCCAGAAACTGATCAACCCTTCCTGCACAACAGTCTTTGCTACATTATCCCTGCAAAGTGGTCTATAAAGAGAAGGATTTGCAATGAAGCTTGATTGAAATGCCTGGAAGTAGTGCACAGACACAAATTTAGCATATTCAGTTAACACTGAAAACTGATTAAAACACTCATTTTCAGAGAAACATAATTCTGCAAACTTTCTAAAGCCAACTGGAGGCCCCTTGTCCCTTAGAAAAGCTTGATGCTGAACTGAATTTGCCAAATGATGTATTACTCTAGCTTTCCCTGTGCTGTCTGACCTGAATGTAGGGCTATGACTCCTAAAAGGTTTTCTTAATGCTAGCACTCCAATCTCTTACAGACACACCATCATTTTGATCTTCTGCTGACCTACTAGCATGCTAAGCAAACATGGTGTCACCAGTGTCTTAGGACTGGAATTTTTTAAGGCACGAATGGGACTTAGGTGCTTGATCCCATTAATTTTGATGAGATTTGAGCATCTAACTCCTTTAGCATCTTATGAAAATCCCTATCCAGTTTCCTGGGCATGGGTCATCAGTACAGTGAGGACACATTCAATGAATACTATATTTCAAGAAGTAAAATCACTCAGTAAATACGGCCCTTTTGAAAAGCAACAATTAATGAAAAAACGTAGACATACTCCAAAATGCTGGCTTGGATTAGCTACACGTATGACAGTTCTGCAGCCTATGGATTGCTTGTACTTTCCTCTGGCTAGATCAGGAGCTCTTGCGATAGGCAGTTCCACCAGCAGGCAAAAAGTGCCAGAGAATAAGAGTCAACAGGTATTGGCAATCATTTCAGTTACATGGATTATCAAGTCCCAGAAAGTATTTTCCATTCTCTTGAGTGATCAGTTGAGGTTTTCTTGACCTTTGGGCTTCTTCTGGAAGCCCACAGCGGAGCACTCAGGCCTCTAAACTGGGAAAAACTCCAGGTGCTTTTGCTGGCCAGACAGAAAGACATAATTAAAAATGTAATAATAAAAGAAAGCTATGAAAATAACTTTAAAGGGACTTTTTCCCCAATTTTGCTATTTTAAGGGCCGCACTCACGAACTTTTTTGGCTGTACACTCTACAGCAGTGATTTCTTGGCAATCTTATTAGCTCCACTTTCGTATGGGTGGGCAGCTCTCATATAATAAATCATCTAGTAGTTCAGACAGTGATTCAACAAAGTGTAATATCCTTCTCTTCCCTGACAGTTTGTCAACATGGACGACTGTCCAACAGACAGACCTACGTCACCACATCCAGATCTAAAGCAGGCTGGAGGAGGGCCAACCCTGCTCCAAAATGTGCTCCACGGTACTTGGGCTTGAGCAAATGAGCCCAGCTTGTTAAGCCCGGATCAGTGGCACAGTAATGGCATTACTGGTTTGGAGATGGCTAACGTCTGACCAGCTGGGAGGAGAATGAACTTATAGCTGGGTTTGAAAGAGCAGCGTGAAAAGCTTACGTGAAGCCTTCTAGACCTGAGAGGTGTGGAAGGCCCTGCTGGACCCACACTCATGCAGGATAGGGCCTTCTACCTCAGAGAAGTTCCCAAGGGTTTCAGTAAAGTGAGGTTTGATCCCCAAGAGGTGCAGAAGACAGCAGAGGAAGTAATTCTCTAGGAGCACTGAAAGGTTATAGGAAGGTCCAACAAATATTCATAGTACTGGCTGTTTCTTTAATACCTAAATGTCACACATGTATTAAGAAGTATTCTGCATCTGTGGTCACACAGATTTACATTTTCTGCCATCAGCAGCTCCAGTGTATGAGTTTTCAGCTGGTAAGTGTGTCTAAGTGGTGAAATGGTATTGCTAAAACATATCAACTTGTTGGTACTTGCAGTTTAGGGAATTGTAAGAAAGGTTGCTGTCTGGGGAGATGTCCACAGCTCCTCCTAACTCTCAGTAGTAATTTAGGTGGGGTTGAAAATACTACTCCATCCTTTGAAATGGTGGGTAGAACAAAACAAAGAAAGCATAATAGCCTTCATTTTAAGTTTGATGGCTGATTTTGACACACTGGCTCTTAGGTGACCATCCCTGTCTGTGACGGCATGACAGATACCATCTGTCCCAGAAATGGTACCTGTGCACCAAGGCAACTCCACAGGCTTTGATGAGTTTTTTGTTCTGCAACGATTGTCAGGCCACAGAAGACCACTGAGCAAGAGAGCCTGCCTTCAGGGAATAAACCCACCTGTACCTTACACTACACTGCTTTCTCTTGCTTCCAGCTGACCACAATCCTCTGCTAAATATTGTCGCTTAGAAGTTCAATACATAGGAGAAGAAAAACACCCTAATATTTCTGTATCACAGAATTGAATTATAATGTTACTAAATAAGATATATTGTTGTCTACTGCATGAAGTCAGTCTCTTTCCTTTTTTTATTCTTTTCTGCCCCTGCTTCTCTTTTTCCTTTCCGTTTTCCACGTTTAGCTGCCTATTTCCTTATCTTGAGTAAATGAATATTCCAATTTACTGTGAACCAGCTAATACCCCAAACAAATTTGGATAAAGTCCAGTGTTAATTCCCAATACAGGTTTTCCCTTTTGATCTGCTCCACAGGGATAGTTACTAAGAAAAGAAAAAGGAAGATAGCGTTCACTAGTTCTTTCTGGATGATGCAAATCACTGCAAAAATTAAAGGCTGACTGTGATGTGGCTTTTCCCACATTTCTCAAACTTTCACAAGCAGCTACATAGCAAATAGCTGCTCTAACATCAGTGAGAGAGTTTTTTGCTATTTCTTTTGCATGTTTGATAAAAACAACATGGTTTGGTGAACTATATGGTTACGCCACCACTATACAAAGTTTCTTACACACCAAGAAAATTAATATCAGAATCCAGGAACTTACTTTGGAAGTTAGAACTTGGTTTCCAAATCACCTTTTTTCCACACATAGTTTGATTTATGTCCCATTTGACACCAGTTTGGGAAAAGTTTCTAACTGCCTTCACCGCATGCTGTCTCACACGTGACAGCCCCTCTCCTCCCCCAAATACCACAACTCTGCAGCACTCATTTGAAGCTATGGCTTGCTGCAAAGGCTTGCAGACTGCTGAACAACCTGTTCTACCTACTTACCTTCTCATGTAGTGAGACTAGATAGACTCAGCTGCACCTACTGAACTTGCAGCTGGCATGGGCTCTCTGAGCACGTTAGCTGAGTTAAAAGAACCGCTTCCTAGGTCATGGCACTATGAAAGAGGTGTTGAACATCTCCCTGAAGGTACTAAAACCCCTCTGCCGGGCTCCTCACTGAGAAAAATTTGAGGAACTTCACGCCCTCAAAAATTTACTCAGGATGGTGAAATGGGGTAAGATGTGTACTAGGTGGGTGGCTGTCACAGCACTACGAAACTAGCCGGCTGCAACAAGGCTTTCCCACACAAGGTTCCAAAAGTTCATCTACTGTCTGTGCTGTTTCTTCATCC
>JAVJGI010000001.1:55149984-55179709 GCA_035590275.1 Ibycter americanus
TGTATTCCCCCCCCCCCCCCCCAGTTGAAAAAAGGAGCCATGGTGTGTTAGCTAGAGTCTGCTATTTGGCGGTGGGCGTTTTCTGACTGGGTTTGGGGAAGGGGAGGGTGGAACGAAGAGAGGCAGAAATGACCACCTCATCTCTGTCAGACTGGTGTGGGTAGGGTTGCCCAGTGTGCCAAGGCGTTTGGTGTTGAATCCCTTGGCTTTGTTTCCATGTGACTGTTGTGGTTCATTTCAGTGGGCTAACTGACATATATTGTTGCAACAAAAACAACTCTGGAAATTTTCTTTCAGTTCAGAAGCATAGCTGTAAATATGTAATCTAAACAGGGGAAAAAAAAAAAAAAAAAAAGGACAGCAACTACAGAAGTGTGTTTTCTGTTTATAATTTTCCTGATTCTGAGGAGTTGTTTTCTAAAGTTGTGGTTTGGAAAAAGAAAGTCCTGATTTGGGATCATGCATGTGCAGCGTCTGTCTTCTGCCAGTGTTCGGATCAATTAAAGATAGCCAAGAAAATAAACTGTTTTCACAGAAGAAATTACGCTGGCAAGAAAAAGGAGGTGTCAGAATCACTGAGTCATAAAGGTGACTCTCGCCTGAGTTGAAAGAAATTGTATAAAAGCTTAGGCTAACATCCTACCCCTCCCAAAACCAATTTTTATTTCGACAAGGGAGCCTTCAGTTTTGGACTAACATGAAAAAACCTCATAAATCAACAAAGTTCAAGCGACTCAAATAATCCTTTATTAGAAACAGCTTGCCTCTTCTAAAGAGAAGCAAAAGCACCCTCTTAACATTTTAATTATGAACATGCAGTCTTCAGTCTTGTGGGGGCCTTATTTTCTCCTTCCCTCGGATCAGTGCTGCTCTGCCCATGTCACTCCTCTGCCAAGAGTGCTGGTTCTGTCAAGGTAGGTACTTGTGCCCACTGGAGGTATGGGCTGCAGGCAATGTTATGCTGTTCTCTCAGGATGGCCCAGGCACGTGGCCACTTCTGAAAGTGGAGGTGGTGGCTGTTGCATGGTCGTTCTAGCACAGGCGGCTGTTGTGCTACAGTTCCTGGCATCCAGAGCCTCTTAGATTGGCACAGCACAGCTGAGGGGTTAGATACTCCCTATGAGGAGCGTAAAGGGGAAGAGGGTGTTAAAAATAAAGCTGGTGAAGCGGCAAAGTAATTTTGCCTCCCTCACTTATCTTTCAATGATTATTTTCTCCAGTGAAGCAGTCCTCAGTTAGATTTGCAGACGTTTAATTGGTATGGGTGGTCTTCAAAGACACAGATCAAACTGGATTTATTCCAGTCTCATATATGAAGGATGCACTGCAGTTGGTGGTAGAGGCTTCTTGGAGTATCCTAAACAGAAGGATCTGTGTTTTCATTTAAAAATGTATCTCAGTAATAAATGCTTTGCTACTTCATTCCTTTCCCTCATTTTGCTTCTTGTTAGTAGCTTCAGGGGAGAAAGTAAGCAAAGCTGTTGTAGTTAGCTGTGGGATAACTTATGAAAATTCACAGGGCTAGCTCTGAGGTGACATTCCAGTAAGATTTAATAGAAAACTTGCCTACCAGTGCTTGTGGGATTTTATCCATTAATTTCCATTCATTGTAGTTTGCTAGTGTCTCTAATGTAGCACTGCTGAATGATAGCTTTAATTCTTTTTTTTTTTTTTTTTTTTTTTTTTAATTTCAACCAATACTTTTAAGTGCGTATTCTGGTTATAGGCAGATCTGATTATTTGTGTTTTTTCCGCCCCCGTCAATATTTGTTAGTTTTTCAGTGCGGTGCTTAATTCTCCAGTGCCATACTGGCTTTTCTTTTTCATTTTAGAATTGTGTGGAGAAAACTTGCATTTCAGCTTCCCACAATAAGGGCCCTGAAATCAACAGATCAAAGCCAGAGCAGGCTTCTTGGAAGTGGTGCAATCTCAAACTGTGTTGAAAGCTTTTGTTTTCTGCCTTTTTCCTGTCTTTTGGTATCTCCCAAGAGAAGGAAGAGCGTAAGGGGGAATCTCTGTATAGGGAAAGGGGAGTATCCCGTTGCTGTATGCTTGGGGTATAGGGCTATGTGACCGGGAGGAGTTGACTTCCAGAAGTAGCAATGGGTGGCAGCCTTTGTACAGGATGAGGAGCTCCAGTATGAACCATCAAAGTGGCAGTTTCCCATGGCTTGAACTGGGCTCCAGTACACCCAGGAAATTGGTGCTGTTGGAAAACGTGCTGGTGTAGAAAGAGCTGTCAGTGTTAGTTACAGGCAGTGAACATTTTTCCAGTACGTGCAACCTCAGCCAAGCTGAAGTTTTCTTTGTAGGACTGAGAGGGAAGAGATGGGCATCTTATATGCAAAAAAAGTATGGAGAGAGCAAAACAAAAGTTCCTGTTTCTGTGTTTGGTGGGGAGTGAGAGTGCTTTAGACTTAGAACTGCAAGGGCATGCAAGGTGTGAGCAGTTGCTGAAGGAGATCTGATAGAGTCAGCACAGCTGAGATGCCTGTGCATGTCAAAAACTCTTGTTGGTACTCTCTGTTGAGGAAAAGCTTTAATTTTTTCAACAAAAAGCAGTTTAGAAAAATGGCTCTTGTACAATGTAGAAAGCCTCTGGCAAGGGGAAAAGGTTACTCCAAATGTGTACAGTCGTGTCTCTTGTTGTCTGGAGGGGTATCATACCATATTTCCTTAGGACAACAGCATGAGACAAAAGGAGCTGCTGTCTGATGATTCCTCCACAATCAATTGCATTTATGGATTGCTATGAAAATACCTTTTAAATGACTGAGGTCGAAGCTGTGAGTGTTGGCCTGCTCCTCAGAGCTCTGATTTTTCCCTGCCAGAAGTCTAATGAGGCTGTTGGAGGGAAAGAGCGCCTTTGGGAATTTCTAGAGTGTGGTAATGATACAGCTCTTTCGCTCCCAGTGCAGTGACAGGTTATTTGGACTAATACAAGTAGGAGAATTACAACTTTGTTCTTGCTAATAAAGCAGGATGGTTCTTTCTTGCTCATTAACAGCCCATGTGACTTCAAATCTGACTTTTGACTGGAGGACTCTGAACTATTTACTTGCTGTTTGTGTGGGCAAGGTTGGGGGATTTTGTTGTCTGTAAATGACTGCTCAGTAATCCATCTGTTGATGCAGAGCAGTATAGGTGGCAAAAGCCACTGGCTTGATTGATCTGTCACATGGATGCTGCCAGCTGTCTGCATCCTATGTGCCCTAAGTGCTTTAAATATCGTTATGTAGGATAATAGTTATCACAAGCTCCCTTGAATAGATTTTGTGTAATTGGTCATCCATCCTCCTTGTATCTTTGTATCCTAGTGCATGTAGCTTCAAGGTGGTTTTTTTCCTAAACTTGTAGAGGAAACAAAAAGTTTAAGAAATTTAGTTGCCAGAAGGGAAGAGATGGGGAGGAACAGAGTCTAGATAAAGAGCTTCAAGAGAATGCATCCTGTAACAGGCACTTCAGAGAATATAAGCTGGATCAGGCATTTCTAATCCACTGTAAAATCTTGTTTTCCTCTGGGAAGTCCTGGCTGGAGTGAGGACTTCAGGCCTGATCATGTTGCAGGGAAGATGCAGCTCTTTCTACTGGAAATATAGGATAGCAATTCTGACTATAGTAAGCTGCTCAGCAGAGCTCAATAGAGCTTCTCTGGTACATTGTTTCTTGAAGTTGTTTCTTCAACAGTTCTTCTGTGCTAGGATTTAGTATTCCTTTCCAGCTCAATGGAAGATGAGAAGCACTGAGTACAGACAGGTACTGATTTCCCAGATCTTCTCTCTGGAAGAGTTTTGAACTCAACTCTCAAGTTCATTCCAGAGTTATGCTGCTCTGTTTCTGAAAAGAACAGTTGCTGCTTTCCTTCGCTGCTTCTGTCCTCCTTCATAAGACCCATTTTTAAGGTAGAAGGTCATGGTGACAGATTTTAAACTGTGGTGTCAGCTCCTGCTCTTTGCTTTGAGGTTGTGCTGAACGTATTGCTTTCCAGCTCTAGGCAGTTGTTCCTCCAGTCAACTTGAACAGCATTTCATCCTGATAGCTGTTTTGCTGACATTATTCCCAGTTAGTTATTCATTGGGATTAAGGGCTTTCTGCAGCCAGAACTCTTTGCAGGGAGTGTGCTGTCATTTGGCAGACCCATTAAACCAGTAATTCTACAGTGCTTAAAATTTTTAATTTGCCCTGCATCCTTCATATTTGGAGTTCCAGCTTATTTGCTGTGTGGGCGAAGTGTAAAGACTTACCATAAATACTCTTCTTTTTCTACCTTTTCCCCTTCCCTGCAATATTTTCAAGCCAAAACCTTACCAGCCAGACTTTGCTCAGCTTTGCTTGTTCTTGAGGCATCAGATACTATGTGTGTGCTTGAGGCTCTGTATACAACTGTTCTTGAAAACTTAGTGAAGTCCATAAGCAACAAGAAGGTCACTCTTAGCATGTGTTTGTGTTCTTCACTCCCAGGAGATGATTACTGTAGTTTCCACATTTGGTCACACAGGTAGAATGGTCCTGGGAAGAGTTCTTGTAATGGTGGGTGATGATAGCGCTGGTGCTTGTGCCTTCTGCCAGTGCTGATAGCATAGGTGGTGTCCCTCCAACCTGATGTCCTCCTTTCTTGTGGAGGTGGCAACAGGCAGTTCTTGCCAGCACTGTTGGGCTGGGTGTAGCTAGAGGAGAGTACTTTGTGGTTTTGGGACACTTGGTGCTTGAATGGCCATTCCTCTCACTTCTCTGTTTTTTGGCAGCTACCTGGAAGTAACTTGTGTCATGGTTTGGGAGGTCCTGTTTTAAGCTAATGTGCGAGCATTCCTCCTGTAATTAGAATAAAGAATCAGTTCTAGTTTGAATCTGCAGCTTAGTTTTTCCTGGCGCTGGTCCAAGCTGGATGGAGAAGCTTTGTTTCCTTGTGCAGGTTGTTTTGCTTCCGATAAGCAGGTAAAAGGAAGGACTCTGGGGTGTGTGCTCTTGTAACATCTGTTTCTCACTGGCCTTGGATCTCTTGCCTGATGAAGAGAATGTTAAGCATATGTGTTGGTCTCTCATGGTCTGCATCTGCCTTTAGCTCTAGTGACACCTATTCACATGTGTCTATAATGTTCAGTGCAGTTCTAGAAAGAATTGTGATAACCCCTTGATTT
Source organism: Ibycter americanus (assembly GCA_035590275.1). Classification (NCBI taxonomy): domain Eukaryota; kingdom Metazoa; phylum Chordata; class Aves; order Falconiformes; family Falconidae; genus Ibycter; species Ibycter americanus. Next base: position 55,155,123 of record JAVJGI010000001.1, read on the forward strand.
TTATCTTAACCAATACCCTTTGCCTAGGCTCATCAATTTGTTCTGATTTATGCTGCTGCCAGAGTGCAGTGAATGAATTTGATATACTTCTGGTGAGCAGTTTTCGTGTGAGCTAAGTATGGGTGCAAAAGGAGAAAAACAAAGGTGGTTTTCATTATTAGAAAGAACAAAGCCATGAATAAAAGGGCAAAAGAACTGATGTCCCTTTCAACAGGAGATAAATTTCCAACACTCTGTTCAGCTGATGTGTGGTGTATTTTTAGACATAACTGACTTTGGTTTAAGACACTATTAATTTCAAATACCAGCCCATTTTATATTTGGAAAAGCAGGTGTGTGTTCATGAGTATGATCTGACACAACAGAATTCTGTCTCTGGAAGGACAGAATAATGTTAACTCCTATTTAAAAAAAAATAATGCTACCATGTCTGTAATCAAATGGTTAATCTTGAAACTGCAGACTATAAAAGCTGACTTGCTTACTTAAATGTCATCAGCAGAAAGATTTACTTGGTAAGTACTGAGAAATAGATTTATTTTTTTTTCAATGGGAGACTCAATTTATACATCCAGCTTTCTCTCAAAGACAAAGATTTTAACTCCCATGTGTTCTGTTTGTACTGTCTTATACTTGGCTATCCCAAGGATAGATTTAAAACCACATTGCAGACCAAGCAGATGATCCAGCTAAGCTTGGTGGAAGTGGGAGTGGAATGTGGCTTTCTGGGCCTTTGTTTTTTGCCTTTAAAATAAAAACTGCCAGCCCTGCCCTACAAACCCAAAGCCCATCAGTACCCAAACGCTCACCCACTTGCTTCCATTTTCATTTTTATAAAGTAGCCTATACAGATTCCTATGTAGTACTTCTATTACCAGTATTGCTTGGAATTTGACAGCCTTTGAAAGTGGTCCAGGGCGGAGTCAAATCTGTAGCTCGAGATGAGCTCTTTATTTAGTCCCTGATTGGGAGAAATGTGTGTATTAAAAGACCATATTTTGTGTATTTCTGTCATTGGTGATGGCATCTCATTTCCTTATTCAGTCTAGATGTCTACTAGTTTTGTTCTCTAGCACTCTGATTTTAGGGTAGGTTTGTAACTTTAGATAGAGTGACTCCTTCTGATTTCTGTGTGGTTGTTGTTACCATAAGATTATATACTTAAATTTTTACAGGAGACTTATAATTTTGCCTTAAAATTTTAGCATGCTAAGAGTAACGTGGCCTTAGTCAGTTTGCTGTCTTTTGTTGTGGCTTTAAGTTAGGGTAGCAGAAATAAATTCCATAAGCCGAATGGGAAAAGAAATTATTTGCATTTCAGTACATTCATGATTATTTTTTTAAATTTATTATGTTGGCTTCTAATACCATGGAGATTGGTTGGTGTAATATTGCAGAAAGCTGAGGAAGGCTCAGTGTATTCCTCTAAGAATACCTGACTTTCTACACCAATAGAGCTTTCATGTATACAGTATAAGAAAATCCAGCTTCACGCCCTCATAAGCAGCAGAGCTCATAAGAAGACAAGTGAATACTAATACAAATGATAGTTCCCTGTATATATAGGATATCTCTGGGCTAATGCTAGAGTTCTAGCATCCACTAAAGCCTGGCCAAGCTGTCTGACTTCAGGACAGCACAAGAAAACTTCTTCCATTGGACTTAATGTTTTTCCCGTTATTATTTTTCATTTGAGTATATACTTTGTCTGTCCATTCACTCTTTTGGCACTTCATCTCCTGGCCTGTGCTTGCAGCATTTGTTAGACTGAATTGCATGTACAAAACTTAAAAATGTTAAATTACCAAAAGGTGTGCTGTATTCTCTCTTTACTTACACAGTACCCAGCATCTTAGAACCTAATCTCCCTAAAGACTGCTGTATGCAAGTGAAATAAGAATTTTCTGAATAATTACATGTGTTTCTGTCTCCTGTCTTGGAGAACGTGATGAAATTTGCAAGGTCAGGCCTGCTAAAATAATACAATAGTGTTGTCTTTGCAAGCTCAATTCTCCTTCATGGGCATGCATATTAAATACATGGTCACTGCTGTGTTTCTTCTGAGTATCTCTTTAGTGCACAGAATGAATAGTGCAGCTCTTAATGAACAGCTATTCAGTGTTTCACTTTCTCCTTACTGTTCAACATGCAGTCCTGTGCCATGTTTATTATGTGCTATTCAAACCAAATCCCAAGGACAGAATTACTTTCTCAGACTTTTGTGGTGCTCATCACTAAAGTATCTTTGCAAAAAAGTTCTTTGCAAACATGATTCTTATTTCATGCCATCAGAGTAAGTACCAGGACTGTGGTACGGAGAAAATAGATTTAAGGCTGTATGCTAATTTGAGACTTTCAAGACCTTGTATTCTTTGCTGTGTACTTAGCATTCTGTAGCATTATAGAGGCGCAGCTATGGCTCGCTTCCATGCACTGGGATGCCAGGCACTCATAGCAAATGAGCAACGTGTGACTAGTAATCAGCTATCAAAAGCCTGATATAAATGACTTGACTAGTAACACAACTGAGTACAGTGGCACAAGCCAGGAGAGTATTCAAATCTCAGAGCAAGCCATATAGTTGGCTGAAATATAAGGTCATCTTTTCAACTCCCTGCAATTCTTTCCTACTTCTGCTGCCTACGTGCAAATTATACAGGCAAGGAAACATAACTGTCCTTGCCTGAACTGTTTCTCTCTAAGGCTTTCAATCTTAGTCTCCTGTGATGTGAGTGACCTAATGAATTTTTCTTGTTTTAATACTAGTTCTTTGTTCTTTATCATTCTCAGGCAGTTTCCTTTTCTCCTGTCTTCTCACTTCCATTGCTCTCATACCTCACTGGGCTGTGTGCTTTAAAGTTGGCACCAACCTAAGTGAGAGAGCAGTGTGGGTGCTGCTGAATCACAAGGTTTGGTATTGTGTGCCACCTTTCACTTGTTCTAGCAGGCAAGAAGCAGGGCTGAAATGCCCTTAGCTAGGCAACTTTTTTTATCTTACCAGGATACAGTGCTAGTGACATTTCCTTGCTAATAGATAATAAACTGCTGTAATTATTAGTACTCTTCTGACTAGTGCAGACCTTCTGTGTTCACCTCCCTGGATAAAGCTGATCAAAAACCTTTTCCAGCATAAATTTTCTGGCTTATTATACACATTCCAACTGGAATATAACATTTTTGTCATGCTTATAATCACTTCTTGGAAATAAGAAGTCATGATGAATTAGGAGTCTATACATTAGGAGTTTTGAAATGACCTGTGGTAGGAGAGAGGGCTGGGCAGGCTAGTCGGTAACATCTGTCCTGTTGTGTGGAGTGTCTGTTTCTTGGTATTCAGGTTGTCTGAATTCTTTGGCTGAAATTCAGCATGTGGAGGTTAATAGATCAAAATTTGTCTGTCATAAAGGCTGTGGAAGCTTACTTTGTCGGTTTGTCTTGGTAGTAGATCTGCTTGCTATCACTATGCTATTCTAAATATGCTTTATCTCAATAACATCTTCACTAACTTCTGTAATTAGAATGAAAAGTCAAACTGAAATGATTCATTTAATACCCACAACACTCATTATTATCATACAATGGTATTTATTTGGAACTCTCTAAAATCTAAGTCTTGTGGCAGTTTTGAAGTAGGGATCTATTTTTTAGGTTAAAAAAATCTACAAATTTCACTTTCCTCTTTTGAACAAACTACAAGGCATAAAAACTCCCTAAGGCTGTTAGGTGCATTTAAGAAGACTAGATGCCTGTCATTTTTTTGTAATGGTGAAAGGAGAAATTAAAGAATTTCTCTGTAATAAAGGAAGTTTCTCTGTGATGAAGGATCCATAATTTTACTTCATGATCTTTAAGATCCCTTCCAACCCAAATCATTGTATGATTCTATGATCCTTGGTAATTGATAAATCTCTGGTGAGACCCACAGTACAGCAATGTTTTGAGCTTAGTGTGCTAAATGTTCACAGGTAGTGGGCATTTGACAAAATAAAGGATCTGTAAAGGAATGTTGTGCAAGACGTAGGATAATCTAAACAAATATAGTTGGCTTTTTTACTTTGCTGTACCCATAGGCCTTTGGGCCTGTATGAGTCCTGTCGCAACCCAGAACATCCAGTGCAGTTGTAGGGACAACACAGTCTCAACATATAACCCTTCAATTGTAAAATATGCTGAGTATTTTTGAGGCAAATTCTTGATAAGCTCAGGTTCTACTAGCTGGTTATTCTTTGTGATGCTGGGAGACTTAAAGAGAAGGTGCACGTCAGGGGTGCACACAGGCACATCAGCCATGCATTTAAAGTGGTCACGTTTCCCTGTAGCTAATTCTTGGAAGGCTCTGGGGACAGCAGAGTGCTAATTTCACATCCAGGTAGAAGGGAAATTTCTGGTTCATCTCAGAGAACCATTTGTGCCTTGGAGACCCTTCAGGTTTTGAAAAATTTTGGTTGTTTCCAAAGTACATGGTGACCCTTTAAACGTTATGATAGAAGCTTGGGTTTTGTGGCTGGTTTTGTGCTGCAGCTGTAATGTGAACTGGCTTATCTCAAATAAAGGCTTCAGGGAACTGGAAAACTATATATTTAAGTTGAGTTAAGTTTTAGGATGTCATTGTAAGCCTTCTATTACCACTTTCGTAAGATAAGTGTTGATCAGAAAGGAAACATTATCTGTCTGGCTTTGAAGCACAGGGTCCACATCATATGAGTCTCTTTTGGTGTGTTGGCCTGAGATCATCTCTCGGAACAATAGTTGCACTATGACAGTGGGTAGAAGTAGGGGATAGGCTCCCAAATGGGGACACAGGTAAGCAGAATAAAAGTTTTGGCTGGAACCCTGGGAAAATGCTTGCAGCTAGTGTCTCTTGTGGAAGAGAGGAGAAATTTGAGATTTTAGCACAAGGTAGCTTTGTGCAGGTTTCTGTTGATGGCAAAGAGAATGTGGAAAGTTGCATGGCAGACACTTGATAACCAGGCAACAAGAAAAATACCTTTTTATGTTAAATCCTGTAGGTCCAGGTGGTTTCTGAAAAACTTAGAATACACCCTTTTTCCCAAAGTAGCTGATCTTGACATAAGGGGAGGAACTGGCAGAATGAAGCTGCCTGAAAGGATTTTTGAAGCTGGAGTGTGCCTGTTACACTTACTTGATCTAGACGTTATCTTGTGCAGGCTCTAGAAAAAGTCCCAAATACAGCAAGGACGGTAGTTGTATCCTGCTGGCAAGAGTGTGGTCAGCATATCTGGGGCTTGTTTATTTTTCCCATTCTTTCCTATGTGTGAGCTCCATCGGTTTCCTGATTTCCTCTGAAAATCATTCGCTTCTGTAAATGATGGAAGAAGGGGGCCAGCTAACTCCCTCTGTGCTCTTGGGTGCTCTTGCAGAAAGCGTTACAGAAGACAGGCACAATGTACCAGTCTTTATCTAGTTACCCTAAAATTTGAGAGTTGAGGTTATGGGCAATGGGATATGTTGTTGTAGGCTCATCAATAGATTTTTTCCTGCGATTTCTCTGACTGGGGTTTCACAGCATTTGCCTGAAAGTGTTATGACTCTTCTAAGTACTTTGTGGTTTTGTTTAATGTGGTATTAGAACAACATCGAGTACGTTGAGTAAAAGACTGTGCTTTATTGATATCTCCTACTGTATGGCCATTCAGTTTACCCATTAGATATTACAGAGGACTCAGTTTCTGAATACAAATATAGAATGGGGAGGAAATAAACGAGCAGGCAAATACACATGAAGAAAAGATTTGCAAAGTAACTCTTGGTGACACATTTGAATAAATAAAGTTCATTCAGGACATAGTCACATCTTACTACCTCTTCAAGAGCTTGATGTTTTTTCTTCTAATACTTAAGTAAATGTAGTGAACGAAAATTCTAAAGCTAGAATTCTTAATTGGTTTCGTCAAAAGTAGATTGTTGGCTCACATGAATGAAATATCTGAGCTTTATGTAAACAATTTGCTTGGCATATTAATTTTTGACTGGGGAAAGATGGTAAAAGCTTCAACTAGCTTTTATTCCATCTAGCCATATATGCAATGTTGAATGGGTATAGGTACCAGGACACCTGACCTTTTCATTCCTCCCTCTTAGATTCAAGTAAGAGACCAGTGTTAGAGGAGGTGGAGGCAGCTCATGCCACCTGCTCTAGGCTGGCCCTTAGCTCTAGCCAAAAGACCACTCATCTCTCTGAGGGCTGACCTCAGAGCTGGACTTTGCTATGAGGTGAGGCTGTCTAAGCACAGCATTCTTTTCCATAGTGCTTGGCTGGCATGCTGGGAAATGGCTTGTTTGTGGATTTTCTTTTTTAATTGTGAGGATTTAACTCTCTGTAGCACAGATCTCCTAATCATTGCTGAACCTGGGAACAGGCTTAGCTATTGATGTGGGCATCTGCCAGATTTCTAACCTAACTCTTGGCTTTCAAATGATCCTCAGGTGCTGAGGCATGGCATGTTTAAAAGCCTTGATCCTTCAGTAAGGTTAACTTTTGCTGTTCACAGCTCTTCCACCCAAGCCACTGAGCAGTATTTTCCCCTTACTTTTCTCCTGCTGTTATTTTCATTATGTTGGTTTCTTGGCCTTGCAGCTGTAACCCCTGAGAGAATTATTAGGCAGGTTCCCCTGGGAGGTAATTCTCCCTGGTGTGATGGTCACCCCTCTTTCCCTTCTTTTCTCTATCTCTTGCTGTGTAGTTGTTTTAGCTCATATTAGAGACAAATGAGCTAGTGCACAGCAAAGCAGATGAGTCATTTGATTACTTGTAACTATTATCCTATGGTATATATACACAGAATCTTAACAGCTGATCAGTGTGAAACACTTCTACCTAATTAACATTCTCCAGTCAGCTCTAATAGCATCGTATATGGGAACAATTGTACTCCTCCAACGTTCGAGTGCAAAATCTGCCTCTGTTTGGGCAGCTGTGCAGGTAAATGGGCACTGTCTCCAGCTGGACTTAGGAATGGGCCTTTTGAACTTGGAGGTCTGAAAAAAGACAGATTATTGTTAGTCAGCTCTGCTGCCCAGAAAATGTTCTGTAATAAATGGTGACGTGAGTACCTTCACTGAAGCACCTTGCCTGTTAGTTTGGTGACAAGACTCATCCAGCTTGTGTCACTGATGCAACTCGATAGGGAATACTCCAGAAGGGGAAGGCTGTATCAAGAGCACAGCTTGACTGACGCCTGTGGCCATCTTTAAGCATGCCATTCCTTTTCTAAAACACACACTGAAACCAAATATCGCTGACATGTTCAACTGCTCCTGGAATTCCCTCCTCCTCCCTCTCCCCCGTGGATCCTGGTGCCCTCCCTCCCCTTGTCTCACCCAAATGGTTTGCTGGCCTCAAAGACTACTCCTAACCTGGTGTCAACCACTCTTCCTGGCCATGAGACTTGCAGTGTTTCCCCTCTGTTTTTAAGTGCTTTCCCTGCTCTGCCAGCAGAAGAGATGCCATGGAGATGACTTGCTGTGGTAGGTACCTTTTTAGCCCAGCCAAGACCCATTCTAGCAATGGGCTGACCCACTCAAATGCTGAGCAGGCCCTGTAACAGCCTTTAGGCAGGGCTTTATTAGGGAAAAAGTGTCAGCTGGAAATGTCATAGATCAAAATACACCAGAATGTGGATTTAATGTCCATTTCATTGCAGCTAATACATGGGTAGATTGTTACAGCTGCCATAGCTCCATCCATCAAGGAGAGAATATGGTGGACGTGAGTATTGTCCAAGCCTCTAGCTTTCTCAGGGGCAGCGGGCTCGAAGAAAGGATGTATAAATTTTGTATTTTTAAAGTGTTGTTGTGTTTAAGTTAAGCCAGAAAAATGGCATGTCGTTGCTGTTCTGAGCTATGAGGGGAATGCTGTGCCACGGTGGCTGTCTGGTTAAAAGCAGGGTGGCTGCTCTTAAACATGCTGTCAAGCAATGCTTCACCCCAGCCTCCCAGTGCCTCAGGTCAACTTCAGACCGCAGCTGCAGTGCTCAGCTCTGGTGCAGGACTTCCCGGCTGCTCCTAGGGCCAGAAGTGGGCTCTCATGGTTTTTCTGTTTAGTTCAAAGATGAGAAAAAAATTAGCTGGCTGAGGCAAAACAAACAAAACCAGAACTGAAAGGTCTGCAGGATGATATTGATAATATACAGATTTTAAGGAAAACCTAGTTTGTAGGCTACAGCTTTGTCTTCACAAATACTTTCTTTCAGAGAAGCCAAAGACAGCTGTGTTCTTTTCTTCTGTACATCAGTCATTTAGAGGTGATATATGTTCAGGGAATCAAATTTTGCAATTAAGTGAGCTCCTGTAAGGGGCTCAGCAGATGCTCTGCAGGGTCAGAGCATTTTGAAATTCTCAGGTTTGGTTATGGGTGGGGTTTTTTTCCCCATTTTCTTAATTCTTCTCCCCAACCCCTTCTAGAAGCTGTGTTTGTGTGTGGCTTTTTCTTTTTTTTTCTTTCATTTCTCTCATTTTCCCGGCTTAAGGGGCAGTTATGAAACTCTGTGTTTCTGGGTGTTCTTATTTGCAGTTGATGTGTGCTTCATTTTCATCACCAAAAGGGAAAGAAAAGGGTTAAGGCTCCCATAGCAGTTTGCCTAAACTTATTGCAGGGAAAAAAACCAAACAGCTTTGCTTGTATTTGAATTTTTATGGGTAAAAGTATCTTAGATTTCTTTTGATTGCCTGTTGCTTGCTGGAATGTATATATATTCATTAAACTATCTTGACAGTCCTGGGGAGGGCAGCTGAGGTAGTCCTGCCTTGTGCCACGTCCAGTGGCATGTTCTTGTTGTGACATTGCTTACAGCTGCTGGGCTGAGCTGTCTCAATTAGTTGTGGAATTAATCTGGTAGCAGAGGGCATTGTCTGTCTTTTGCTAGGGAGGTCTTTGAAATAGTTCAGGTCTAGAGCTTCTGACTATCATTTTTTTCCTGTCCTCTATCCTTAAGCTTTTGCATCACGTCCAAATGGCTTCTTCCTTTTGGACAAATTTAGGAACTGCTATCATGTTGCTTGTAGCTTGTGGCATGCAGTAGGACTGGGAACAAATGTCTGTGCAATGATATATTTGATGCCATTTGATCTATGGAATGCCACACTCCACCCCCATCCCACAATTTTTTTTCTCTGTTTCTAAACCCCCTCACTCCTATGGAGCTGCCTGGTGGTTTAAGATTCTGCCAGCTCTTAAGAACAACAAAATCATACATATGTTGTACCAAAAGATTGAGATAATGAAAATTTTCTATTTGCAGAACGTGACACTGAAGCCTTTATTACAAAAAAATGAACTCCTTCAAAAATTCAAAAAGTCTGGTTATAAATCAGGCTTTTGGAGCAAAGTGGCATTCTTGGTGGGCATCTGTGTTGAGTCTGTGATGTGAAAAACCACTACGGAACTGCAGTTACTTAAACCTTTCTGCACTATGCTGGCTTGCTTCTTGTGGGGTGTTGAAAGCTTTCGTTGCTATGCAGTTTCTCCCTCCGTGGCTGATGTTATGATCCTTCTGCTTTCTAACTCTTGTTACTTAAGCAAGGGGGAAATGAAAGCTCTTGTTCACAGATCTACTGTACCAAGAATTCATTTTAGCAAGGGGTGTCTCTGGGTGGTGTTTGGTTTTTTTTGTTTTGTTTTTTCCGCTTGTTCCCCTTTTTCCTGGCTGTTCAGTATTAGCAATATTTTGGAAGAGTGTTTCTAACTTACGGTTGCAGGCAATGCAGGTGTCAGCAGTCTCACACAAGAGCTGTCACTGATTAATTTAAAAAATAGTAGTAACCTGATTTCAAAAGTGTGGTTTTCCCACTAAGCTTTACATGGCTTATCAATAAAGGGATGTTCCTAGTGGCAGAATTATACTACATTTTTTTCAAACCAGAATGTTAATGCATTTGCATTATTAATGAAGGTTGGATGGGCTTTGGGACAGCCTCGTTGCTGCTGAAGTTTCTCCTTTTTTAAAGCTGAAGGTTGTTGGATTTATTAAACAGATGCTACCTGGCAACCTTGCTCTTGGCATTTACCTGCATTTGCAGCAGTAAGGAGGTGATCCAGCTCATGCACGGCACCTGTAGGCAGTGCCGTGTCCCTCACATTGTCCGTTGCCTCACGCTGAGCATGGTGACTTCTGTTCTGTATTACAGTGATCAAAGATGCAGCAGTAAACCAGCAGCAGGTCGAGGGTGGTTGCATTTGGAAAGTGAGTGTGTGTGCTAACTCAGAGGAAGGTTTGAGTCAGAACAAAGACTGCTCACAGGTCTTCAAGGGAAGCAGACCTTGGGAACTGCATGGAAAGTAACAATTCTTCTTCAGAGACATGTCCTCTGTGAAATGCGGACAGAAGACGTGATTTGGGAATGCATGTTCTGCAAATGGTTCCTGTGAATCCTTCTGGATTATTTGGTTGGTTTTTATTTTTTAATGCTCAGCTCCTGTTCGTGTTCCAGTCTGGTCCTACCATGAATGGTCTCTTGCAGTGCACTGTGCAATCTCTCACTGGGGAAAGGGCAGCCAAACAATAAACAGTAGATTTATGTTTGGTCTCTGACTGTAAATTAAAAATCTTTTAAGTTGGAGTAGTGCTGAGGTTTGACTTTCCGTAAGTCATATCTTTTGCCAGCTTTTCTGGCCAGATACAACACAATGGTTTAAAACCTCTGGAACAGAATTTGGAGGCCTTATGTACTTGGACACTTCAGTTGTTAGTGGCTGCTATGAAATGCCATCATCAGATTTATGCTGGTGTATTAGTTTTTGCTCAGCCCTACAGGTCAGAGCACACATTGTCAGGAAGGGTCCCAGGTTTAGGGGACGGGAAATTACACCGGACAGGAAAAATGGCACTGCTGATAAAGGCGTGATTTCAGCCTTTATCTCAGTGGTCAGTAGGTCATGGTTGTCAAGCATCAGGATTGGAAAGGTAGCTTTTGGTTTGTGTTGAATGATGTTATGATAAAGGACCTGGACAAGAATATCCCATTTAGGCTAGCCAAGCAAAATGGCTTCTGTGCTGAGTTAATTTGAGTACTTTGTGTGAGAACTTTTCAAGTGGAGGGTTAAAATTGCCCACTTCTTTTTCCTTACTATTTCACCCTTACTATATCACCCTTATTTACACACTTTTAAAATATCTATAGTACAGTAAGTACATACAAATGTATAGATTTTTTGTTCCTGTTCCCTGTTTGTAATATTGATTAGCATCTTCAAACAATAAAAGGTAATAAAGGTCAAAGACATTATTTTTATTGTGCTAAAGAGAATACTGTTATATGGAAAAAAAACCCTGTAACAGCAAGATAACATTTCTGTCTTAGATGATCTCTGTCTGAAGATAAATTACTAACAGTGTGTAAAGAGGCCAATATTAGGAATTATTCAGTTTCCAGCAGCTTTACAAAGTTTCTCCTTCAGTATTTTAAGTATTCCATATGGAATTATATCTGTACGTGATATTGTAAACCGTTTGGGAAAATACAAAAGAAAACACATTGGCAAATGACTAGAATAATCACCTGGTGCTCAGAATTTCATATACACTGATGATTTGTGGTAGTTGTAGTTATAGTCCTAAAAGACTTATATGAGGCATGAAAAGATCTAGAGGAGGAGTGTTGTTCTGCCAGGAAAATTTTAATAATTAAAGCTATTTCACAAGACCAAACGACTGAGGAAATGTTTGCATGAAGATTGTTTTTTGCCTGTAGAGTTCTAGTAGCTTTGAAAATGTCTGCCATTCCTTATTTTGTTTCATTTATAAATTCCCTCCCAAGTAGTTTATGGTGTTCATTAAAATTAATCTTGGGTTTGACCTGGCATAGAAGCTCTCTATGAAGAACTGCAAATGTGGAATACACAGTTAATGTAAGAAACAACTAGCAAAGATGTGCATAGATATCCATAGATACAGGGTACTGGTTTTGTAGAATAGTATTATTTGCCTTTTAAATCACACCCCACCCCACCCCACTTACAACAAAATTATGTAAAATACCACTTGTATACTTTGTTTAAACCCTTCTTCAGACCTGCAGGTGCTGCTTCAAAACCAGAACTGAGTCAGAAATGCAAAATTCTGTTAAGTGTATGTAGAGCTAGGTGAGCTCTCTGACCTTCTACTCACTATTAAATTACATTATGTAGAGGCTGACTATTAAGGAGGAGTCCTCCCTTTTATATGACCTGTGAAGAAATGACACTGGCTGTGTTTTTCAGTTAATCTACCAAAACTCTTTTGTAAGAATTGTAGATAAGATGCTTTCACCATCAAGGTTGGGATGGAAGTTAAAGATGGTCTCCAACTTGCAGGTTGCCTGTGATCAAAATAGTTATTTCTTTTGCAGTCTGATGTTAAAGGCAATGTTTATAGGTAATGTTTTGATTTAACAGTTCCTTGAGTTAGCATGACTTAATGTCTCTGGTGGAGCTTTGTGTAGAGCAGAGTCCTGCCAGGTGGATTGGAGCTGGGAACTACTGTCTTCATCAGGTCCTTGAGGTACCTACCTCTTGAACTTGAATTGGCCCATTACATGACATAGAATTCAATGAATGGAGAATGCAGAGAGTACTTTGGAGCTTTTTCTAGGCCTTAACATTCCAAAGTATATGGCTGGCCTCCCTCACTCCCCACACCTGTTTGGTTATTATAGTCACAGCTCTATGTAAAGAATCAAATCTCCTTGCTAATTGCAGCTCTGCATCTAGTTAATTAAACTGAACATAGCATCACACTTGTCTTCACTGAAGGCTTGAATAATAGACCTGAACTTCCTTGGAGTTGTTTCTCAAGAAGCTGGTATGATATCAGTTGGTAATTCCTACTAAAAACACCTGTCGTCTTGTACACTTCATACTAACTGGTTTCAGTCTCTAAACCAAACCTCTACCAACGCTTCAGTTGAAGTGTGAAACAGTCTTGGTATGTAGTAACTAATTTTTGCAGCTTGGGTCCTCCTTTTGGGAGGAAAAATTCTCCCTCAAATTCTTTCTGTCTCTTTCACACTTTGGTACAGGTTGTAAAGACATTTCATGCGTCTACTGTGTAGGATTTCCTCAGTGTAGCTATTGAAAACAGATGTGTGAATATGCACATGGACACTCTCCCATACTTGCATGCAGGCATGTGGAGCCAATGAATTTTGACTGAGCCACAGATGATGCAATAAATCTATATGGCAGGTTTGGGAGTATGCCACTTGTAGATGCACGCATATGGTATGTCCACTTTCCTTTCTGCTTTCTCCTTCTCCAATATTGCTTGTATTGAAACAAAAGGCATATCAGAATGACCCTTGGGAATGCTAGTATGAACGTATTTTTTTAGCTTTGTGACTTTTAAAAAAAGTTTAGAATGATGCTGGCTGGATTTTTTTTTTTTCTTTTTTTCCCTCCAAAATTATGAAAGATGCTGGCTGATTTTCTTCCCATTAACACTGCCTTTCCATAGCATTTCATTATGGTATAGAATGAGACCAATGTGTAAAGTTTTGGGGTGTGTCATTGTTTTGTTTCTGATGTGGAGGACTTCAGGAGAGAAATGCTTGGAATTAATGTTCTCAAAGAGTGGAGTGATCAGAGTTCCGTACAGAAACAAAATCAGCCTTCCTAGAAGTAAAGCTTAAAAATGACATAATATTCTGTATCATTAATTCCTGTCAGGTTCATCCTTTATGCAATGCTCTTACTACAGACAAAATAATTGGTGTCTGTGTTTGAATAGCAAATTATGCTCTCCAGTTGAGCAAGGAGAGGAAAACCAAGCTTCTTTGTTTACTTTCAAGGCATTTGCTTTATAACTTGCTTCGACAGTTCTTCCTAAGCTTGAGTCCGTGTCAGTTGGACATAAGAAGACTTCATTACAAACACACACCCACACCTCCTGAGGAACCTTCATCCTTTAGAAAGCAAGTGAGTGTTACCCTGTGTTCGTATCCCAGGCCCCTTGCCATGTTTAAGTGGCATGGTATCTGTGCTGCTCCCACGCTGTGTGAGTTGTACTCTTCTTTGCCATTAGCATTGCCTCTGGGAAGCAGAGGAAAGAAACTGCAAGCCAAGAAAATACTGATTGAAAATTGACTTGGGACTTAGTTGTGGGTGATGACCATGATGAATGGTTTTGCTATTTGGATATCTTTTAAATTAATTAGTCATACCATATAGGGTCCCTTCTGTAACTCCTGCCCACTGCAGTTAGGTATGAAAAATCCAGCAATACTCATCCCATTAACAAAGTTGTCTCCTTTGAGGTTGCTGAAGTCCTCTAACAGGCAAAGAACAGGTGGGGAATTTATAGTGGGTGTTTGAGCATGAGAGACCACTTTAAGTTCTGCACCTCCACCTTATAAGCTGCAAGATGAACTGGGGTTGTTTAGTCTGGAGAAAAGGAGACTCAGGGGAGACCGTATTGCTCTCTACAACTACCTGAAAGGAAGCTGTAGGCAGGTGGGAGTAGGTCTCTTTTCCCAGGTAACAAGCAACAGGACAAGAGGAAACAGCCTCAAGTTACACCAGGGGAGGTTTAGATTGGATATTAGGAAAAACTTCTTCATTGAAAGGGTTGAAGCAGTGGAATAGGATGCCCAGAGAGGTGGTGGAATCTCCATCCCTGAAAGGGTTCAAAAAACACATAGATGCAGTGCTTAGGGACATGGTTTAATGGTGGACTTGGCAGTCCTTGGTTAGTGGTTGGGCTTGATGATCTTAAAGGTCTTTTCCAACCTAAATGATTCTATGATTCAAAAATTCTAGAAATTGCTCTCTTACTGTGAAGATAGCCTTGATGTAATACCGGAGTTTGGTGCAAACTGGAAGTTTAAAATGGTTTGTATGTAGGAGTGAATGATCTGTAGCTGTTGGAATATTAGTTAGAGAGTGTTTTTAATGTATTTTTCTGATCAATTGGAGTTTTTTCCTCCTGTACCCCAAATCTGATAGTCTGTCAAGTTTTGAATAAACAGGTTTTCAGAGTTGATTTTTTTTAATGGTTATTTCAAAGTAAGACTTTGTGTTATTTATAGTTTGTTGGACTTGAGTCATATTACATAAAACAAGCTGTCTTTTTAGCCTCTAATAAAACACAGTTGGTGATGTTTGGAGTAATGAACATGGTTGAGAAGCTTTAGCAATATAATAAGCCTATATAGATCACCCCCCAGTGCAAATTTGGTCTTGAGCTGACTGAGCAAAACTCTGTTAAATGAATGATTTAGCCACAAAGCCAATAATTTCATAACGTGAACTTTACTCTCTGAAATTGTTTCACCTTTCCCACTTCCTAGATCATGACTGTTGACATACATTCGTGATGACTTCTGGAGAAGGTGTTTGTGGCACCAGATCTAAATAAGTAGCTGAATAAGTGGTTTCAAGTCATGCGATACATCAGGAGGGTAATAAGAACAACTTAATATGCTTTTTGTGAAATTAATATGAGCAAATTAAGATAGATTTAAAGAACACTATCCAGATTTGCTGTCATGGTAGATGGCAGGAAAAAAAAATCTGGCTTGTTGAAAGGTTGACTAACAGCAAACTTTCTGTTGGAGAATATAGAAGACAGGTATACTGGCAAATGGTGCAGGAATCGCTATGACTGTAGGTGAGAACTTTTTTAAGCTAAGTTTTTTAACTGAGAAAACTGTGTAGGTCTTATGAATTCTTTTAATGTCAGTGCAGTGTCTGCTTAGTGTCTAGTGCTAACTAGTGAAGTTTACAAAGAACAAAAACTTCAGTAGGAATTACTCTTGGGGCTGTTACAGCCAGTGTTTGCTGATCATAGCATGTGTAATACTGTAATCATGCTTTGAACAAATGCCTTTTCTAGTGATACAGCAAGGTAGCCCTCTGCCCCACAAGAACCCTGCCCACACACTGCGTGGTCTAATTTTTCTTGTTTCCCTACTGACCTGCAATACTAAAACAAAGACACTCTAAGCTTAATATGACAGGACTAGTCAATAGTGAGAACAGTGCAAAAAGTCTTGCTAAACTGTCTCTACCTTAAATCTTATTAATAGTGTTGACTGCAACATGAGCAACAAATACCTGTCCATTGCTGAAGCTTCATTATTGATTGCTGTGCCTTCTGTGGTGGTTCTGTAGTTAGAGAAAGAAAACCTGAATCCCACTGAATTTCAGGAAGACTTACATATGTATCCATGGCTTGGAGCCTGCACCTGTGGTTTTGGAGCCTGTTTGGACATTCAGATATGGTCAAGTTTTCTCCAGAACAGCTGTTCTTATAAGATTTAGAACAAGAAGAGGAAATCTCCCAAGAACTGCTGATTGTTGTGAAACTCCTTGCCATTTTGGCAGAAAACTTGCTTTAAAAATTAAGGACAGATCCTAAAGTGCTTAGGCGCGTAAGTAACTTTACACACTCGCGTAGCCCTACTGCACTCAGAGGACTTCCATCTCTATGCAGAAAACTGCTGCTGCACTGGAGTGCTTGCAGGCTCAGGCTGGAGTAGTATTCTGTTGATGAGCCTCGTGTTCTTGAAACTTGAGTCCACAGGTGGGAGACTTGCAGGCAGGAGTTTTGAAGTCATGGGAAAGGCAGAGGCTGAAATACAACATAAAACTAGATTTTGAGTGTATTTATGCATATAGAAATGTGGGCATCAGTAGTGTTTATGTCTTAAAATTGGGGATGGAAAAATGAAAGCTAAGTAATGTTAGATGCCTTAAATTATATAGAGCATCAAAGAAAGGCAAGGAATTAGTTTTCTTAGGTGCCTGTAAGTCAATGGAATTCAGCCCCTTAAGTTGAGTTCCTGGTGAAAAACCTTTAAACTTACGTGACAAAGTTGGTTGGTAAGAATCATCATCCTTGCCAAGTGTCAAAATGCAGCCAAGGTAGTCAATACTAAGAAGATGCAACTCCCAGGGATGGCAAAACCCAAGTTCATTATTTTAAATTGCCAGATGACAAAGTAACTGGTAATTGTCCATAAAAATGAGCAAAAGTGGGGAAGTGACTTTTTATGCCAGATGATCATACTCAAATAAGTGCAAAAAGTAGTTTTTGATGGGAACTGAAATGCAATGGGAAGGGCAGTTAGGATGAGGTATCTATGGTGGTGCTGAGAAAGAGGCTTTCTTCTGTTTCTTTTGAAATTGAAAGGGCTAGCCTTTTTCTTTGTAACGTATGCGTAACTTCGTGCAGGGAGAGCTGTCCATACTTGTGTCAGGCTAAATACAGATCCCAAAGAAAAGCAAACCAAGCCAATGATGTGCTGAAGGCATATAATACATACTCTGTTCAGGACATAGGCTGCACATGAATCAAGTTGTAATTGCACTACTAGTTAGTCTGGTGCTTGAGATCATGTGTTTTGTGTAAAACCTCATAAGGGGACGTTCTGTGGTAATTTTTACTGGTGCTGAGATGCTAGAATAGACCAGCTTGGGGTAATTTTACTCTCTTTCTCCTCTTCTTTTTTCTTTTTTTTTTTTAATGAAAGATCCTTCCTCTTCCCCACATAATGTATAGGCACATTTCCAAAACACTGTACTAATGAATGCACTAATTTAACAGCATGTGATCTGTAGTGCTGGATTTGGGAACTTTCTATGCACAGATGGAATTTTTTCTCCCCCACAATGAACAGATGAAGTGAGAGACAAGACAGGCTTCTTGGATTTCCCGAGAGTTTTCACTGGTAAGATGCTAAAGCTTTTCTTTTGTAGGGGTAGCCTGTGCTTTCCTGTCAAACTTCCATGTTTCAGTTTAGAGAAGTCTGTGGTCAGGTCAAGTCTATGACGTGCTTTCAGAGTTCACTTTCTGAATATGTGTGTCTTCCTATTGTTGGTGTTAAAAAAACCCAACACTTCTTAAAATGTGGAATGCTTGCAGCTAAAGCCAACTTGGAGAATTGCTTTGAAATGAGACAGCTTAAGTGCTTAGAGTTGGGAGATGGAGTCAATACTTTTGTGCAACTCCTTGAAGTCATTGCAGGGCTGCTTTAGTCCAAGATATTTAACTTTCCAAGCCAGTGAAATTTACTGCAAGAGTTACAGGTTATTGCTTTGTTTGGCTGCCCTAGTCACATCTGAGTGAGTTAATTTTGTAGAGGTGTCAGCAGAGAATCTCATAGGATGAGGACACTAGATTGATGGATGAGTAGGAATGCTTAACCAGTTTTAATAAGGTGGGGGCTAACCCAAATAGATGGTAGCCAAGGCAGGCAGAGCCTTTTTCAGAGACAGTGCTATGTTAAAACAAAGGGATAAACTTTTACATTAGTACACAGGAACTAGGAGCTAGTGGGAACTGCTGTATATCATTGCTGAAGTTATTCAGCAGATGTGGTTCATTGGGATTTTGCAAGCTTCTTTCCAACATGAATCTGGCTGCTTTGGCTTTTAAAGAATTTTTTTCTTTTGTCTGTGAAAACATGTGGTATCAACTCATTTAAAAAAAAAAAACAGGAAGAAAACCCCAACAAAACCCCCTTTACTGCATATTGCCTTTAGTAAATGGTTACCAACTGTATAAACAATGAAAAATTATATGAAAGTCTCAGTTTGCATATATCTTGGTGTCTTCAAGTCTCTGAGCTTTGAGTTACCCACGTAACAGTCTCAGTTCATGCTATCAGGAAGTCTTGGTCAAACTGAAATTTCACTTTGTTACCTGAGTTAATTTTGTAAAAGGTTACAACATAACTGATTCAAACCGATTTTCTCTGAAACTTGTTCAGTGCTTTTGCATTGTGATAGGGGCAAAACTTTGTTCACACTTGAATCCTGTGTTTTGACTTCAGATGTTTTTTTGAAAGGCATGGCTTGTTTTTCGTAAATAAAGTCTTAAGGTTGACATAGATGTGCTGTGTGCTGATTTTGAATTCGGTAGGACATCCCATTTTTGGGGCACTGTGTGATCTTGGAAGTTATTAAAACCTTCTTGAGCTTTTTTTTATCTGCAATGCACACTTGGTGATTCTTGGTTATATTTTACCTGCAGTGAAGTGGAAGAAAAGCAGGGACCAGCCATCTTCTCATCTGGGTGCAGACTGGGTTGCTGGGCCAGTGACACTTATTGTAGTGTTGGATCTGCTGGATGGAGCAAAAAGAGCAGGTGTTCTCTGGAGTTGTGGGCCAAACGAGTTTTTGTTAGGTAGGGAGAGCTCATCAAGAAAAGGTAAGTATCACTAGCATGCCAAAACCCTTTCCTGGAAAAATTTTACAAAGAGGTTAGTTTTTTGGGATCCATCAGGTTGCATGCATATTGTTGGGAAAGATTTGTGCTTTGGCCATAGAGGGAGCAGAAAGGACACAGAGGCAAAGACCTCATTGATAGCACTCTTGGTTTTAGGATTTTTTTGAGTCACGTTACATTTTCACAGGGGGCAAAACCGGGGAACTGTGTTTTACTGTAAAGTGGATATTTTAGTCTTGTCCTATTAAATCCAAATTAATATGTTCTATTTTGACTTTCCATTGATTTGACCTTAGGCTGTTTGAAGTTGGACAGATGTTGGCATAGCTTTTTTTCTGCCATTTTATAGAAGCCATTGCGTCTATGAGACAGTTATGTTGTTGCATTGCTAGCTGGCCATAAAAATATTTTTAACACCTTTTTTGCTAAATATTGTACATAATTTAATAAACAGAGCTCAGATAGCTCTGAAGTGCTGTATTCAGTGACTTACAGTATTTGAGCTTCAGTGTTTTATTTTTGTCCCTTAAACTGGTGGCTTAGTGACTAGGAGATTACTAACCTTGTTTTCTTCTGAGACCAATTTAGATTTGTCATTTCTGAATGGTATTACATGAATTCCTTAGCTATTAATTATTTTAATTTTCTTGCAGTCTTAATGCATGCGCATGAAGCCTTCTCTTGTGCCATGTGTGCATTTCAGTAATGTAACAAACTCGGGACTTTTTCTTTTTGGTTGGACTAAATGAAAATGAACAGGCAGCTGGCTATGTAATGACATCAGAAAGCCCACATAAGCCAGGAAAATGTTACAGTCGTAGCTAAATTGAAAAGATGGTCTCAGAAAATTCTATTCTGATGGAAGATGCAATCCTTCCACCTAGAAAACTGCAACATTGCTGTTTCTTTTTTCTATCTCAAGCCCTAATAGGCTTAAACTATAGTTGAGAGGGTTTTCAATATCATGTAGCTTAAATAGAGGTTCTCTTTCTCTGTCTGTGTTGTGAATGCTTACTTTGGTCCAAAGGTACAACTGGTTTAATACAACAGAGTGAATGCAGATGATGTTGAGTGGATAAAACACAGTTTGTGAGATGGAGTATCATTAAATATGTTATTTATCTGTCTATCAGTAATTAGTGATAACAGCTGTTGATTATCTCTTGCAAAAATCCTCCATGTGTTTGCACAAGCAGAAACTTTATTCTTGAGTTTGTTTCTTTTTGGAAGCCTTTCCACTCATTTTGATGCCTTTGCATCGATCCCTTCATACCATATTCTCTGGGAGTTTTATGACTGCACATTTATGACTATTTATTATGACTATTTGTGCTTGTAAATGGGTCTGGAAAGTTTCATGAACTGTTTGCTAATACTGCATACTAGAGGTAGTTGTGTGAGATGAGGGATGAAGAACCTCCCTGTGCAGAGATGTTATTGAGGAAAAAATGTGTGAGGGGTGTTACATGTGTTTTGAATAGAATCGTGTCCACATAAATATAGGTGGACCTCCATAGATGTACAGAGCTTTATCACTTGTAATCTATGACCTTAATGACCAACTATTCCTGCATGTGCAGTATTGGAAGGGGAAGGGGAGTATAAATCAAAACTTACTCTGTCCTTAGTGAAAGTATTATTTGTTTCACAAAACAAAGAGCAAGGGCATGTAGAACTTTTATCACATGCTGAGGGCTGTGTAAGGTGTCTGTATTAAAAATATTGCCAGCTCTGCACAATAATTGTGTCAATGCCGGGCTCTGTTGGAATCTAGCTGAATTATTTGGCATCTTACTGATGAGGAGCTTTCCAGTGTTTTCTTCTGTTCTTTCAATGTTGTTTTTTACCTGTTACATTTCTTTTCCTGAGCTGCACCCAAACTGTAGCACTTCTGTGGGCCTGATACAACTCTAACAATGTATGCGTCGGGGGGATAGAAAACAGGGACAATCATGTTATTCCCACAACAATTTTACAAATGCACATCAGATGACTAAAGTTCCTTATTTATTTATTTTTAAGCCTCTTTGGCAAGGATTTATAGGTCTTAGCATTAACAACTATTTTGCCAGGTGTCAGTACAGATTATGTATTCTTGAAATTCTCAGAATTTTTCACTGCTGTCTGTGCAGTCTGCTTTGAACTTCCAGTTGGGCCTTAGGTGTGGAGTGACTTTTAGTGGCAGGAAGGTAGCTTGGAAAATAGTGAAACATTACTTACTACTAAAGATTGTTCCTGTGTAGCTCTCCAAAAGCCCTCTTGGAGGGGTGCATGTGTGTGTTGGGCCCACTTCTTCAAGCTGGAGGACTCAGTGTTGTCGTATTGTGTTTCATACTGAGTATTGTATGCAGTTTCATTTCTCATCTTTGACTCTCATACAGCTCTCTTGCTTGGAGAGTAAGCTCTAAGTACAGCTAGGATTGCCAACGTTTACTTGGGAAAGGTATTGATTGAAAAACAATATTGGCAAACATCTCTTCAGCTGAAGGGTCTGTACTGTAGACTAGCAGAAGAGCAAAGATGAAGCTAATATGGAAAAGGATGTAGTGTGCATGTCTTCTTAGCTAGCAGCAGACTGTCAGAATAAGATGGCTTTGCAGGGAACAGAAGCCTAGGAAGCTGGAATGTGTTGTCTACAAAGGCCAAACCCGAAGCAAATCTACAGCCAACTATCTAAAATGCTGCAGCCTTGTGCAGGCTCTTTGAACCACGGCTGCGTAACCCATGGCAGTATGAGTGTCCAAGCAGAGGAGACAGCCTACTAGGTGATTTCAGAACTCTGCCACTTGAAAAGCCTGAGGAAAGGATTCCTGATAAAAATCTTCTCACAGAAAATGACCTACATATTTTACCCTTCAGGAAAAAAAGAAGTACTTGAACATTAGTCTAGACTTAGTGTGGTTTATTAATGATCTCCAGTTTTTCAGAGGCCTTCTTTCTGTTGTCAAAATCCAAACATTCATTCAGTTTCTCATCAGACAGTCGTATTTTAATACTCAAACAGAACACAAATATACCAGACTTCTTTCACTCTGGCTCCCCAAGAACTATACACTGGCTCTGTTATTTGAGTATTGGACATCTGGACTCTGTTTCCCTTCGTGACAGTCAAATCCTTCTGAAAATTCCATGTATGCCGGAGATTGAGATCCTCAAAATGATAAACAAAGACTATGTTGTCAAATTCCATGACTGCCTCTTTCATTTCTTCCTTTTCCATTTTCTTAGAATACTGAAAAGCTAGACTGACATCAGTGCATGTTCCTGATGCACTTAATTTAAGCTCTTCAGCCTCCAAAGAATTCAGATGGTTGCTAAAGGTATGTTGGATCTCTGTGGACATCACACCTGAAGTTGTGCCTGGGAAATACCCTGTGTGGGATCCTCTGTATTTCAAACAACTGGTTCTGTGCATCGTGAAAGAAGAGCAAAGCCAGCATACTGTTTTTTGGCTGTGATTTTTGACTGTTAGCTCACCAAATCTTATGTAAAATAAATGTAATGGTATGGTTTCCTGTATGATGAAGCTGTGCGTTGCGTGGAAGCTGCAGCCTGTACCCCAAGTAGTTGTTCCTGAGTCTTTTGGCACAGGTGCTGGACAAGCTGACTAGCAGAGCAGTTCTGTCAGACCTACTACTTGTGAACAAGGAAGAATGCATTTGAGGTTGATTACAGCTTTGGCAGCAGTAACTGTGAAATGATTACATTAAAAATTGTCAGTGAAGAGAAAGCTGATGATAGAACTACCACCTTGGACTTCAAGAGAGCAGACTTCAGGTTGTTCAGGGAACTGGTAGGAGGGATCTTGTAGGAGGCTGATCTGAAGGAGAAGGATGCAGGGGAACTAACTGGTCTTCAAGGACAATCTCAACTCCATTCCTCAGCTTCTCCTGCTCTGATGTGCAGGAAGGCAGGCAGATGACAGTGAAGAGGGAATGCAAAACAGACTGTACGGAAGGTGAAAACAAAAATGAGCAGGCTGTCTAGAAGGAATACAGAAACTTTACCTGGATGTGCAGGAAGTGAATTGAGAGGCCAAAATTCAGCTGGAGCTGAGATATATGGCGATGTGAATAGCAACAAAAAGGTCTTCCATGGTATGCTGGCAGTGAAAGGAAGACTAAGGAAAATGTGGACCGTCTGCTGAATGGAGCAGAGGATGCAGTGATCAAGGACACAGGAAACACTGAGGTGTTCACTGCTTTCTTTGCTTCAGGTAGGGTCTTCTCTCAGGCCTGGACTCACAGTTCCCTGTGTCTAGTGACAGTGTTTGAGGGAGTGAAATACTGTCCGTGACAGGGGAAGATCAAGTAGTTGTTGTGTAAAGCTGCACATGCACAAGTCCAGGGAATGTGATGGGGTGCATCCGAAGTCCTAAGAAAAATGGCTGATGTCACTGCAGTGACACTGAAAGGTCATGGTGATTGGGAGAGAGTTCCACCATGGCTGGAATTGAGCGAACATCAGGCTTGTCTTCACAAAGGTCCAACAGGAGCCCTGGGGAGTCAGCCTTGCCTGAGTCCACAGGAAAATTATGGCAGAAATAGATTCTCCCGGAAGCTGTTTGCAGGTATATGAAGAACAAGGAGGTGATTTGGAATAGCTTGAATTTTGTAAGGGCAAATTACGGCTGACCAACTTGATTGCCTTCTGTGGTGAGACAGGTGGTTCAGAAGGCTGAGAGGAGTGCAGCAGATGTCCTCTGCCTTCATTTTTGATATTGTCTCCCATAGTGTTTTTCAAGACAAATTGGAAGGCAATCATTTGAGGTCTGCCAGATAGGTGGAAACAGGCTGGACACAAGGACCAATGATTAGTAACTGTTAAGTCCAGCTGGTGGCCATTTACTACTGGTGTTCTTCTGGAGATCCATAATGTGACCAAGGCTGGTTCTTCCATTCTTTGTATCTTTCTGTAGGCATCTGCCTAATAAAATTCTGGGTGTGTAGCTTTCTGTTAGGAAGCTTGTAGACTTTAAGGCTGATTCATCATTATCCACCTAGCTACATACAAGTACACTTACACTGTTTCTGCTGAGATCCCATGCTTGTTCTTTCATTACTACTGTTGGCAGTCATCCAGCTTCTTCTACATGAGCCATGCTAGTGCTTTGGATTTTGCTTTCTATTCCACTACATCATGCAAGTGTCCACAGCTCTTTGCGCAGCGGTGTCCTTACATCACACGTTAGTTCTTATGCACAGTGACAGGACCTAGTATGTTTTGCTGATCTCAGTTTGGTTGTGTGGTGTGATCTAGGGTATTTTTTGGTTTGGTTTTTTTACTTGGGTTTTTTTAAGGGTGTGTGTCTGTTGTTTTGGGTTTTTGCAGGGGTTTGGTTTTGGGTTTTTTGGGGGGTTGGGGGTGTGTTTTTATTTTTTGGGGTGGTTTTTTGTTTGGTTTTGGTTGGTATGGTGGGTTTTTTTT
>JAVJGI010000001.1:55179725-55240846 GCA_035590275.1 Ibycter americanus
TTAATGCAGGGGTACATGAGCATAATGAATCTAAGAGATTGTGCCATGCTATACAGAAAGCCAAGGACAATTGAATCTTGGCTCACTTAGGTCATTGGCTTTATGCTCTGAGTATTGTTATCATTAGCTGGGCTTGTATAGCTTCACAGCTACTTTGCACATCTTGGTTCTGTTAGGGACGCTTGTTTTGTGAGGCAGAAGGGGATGGTAAGAAAGACCATAGAGACCAGAACATGGTTTGTCTGGCTTCTGTCCACAAGCAGCCTTTAGGAGGAGGAGGACTTGAGAGTGAGCTAGCTGAAGATGTCAAGTACCCATAATTGTCAAGTATTTAATAGGACCCCAGAAAAAGGAAATGGGAAGAGAACGCTTTCCTTTTAAGGAGGGTTATTGCTTCCTCATGAAAAAAAAAACTCTCTGTTTAGGGCTAATATTATTTTTGGATCATGTTTGAGTCAGGTCTGCAACACAGGTATGAGAAGTCTTACATGTGGAAAAGTGGGAAGTATTTCTGTGTTCAATATGTGTCTTAAAAGAGGCATAAATGAGCCATCCAGAGCTCAGGCTGGATTCCATGCTTAGACCCCTTTGATGCCTGACATTTAAAAGTATTATTGGTTTCATGACAGGTGAGCTGTGATGGCCAGTAATGGTTTTCATTACAAATCAAAAGAAATCTTTATGTTCAGTGCAAACCTCTGTTTATCCAGCTGCTGCATGTGTTAGATGACTAGTGCACAAGTGTGAACTAGTGAAAGATGGAAGATTTTCTTAGCAGTATTCAAACAGAGCAGGGCATTTGGTCTGTCAGCTCCAGCGTCTGAGAGATGAGGCGGAGTCCTTGTGTGAGCTGGACTGTGGAGCTTTGCAACAGAGACTATGGATCGCTCAACTACATTGGCCTTTTTTGCCAGGAGCTTTTGCTCTGTCTAGCAATCTTCATGTAAAAATTCCTGGAGGCTGTGAATACTCCACTCTTTTCCTCTCTCTCCTGTTGATAAGGACCAAAGCATTTGAAAGTAGAGGGAATGAGGTGCCTACTGTAATCTGATTCTATAATGCATAAAAATGATTTCATATGCTAAGTGATCCACTAAGTAGTTTATTTGTTACAAAAAGGGACATAAAGTGCATTGAAGGTATGTACTTCCTCAGCTGTTCTTTCTACTACTGCTTGCTGGAAGCACAACTTTGTTTTTTCCAACTAGTAAAGCTGTGTTGAGGTTCATTGTTTGTGCCCAACATTTCTGATCCTTTTACCTAAAGCCTAAAATCAACTCTTTAGGGCTGCCTGGAGCAGGATTCTTCTGAACAACCTGTTCTATAAAACTCCAGATATCCAAGATCTGGCAATCTAGACTGCGTTTACACATATTCTTCCAAATAACACTTTTGTCCTTCATGCAGCAAAACAAATGTAGAATTGATGACATCTCTGGTAGCTCATATATACTTGTCTAAATATCTAAACTATCTGTTCTAGTCGAGGGCTGTCCGCTTGGTATTTCAGAGCAAGCCTTGGGAATGTGTGCATACCTCTGAAGGTTTGTCTTAGAATTAGGAGCACTTCATACTGAAATAACTTGGGTGACTATGTGTTTAGGAGCTTCTCTCAAAGGCAGTACAAAGAATTAATCATTTGCCTAATTTAGCCTGGAGTTTTTAGGGCTTACTGAATTTCTTGCAGTTATTAGGGCTTATTGAATACTTTAGATTTCTTTGTGCAAATTCTGCCATGGTTCAAACAAGATCTAGCAATATTCACTTGTGGACATTCTAATAAGATGTTATAGCTATTACATTCCTCTTTTATTCAATATTTGTACATGAATTGCATTACAGTAATAAAAACAGTAGAGTAAATTTGAAGGTAAGCACTCAAAAGTTGGTGTTAGTATTTAGGCTGCCTGTCTAGTCTTCTAAGGTGCAGCATAGGTTGTGATCTTTTCTTACATGATCATAGGCTCCAGAAGTCTTTTTTTCTTTCCGTGTATAAGATGCACAGAGCTAGGGCAGCTGTTTAGTATTGATCATTTTTATTTTGTGTGTGGTATCACTCCACCACAGGCTTACTGCACAATATTTAAACACGGTACTGAAAACAGCTTTCTTAATTCATTGTTTTGAGTTTTCATCCTTGTCTTTTTAATAATAGTTCAGTGCCCCTGGGCAGTTGAGTTCACAGATAGGAGAAGAATAATTAACTATTCGCCTGTCCTCTTGGTCTTACTCTTAGCTTATCTAACCTGTTAGGCCTTATTTCTTCTGCAGTGGGGTTGACTGTGCTTCACAACCTGATTCTAGCAGAAGTGTGTCTTCGTTCACTTATGGAGAACCTAATCCCAGCACAAGTGTGTTTCAGCCTTGAAATACCACCAACAGAAAACAGCATATTGCAGTTCAGAGTTTGCATGTTTGTAGCAGAAAGATGAGGAAGATATTAAAAAAAGCTGAATTCAGCGGACATAGGTGCACAGAAGAGCACTGTGCAAAGTCACGGATCTACAGTAGTTGTGAGAGGAAACTTGGTACATATGGATGTGGCCAAGATCTTGGCTGCTGTCAGGACTAGGATAGTTCTGGAAAAGAGACCTCAGAATGCAAGACTAGAACGGACGGCATCATATGGGAAGCCTTGCTATTACAGGCAACTGTAGCACATAATTTCATAAAACCGTAAGATGGCCAAGCTTCATCTTAAAAGCAGTAAGAAAAACAAAGTGATGCACCTATGAAATTCTGAATAACCCTTGAAGCTTTCCATGGCTGGAAACAGTCTAATTTTCAACATACATCAGTCACAACTGCATCTAGATCTGCTTATTCCTGTGCAGGTGTTGTCCTTTGACTTAAAATAACTCTTCTGGTTTCAAATGCACCTCATTCTTTAACATTATCATATAGCTCAACAGCCTGAACAACAGGAGGTTGAATGAGTTAAGAGTGGAAATAATTTCTCTGGGTGAGGTGGTAGTTTGAAAGCTAGCCCTGCCTTGGGAATCTTTTGATAAAGAATGAAAAAAAAAAAAAAAACAGCAAAACCCCAAGAAAAATTGAGTACAAAACAGAACTCATGAGTACATGTGTAGGTAATAACCATGCATTGTATTCCACATAAGAGGTGATGTCTCAGCCCCAGGCTCACTGGAGCATTATTAATACAGGTTGTAATGGGAAACCAGAAATAGGCCATCTCTGAAATATAATTGAAAATAGGCTGCTGTGAAAGACTTTACATAAAAAGTTGATTACATACCATTCCAATTCAGAATATAATTTTCTTTTCTTATGAAACTATATTTCAAGGGGGGTTGCTTTTCAGTTTATCTTGCCTGTGGATAACAGCATTGCAACCCCTTCCCTTCCTGACTTTTCAACAGCTAGTGAACTGGCTTTTGAATTGTTGAGGGGTAAAGTTATCTTTCCCTTTGTTTACTCATAATCAACATAAAATTTAAAAAACAGTATTTCTTGCCTTGCAACTGTGCTTTTGTCTACTAAGGGCACGATGCTGTTGTGTGTGGTAGGCAACAGGGACCATTCTTCCCTTTTGTTTCCCTGGTAGGCAGGCTGCTTTGTTAGGTGATGAGCCAATTTGCTCTTCGTGTGGATAAGAAAGACCTGTCTGAAGCTAGGTCCAGGGGAGATGTGTGGAAGACTTGCTTCTTAAGGGGTTAATGATCTGGAATTTCACACATAATGCAAAATGATTATGCTGTATGCATTCTCTGCGAATTTTCTCACTGATCACAAAAGACTTTTGTTTGGTGTGCTAGAATGGTCCGTAGATGAAACATACCCTGTTCTTTTAATTGGATGGAAAATAACTCTGCTAATTGGAGAAAACTGAATAAAGCAGTTGGTGCTACTTGCCAAATGACAAATCTTTTGCAAGAAATATACCTTGTCCTTTATGTGCATCAACAGAGTTCTAGTACAAACGTGTAACACAAAATGAAGCTTACTCAGAATCAATTCTATCATTTTAGAAACTTACAAGTTTTAGATGGCATCCTTACCCAAGCCGTATTAGTATTTATTTTGCAAGCTAAGGCAGGTGGAGAAAATGGACTTTGCCTCAGAGAAAGATGTGACTGAGTGCTTGATGCGAATGATAGTTTATTTAGCATTCCTCCAGTAGAACAGCCTCTAATGCAGAAGAAAAGAGCAACACATTCCCCTCCGCCCCCGGTCTGTGTGGCGAAGGGAAGAGTCGGATGCCCTTTTAATAATGACTAACTACTTGGTGTGGAGGAGTACAGATTTTTAAGATCAAGACCCTAGCTTTTCCCATGTTGACAAGAGCAGCTTGCATTCACAGTAACTTACTATTAGGGATGATTAATTTCATTAATAAAGGAGGCTTAGAAGGATGAAAACACTCCCCCCAGCGTAGCTTTAGGCCTTTTATACTGCTGGTGTGTGTATATATATATATTCCTAGATAAACATCTCAGCATCCTGGTAAAATCCCCTAATCCTTTTAGTGTTCCTCTGTAGCATAAAAAGCAGGTTGATGGTGCCACGGTACCCTTTGCAATGCTGCCTTCTAAATAAAATGCTTTGGAGAAGTCAGGGTGTGCCTTGGCCACGCTGAGACTGTGCAGGATGATTTGAAATTCTGAAACCTTTTGTACTGTTGTTCAAGTAACAGAACAAAAGAATGCTGGTGACAAATCATGTAAAATTGTTTGCAAAATGTACTATCTACTAACCTGATAATTTGCGAAAAGGTTGCAAAGGTACTTCTTCTTGGCTTGGCATTGTAAATTATCCTATGGCTTCTGTGGTCTGCAGCTGAATGCTTGGTGTCTCTCTGTTAAGGAGCACTGTTTGTTTTATCAAACAGCCACGTTCATGAGTTTGAGAGAGCTAGTGTTAAATGGGTGTGAGTGGAATAAATGCTAGTTTAACTTCAGGCAATATTTATGGTATCATAACTAAGTGAAATGATATTTGTAAGAAAAAGTAGAATAAAAATTTAAAACCACATTTTAAGATAGAACAGGATAGGGATGAACAAAATGAGACTTCATGAATGTAGGCAATAAAACTGTAGCTATTAGTCTTTACGTGGTTGGGTTTTGTCTGATACAGAATAAATAGAATGCATTGGTGGACATTTTCTGAAGGGTAAGTAAAAGGGAAACGTGCATAGGCTTGTTTGGGTTTTTTTTTTTATAAACTACTTTGGATCAAGGTTGTCATGTGAAAAACACTGCACTCTGATGCATTTGACTGTTAAACAGATAGGCTTTCATTCTCATTTGTACTGCATGGAACAACTCCTGGTATATTACCATCCTTTCCCTGGGACAAATAGTGAGTCATTCAAATATACATGGTAAACACGCTTCATGTCCCCCAAAATTAATTATAATTGCTTTGGTAAATTGCAAGTTAATAGTCTTGAATAGAGTGGTAAAGTAGCCACCAGAACTTTTTGTAGAGTTTGTTGGTCATTGGGGGAATTGAGGGAGAAATAAGAATTGTATAAGAAAAGAAGAGCGACTTCACGGGTTTTTTTATTTTTTAGTGTATGTCTTTTACAAATAAGGGGGCAAAGTCCATTCAGCTGTAAGGACTGGTCTCCTTTACCATGGAGTTTGCAGCTGCAAGGTTTTTATGACTCCAGTTGGAAGCACAGGCTAGCTGAATTCAACTTCTAAAGGCATATCAAGGGATAGGCAGAAAGGGACAGCAGCTTATATATATGTCAGTTTTTAAAATCTACTTTCAGACCCTTTTCAATGAGACTTACTTTTTCAGAAGTAGCAAAGTTAAACAGCTCCAGTCCAGACTCTGAGGAAAACACCCATGCACACTCCTGTATGTGGACCTGGATGGTTGGTGAGCTGGTCGTGGGTCCGTGGTGAGTCAGGGCTGGTTGGAGGAGAAGTTGACCTTCTCTGAGTGCGCAGGTGCAGAGGCAGGTCCTTGGAGCCAGTGGGTAGAGCAGGGGCTGGTGTACAGCTCCAGCAGTCCCATGGTGACTCTTTCATGACAGAGTCAATAATAAACCCGTATCTAATGTTGTTTCAGAAGGAGGCTGTTCATTGACTTCCATGTCAATAGACACACAGGGAATCATGGTCTTCAATGATCTGTGCTTGTGTCCTCCCCATGATCTCCTTCAAAGACAGTGTAAAAAGCGATTTCAGGCTATTCTGCATCAGTATAACTGCTTATGTGGGTTTTTTAGATTGGTAAAACAAAGCATCAATATATATCAGAATTGGTTCCCCGAGAGTACTGGAGCAGAATTATAAAAAAATGTGTATAACTAAACCCAATAATTTTAAAAATAAAGAAATCAGAGTGCTTTCCTTTGGATTTACTAAGAAGAGAATAACTGCTGGTATGGAGGGGTTTTCTTGGTAACGTTTAATGTCAAAATATTTGGTTTTTATTGAATTTGATTATAACTGAACTTCAAATATTTTGAGTTTGAAATATTTGATTCAACTTTGAGACAGAGATGACTTGGCCTTTAAGGGCCTTTCTGAACATCAGGTTGTTTTTATTTCCAGCAGAACCTCTGAATGAAGCAAGTGGCCACCTGGGGATAATGCAAGATAAAGCAATATTGCTGTCATAGTGGAGGAGGAGATGCTTGTATTTATGTTCCCACTCCTTGGGAGGGCATTTACTTCAAAGGGTAATGTGCAGACTGCCATTGCATCTCTTTAGTTTCAGCTTACTGCATTTTGTGTGACAGGTTAACCAGAATATTCTCTGTATTCAGGCATACTAGGATAAGATACTGTAGTCAGCTCTGACTTGGCCCAAGTATCTACTGAACTGGATTCTATATAGCTTAATAAGGGCTGAAAGGTGCTTTTGCAGAAGGTGAGAATTGATCTGAGAAGGGAGAGGAAGAAAAATGTGAGAATATGAAGCTGGTCATTGCTGTCTCTTTGATCTGAGAAGTGGAGAAAAGCTCATCTCCAGAGAGAGTAACTGAGATAGCAAATGCAAATTGGTACATGAAATGTATTTCATGCTGTTTACATGCCCTTTTTTTTTTTTTTTCTTTTTATCCCTGCATGACTAGTAGGAGCCTCAGGAATGAGAGGAGTTTGTTTTGAATCATATATGATTTTCTTACAACAAAATGACCATTGTGTTCTATAAAGGGAAAGAAATTTTAGCTCTTAACTGTGGAGAAAGCTATTTGTTTCTGTAGTTGTAGGGAACTTATCTCTTAAGTACTGAATTTTCAGAAGTAAGTCACTCTTAATGAAGAGCACATTTGAGGAGGTTTAGCATCTGTTTTTACTGAACTATTAGTCCAAGGTCCTTGCATTCCTTTCTCTGTATGTCCTTAATCTGATGGCTGTGAACAGGTTTTGGGTTGTGTTTTTTTATTTATTGTAGAGTGCACCTCCATCTCCAATATATAAGTGCTTATACCTGCAAATCAGGTGGCCTGATTTGTGCAAAGTAACTGTATTATGTGAGAGACTGGTCCAGAAAAATAATTAGGTTTTAAAAGCTGGGAGATGCATTGTTTTGTAGAACACTATACTAATTAAATAGCTAACCTCAAAGATAACATTAAAAAAATACCCAAACGTCCCCATGCAAAGAGAGGTTGAAAATCCTGGCCAAGTGGCTGGGTTTGTGTAAGGCAATTGATATGTTCAGATTTTTGTTTAAACCAAACAGCTGGCAGCTGAGCTGCAAACTGGACCCAGATACCTGTGTCCTAGGTGTCATAACGCCAGGAGGACTTGTTTTGGCAGTAATGTTTGTCCTTCTGCGGAGTTCCAGATTTCTTTAGGATTCGCTGATGACCCTCACAGTCAGCCTGGGAGTGGCAGCCAAGTTTTTTCCAGCATCTAGTTGTGGCTTTGGGAAGGGGGAACATCAGCAGGAGCTGATGGTGGGAGGTGGTGTGACAGGGGCCCCGGGAGGTCTCCAGCAGGGCTCAGGGAGGTGCTGGGCTGGTCCAGTGGTGGCTGAGGGAGCTGCTGGGGTGCAGGTGTAGGCATCTGGTTTGGGCTTAGAGTGTAACAGGGAATTCCCTGTTTCCTGACTTCTGGATCAGATATGTAACTAAGGCATGAGAAAAAAGCAGCTGAGTAACTAGGGTATGGGAAGGGGGATAAACTCTCCAAAGCACGCGTATATTTGGTGTGGCTCTATGTATTTGAGAAGTTGCACAGCTGGATGTTTCTAAACTCTTAGTTTTAGAAAAGAGCTCATTTTTTCCCTCTGTCCCAATAGCAAAAAGACTGAATTTTGAGCCCAGTGGGAAATGTAGACGTTTTCATTGCAGGAAGCACTGTTTTAATCTGAATTTCATAAATATGTGTGTTTAACAGGTCTGACCTTTGGCTGGGTTTTGTTTCTGGGCTTTTTCTTGAAGAAGACTTAGATATTTAAAACCCATTAGCTCCTTTCAAAAATAAATTTAGTTCTTAAACACAATTTTGACATGAAGCTTTCGCATCTGCTCATTGAATTAAATTAAAAAAATCCTAGCTAAACCACAGATAGTTACATGTGAAATACTAAAAAGAAAAGCAGCTGAAATGTTTCCAAACACATCTTTAAAATTTAAATTCTATTTTGCAGCTTCCTTCAAAAGCCTTCAGTACAGGTTATGCTTAATGTTCAAAACCAATTAGGTTCTTCAGATTTCTTCTATTTGCTACTTGATTTTTAAAGATTTAATGAAGATAAAAAATAGTATTGAACGTTTGTAATATTACTGTTTAACACAGCTTAGATGTGGCAACCACTGATCCTGATGAGGCTGAAGTTTCTGATTTGAGTCAGCTGTCTGCTTTCATGCATCAGGACCTGTTCAGTCACATAAACGTCGCAGACAGACGCAAGCTGCAAACAGTTTGTCAGCAGTGTAACCTCATGGTTTCACTAATGTGTATAGATACTTTGCAGATGAAAGTCTTGGAAGGGGCTAGGGAACTATCGCCCTTTTGCTTTCCACTTCCTCTCCTTTCTCACACCCTTCAGTCTTTATGCTGGGAGGCTCTGCCAATATTTCTCAGCTCCCTCCTACTCTCTGGGGTTGCAGTCAGCGTAAGAGCTGGCAGGTTTAGTGCTGATGTTTGGGGTTTGGTTTTTTTCTTTTTTTTTCCTTGAGCTAATTACAAACAGCCTCATTACTATCTTGTTCTGCGACTGTATCAAATGTGGTGGTTTTTTTTTATTCAGAAAGGTAGTTTCAGAGTCCCTTTCTAAGTGCTGATCTCCCAGCATTAAGGTGACTGTGAGCAGAGATTCAGGTTGTGCTGTATTCCTGAGAATTTGGAAATAGTTCTGACTTCTAAAGTATGGGAAAAAATTGTTTTAGTGGTATTTGTTTATGCTAATACTGCAGTCAGCACATGCCTTGTTTTGTTTACTAAGTATCTTCTGAGGACTGCAGATTTTGTTTATTTTGATTGTGAGACATGTAAGTGTTTGTCCCTGGGAGACTGCTCTGTAAATTTGCAAACTGATAAAACCTGTAAAATGTATTAGCTGGAGAGATCATCTCATCTGTTAAATTGTTGGTTGTATTTAGCTGTTGAATGAATGCAAATCAACAATATGAAGATGGTAAAGCCTTTTATGTAGATAGATCTAGATTGTAGATAGATTAAAAAGTGATTTTTGTGCATAAGGCCATGAAGTTGTGCAAGATCTAGGAATGACTTGGAGAAAACCAGCTGTTTATAATAGAATTGATATAATCAGGAAAACCTTTGATTTTTTTCCCATCTGGTCACTCTTGTTACTACAAGGGGAAGGAACAAAGCAGTTTGTTTATTTTAGGGCACTTGAAAGAAGCAGCAAATCTCAACCTTTTTGCCCTGTGTGGGAGTTACTAGCTGCAGATGGTCACACCTCCTTTAATTCTCGTACAGAAATGGTCTGCAAATAGCTGAAGTGGTTAAGACACAGTTAGTTCCGTGTTGGGAACTGAATGGCTTAGTTTTCACTAATCTTAATAGAAATTGGGATGATTGTTACTGCCTTGGGATCAAATACCACATGCCTAACTGAAAATGAATGAGAAACCAGACCGGAAGCTTAAGGGATGTTTAAGTAAACATTAGTTTCCTCTCCTGAGTGGAAATATGTATTTTCTATTCTTAGCGTAGAAAACTGGATAAACTGGAGGAAATGTGCTACTGTGACTATAACAGCAAGAGTGAGGTGATCAAAAATTGTAAGATAGGTAGTACTTGGGTGACAGTAGCAAACCAGAGGGGTTTGAAGAGGGTCACAGCAATGTCAGTGAAGATAAAGGGATCATGAGCTAGTATTAGGAATAGACTGAAATAAACTTTACGTTTTCACTTTTAGTGTTGTCTCCTCCACACAGTATTGTGACAGCTCATCTAAATGCATCAGCTTGGATTTCTGTGGTTTCTATTTGTTGCATTTTTCCTCATTATCCACATGTAGTTTATTTCATTAAAATAAATCACAAGTCATGGATGCTGCGTGATCATGTGGGCCACTGACTTCCCCTGGAGAAGTCTTCAGAAAGACCTTGCCTTTCATCTTAGTAAGCACCTCTGCTCAGCTTGCTCAGCTTTGCAAGGGTTATCTTGCAAATTGTTATAGAAGACACAAATGGCAGATTTGGGCATCTAGATGCAGTGGCCTGCTTCTGCTTATGAAGTCTGCAGAATACGTCACCATCTGTTGGTGGTGTAGCAAGGGACAGCATATTAGTTATTTAATTTGCATGTTTGATACTACTTTTTAATTTTGGCTTTAGACAGGGCCATTCCATCTTCCCCTGCTATTCAAAGCCAAGAAAAATGCCACTAAAATGCAAAACCAAGAGGTCATTTAATCTGAAGCTTGTATCTACAGAATCCTGCTTCAGTTCCTCTAATAAGTGGCCAAAATTGGTCCTATTGTGCAGAGTTAAGCTGGAGAGAAGGGGGGAGAAAATGGCATGACTGAATCATGGAGAGGATGTGGTTTTGTGGAGCAGCTCAAGAGGCAGTTCAGACCTGGGTGGAGGGGTGCTAAACAGTATTCAAAACCCGAGCTTCAATTGTCTAAATGTTCATTTGCATTTGCTGTCTGGTTTAAATTGTAAACCCTGCTACGTAAAAACTTTGTTTTTAACCAACATATCTGGTTTTAACCCAGTAACCAAAGACCACAAAGTAACTTAACTTTTATTAGTCTTGGAGAAAATTCTAGTGCTTGCTGGCTTGTGGTTTGGATGCAAAACATACAAAAATAGTATTATTTTTTCTGATGTTGAATGTTTTTTCAATAGACATCCAATTTTGTTCCATTATAGAATGATTCTTCAGACAGACAGTAAGAAGATACAGTTAACTCTTGAGACATAGTTTATTTAACTTGATAATTTTGTACTAATGCAAATGCCTTTGCAGTATATGGTGTCAGCTCATCAAGATAAAAATGAAGTAACTAGAATGAGTGTTTGTGAGGCCTCCTCCTGTGTTCCTAGAGTTTGGATGAACTTGGGGTTTGTAATTTTTGGAGACTGCAGCTGTGCTTTTCCATAGGAGTTAACCTACATCAAAAGGACTTATGTGTAGCTGCTAATGGATAAAGTACTTTCTGTCTGCAACTTCATTTTTATCCTCATTTGTCTTCTCTTATATTTACCCAAGTCAAACTTTGAGGAAGCAGAGAAAATACATGCACAGACTTAATCTGAAAGTGATATGCACAAAATGTATGGGATGCAACGCTATGCAATTAAGGCACCTAGCACTGCTTGCCCTCCACTTCCTTCTGCCCCCTTGCGTCTACCATCCACCAGGTGCTGAGGCAGCAGGAAGATTAACTTTCTCTCTTTTAACATCCCTTTATTAAATTCCTTTGTTCCCACAGAAGTGTTTATCCTGCTAAACATTTGTATGTGCTAGTCATGTGTGACTAATAAAAATAAAATTTTTATTGCTGAGGGGTAAGAATCACTGATGTTTTGAAAGGTAGAGTGTGATGAGTATCACTTCAAGCTAATTGGGAGAAAATCTCTAGCAGTTTTTTAAAATACGGAGTCAGAGTGCAGAGTATGCAAAACTACAGAAGTGCTGGACTTAAAATTATTTGGCCAACCTTTGCAGTTGTATGGTAAAAACAGATGGTTGCAGAGTGTGCTGTTATTCCTGTTTCGGCTAAAACCAGGCAGCGCATACTCACATACCTGGTGCCTCTCGTCATGTACAAAAACAGCAATGGTAGGATTGATACTAGAAGAAAAATTAGCTTTAACACAGATTAACTGGCATAGCTAAATCAGGTGGCGGTTGCAAATGTATCAGCAGATCAGTCTTGGCAAAATAGCATTGGTTTTCCAGCAGCCTCTCCAACTCCCTATAAACCTCTTCATACTCTGCTGACCAGTCTGCCCCTAGTCACAGAGTGAAAAATTAGGAAGCATATTCTGGACTGACTGTTAAGATGCAACTGTCCAAATTTCAGTGAGGTGTCAGCTGATGCTTTTGTAGCCAATAAACCTGTGTTGGTTGCTCTCTTGTGTTTTTCCTTTTGCCCTCTCATGGGAAGTCTTAAAAACTTGCCCTTAATTCCAGACAACAGATTGTTATCAGACAGCTGTTCCTCATAGCTTTCCATAGGTGACTGCTTCTTCCAGCCTAAGCTGGGCAATATTTAGCATGAGAGGTTTAGAATTTGCACCTATTAGAGTCAGCTGATTGCAAGAGACACTTCTAATTTTAGCCAGGGAGAAAGCAGCTTTGGGTTCTTCCTGAGCTTTCCCTTTTAAAAGATCACAGAGGTTATCATCTTAAGTTTTAATATGGCTTTGATGCACTTGCAGTCAGTCAGGATTGAAAAACTGTATGAGCACGTGAACCTGGCACAAAGCTCCTGCTGTTACGCAGATACCTTTTCACATTAAAAAACAAGAGGAGAGAAAAACAGTTTCCTATCAGTGAATGCCTTTTCAAAAGATTGTTGTGTGGTGTTGTCTAAAAAAATTTGGTTGATACACAGAATATCTGTGTATTTAAATCGGTTGTAGTGGGTTTTTGTGGGGGATGGGGGGTGTGTTGTGTTTGTTTGGGGTTTTGGAGGTTTTTCCCCGCCATGTTGTCTATAATTTTGCTTGTAGCTTAGACAGGTATTCCTTTTCTGACAGTTCTGGTTCATTTTCCTATTTGTAAGACAGTAGTGCTCTTTCACAGTTGCAAGTACAATGTTATTGATGAGCGCCGCATAATATTGTCAATACTATCTGCTATTTAATAGGAGTGAATGGAGAAAGTTGTTGATGATATTTGCCTTTAATTTCTCATCTACTATTTGAATAATATGTGAAATTTGAAAACTTTTTAAAGTAAATTAAAGAAACTTTCCCTTTTTATATAGTTGTATATTTAATTAATGACTAGTTTCAAGATCTCTGGAATTTTTTTATTCATTTCACATTTGAAGAAGGTTGCTTAGTGTACATGAGTGTCAGGAAGTACATGGAAAACCAATGTGCTGATAGAGAACTTCAATCAATCATGCTTTTTCCTCTCTTTTTGACAGCTGGAAGCTGTGAATTGAATAGCTAATTCTGAAAAGTACTTTACAATCCAACGCTGGTAACCTTGAAAAGGATATTTAAATATTTTGAGTCCTGCCAGTGCTTCATGTTTAATGTAGCATTTGAGTTGTCCTGTTGGCATGAGTGAGGTACTCTGGATTGGTAGCGTGAGGGAAGCATGAAACTGTTCGTGGGACAGGTCTGATTCTGCTGGGGAAGCGGCCAGCGCAAAAGATTTCTTGGAATTGTAGAAATGTAGCAAATGTTTTGAAACTTGCAGTTCTTATTGTTTAGATTGGAAATGATAAGCGTGTTTTTAATAGGCTCCTTTTCCACTATTAAAGCATTACAGTGAAATAATTACATTCCTTTCAGTCCATTTTAGACCTTACATGGTTTCCACTAACACTAAAAATAAAAGCAACAGTAATTAAAATAGTTGTCCGGTTTTATTCTCTCTTCAGGTATTTATTTACTTCAAGGCTAAAGTGACAAATTTTCTTGAAGGCAGATTTCTTATATTCATCTGCCTGTATTTGAAGCAGATAGTTAATCTAATTGTTCCTAGTATTTGTTTCACCCAGAAGTAGACAGGGAAGAGAATGAGTGCTAGTGCAGCTCATCGATTTGATAATGAGAGGTGGTTCATTCTGTGCCTTGGTCCTTGGTCAGGTCTGTCATGGCTTCAGAGCTGGTGCTTCTGGAGCTGTTGCTGCTGATGTGCTGCATAATGGATGAGCCTGAGCTGATGGAGGCAGCAGGTGCTCTAGCAACAGAAAAGAGCAGTGTTTGTTATTGTTGTAAGCACCATCAATCCTCCTCCCTTTCTCCCTCTGTTCTCTGTCCTCCAAACAAAGGCTCCCTGTATCTGCAGCAGCAGGGGAGAAAATAGCAACAACTTACCCTGTGAAACATTGCTGTTTTCTGTCTCAAGGGCAACCTTGTAAATAAGTTTTGATTTGATGCTCTGGATCTGTAAGTGGTGTGTTTATCATTGCAGGGGACAACAATACTGATTAATGAATTCCATTTAGCAGAAAACTCTGTTGGTACCTATGTGTAACTGCTCTATTCCAGCTAAATTGAATGAATGAAAAATGGCTTTCAATTCTAGTACTGATGATGCACTCCGAGATCCCTAGTTCCTGTGGGAGCAATCTGCTGAAAGATAGGTCTAAACATTCTTTAGTTGGGGGAAAATGTGATTTTGGGAGACTGGGAGGAAGAGGGGAGAGAAGTAAATAGTGAAGAAGGTGGAAAAAAGAATAGGAGGTTCTTAGTTTTTTTTAAGCTGGTGGCTGTTCTTGGAAGTGCCTTTTCAAGAGCAGCCTGTGATTTGAAATCTTAGAGAAGTACTTTCTTTTCTGTTTAAAGGCAGTCAAATCTACCGACATATCATATCCCTTTGCTCTAAAATGTCAGTTGATTTTAGCTATTCTTAAGTGTTTCTCTTGTCTGGAGCATTAATGGCAGCCACTGTTTCCTTCTGCGGAGCTACTCCCTATCCTTCAGGCTTTGGGACACAGGAGGCACGGAGCAGAGTAGGGGAGAACAGAAAACCAGTTAATTCCAGTAAAGGCTACAGTAGGCTTTCTATCTGCTTGTAAAGTTGTCATGATTTGGAGAGAAATAGTTGTTCTGTTTCACGATACTTTCCTATTTCTCTTCTAATTTTGTTTCTTCCCTTATGGCAGCATTGTCTTTGTGGATGTGTCATGGTTTAACCCCAGCCAGCAGCCAAGCACCACGCAGCCGCCGGCTCGCTCCACCCTCCCACCCCAGCAGGATGGGCAGGAGAGAACTGAAAGGGAAAAAGTGAGAAAATTCATGGGTTGAGATAAGAACAGATTACTAATTGAAATAAAATATTAATAACAATAAAAAATAATAATAGATTGTAATGAAAAGGAAAATAACAGAATGAGGAATAAAACCCAAGAAAGAAACTAAAACAGTTGCTCGCTACCAACTGACCAATAGCCAACCAGTCCCCGAGCAGCGGCCCCTGGCCAGCCTTCCCCCAGCTTTATTTGCTGAGCATGACACCATATGGTATGGAATATCCCTTTGGTCAGCTGGGGTCAGCTGTCCCAGCTGTGTCCTCTCCCAACTTTTTGTGCACCCCCAATCTGCTCCCTGGTGGGGTGGGGTGAGAAACAGAAAAGGCCTTGGCTCTGTGTAAGCACCGCTCAGCAATAACGAAAACATCCCGGTGTTATCAATACTGTTTCCAGCACAAATCCCAAACATAGCCCCATACCAGCTACTGTGAAGAGAATTAACTCTACCCCAGCCAAAATCAGTACATTCTCCGTCCCTTATTCCATATCATTTATACAATGCTCGACAATACAACCTCATTAACTGCCATTCCCCCTTCCCATCCTTTGATACAGTACATAGGTATCATTCCCTTAGTCTATGGACCACCCCTGTAAAATGTCCACAAACTGTCCATTGAGTTCATTGGGCTCCATTTGTTGTGGTGGTCACTCAGGACAGGAGAGGTGGTGTGTCATGTGGAGTTACTGGGCAGCAAAGCCAGCTCAGGTCTGGTTACTGTTGCACTTCTTATAACTATACTGGTTCTTATAAGGCCTGTCCTCCATTGATTCTGGTGGTTCCTGCTATAGTAACTCCTGTAACATGCAACTCAAATCATGGGTTACAACAATTTAAAGGTATATGCGTTGCAGTCTCCACCCCCGGTCCTCCTGGGCCAAGTTACAGGGTTTAACATTCCAATGGACTCCTCCTCTTGCTCCTAGCTCTGCTAGCAACAAGAGGTTCCTGCTAGAGTAATTTCCGTAACATGCAACTCAAATAATGGATTATTTTCCCCCAGGATTAAATTACTTTGAGGTACGCATTGGACTCCTCCATCCTTCTGCATTACCCACCAAATGCACCCAGGTCCTTGAGCAAAAACAATCCCACAAATAGGTTTACCCTTTCCTGAGGAAGGAGTAACCCAGACTGTTTTTCCCAACAAGTTCCTTAATATATACTATGGGGATCTTACCCCCTTCTGCAGTGTGCAGGGGTTTTGATTGGACAGGGCCAGGTCAGCTGCTAGATACAACATAGCCCCATACCAGCTGCTGTGAAGAGAATTAACTCTACCCCGGCCAAAAGCAGCACAGTGTGTTAATCCTCTCTAGTTCTTATGCAAGATGTGAGGAGAGAAGAAATGGGTTTTTCCATTGCAGAGCAAGCCTTCTGTTTGCTTGTTCTGTTTCTTGCTCCTTGGTCAGGTTTGTCATGACTTCAGAACTGGTGCTTCTGGAGCCACTGCTGTCGGTGTGCGGCATAATGCTGTAGGTACCTTGTCTCCTGGGTGGGCGCCTTGCACATACATTGTAGGTTATGTCCGTTCATTGCCTTTCATCATGGATGAACTTTGGACCCATGCTGTAGCCTTGTTTCCAGTCCTGTCTCTGGCTGTGTCTCCTCTTGCTCCTGACTGGACTCCCTAGACAGGCCCCAGACATGCCTGATGCCCTGGATGGCCTTGTTACCAATATCTGACTTCACCTGTCAGTTCATGCCCTGTGCAACTGTGTCCCATTGGTGAGGACACAGCCTGTGCTGGGGCCACCCCCATCTCCTGGCTCGCCTGCCCTTAGGGAGAAGATCGTCCTTGCTGCTCCCTGACAGCAGTACAGATACAGCTCCACCCTTGCTTGGTGGCCAAATGGTGTTTAAGAACTGGCTTAGCTGGAAAAGCATTCAAAGTGAATCCTTTTCCTTAACTGTCTCTATAGAGGCAGGAACAAAATAGATCCCCTTCCAAAGAGTTATTAATGAAGGCCTCAAAACTGTATGACT
Organism: Ibycter americanus; assembly: GCA_035590275.1. Classification (NCBI taxonomy): domain Eukaryota; kingdom Metazoa; phylum Chordata; class Aves; order Falconiformes; family Falconidae; genus Ibycter; species Ibycter americanus. The sequence continues at coordinate 55,197,064 of JAVJGI010000001.1, forward strand.
GAATTAAGGTTAGCCTTCTTTCTGCAGGAAAGTGGATCATTTTTCTTCATTCTGTGATTTTTGAAGTGCACATTTTTTCCTGTTTAGAAGCTGGTAGTTTTGCAAAGCTGTGGCATGCAGCTCTGTTCCTGCTGGAGAACGTGCCAAGTGATGTTCCAAAGTTCAGAGGGAACATCCAAGGAGCTCAGATATTACTCTCAGAAGTGTTGGGTTTTTTCCTCTCCCTTTTATTTGAAAGGAGCAAAGTTTTGCAGGGTTATATTGACAGTAGATAAAATTATGGTTTTCGGTGGTGTCTGTATGAAGTGACTTACTCCCCACAGAGAGTGTCCTGCTTTGCTTGCTCTGGGCTTCCAGGCTTATTTCCTGGAGAGCCAAGTCTTAAAATGCCTTGCTGAGCTATACTTCTATATATATATATTTAAATTCTGCAAACTGTAAATGGGACACTTTACATATGGACTTGTCTTGATATGACTTGATGACATTACATTTAGAAGCTTCAAGGTAGACTGGTGCCTAGTGATGCTCATCATTGGCATTTCAGAGGCTCCACTGAGACCTAAAGACAGTAAGTGTGATCTTTAAACGGCTGGTTAAATTCAGTAATGGTTAGCTCAGGTGAACACCTAATTTCTTCAAAAAGGGAAGCTGGTGTCTCCTAGCAGACGTTTTTCATTACAAAAGCTCAGTAACAGTACTGAGCTTTGGTAGTCTTTCTGTTGACAGTGGTTAATGACAAGCTGAAGTGCTTCTAGTGTTGGGCTCCTCTAACCTGGAGCTTCTGTGTTTGTATTCCTGTCTTTGTCCAGTTTTAAATGTGTGCAGTTTTGAAGTTGTCTGCTAAGATGCACATTCCTGGCGAAAAGCAATGCACTGGTGTCAAAAATTTGCTCGTCCAAGAAGAAGTAGCGCAGTGGTCTTGTAAAACACAAATGCAGCAATAATGTAAAAGAGGTTAGAGCAGTGTGAAGTGGGGATTAACAAATCTAGATACTGCAGTCATCCCATCATCTCCTACAGAGCTGTTGATCTCTTCATTGCTTTGAGGGTGAGACAAGACGTGAGGCTCTATGAAGAGTCTGCTGCCTGTGTTCTGCTCTGCCTCTGCAGCTGTAATTAGTTGACAGAGGTTTAAACACTTTTGATTCAGGACTGTCTAAACTTTCTAAAGCTGGAGGAGAGAAAATAGAGGGGTTTATTAGCAGATGCTTCAGTTTCAACATGTAGATGATGCAATATAGCATATATTTTGGAAGAGCAGTTTTTCAAGACTGTGCGATATTACAAGTAGCAAAAGGAGTTAGAGGATAAAACAATGTCTGTTCTAATTCTTTGCTCTTTTAGAGATGGCCAGAAACCCATCCTGTTTTGCTCAGTAGTTGCTAGTGTCATCAACCTTAGGCAAAGGAAAAAATTTCTCCTGGCCTTTGCTAAAAAATCTTTGGCTTGGTGATAAAAATCTGTTGGTCTGACAGCTACTCTGAGTTCAGTAGCCAGAACTTGGATTATCTCCCTCCATCAGCACTGATTCCAGCTTCAAGAAGGATCACATTAGAGAAATAATAAGGGCTAAATCAATAGTTACTGCTTTTGAGAGTAGTTCCCTGTATACACTTTTTATTCTGCATGCAACTAAAGAGGGAGAATAGAAGTCAGTGCAGGTGCTTGTCTGTCCATGGCAAGCCCTGGGGAATCACACTAAAGAGGTTGGAAAATTCATAATAACTTTAATCAGCCTTTAATTTTTCAGTGAGCAGGCTGCTTGTTTAGCCTGGTTGGGTAAGAAAATAAGACCTTGGGAAAAGGTGTTCATGATAGCTAGCAGTTATTAGTCATCTGCTTCTCTTCCCTTCAAAGGTGCAGGAACTGCCATTAAGTACTGGTTCACCCTGAACTGGGATAGGTTGTGCAGTAGTAAAAAGGGTAGCTGAACAGGGCGCTTCCTCCAGATGGCATAGGGGAGTGAGACCAGGCTCTCCAGATGGCCAGGACTAGATTGAATGAGGGCCTCAGACAGAGGAGTTGCATTCTGCACTCTTGTCTTCTGGTGTGTTATACTTGTTGGCTCCGCATTGTACATGCTAATCCTGATCTTTGCTCCTCTGACCATCTGTATGGGGTCTCGTTCTTACAGAAAAGAGTACAGAGCTAAAGAACGTATCATTATGATAAGGTGTAGCTTCCATCAAATAAAAGTTATTTTCCTGAAATAGTGCTTCATTCCTCCTCCTTAGTCAAGAAGGAGGATGAACACTTGACTGATAAACCTATGGCAGGAGCCTACACCACCACCCCCCTTTAAATTCACATTAAAATTCACAAAGAGATGATGGATCCCACAGTACAGGAAATAAGTTTTTCTCATAGAGACCTTATTTTTTCTTTTCTTTTTTTTTTCTTGTTTTAGAAATAAAAAGAACCCTAAATTAAACCACTGATTTAAACCAGGTATCCTAGGGCGTTCTGTCATTTCTGTCATCTGGTATCTAATTTTGATAATACTGCTTGAAGTGCAGATAAGAATCTAGTTACCCATAAAACAACGATGCAGTACCAATTTACTGACTGTCAAATACAAATCTAATGTAACAGATGACCTGCTGCTAGGTGAGGCTTTCAGGGCTTGTGCTGCAGCCAAGAGAGGTCTATAATGATGGAAGTTGCTTTCAAGTTCTCTCTTGCTGCTCTTTGCTCTCTTTCTCCACAAAACGTTTTCTGCCCCACCCCACCCCAAGGGGAAGGCTGTAGCATTTGGCAATGCAACTGGGAATGTATACAAACAGCATTAGGGAGGGGAGATGAAAAAGGAGACTGATTTTACTCTATCATGAAATTTTAACACTCCTTAGCAGCTTGCCAGCCAAGTGGGATTATACTACCAGATGTCCTGGCAGAAATTTGCACAGCTCTGCAAGATCATAAATCCAAACAATGTGCGGCAGCCCTGCATGTATGATACTACTGTTAGCAACGCAGAATTTCAGTGTGGAAAGCTCTGGTGATGGGCAGGATTAGTAAGGACAAAACCTTCCCAGACTTAGCTTTAAAGCCTTAGGTAGGTAATAGCTGCTGATGGCAGTGGTATGTTAATGGGGAAAGGAGGAATATAGTGATGCCTGTGCTTTATCAGCAGCAATAAGCCTCATTTGCTTGCAGTTGTCTTCTCTCATCATATCTTGGCCTTTCAGCAGGCAGAATTGTAGTGCAGCTGCTCAGAGGCTGATCTCTTCTCTCTGTGGTATATACAAAAACATTGAGGAGGTGTTGTCAAAGACCTGCTAAACTCAAGGCCTGAGTCTAGTGTTGCTCTGTAGCAGTTCAGGGTTGGCTTGTGGTCTTGAGTGTAAGTGCAGCTCTGTTGTCTTCATCTTGATAAATTTTTGTTTTATAGGAAGAACAGGGATGGTCGAGAGAGCTGAAGTGGAAATTTCTGTCTGGTGGTGCATTTGTTTTACTTTGCTTTCTGTATTTCTTCTGTCATGTTTCCTAAACAGAGTACTAACTGAACCTGTTTTTTTAGTCTACACATAAAACATAAATGCATGTGCCCATTCATAGGATCATGTCCTCATTAGACTATGCAAAGGACCTGAAAAAAATATCAGGTGTTGTGGTTTTTTAGTTGTTGCTCCCTTCATGGAAAAGAAAAGGTGCTGACTAGCATCCTGTAGTAAAGAAATCATTGCTTTAGTGAGGATTTAGAATTGGATCTACCCAAAGGGGTTGGGAATATGTTTTTATTAGTGAGTATGATTCTTCCATGCTGTATTTTGACACCAAACTGTCAGCTAACCCATCTGACAGTGTGAAAGAAGGGAATTTAAAGCAAATGGAGGAGAATATGCTATCCCCTATTTTATTCTATTGTTGGTAGAAAAAATGGAGTTCCTATGAAGTGTGAAAAAGAACGAGTCAACTTCCTGGCTCTTTAAAGAATAATACGAGGGTGAATAGCCAAAGGAAAAGAATGGAGGGGACTTCAGCACAGCTAGTTAACTTTGCAAATTGCAGTTAAGTGACCAGAAAGTGGCAGATCTAAAAATAAATAATGTTAAGTGCTTTCTTTGCAGATTAATCTTGCTACCCAAGTGTGAAATCTCCCCATCCTCCCATGCATTCTTTACATTTTCAAATTCCATACCACAGAATTTCAGGTGGTTCATTGCTGGCCACATTAGTCATTCTGAGCTCACGCTGCTTTTGTCCTTGAAAGCAGAAATACACACTAAAGATATTTAAGTTGTTTGCCCTTTTACTGATTTCAGTAGTAAATTACCTCAATACTGTAATGCCGTGGAAAGCTTTGTGCAGGGTACTTGCCATCATTCCGCTTTCCTAGAAGATAGGTATGTCTAGACCAGTGTTAGTTGCTCTTGGAAAGCTCCATTTATCCAGTCTTCAAGTTTGTCTGTACTAAACGAACTAGCTTCCTAATATTAGTAATAAAGCTGTTCAGGACTGGCTTATATTGCTGTGATTGTAGCAATTTAAATCCCTCTGCTGCGGAGTAAGAGAGATGATGCATTGTGTCTACTTTTGCAGACAGAGCAAAACATTGCATGTACAATACATGGCAGAACCAGGAACCGGTGAAGGGTCTCCAAGTCCCGTTGCGCTGCTATGGCAGTGTGGTGCAATTCTGGTCTGCAAAAGCAAAGCTGGCTTTAAATGTGTCAGTGTTGTTTAGTTCAGAAATCTTAATTGCCTTTGCTACATGAAAAAGAAATTGAACTTGCATATTCATGTTATTAGCTCAAATGATATGTCAGAAATGGGGAAGTAGGAATTCATTACTCTAGAGGTGCCCAATCCTGATGCCCTAAAAACTGTCCTGCTGCTTTTGGTGGTTTGTGTTCCTAGCTGCTTATATGATCCAATGCTTTCTATTTACATTCTTGTGATTATGACAGTTTAAGCCTTACTTTTACACCTCCCTGAAGTAAAAGCAGTATGCTTTCTAGTTAACTAGCAGGATGGGCTTTTTTTCATTTAAGTAAAAAATTACATAGGGGAAAATAGTGGTTGCACAAAATGGAAATGCAGCATACACATGTACAAAGAAATGAACAGCCTACCAAACTTTTTGAAAATCTTTCTTTCCCTGCTGTCATGCTTCAAAAGCTCTCCAAAATGCGTAATGAGTAACAAAGACCTCTCCCTGCTGTGTCTATATTTTTTTTCACTGCTTTACATGCTATTTTCAGATGTGCACATAGAAAATTAAGCTAACTATTTGCAAAGTGTTATCCCTGATGACCTAGTGTTTATTCAACTACTTATATCTTGTTGGCTGAGATAAATTTCACCTGAGGCCAGCATCTGCTCCCTAATTTGTCACCTTTTCTTTTTCATGCCCTTAAGCTGTTTTGACACCAGAGGCTTTGCAAGCTCCATCTCAGGAAGCACCAGCAGCAATACAAAATGCAAGGAAAACAATGTGAACTGAAGCTTAGTGAAAATAGAGTTGTGTAATATGGCACTGGTTAGTGACTGGATGACAGCCATCCTTGATGACATAAATTTAGTGGCATGCATAACTGCACAGAACAAAGGAGTTAATCAGCAACAATACTGTATACAAGAAGTGTTACTGTGTGCAAATACATATTAAAGTTGTTGCCATAAGCTTGTGATAGAGAGGCAGTGTGCTGTGGTTTCATCTCCTAATATTCCTTTTGGAAAAACTTTTATTATTCATTTTAGGTTCATTTTCTGGGTTGTTAAGTGGCAATGAAACTGAGAAACATGTCGGGCAGTCAAATAATTGTCGTGGTTGAAGATGCTTGCAGCTTCTTACAGAGAAGAACATCCAGATGATGAATAAAACCAACTCCTCCTCACATAAATGAAGCACAATAATAAATCATATTGTTTCACGTCTCTATTTTTAATTTACAATATGATATGGAAAGGCAGCTCTATTTCCTCTCAGCTTTATAGAACTTACTAAAGAAGCAGGAGGCTTTTTTAGTAATCGTTAGCAGGATACAGCTTGTGTTTTGGCTTTAAGGTGTTTCATTCTAACCTTGGTACGCCTGCACTGCAGAGTTGCAGTGTGCTGGCTTTGCAGAAGTGAGTAGGGGACTCTTGCATGTATTCTTCTTCCTCCTGTACTGCCTATGTGTGCTGCTGGTCTGTACCAGTGACGTGGCGGTAATGCTAGGTAGCAGGTGGTGTTGGGTATTGAAAGCGTGTAAAATGTGGTGGTCTAGAGAGCGCCTTGCAAAGAAAGGCCAGGCCTCAATGTTCTCTCAGTTAGCATCTTCATTGGTTTTTGAAGTTGCTTCTTTTTTTTCCTTTCCTGAAGGCAGCAGTCCAGGATACCAACTACCTTGCATTTGTCCATGACTGGTTTTTTGCAAGTTCAGTTCTGAACACCAGTTCTCTGTAGTATGAAAGCTGATGGGCTAAAACTTCTGTTCCCCCATTTTCCAGTTTTCTGTACCTGGCTGCAGATGTACAGTCTTCTTTTGTCCAGTAAAGTCCAGTAGAAGCACTGTAAATGCTACCCTCTAGTTCTTCTATGTCAGTGTTTTTAGAGTTTCATCCAGCAGTCAAACTGGAAGATCTTTCCAGAGATGGAAGAGGATAAGCTAGGAGGAACAGGCCAGTGCTTAGGTTAATAACGTGAACACAGTCCTGTAATGCACGCAACCATTTGGTGACATGATGGCTAATGCACGTGCTTTCCTTTGTAAGTGGGTTTGGGCAAACTTTAGTATGCACTTAGCTATGTGAGACTGTTTGCAAATATGAGACTGCTCATTCTTCTGCTTGAAGTCACTTTAAATCTTTGTTCCTCCTGGTCTTCCACGTGCTGAGCAAAGGTTATCTCAGCAATGTGTAGGGGGCTGGCCTATGGGCCTGCTGTAGCTGTTTGTGAGGGTATGGCCCAAAGTGGCCTCTGCAGAGAAGGGGTATATGTGTGTGTGCACGCATACATGTATGTGTGTGCATATGCCAAGAAACTGAGCTTAATTTTCCTCTGGAAAAGGTGGGCCCAGCTTCTTGCTCCTCTCAGTCCCCTTTTGGGTTTATCTTTGTCATTTATAACGTCATCTTCATGCTTATTTTTAGTTTCTAGCCTTTCTCTGTTGAGCTGTTCTTACATTTTAATTGGCTAAATCAGGAGACTTGTAGCTGATTAATGTTTCCCCTCTGCAGCTGGATCATCTAGAATAGGTATAAACCTTTCCATGCCTCATTTACGTCCAGTTCCTTTTCAAACAGAAATGCACTGTTCCTGTACCTTCCTGCCTTTCCTCATCTGCTGTCAGTTTCTGTTGTACCTCTTGCTGGATGAATTGTTGTTCCAGCTGTGCATTGGCATTTCATGATTTTATTCATGCAACCAGAAATTATATGGAAACCTTCCTTACGTCAGCAGTAATGGCAGCAATACTCAGGTGACAGCTTTTGCCAGGTAGATTCTTACCTGAATTGTGTTAACAGTTTCTACTGTTGAGATGGTGAATTGAAGGTGTTCAACAAACACATAAAAAGATTGACTTCCATATCTGGAACATTTGATGTCGAGGAGTGAAATAAGATAACTATATTCCCCCCCCTGCCCTTCCCTGCATAGATGAAAAAAACACTACAAGTTAGGCTGTTATGAAATAGCTCTTCCTACTCCTTTCTGTGCTGTACTTCATTCTATGGATGAAATAAAGCTCAGGTTTTATGTGCTCCGTCTATTGTTCATCCCAAATGCTAATGATTTTATTGTTATGATTTCCCTCTCTCCCTGCAGATCAAGGCTAGAGATGATTTGCTATGGTGAGAGATAGTTTAAATGATTAGAGGTCATCTACTACTGGCAAATTGCATCTGGTTTCTTCTTCTCATACTTGCATGAAGTATGAGAGCAACACAGTGCCTTGTTCTACTTCATGCATTTGCATAAAATATGATTGTCAACTGATGTCTTTACGATACACTCTTCAGAGTATGGGGGGGTTAAAGTTTGCACACTGTCATACCAGTTTTCTGGGATAAGTTCCTTCACACACACAAAAAGTTTATAATTAAGTGGAGGATTAGGTTTTAGGCTTTACATTTGCACTTCAATTCAAAAAAAGTGTTGTTCTGTAAGACTGTGCATAGCTATAACCAGCATTTGTGAAGCTGGTGCATTCGCTAATCCCGTGGGAAAGTGCCAAACTTGTCAGTTTTTATAAATTGCTGTCTTTATGACAGGAAACTGGGAGGGGAAGGGTCTTGTATCTGAATGGAACAGCAAGGAGAAAATGGGGACATAAGGACAGATGTGTCCCCAAGTCACTGTTCTCTATGGTGGAAATAACGCCCAGAGCAAGGGTCTTGCTGAAAGATTGGATTCAAGCCATGAGAACTCTGTAAGCATCCGGTAAATGTTTTGGCTGGATGAGGAGAAGACCTCCTGGAGGACAATTAAAAAGTAGGCAGGCTTTTTTTGCTTTGTTTTGTTTCTGTTCAATGTTGTCTAAACATAGCAACTATTTTTATATATTTGTTGATGGTAATAAAAAGTATTCTTTACTTTTAACTGAACACGTCATCAGCGGAGAATGATTTGAGGATGAATGGCAAGCCATTGTCAACATGGTAGTGAGTCATAAACAGGCGTTCAGTCATGCTTCTAGCATCCAGCACCCTCAGGCGAGATTGGGATTCCTAGACAGTTCCTAGATAACCCATCCCTAAGCAGCACAGACCAGCTTAAGAGCTTGTGATGCAGAATGTACCTCCTGGTTCAAGCATCCCTGACAGGACTGTGAGTAGGTGCCTAAACCTTAGGTTCCACTGAGTTTGTATTCATGCTCACAGTTGACTTCATGGTCTGAAATATTTAATATGACCAGGCGTATTGTGGCATGTGTCTGAAGGGCTGTAACTCTTGGGAGGGTTTCCAATTGCCTTTGCTTATTCTAGAAAGGTGCCTTTCCAATGCCTTTGCTTATTCTAGATTAAAGGGCAAAAGTTCAACCCCAAAAGTACAAAATTTTTAACATGGTGGAGAAAAAGCAGTAAAAATATATAGTTTGTCTAAATACAATGGTTTTTAAAATCAGAACACTGTATAATAAAATTTTAAAAATATTCTGAAGATTACATTATAGTTTTTGGTTTGTCATTTTTGTTCTTTACTTCTAGAAAACAGCTGTGTTATAACCTGTAATTGCACTGGCCAGAGCAAATACTTTATTCTGTGTGTTAAATAGCTCAATGAAATGGGGAGGCGGAAACTGGTTGATGGACATGAGTTAGTCCTTTGGCAAGGCCTGTAAAGCTCAGATGTTTCCTATGCAGCAGATGCTTTAACTGAATGTTATTAATTGCTCTTGTAAAGCACATTTTCTAATAGATGTCACTCTTTCCTCCCCCCCTCCCCATCCCCCGCCTCTTTTGCAGCAAGTGACAGGCAGAAGTTTTGGCGAGAAAGATTTTCGTTCTGGATTAGAAAATGGCATTCTTCTGTGTGAGTAAGTAACACTTACCGTTTTGAGCCTTGAATACAATCTTGACTAAAGCTGAAATGCACTTTAGCTAGTATGTTGAATTGTTGGTTTCTTTTTGTGAGTTTTGACATTGTGCACACTGGTATTGCACTGTAGCATCATTTCAGTGCCAAAGCTATTGTTATGGTGAGGATTGAAATGTGGCTTAAAGAAAACAGGTTTTGCAAAGTGTTTCCCTCACTCCACCCCAGCTCCTTATTTGAGTTATGTGAAGTAAAAATGATGTTTGTTTTTTGATTTCCTTTTATTTAAAGATGTTAACCACAGATTGGCAAATGGTGTTCCACACCTGCCTGCAGACCTCTCTGCTACAGTGAGGTGTTTTGGACCAACTCCAGGTGAGCACTGTCAAGAGTTAGCCATCTGAATACCATCAATACTCAGCTGCTTTTATAGTTTCTGGAAAGGTTAGGCATCTTCTAAATTTTACCTAAAGGTGTATTTGAATGATGTGTTTTGTAATTTTTGGACAAGAGATGCAAGTTAGCTTTTGCATGTTTCTCTCTGTGGATTTAAGAGCTAGTTTTTAGGCAGAGTCTTCCAAAAACATATTGTGGGCTTAGATGCCAAAGCTGGTGGCTTTTAAGAGCAATTTGGAAGTGTGCCCTATTGCCTATAGTTCTTTGAAAATCCCATGCAGGTTGTCAGGAGTTTGGGAGAATCCACTGATCTGAATCATCTGTATAGACTGAATTCTTTTCCCTGGGTCTGCAGGGTTGTCGCTGAAGTTGATAAAAGCTGTCTTTGCACACCAGAAGAACAAAGCTTGTGCAGAACTGAATGCGTATTGAAATTTATACGTGAGGTCTCCTGAGATGTTGAGTTTGACCATTGCAGCTATTTGTTAAGTTTTATGCTGTGAAAGGTACTGGAACTTGGAAACTGTTTTCAGCAGCAGAGTTGAGCTAATATCCTGTAACTCAACTCTAGGTAGCTTACGATAGCTTTGAAACCTACTTGTGTAAATACTGTTGTATATCTCACTGGTGTCATTAATCAGGCAGCTTGAACTTTAGCTGTTAAAGGGGAAAAAATATAAAGGAAATGATATGATCTAGTTTGATTGTAGTTGCATGTCTTTGCTGAGGAGTGGCTTTGGGAGGAGGGAAGTAGTTGTTATTGTTGATCAAAAGTTGTGTAACTCGGAAGGAGCATGTAGTTTACCTCTTTGTATTTAAGGGTTGCCTCTTGCACAAGATCTCTCTCCTCTGTGTGTTCGAGGGAAGTGCTGTGTTCTGAATTGCTTCAGAGTGCTCTTTAAATGTTAAGGTTTAATTGTGTTGCATGAAAAGTAAGGGATGTGTATTTCAAGATTAGATTGTAATCTTATCTGCGAATAAGCAGAGGTAGTCTGATTTAAATGCTGTAAATCTTTAAGATGGAAAGCTTAACTAACTAATGTTTTATTAATGAAACGAATAAATATGTATTTCTTAGGAGGCTGTGAGCTCCAGTAATAAGCACGTCAAGGAACAACACTTGGTTATACTACTAAATTGTTCTGTGATGTTGGGAAAATTGCTGTCCTCGTTTACCACCTGTGGATCAGTGCAAAAACTGAAAGGATCTGTCTCCTTAACCTCAAATCTGAGACGCCTTGATGTTTGTATTGCATCCCACTCCGGCCAGCTCTGGTTAGTGGGTAGAACTCTATTAGGGTACTGAGCATTAACCAGAGAGTCACCAGTCTGGCCTTCAAGTTTGGCTTTCTGATGATGAACAAATTATGACACCAACAGTAAAAGTGTGCTACTCACTGTTGCCTAGTCCACTGTAAAATAAAGAACCCAACAGAAATTTGGGATGTAACACTGAGAACTCTTAAAGTATCTTCAAAAAGTACAGGCTTTGGCAAGTGTAGCACTGATAGTTAATTTTTTACCTGTTGCTCAGTGAAAAGATGCTAGTAAATCTGCCACAGGCAATATTGTCTTTCTAGACTGGACCTTTCTGGTTTATCAGAGACCTACCTGGGTACCTCATGAACAAAATCTAGTGATATTCAAGCTTTCTCTTAACCGCCTTCCAATGTGCTGTGCTTTCATTGCAGCTGACCTCAACAAGTAGATGAAAACCTGATCTCAAAGTATCTGATAAGTTTCAGAGGACAAGAAATAAATTATGCAGTCTTTATGTTTCCAAAGATGGAAGAATTCATTGCTTTTGGTCTGGTTTATCTGATTTGAAATTTTAGGGAAAAGCCTTACCTGTTGTATTTTGTGATGAGGACTGAAAGTGTGCTCAAGTTCTGAGGGATTGGAGCAGCAGGAGGATTGGAAACTGATGTTAGGAGAGAGGACACAGCCAGTATGCTTTGAATGTCTGAAACATGTCTTAAGCTGCCTTCTGACTTTGCAGGTGTTTTGCAGAAGGGAAACGGGATAGCCACCATACCAGAGTCCATTCCCTAAACAGTCAGACTAGCCATGTGCAAAATAGCACAGGGGGAATCTGTCTATGTCTAAAGCAGGATTGTTGGAGCCTTATGCACAGTAATGCCAGGCCTCCCTCCAGTTGATCCTGATGTCTATGGCCTACATAGCCCACAAACTCAGGCAGGCCTCTCTACACTGCTTATAAATGATTCATTCACATCTAGCAATTACCTGCATATTTTAATATGTGAAAACTAATACAACTGTGTGATGCCAAAAGCTTGGACTCTTGGGATGTACGTGTTATGGACCACCAGCCTAACTAGCGGAGCAGCCCTACATGTGTGTGCGAGCCACAGGCACCCACAAGCCTTGTGTACCTGCCTCTCTGGTAGTGTTTACACTGCGGCTGGTATCTTGATCTGGCCTCATTATGACACTTATATAGCTTGACGCTCTCAGAAGCTTAGGAGCATATTTAAACAATGCAGAATGCCGTAAAGTGGCAAGCTGACAGATGAGAGTAACACAAGCCCTTCCTTCTTTCTGGATATTTGAAAGCTCACTTCTGCAGTTGCCCTGACAATGCGAGCTCTAATTGTTCACCCAGCTGTGCTGAGAAGCCAGTGACTATGACTTCTGTTTGAAATGAGTTCATAGCTTCTTAGCATAGCTGTCTGACATCGGTGCAGATGGTGATTTCATCAAGGGACATCTTAGCTAGGCGGAGGCAATGCTTGCTCTGTTCTTGCTTTGTGTATTAAATTCTCATATGCAAAGACTGAGGAGTTCCCTGGCTACACTTCTGCACGGGTGGGCAAATATGCCCTCCTAGGGGCATGATGGAAAGCTATATGAGGCAGGAATACAACACCAGCAGCAGGAAATACCGCTAGAGATCCCCAGTTTCCACTCCAGCATGTTTGGCATTTTTTCTTGTTATGTAGCTTTAACATTCATGTTTGACCCAGATATCGTAAGAAGCTGGAGGATTAATCAGGAGTAAATTAGATCTGGTTGTTGCAATGCGTAGGTGTTCCTATTCTACGGATTCAGGCATCTGAATGAAGGTTGATTGCAAAAGAAAAAGTAGATGCTGTCTCCATCCGCCTCCCCCACTGATTTGGGTATTTCTGTTGCTTTTCTGAAACAGCAGATAAGGAAGTTGAAGTTGCTTTTATTTCTAACCATGCAACAATTGCTATTAATAACTTGAAAAATTACTGCATGAAGACAAAAATGCATATATCTTCCTGCAACCCTGCCCAGTTGTTACTGCTCTGATATTTTTGCGAGTGTGTTTTTAAGGTGAGCAGTTCCTTTCCATTCTCCTTGCTGTCCACCTCCCCTTGCCCAGCTCTTACTGTGGGATTCATTCTTTCACATTGGGCTTTCAGCAGTTAGAGACATCTTTGTGGGGATGTGACACTTGGAAAATCCAAGTTAGTTACTTGCTTTGATATGACTATCTAAAGGTGATACATATCCAGTATATCTGTAAGCATTTCTGACATGCAATGGGGATCATATTTTCTCTCAAGCTTCCTCTGGAATCAGCCAGTACTAGGAGTCCAGCCACCCTGAAAATCTGTATTAGTTGTAATGAGATTCTAATGCTGGGAATAGGACCAAACCATAAAGAAGAGTAACAACAACAATTGGGACATAGATCCTGGGCAAAGGACCTGAAACAACAAACTCAAACCAAATCCAAATTTAGATATCAGCAGAAATGATTTGGCTTTGTGGTGGAGTTCAACAGCATCATGATTTTGTGTAATATTTTGGGTTCTGTATGTAGAACAGTTTAGCTCCATGTCTGTTTTACATATGTATGTAAATCAATTTATAGCAGTAAATGTTTGATTTTTCTCAAGCATAGAAGTTCTAATAAATATTTAACTGCATACCTTGAGGAGTCATGGCATAAACATATACAAGAGGAATAACCATATGTGGTGAAAGATAGGTGTCACTTGTGTGTGAATTCTGGATACTAACTTATGAGCATTTTCCCAAACTCTTCTTTGTTTCTTAGAGACACTTATTTTATATATTAGCATATGGTGCTATGTAGCTTAGAAAGATGTGCAGAAACTATGTTTATTATATGAAACCAGGATTCTTTGAGTGTAACTTTTTTGTTATTGTTTTGAAAGAGCAGATGTGAAGGTATTTTATTCTTTTAAGTAATCTTGGTAAAATTGGGTATGTACAGTGAATTAAGGAAAAGTTTTACACTTTTTACCATGTAGGACAATATCTAGGAAAGGCGATTCCCTTCAGCTGTGCATGTTAGGAATATATGATCTCAAAAAGTACAAGAAAGTTTTTAGATTTTACTTTTAAATAAAAAAAAGTGAGAAGTTAGTTATGCACATAGATTATTGTGATAGTATTTAAAGAAAAAGTGAAGTGTGGCTATAAATCTCAGCGAGCTGAAAGTGATTGTGATCAAGAATTACTTAATGGAATTTATCATTTACTCTGTCATGAGAATAACTTTCTTCTGTAAATAAGATATCTTCTTAGCTTGTGTTCTTCATGCCACTGGTGATGAAAGAGCTGCTTTTTCTCAGAGAGCAGAGTTTCTTTGCGCTTGCATTATGGTTCTAGTGCATCTGACCAAGCTTTGGGCTGACATGAATGCTGTTTTCAGCAAGTGCTGGCTATGTGCCAGATCAGTGCAAGCGTAATGCTATGGAATAGTAGAACTTTGTCTTCTGAGTCAGTGGTACCATTAGGTATAGAGAACAGCCTTCACTGTATATATGGTGTTTCAGTTTTGGCTGTTTAAAAGTCAAGTTCTTGCAAGTTAATGCCACTTACGTAAAATTGCCATGCCACTTATGGAGACCTGGTAGGGGAAAACAAATACTGCGTCATGTCTGTAGATTGTAGGATTTTGCAGATACGTTGCTCTACTTGTCTGTCAGTGGCATAGGCTTGGCATCAATTCAGCACCTGACTGTGTAGTGTACAGTGCAGAGACTCTTGTCTTGCCAGATACCTCACTGGAGAAGTTAGTGGATGCCCAGCCCTTACACTTTATTAGGCTTTTGTTCGAATTTTCTATTCCTAGAAACTAACAAGGTATTTGAGTTTCATAGGCATACTTGGAGTTTTGAATGTGACCCCTGCCTTGAGGTGAGAAGGGATTGGTATTCTCCTGCAGTTTTCAGGCTCTGCGTTGTAAAGCCAAAACATTATCAGCATCATGGATTTGGCGTGTCTCCAGTTTAGAGAGACGGGCCCTGAGGCTCATTAAGCATTAAGATTTAGGTTCATGTGAGGACATTTTAAATAGTTTTATATGAATCCAGAGTTTTTAATCTTGCAAGTTTTATTGCCATATAATAATGAAGAGCTATTTATTAGTACAGTTTAGGTGAGCGGTCAAAGGTAACATAAACCATAATACTCAGCTGCGTGCATGAAAAGAGGAGAATAGTCATTGAGGGGCATGCTTGAGTACAGCCAGAACGGCCTGTCTTTGTATTGTTAAAAAAAATATGCATCTCAGCAGACTTAGTAGTGTTTTTTCGGTGGAGTTTGGTAATTGACAGGGCAAGAGACTGTGGAACACTGACCCATTCAAATGGAGCGTTCCTCACATGCAAAGCAAGGTAATCCTGTGAGAGGTTTCAGCTTTCCAAGAGTGTATGTTTAAGAAATTATATTGGATATGTACTTCAGGCAATTATCCATGGCCGTTGCTACTCAGTGTAAAACTTAAGTGTGAATTGTAAATCTATAGGTGCATGGGACGCTCTTCATGTCAGTTGTTGTGGTGGTAGGTTCTGTGTAAATAGCTTGTGAAGCTATTTATACAGAACCTTCCCTGTTGCCTTTCTTGAGCTGTTCTGCAAGGCCTCTATCTTGTTAATATTTTTAGTCTGTGGCAGAGCAAGACTCATGCTGTCCCGTGTTTGGCATGCTTGTTTTCCCAGTGCTACATATTTACTTAGTTCCTTATTAACCTTTTACTTATCAGACCGGACTGTGAGCCCTTTATAGGCCAAAGTCAGTTCTTTCCTGCTTGTTAAAACAGCACCTTGTTCATCTGATCCTAAATAAATAATATCAGGGGCATCATTAGCAATCACTCAAGAATGTTTTCCCAAAAATATTTTTGTGACCTCAAGAACATCTCTGTATTTTGAAACTTCTTTGCCACTTCCTTTGCAACAAAATATTTTGATTTTTCAATGTGATTTGTTCATCTTTAAGACTATTAGTGGATTTTTTTCTCTTTTCCAACTATTTGGGGGCATTTTGGAGCTGCCACTAGAGCATGAGTTTAAAATATGTGGATACTGAAGCTGTCTGGGCTAATAATTATCAAGTGCTGAAAGGCTGCTTGTTAGGATGTAAATCTGTAAAACTTAAAACCAGAAATGTCTCCATGAAGGTTTACTGTGGATAGAATTTCCTGAACTCTCAAATACGAAATTCCCTTTTACTTTAAAATCAAGACATTAGTCAGCATTTCTTTTTAGGAATACGATCTGTTATTTGAGCAAAGAACTCTGTTGGATATCTGTCCCTCCAGACTGGATTGATCTGTGAACATACATCGCTTCAACCTTTCTTTTTTTCCATTTCTGAAGCTTATTCTCTGAAAGTGCTTCTCTTTCTTTTGCTCTTAGAAACAACTTTGTGTTTCTTTTTGGAGGCTGGGTTTTGGCAGCCATCCTCTGAATATTTTCTTAACTGACGCTTTCTTGCAAGAATTTCATGGGCAGTTGTCTTGGTGCTTTTCATTAGATCTTTTATCAGCTGTTGCCTGAAACGCCTTCTCTTCCTGGCAGAACTTTTTCAAATTCTTAACTGGTGATAAACAACCCCTGGAAGATCTAGTAGTTTAGTGACTAGTACTGATTTCAGCCTGTCTGTCCTGCTGTGAAGATACCTTATCTCCTGGAATGCCAAGCCTTGGGGACAGCACCAAATAGAGCAATTGATTCTTCCCATACCTATCAGAGCTGGTTTTTATCAGGGGAAGGAAATGACCTAGCTTCTCTCTGAGTGAGGATGGAGCAGCTTTCCACTTCCATCGTGCCCTGTTGTTTCCATAAGGTAAGGCAGCTCTAAGGTTTTCACTTCTGTGCAGTGTCTTAGCTTCATTTAAGAGCTAACTACGGAAGAGTCCAAGCCAGCATCTGGCACAGGGGAAAGGGAGGATGTGTGTGTGGATGTTGTACTGAAAGGGTCAGGAGGACTTTGAGAAGTGAAGAACAGAGAATTGTCCTGACTCAGGTGGGCAGAAATCCCAGCTGAGAGCCTGAAGGGTCTGGAGAACAGGTCAGGTGTGTACACAGAGACTCAAGTTTTGTGACTGGTGCTGAAGAGGCTTGGTTTTACCCTGTTTTGGGTTATTGTCTTTTGGGTGTTTGGTGGGATTGTTGGGGTTTTTTGCCTTCATCCTATTTTGTTCGAATTCTTTCAACAACTATTTTATCTGTATCTCTCGTTGTCATGTCTTTGCTCCTTTTACAGTTAAAAAGTTCCTTGAGATTTCATTATCTCCCTCTGGTCATGTCTCAGAAACACTGGTCATATCAGGTACCAGAAAGCCTCAATAGAAGGATTATTACAGTCTTTATTTTTCTGTTTATTTTTTCCTCCCCATGTCATTTAAATTCTTGCATAAGAAGCTGTTAATACTCCAGAATGATTTCTGTGAGAAACGAGTTGGCTGAAAGTTAAAGTTTTAAAAAATCCTCCCTCAACTTGCTTTGTCAGTCATCTCCAAAATGTCTGCTGGTCACCAAACCCCAGCTACCAAAAAGGTCAAGCTTGGGGAATGTACCTACATTCTCCTTTTGAAAACAGTACAGAAGGACATTGTTTTGTGGTTTGTTTCAACCACTATTCCCTCACTGCGTGGTATCAGACCTTAAATTATCAGTATCTTACTGGAGGGGAAGGGAAAAGGAGAAAATAATGGAAGATTTTAAATCATCCTGTTTTGTTATCTCTCATGACTGCTTAGTTGGACTTGCCCCATTGACATCTGTTTTCCTAGATGCAGGAGTATGAAAAATAGTACCAATAGCTTAAAAACAAAACAAAACCAAAAAAAAACCACCACCAAAAAATCCCAACAAAAACAACCTTCTATTCCAACAGACAGTTCCACTCTGACCATTTTACAGTCGCTCACCAGCCTTGGCATAGCAGAATGTGAAACACAGTGATAGCAAGGTTTTGCTTTGTTCTTTAGAAGATACACATCCGTTTGAGGATTTTCTATGTTTGAAGAACACAGCTGTACAAAAACCTGAACTAAATTTGTGCTTGGGAAAATCTGGGCTTGCAACTTGTGGTAGTCTGGGGCAAGACTGGAGACTGACATTTACATTAGGAGTGATCTGTGTGTCTGCCCTTGATGCCATCATGAGGATGAATATACTTGAGCCCTGATAATTTTTAGTGCACAAGAAAAAGGGCTGCTTCCTTGGAGGAAAGAGTTAGCATCGGACAGGGTCAGTAGGAGCTGGGAGGTGCTCAGAGGCGAGTCATCATTCAAAGTCTCAGTGCAACTCAGGACCTGTAGGGCTTCAACCCTCTGTCTGAACCTGCCACTAGTGACCTTAGTGTCTTCCTTAGGCTGATCAGTATTGCTAAACTGGCCAGACAGATCAGATGTCTGAGGCAGAGGATCTTCACATGCCATCAGCTAGGTGTGTTTTTCGAGCAAGTGCCTTCAAGTGTCTTCCTGCTGCAAGAATGGGTGATGGAAGTAACTTGTCTAACATGCTGCGGGGATAGGGCCTTAAATGTACGTTGTAGCAAGGCTTATGTTGATTGCCTACCTTCTGTGACTTGGTACCAAGGTGATATGGTTAATTTCTGTAATGGAAATAAATGTTGTGAAAATAAAGCACTGAACAATGTGTGTATGTTTCAGCTGATGTAGAAAATGATGGGTTCTACGTTGCTCCCATAACACTTGTCCTGCCACTGTGTTTTCCATACCTTTCTCAGGGATTGCTACAATACAAATATAATTCTAAAGATTTAATTTAATGTCCTAGAAAGATGCATTGAGCAGGTTTTCTGATGCTTTTTTAATTACCAAATTTGTGATTCCAAAAGAATGTGAAATTGTCTTTTTTGGGGGAGGGTCGGGGGAGTGGAGGGGGGACTAATGTGATGCCATACAAAATTTTCAGAGATAACCGTGAGGCTGGACACAAATGCTGGAAATGTTCACCAGTCCATAGATGCCTACAATGCAGGTGCCTAGGCTTGCTGTGCAGCTATGTGTAGAAAAATAGCTGTTTCTGGTTATGGTCATGTTGATGACTCCCTGATGTCTGACTTTTCTGCTGTCTGCAGTGCAGTAGACAGGACAGCACTGTGCCATGTACGGGTTGCCAGCATTTCTGAATGGTAACTGGTGGGGGATTTTTAGAAAAAATTTTTTGAGTGGCACAGAAAAATAACAAATATTTATCAACAGGTCAACACACACTATTATGGTCAGGTTTAGGGCTGGGAGAGTGAGAAAGCCCAGAGCTATAGCTGCAGTGGGGCTGCAAATGGGGCCAGCGCAATGGGGCTGGAGGAAGGTTGAGACTGCAGATGTTTTCTCCTCTGTGAAATTGGTCACTGGGGTCATGTCTGAGTGTCTTCACCTCAGAATCAGACAAGGGCTAGGATTAGGGTTAGTGTTAGGATTAGGGTTAGTGTTAGGGTTAGGATTGGAGGGGGGACAAAGGCTAGAGAGCTGCAGATGCTGTGGGTTTGCCAGAGGAAGGTGCGAGAGACTCAGGGCAGCCAAGTCCTTTGGTTCGGGTTGGCAGGTCAAGAAAGCATGGGACTGCAGTTGTAGGGGGCTGCCAGTGGAAGGTGTGGGTTAGTGTTTTCTCTCCTGCAGACTCTTTCCCATGGGCCATGGCTGAGGACCTTGTGCCAGGTCCCCGGTGCAAAATGGCTAGGGTTTTTGTTTGCCCCAAATTACAACAGTAACCTACTGGAGCTGATAAAAACTTCATATATCAAGGCAGGTGCTCTATATGAGTCTCAATCAGCACAGAAAGTTTAGTTTGTGAGTATTGACCTATGTAGGCAGAGGTGTATTCAGTGGCTTCCCTGTATTCAGCAGGGACAGATAGTAACTGTGTGAGTGAAGGCGACCATTGAGAGACTGCATAAACAGTGCGGCTTTTCAGCCAGGTTGGTGGCAGAGCAAGCTTAAGCCACTCAATATTTTGGCATCTGGACTGTTGCTCTAGATGAGGCAATAATTCAGAAGCAGCCAGTCTGCTTTGGAAGAAATCTCCCTTTGGCACATTCTGCAGTGAGCAATTCCTGGGGGTTTTGGTGCCAGACTGTTTAGAGATGTTTCCAACAGGAGGTAAACATTCTAATAATAGAGACCTTTTTTGCTCAGGCTTTTCCATCTTGTTCCATCCCATTTCCTCCCTCTTCAGGCTCTGAACGGTGATCGAAAATGTTGTTTATTCCCTGCTCCTTTCCTTCCTCACATTTTATCCTTCTCCCATATTTCACAGGAAAGCCTGTACAAGCCATTTGGAAGATTTATTTAGAATGGGCTTTGGCATTTGAGGTTTCCATTAAGCCCTCTTTATTTTACTTTCTATTGCTGTTTATGGCTTTTGATCTGCACCTGCAATATTGGTTATGGTGCCTGATGTATTCACGTTTGAGTAATAAAGAAAATGGGATGCTTCAGTTAGTTTGGTTTTTTTTTTTCCTGAGTCAGAATAGGCAGATTGATGATTGAAATCACAATGGAGCTACGGTATTTGGAAAGAAGTGCTCTGACAAAAAAATAAATAAATCTTAAATTGCCTGTTGCAGCAGCTAAATGGAAAGTAATAGTTTTATAATGTTGCTGCTGTGCAAGGCTAAAAGATAGGTTAGTGCCTTTTTGGGAAAAAAGAAGTCATGTTTGATTTCCATCTGTGAAATAAAATTATGGTTATAGGAAGGGAGATGTGTGGTTCTTTTCTTGCCATTCAGTGCATCTGGGGGAAAGAGTCAAGTACTTGTATATAAAAGTATATTCTTTCATCATTTGTTTTTAGGACATAATGGCATTAGATTCTACCTTAAGCAGACGGCAGGAATAGTACAGCAATCTGTATGAGCTTGGGTTACAGTGTTTTTAACTGTAAGAAGATCAAGAAAATACTCCCAACTCCCAAAAATGTTGCTCACGTTGGGTTTGTTGCCACTTCTGATTATGGTGGTGTTGGAGATGTGGGACTCTTAAGGTGTGTAATAACACAAGTACAATTTAGGACACGTCAGGCAGAAGCTTTATTAACCGTGATCATAGAGAACATTCAGAATAGCATCTCCCCCTCTGCTCACCTGTTCTCTTGAAGTCATTGCAGAGACCCAGCCTATGTACTGTTTCAGGGGAAAAAAGAAAGTGAGGAAAAACAATCATTTCAATGTTAACAAAGCCAGGTGTCCACCCCTGGGAGGGATGGGCTCTTCAATGAGCTTGCTGCGACTGCCACAGTCCTAAGAAGGAATCAAACAGTAGATAACATGTGACACTATGGAGAGATGGCTTTTCGTGGAGCCTATAGGAGTGGCACATTCCATGTTATCTTAGCTCAGAAGTAGGGAGTTAAAAACAATCACAGACTGTTAGCTTTTGGCTGGAAGGAATATTCTTTCAGTTAGGATAAACGTCTTAGCTAGACCTCTTAAATATTAATAATTTTACCACCACAGTAAGCTGCCAGAGTGACAGTTCTTGAATGGAGACAGCGTCAGCACAAAGCGAGATTCCTCTCTTCTGTAGTGGCTGTTCTCATTTTTTGAGAGTTTTAAACTATCATAGACATCTTTGTTTCTCTTCAAAGATCTTGAATTTTAAGTGAGTGTCTTGACCTGATGATTTTCTTCTCAATGGATGGGATTGGTTGAATTTGCTTTTGAGTAATAGGCATAAGGGTTTTCTCTTGGGGAAAGGGGGGTAAAGAAACAGTGTTTGTTGCAACAGGATTTATAATTAAAATTCCCCACTTTTAGAGGCTTGGTCATTTTTTTGAACATTCTAACAATGAGCCATGTCAGCACTTCTCATAATGTGTTCATGGGTGGTGGGGAACTTTGTTTGCGGGGGTTGCTAGTCTTTGGACACCGAACAGTGTTCAACTGTGGTATCACTGGCCTAATGATGTTTTCATGACGAGGTGGGGTTTTTTTGGTCTCCCTTTTTATTTGTCTTCTCACATTTATGTTTTATGGGGACCTCAGTTCTCCACAATATATGCAAGAATGGAATTTAATTTGGAGTACAGATGCAGAAGGACAGGCCACCTGTCAAGTGTATGTCCTTTCTCATTTTCCTGCAGTGCAGAAACTGCTGGACTGTTCTTCCCCAGCTATTGTGATACCCGGATGCCTTCAGGTTTCTGTTCTCAGGCCCTTCCAGGCATAACCTGCCTCGAGGCAATGGAGGCAGACTGATGTGACAAAATTCACCCAGAGCCTGTCAAGACTGATGTGATCTAGATCAATTTAGGATATAAAATAACTATTGTTGAGGTACTGTGATGTGGGTGTTTTTCCTCCTGTCTTTCTTCATTTCAGTGGTGGAACTTTGGGTACACACATGTGTTTTCAGGAGGGGAGAAAGAGAGACCTCTACCTTTCCAGCCATACTGAAATCCTTATGTGCTGCGGACAAGTGTTTGGTGATTTGGATTTTGTGACTTACCACTCATAACCACTCCTTTCTCGTAACAGGTTGCTGAATGCAATAAAGCCGGGCTTGGTAAAAAAGATCAATAGACTACCGACCCCCATTGCAGGTTTGGTGAGTACATCAAATGGAGAAAAATCTTTCAGTGCTGCTTTTTGCTCCTTGATTTTATGACTGTGTGATTCAGATAGCAATTATTTTTGTAATTTGATCTCTTCTAACCTACTTAACTCAGACAGTCCCTCTGAAATCTGAACTGTCTGTATAGTCACCTTAAGACCTTCCAGTCTTTTTCTCGGCAGTGGGCAGTATTCAAGAGGCAGGGCATATTTTTAGAGGAAGAATATCTTCTTGGTTATACATCATCTTCCAGTTGTGGTGCTAGCTTTAGAAAGACTGGAACATATGTGTTAGAAGTCATCACCACAAAAAATTTTTTATAAAGAAAGAAAACTGTACTTGTATATTCTGTCTCATATTCTCTTTCCCCAAAATACCACAGTCTGCAGATAACATTAATTGTGGGACTATCTAGGGAACTGTTTCATGTTGACTTTAAGGGCAGAGTAAAAGTTTACCATAATCTGTTATAAGCAAGGAGGACCACAGAGGATGTGCTGACAGCCCATGGGCTCTCAGGAGCACCAGGTGCTCAGGAGGTCACCTCAAGGGGTGGCACAGTCCTGTGCCTGCTGTTGGGGAAGAAGGTGGGAGTATGAACGGGTTGTTGGATCTAACAGGATTAGCCATATAGGAATATGGCTGTATTGATTTTACCTCGAGATGTGGCTGGGAATAAAAGGCCTCTGAGCCTGTGGAAGGTGGCCATCCCCAATTTAGACTAATGATATATATGTGGTTCCTTTCTGTTCTGGTACTACTCACATTGTAGTATAGTTGTGCAAGTTTCAGAACATATTACTTGTTGATAGCTGAGGTTAATGTTACTTTATATAAACTACATTTGAAAGTTTCAGTGTATTTGAAACCATCTTACATTCATTTTTCAGTTGGTTCTATAATGTTATTATGTAGCATTTGAGGCTGGGTCCTTCAGCCTGTAGATTGACAGGCATATTTCTGCAGAAATACTGCATATTTTTAGGATTTAATTTGTGATCCCCATCACCCTTTCTCTAAAGTTTCCTTGTATGCCTTTTGCTTCTAAAACCCATCTAGTTTTATAACTACACAGTTCAATTTGAAAGGAATATTTGAAATAAACAGCTGCAAAAGATACCAGTAGTGCAGTTTTCTTTTCATTGGCTCCCTTTCAGGAAAGACTCAATTTTTGTTATGACTGTTTTAAGAGGATAATATTGAATTACATTGGGTTTTTTCTTATTCATATGTAAAATCCCAAAGGTAAGGTGGTTGTAGTAGGAGTAACATAGAAAAAGTCATTATGTGTGTGCATTTTTCTCATTCCTTGAGATAAATCTCTCTTGTAAGATGTATATCTTCAAAGCATTACCAAAAGAGCCATTTTCAGGCTATTAATGATACAGCAGATCTTTTTTTTTGTGTGTTGGAAAGTGACTTTTTTTACCTTTGTACCTGTGTCCTCTGCTTACCTTTAGTAATAACTTCTCTAAATATTTTTCCTAATAAATAATTAGGCTACTTAAAAAGTTCACTGGTGCTTCTGGCTTCTTGAACTTTACCAGTGGGTGTTCTTATCTACTGTTCCATGAATAAATTGCTCCAAACAAAGCAAGCCATCCAAATGTGCCCTTGGGTTTCAAAGGTGTCTACTTCCATACTTGCTGAATTTTGTTGCCATTTTTACTTACAGTGGTGAGTAAGCAGCTGTTTAAGGATTGTATGTGGATTTAAATGATCAGATGTTCTAGTCTGTTATGTGTATTTATGATGTATTATATTAAAGTACAGACATCAGAAGTATGTTTGAGCGCAGGGTGTATCTTTCTTTTTTCTTACCTGTACCATGTCTGTGTGTCAAAAAAAAATATTGACAGTATAGTCCAGAAGCGCAGAAGCAGTTATACCTCATAGTTAGTTGACCACATATGAGGGACGTTTCTTTATTTTTTGCCGATTTTTCTTTATTATCTTAGCTTTGGTTCACATGACATAGTATATAGTTACTTCCTTTTCAGTTATTTCACCTCAGTGAGTGTGATTTCCTCCAGTACACATAGAAATACTGTGAAAACTTCTGTACCTTTTCTGCCTTGTGTGAGGTACGTGCTTTTGAACACCTAGATACTGCTTCTGCCTAAAAAGTGTAACTTAATCATTCTAACAGAATTAATCAATTAATTAATTAATTCCCAATAGTTGACAGAATAAGTATTTAGTTCACTAGTAGAGACAACAGGTAGGTTTTCTTTTTTACAGAGTTGGAGCTAAAACTTACGAGTAATTGTGGAGTACTCAAAGTGCCTTTTGTTTCATCTTTAACCTCCAGAGACACAGTCATATATTATGTAGCTCTACAAAATGTCTACTGG
Organism: Ibycter americanus; assembly: GCA_035590275.1. Classification (NCBI taxonomy): domain Eukaryota; kingdom Metazoa; phylum Chordata; class Aves; order Falconiformes; family Falconidae; genus Ibycter; species Ibycter americanus. Next base: position 55,222,112 of record JAVJGI010000001.1, read on the forward strand.
AGTCTGATTCTCCAGATGATAGTCTGTTTTTCTCCTTTGTTATTGTAAGGACAAATGAAGAAATATGCTTTACTGAAGGAGAGTAACAGTAAACTTGAAGCCTGTATCAGAGACATGCTGAGATGTTCATCTGGGAGTATTATCAGGTGTAAAATTTTGCTTATATTTCATGTTTGAGTGACTTCTCATAACACTGCTGTGAAGTATTATGTATAACTGGTCTACTGTTACCAGATTGAATTCTTGAAACTTCTCCTGCCATTTAAAGCTAGATGAATCTGCAATTACTCTGAAATTCTTACCAGTGACTTCCTCACATGGTTTAAGAGAGAATGGCTTATTTGCAGACTTTTTGTATACCTATCATGTAAGCAAAATTTATGGGTTATAGTGTTGTAGTGTTAAAGTAAGGACATGAGGATCTGCACACCACCATACTAAGCACAGGCCATATAAATACACAAAGGTGATCTTTGTCTAGTTGCAAGTCTAAGTTAGGATGTGGATTGTATGCAGCATTACATATAGAATTACATATGTTCAGCTTGGCAGGCTTGTTTGTAATTGGCTTTGATCTCCTGAAGTGCCGACTGCTTCTGTTATCACAGCAGAAATGATACATTGCTTTAATGAAGTAAAATGTAGGACCAGTGGTTTGGTATTCAGACTTACAGTGAGTATTACATTTGATGAAATGCTTTCTCATTACTGTTCAGTATTCATTAATCCAGAAAGCTAATGCTCCCACCAAAAAGCAAATTCACAAAAGGTCCAAAGAACAAATTAAACCTAGCTAGGAATAACAGGCTTTGCTGAAAGAGCCGTGTTACCAGAAGAAATTTCCTCATGTGAGAAATTGATACTGAGTATCTTCATTTTAAGATTGTCACCTTTCCAGAAGCATCATTTCATGTATTTAATTGTGCAAGGCTGGAAAACTGTTTTGGCTGAGGTATTAATTAAAAGACCATCTGAAGCTGCAGAAGTCTTACAAAGATGGATTGTCAGAGTACAGCAAATATAATTAATGTATAAGTGATTTTTACAAAACCAGCATTTTTTTCACTGAGTTGCTGTTGGTTTCTTTCATTTTGTATGACATTCATAGTGGGCACAACTAATTTCTAAGGTTTCTACTAATTGCAATTTTGTACAACTATGCCTTACTATGTATTTTATTCTACAGAAATAAAAATTTTCCGGCATCATTGTAGATAAGCTTTGCTCTATAATGCTAACCACTGTATGTTGACTATCTTTTTCCCTTAAACAACTTCTAGTTTTTACTTCCTCTCCATGAATAATGTCACTCTGTGAGAAAAGAAAAGGTTTCTGCCTTATCTTTTGTTTGACAGGGTTTAGGAGAGTTTATAGCATTACTTCAGTTCCTTGAACAATCCCCACAGGAGCTCAGACACTTACTTCAGAGGCTGTGTGAAAGAATCTCACATATAATAGTAGGAAGTAGTCAAGACAAAGTTGGAGGTCTGAACTTTAGCTTGGATCTTGGCTCGTGTTTCAGCACTACTGAATAAAAATCTGTTTACTGTGGCATCCAGTTTTCAGCTTGTGTACGATCCTCAAATTTGTGACTTTGAATGATTTAGCAATGGAAAAAAACAGCTCTGCAAAAGTCACCTGGTTGCATGGCTATTGCACCAAGATGGACAGAACTGTAACATGCTGTTTAAAAAAGCTTGTTCCTTTGAAAATAAGTTGGGGGTTTTTCTGTGATTATTTTCCTAGGAGGTTTCTCTTGGCAACACGTTCTCTGGGAACTTGCTGTGAACCTTATTAAGAATAGCTACCTGTCTTCTGGTGCTGGTAATTTGCTCTTACGCTGTACTGTTGCATAAATTCCAGTATTTTTTTGATGTCATATGATGTCCCAAAGAAATTTCAGCATTGTATTAGCTTTCAGGAGTTTGTGCTTCTAATTAAGTTCAGCAAATGAGATCTTTTTTCTTCATGCAGTTGTGAACCTGAAAATACAATTACAAGACCCAATATAGTGTAGTGTGTTTCACAGAATTGAAAATAATTAGAGAAGGTAAATACATGGAACTTTAACTAATGTGCATTATTTTTATCAATCTTTCCACTCATACTTCAGTGTTACTATTTTTTTTTCCTTAAAAAATCACCTTCTCATTCTTTCTTTTAATTTCTCATTTTCCTTTTAATTCTTTGTAGTACTTTCTGGAAAGAGCCTGCTCCTATTGCAATATGTAGATTCATAATATATGATAATTTCTGTTTCCTTATTTTGTACTACTTCTTGCTGCTGGACAAATTCATTTGCTAGCACAATTGTATCCATAAAAAAGTCTTGCTGTGCAAGTTGTGGTACATGTGAAGTAAACGGAAGCAAAATTTCCTGTCTAAAAACAGTAAGTTCTTGGCACTCACATCCCAAAAGCATTTTTGTGAATGTTGATGGAAAGCAAGGTGTCAACATCATAGCAAAGTGCTGTGCAAACTATTCTGCTATAGTTTCTGTGGATCTTCCTTGCTAAATGGTAGTTGGCTTCTCTATGTGTCCTGTGCCTGCCTTCAGTTCTGATATCTGAATATTTGACTAAAACAATACTTATGGTCTGGCCTGTGGTTCACAGCAGCACTGTGTGCTTTGGCTCATCACATACCATAACACATATTAAATGCCCTCACTAAAACAATATCATCCTTAAAAAAACAAAATTCCGTACAAAAAATGTATGCTTGTGTTGTTTAGCTTTTTTATCCCCCAAGCTTTCTGGACTCTGCCTTTGAGTTCATTACTCTGCCTTCAAATTAATTTTTAATTTAGATCTTCCTGCCTATTTGTTTTGGTGTCATCTGAGCTGGACAGAGCTACCTTACAAAACTCCTGTTTAATGAATTTAGCTGTATGCTGTAGTCACAAACACATCTTAAGTTTCATAAAGAATACAAAAGTAAACTAACAGGTGTTTCTTAACCAGGCTGTTTGTAAACAGAGTCTGTGTGGAAGAATCTACAGTGATGTTGTAGTTAATTCATCGCAGAAGAGGAAAGCAGACGTCAGTTTGAATTTGGCAGGAAGCCTAGAGGAAGCAGCATTGGTGGGGAAAAAATGAGATGCAAACCAATAAAACCTAAAACTTTACATTGAAATTCAGCTGGTTTTTTTAGACTGGATTGAAGGTTTTATTTGCTTCCAATTAACTATGCAAATGCTGTCCAGAAAGCATTGCTCTCCTCCCATTTAGAGAAAAAACAGTGACTCAAATGCAAAACACAATGCTAGCATCTCAGTTAGTATTTTATTGGTTGAAATGGATGTGCTTGCTCTGGTGTTGGGTTTGGCTCCAAAACTCTCGTACTTTTGAAGCTGGAAACTAATCATTGATCTGACAGTAGCACAGGTACTGGAAACGTATTTCGCTGCTGTACTTGGGTTCAGCCTGTGTTGCCCAGGCTTCAAAGTTTGAACTTTAACCTGATGTATGGATGTAAGAGAGGCTGAAATATTGGGAAATCAATAAAAGATGTGAACTATCAACCAAAAGGAGGTGAATGACCCCACATTGTTTATTTGCTTTTGATGGTCTGAGCTGCGTTTAGCTATAAAGTACACCCTCAGAGAAGTGAGTTCAGCCAGCTCCTAGCAGTTTTCATGTTCATCAGCCCACTCTGGCTCATGAGCGGTCCCTTCTGTCCTCAGCTGCCAGCTGGAGTGTTGTATTTATGATTGCTGGAGATGAAACTTGAAGTGAGTGACACCTTGTTTGCTTCTGAATTGGCCGTTATTGATCCCTCCCAGGTTTCTGTGTGCTCCCTGTACCACTGGCCCCAGCCAGCACTCAGCCAGGGCTTCTGCAGACCAACCTCACTGCTGACCTTAAAGTCCCTCCTTCTTCTGGATTCTGCCTTTGCTGCAGTGCTTAGAGTGCACTCAATAAGCTAAGCTGCTTGTTGGCTGGGACCACTACTTGTCATGCTAAGGATACTGTCCCTTTCTGCCGGTGTCCGGGTATTTGTCCCTTGCTATAAGCCGAAGTCTCTCATTTAGCACCCAGAGCACCCTGAGCAGTTTCCTTGTTGGATCAGGATGGCACCAGCCAAGATGGGTAAAGGTTTGTAGGACACACGTGAAGGATGGCTCTGAACCATAGCTGCTGTGGAGAGATGCAAACTTTGTCATGTTGTTGAGACCCGTTCCCAAACTAGACTGGTTAGGATTCAAAGGTGCAGCAGTTTCACAGTCAGCTTAAGCCATGCCCTGTGCCTGCCGAGCTCTGCTGCTGAGAATATTGTGACTTGGTTTGGCCAAATGCTAATAATACGTGTAAGCTCTTCATGGCAAGGATCATCTGCTAGTCTGTTTTTGTCTAACACCTCACCCCATGAGGCCTGTTCCATGGCCAGGACTCCTAGACAGTATGTTAATACAAATAATAAATAACACTTATAAAAATATCACAGGCATTCCTGTATCATTCACAGTCTGTTTTTAGACCGGTGTCCCAACTTCAGTCACCAACCGTGGCTTTAATCAATAGGTTTATAATTAGCTTTATTCACATTGAATAATTTAAAATGTTAATTGCAGATTCAGAGGTAAGGGGAACCTTTTATGTGTTAAAACCAAGAGAGTATGGTCACTGCAGAGGATCTCCTTTTTGAATTTTTGTTTGTTTTACACAGACACTGTTTTATTACCTAGCCTGGAGAAGGGAAAGCCAACTACCATGCTTTAGAAAAAAGTGCTTGATTGAAAGCAAAGAGTCTACCTGTTTTGGGGCTATCAAGCCACCTCACAAAGATGTTATTTATAAAGCTATATAAATAAAGGCTTAGTATAACGATTGTTTACTTTTTTTTTGGACATAGAAGGTTTAATGAAGTGAAGGGTTCCAGGGATAACATTTGAAAATGGCAAGAAGAAAAACATTGCTGCTGCTGAAGCCCTAATGCTAGGCAGCTGAAATGTGAACTTGCCCTTATCATGGCATTAACCTTTACTATAAATGACAGAGTCTTTCCTCACATTGGGGAGGGCAGCTGGCTTCCAGGAGGAGCTCATTTTGACCAGGAGGTCATTCCAGTACCATGGAAAATGCAGGTTGCCCACTGGATTAATTTTTAGATTTGCTTTCAGCTCCTAAAGCGTCCTTCTGCAAGTTCAGCCATGACTTGCATTACGTTGGTTTATGACTCTGGTTGAGTAAGTATTGCAGAAATGGCAAGCTTTTGAAGAATAATCTCTAAGTATCTGTAAGTGTCAGAAAAAATGATAGTTTAACAAACAAAATGCCATTCACTATTTAGCTTAGGGCTGCACTTAATGAAGTGAAGAATCCAGTGCCTTCCTTGAGCCGTTGTCTTAGAAACAAAAGGCCTCCTGAGCAGAATGACTTAAACTCTTCAGGACAAACCCCACTGCTGAAGTTTATGACTTCTGCTAATAGTTGGGCAAACACCATGTGCTCTGGAGGTGAGTACCGTCCTCAGGTGTTTTCAGAGGAAAAGTTGGATGCCCTGAGTCTGCGAATGTGTCGCCCATGCCCTGTGGTGAGTGTGGCAGCACTGGAGTTGTATCCAGGCACCTGCAATCTTTGGGTAATTTCTGTTGCAAAATCAGTTAGTTTGCCAATGAAGATATAAAAAGCAGCACTGAGCTGGTGTGCTACACGTGTTTAGGCAGCACACATAAAATAAGTAGAGCTATGAATATTCATGCCTTAAGACTAAACAAATTATCAGCATTTGTCCTTAACAAGAAAAACCAGACCCAAGGCTATGGTTGGTTTCAGCTTCTCTGAATTTGACTTTCCTACACCACCTACTGTGACAGCGCTAGCACTCATATAGGTATTAGCTGGAGCGGGCAACTGATCTGGCTGAAAAATACCCTTCTTCATCTTACAGCATGTTAACTGCATGGGCAGGAGGGAAGGAAGAGGCTCAGGAAGTCAGGGAAGGAGGTGTCATTCGATCAGTTTAAAGTAGTTCCGAAACTGCAGCTAGGGGGTTTAGACTTAGATGCCATCCTTAAGTTATTGGCCAGAACCAAAGGACATGAGAACCTGGGAAAGTCTCATCCCAAAATCCCCAGTTTAAAGGTTGTCTGTGTTTAAAACTATACTTAGTAGTACTCTCACTCCCTAATTCTGGAAGGGCTCTCACAGGTTGGAGTCTGTAGGTCTGCACTATAAATACCATCTCTGATCCTCAACTGTCTTTTTCAGTGACATGTAGCCTCTGCTGCAGGGAACAGCTAGATGCCACTATTTATTTGAGAGAGTGAGAGCTAAATTCAGTGTAAGTGGGGCTGACCAGAGTAAAAATATTTGCTGTGTTTGCTGCTACCCTACATTCTCACAGCATCCAAGAGGCAGGTGCTGCTGCCCATAAAATCCACATGGTACGATCTGGAGAATGTTGATAACCAGATAGCAGTAGCACTGGAGATGTGAGAGGGAAAGGTGCCTTCCCAGTAGCTCTTAACCTGACTAGTCCCCAGGAGGCAAGCAGGTACAAAAGTTTCCACAGTGTGGTCAGACCAACAGATCTGCCACCTCAGAATGGGCCAGGGAGGCTCAAGCTTCCTTTTACCTTCTGCTTTTGTGAAAAAGGAGCAAGCATGAGTTAGCAACGGTCTGTTGTGACCCCAGCCCTTAGGCTGAAGATAGTGGCACAAGAATGCTGTCTCTAATCCCCTTCCTGGCTGTGAATCAGCTCAGTGAAGTCTGTTGCAGTTTACGTCTGCTAGCAACTGTTCGTACTGTTTCTATGCTGAAAACCTTTCCGGGCGCTGTAAGTGGATTTCTGTCAGATGATGTGCATGTCGCTAGCAGGAGCCTACGTGCTGAATGCAGATGATGGAACATGTCTCGCTCCAAAGATCACATTGCAGTTGTTTCCCTGGCTTAAAGCAAGCAAGCAAAAAGGCAAACTAGTGGAAAACCAGTGCCTTAAAGATCCATTCACAGTGATTTCTTTGGTGTAAGAGCCCAGTAAAATTCTGCAGTCCGGTGCAGTGGTCAGGAGTTATAGAGGCTGAAATATATGACACCGAAGTCTCCTTGCCTTCTGCATTCCTCCGTGCTCCTGGATTAAAGCTGCTTGCTTCCTGCTTGGCATGGTACTTTCCAATTGTAATGCGCTTCCCCTTAAATGTCCAGAGGTCTAATGATACTATTGTAAAGCTGTTAAAATTAATGCTGCAAAGGAAGCAGCTTAGTTAATTGCTTGTGCAAAAATACAGTGGTGGGCTGAACTAGCTGACTGAGGGACATCAAAGCCATTAACTGTTAACCTTTGGAAAGCTGAATAGCCTTGTGATACTACGTGTAAATCTGTTCCACAGCTTAGTAGGAGAATTACACATTCATTTCTGGACAATCAATGTAACTAAGTCTACAAAATTAATATTGCAGTACAGAGGCAATCCTCAGCTGTTTGGAGTGGTGTCCTTCTGTTAAAGTCCTAGCTGTTGCCACATTTTTGTGTACTTCTGCCTCATCTTCATGTGGGAAGCACTGTTACTTAGATGGCAAATGTCTGCTTCTGTTTGGGGCAATAGTGCACACTGATTTATTACTGTGCAATGTGTGAAAGGGAGTTTTCTTTTCAGGCTTTTCAATAAGCGGAGAGTATTGAACTTGCTAAATGCGTGCATGAATCCAAGTGTGTACTGAGTTCAACTCAGCTTTTTTCAGGCCGTTCTGTACGCTCCTTCATCACCTCGGCTTTTCTCTTTGAATTGTACTAGTTCTCACGCACAATTTAGAATCAAGCTTGTGTTTCCCCATAAGGCCGATGGTAAACATGCTTTTCTCTTCTTCCTCCTTCTTTTCCTTTTTAGTCATAATGGTGTTAACTTGATCTCCTTTTACTGCAACAGTTAGAGAAATGTTACGTGACTTAGCATGTTGCAGTCGTGTTGGGAGGCACGTTGGACTGAGTGCCAGATGTGAATCTCACCCTTGCACCTGTTGAGGATCAGCAAACTTCAGGCATTAAACTGATAGCCTGGGCTGCTGGTGCTCTTGCTTCTTGCCTTTTATAACTGTTGGGTTGGTTGGGTGCTGTGTAGCTTGGCTGCACAGCCAACAAATCCCATGGGTGTTACCAAGCGTTTCTGGATATTTCTAATACCTCTCTTAACGAAAGCTGCCTTGTTGCTGTTACCCTTTATATACCATTTCTAGTTTGGTTGGAAGGAGGCTTGCTGTTTTTCCAAAGCCAATCCTAACTTTACCACTCCTGCCTCGCAACAAACAACATTAGGGATCTTAGAGCCAATGCCTGCTGTTGGCTGAACATGTGAGTTGCCAGTAGGTCTTTGCATACTCACTTTGCTTCCAAAGCCCGATTGTGCAGTTGTAGAGGTTCCTGTGAAACTGCTTGGTGCGCACCTTCAGGGGGAAGCTGCAGGCCTGACTGCCCGGTGATGGGCACGAGGAGATGCAGCCCAGTAGCCACAACTGTAAAAGTTCAAGTGTCAGTGGGACATACGCTTACCATGCAGGTAGCAGCTAGTCTTTGGCTGACTACAGGAGAGATCCAAGGTCATTTTGGCAACTAGGGAGGGCTGGGCTGTGAAGCGGCTCTGTTTCCTTGGCCAGCAGTGCATGGAACAGGAATGCTGGTCAGTGGTTTTTGATTCTAACCTTCCTGTCCTTCCTCCTGCCCCACAGCCCACAGCAAGGAGTAGGACCATGCTATAAATGCTCTCCGCTTCTTGAGCCTGTTTTTCAGACCAAAGCCGACAGACCTGCTAGATAAGAAGTGTGAAATTTATATATTAATTTCTGGAGTTACAGAGATCAGCCACAAAGTATTAGCACCACTATACAGTATGTCCTCTGTTATTTAAAAGGGAGGATGGTGAATAGGTTCAGTTATTTGAGGTTTCAAGTAATCCAGGGCAATTTTCAGTGTAATTAATACATGTCAGGAATTTGACCCTTGTGGGGATAACAAGAAGTTCTGGATAACTGAGGTGATACTGTAAACAAGTCATGAAAAACGTGCCAGAAAACTGTCTGCACAGGTCAGTAGCACAAGCTAATAAAATCTCTCAACTTGTGATCTAGAAAAATAATCTATACAGCTTTTACTTGACATATGCAGAAGCAGAAGAAACCCTTTCTTTTTGTACAATTCTCGGATGTTTTCTTTTATTAAGTTTCTCGTGTTACCCCTAAAGAGGTCAGACAGTGGCTGCTTCTTAAACCATAATAACTGCATGAAAAGCACAACTTGAAAAGTCCTGAGTGCCACGTGCATCAGACACAGACACAATGTTTTGCTGTGCTGTTTATTTTCAAAGAAAATACAAGCAAGTTAAAAAAAAATCCCAAAATTACGACTACGGGCTTGATACTGTGTATTGGAAACAATGCATATTCTGACATTTCATAAAACAAATTATGAACAAATGCAGGAAATGCATCAATCATTGGCAAAACTAGTTGCAAAGTGGTAAATCAAATGGAATGGTCCCCAGAGAGTTCTGTCAGAGCTTTTATAAAAGCCTATTAAGAGGCAAAGAGAAGTAAGTGAATAAATAAAGAAATGTTGTGCACCAAAAGAACACATAAAATTCATTACTAAAGTCATTATTTAGTAACAAACAGGTAAAAAAGAAACTTAACATAAAGTTTGTCATAGGGGGATGGGTTTTGTTTTGCTCTGGGTGTTTTGAGAAGCAGTCAAGCTAGTTTGATCTTCCTTCTTGGTGTGCATACCTGTATTTTATTTTTACAGTGCTGAATAGTGACTGGGTGGAATCTGATATGTCAGTGGACTTGAATTTTAGATAAGGAAGAAGCAAGATAATTACATCCTCTCGGAGAAGTGTTGCAGTCAAACAAAAATTTGAGTAAGCAAGGTATTAGCCAAATTATATTAGAATGGGTGATACTTTATCTTCAGCAATATCACACCAGTTGTTACTTGTTTTTTCGTTCTGTCTAAAACAACCAAAAGAGCAAAAGTCAATCCAATATGGATTAGTTTGAAGGGAGTTCAGGATCTGTATCTGCAGATATGCCTGGCTCACTTTCTGGGTGTCTCAGATCTTTGAATGATGCAGTCAGCAGCTATCAAAATCTGCTTTCCTGCAAAGTAAGTACCAATTTACAGGTATCAGTCTCCTTATCCCTTTTATGCTAGATGCTATATGGTGTCTGAGGTCTCCACCTTCAGAAGTTTGTAGTTAAGAAACAATACATAGATGGAGCTGGAAAGGAAACAGAGAAACAAGGTATTTGGTATTTGTCAGCACAGTGTTGTCAGCAATCCTGGGATCTAACTTCCATTAGCTCTTCATAGGCATGACCGTAATGCAGAATTTTGGGGATAATGGAGTAGTTCTAGTGAAATTTAGAAGAGGCTACTTATAAGCATGAGGACTGTGCGTGAGAAAATACAAAATCCAAAATCTGCCTAGGGTCAGCACCCACAGTATTAAGACTCAGTTGGCTGGTTCCCAGGGGTGTTTGAGACCTTAAATGCTCTTTAGTCCTTACCCTCTGGTTGATCAGAGATTAATCACTTGCTTTTTTAAATACTATTACCCAATCTCTTGAGCCACCCAATCCTGATTAAAATTTACTTTCTAAAACATGATCTTAGAGAACTGAAATTCCTTGGATTTCAGACTTCTACATATTTTTTGAAGAACTGTGAGTTCTTGGTGTTCACATGCTTGCATCAAAAATTCTTGCAGATGGTTTATCTTCCCAAGACTAGTTCATCTTGCTGTTCTGTTTTGTTTGGCTGAAATTTGATGAGCAATATTAGAAATCCAGCACTTAAGCCTGCGTACAAACTATTATGTAAGCAAACTGCAGACCAAGAACTTCAAAGGTTGTGGTTAATATTCTCCGTCACAGCTTCCAGTGTAACTTACTCTCGCTGTTAACAGTGCACAAATATTCTTGCCCTTTTTGAGTTTACCATACAAGTTGGAGGAATAAAAGTGCCAGACTGAGGTTAGGAAGCAGATGGGAAGTAAATAAGAGGAAAAATGGTCAACCGCTCTGTTCAGGATAATGGAAGGTGGAGTTTGGGATATTCCAGAGAATGGAAAACCTTGGATAACATCCGTGGTGTGGGTGTGGGCAACCTCAACAGCCCGCTTGGGTTTCGCAGCAGCATCTATCACCCTGGACCCAGGATGGCTCTTGCAGGGGAGCTGCCTGACACCAGCACCTTTCCCGTTCGAGGGCAGGTGGCCCAAAGGCATGAGATCAGCTTAGCAGTGCAGCATAGCACATTTAATGATTTCCAGGCAGCCAAAAGCCCCAGAAAGTGGGTGCTGCTCATGTGCTAGCTGCAGGCTCTCTACACCATATGCTGACCCTCTCAGTCACATGCTGAAACCCTGGTACAACTCTGGGCTGGCTGGCATGTACCTGCACAGGTACAAAGAGCATGTGTGTGTGCCCAGGGTCTCGTACCTCCTGGGTGCTTGGGCTTCCTGTGCTGCAGTTTGGGCAGTGTTCCGGCATCACCCAAGGTGGTTGCATAGCTCTCTAGCCCCTGTATTTGGATGGGGCTACATCTGTTGGCCTTGTAAACCCCATGTAGCTCTTAGTAAGGTCTCCAGATTTAAGGGCTGCTCAGCTTCAACGCAGTGCTGAGCCTCGGCTGGGTCCATGCGTTCAAGCGAGGCAGTGCTGTGTCTGATGAATGTTCCCCGGTTGCTAGGACGGGCAGTGTAGAGGTGCTTGCCAAAGCCAGTAAGTCCCGCTGGCCTTGAGATCATTTTGGGTAGCCATGTGTAACATTTGCGCTCTCCAGAAATCTGTGCCTGCGGGAGTGGTTTGGAGACATGTGAGCTGGCTGGAGGCTGGGGCTCTGCAGTGCTTTAAATCAGCTAAATTGCTGGCAGCTTCTTGTTGGCTCTGGAGCTAGTACAGCTGCTTTCATAGCCCATGAAGTGTGGCCTAATAATCTTACTGGACTCTACTGGTTCTGCTGTCTGGATATACCTCTCTGATCAACAACCTAAACTCTGAATCCCATCCCTGTGTTGAGGAAAGGAAAAAATCATATTTACTTTAAATTTACCCTTTTCCTTTATACACTCTCATCAGCTAAGCTTTACCTCGATCTATGTAACATGGCTTTAAATTGCAAAAGTTTTCAGAAGTGGCAGGTGTGTAGTTGGAAGCTTGTTGTTTGAGGGTGCATGAATATCTCTGCTAGCCTTATTTGTGACTGTTCTGAGCAGGAGCCACTGGTTATATGCAGGTAAGCTGAATTATAAGCATGGCTGGCTGTTTCCCTCTACAAACAGAAGGTGATCTCAAGTCTGGTTAGGACAGAGGGTAGGGTAGAGACTGAAGTTTTAGGAGTAAGTTATCGGTGGTAGCTGATTGGTTTCCCCTTTCTTTTCCCTTCACCAACAAATGTGACAAGCTATTTCTGCCATCTCCGCTCCTTAGTTCCTGTTCCTAAAGACTTGATGCGATGCGTGTATTCATCTTCCTAACCTTGGGGGTTTGTGCATTCCTAGGGGAGAGAGGATGCCACAGTAGTATGCCTCAAGTACATCTTTGGCATGTAGACAGAAAACTGAACAGGAATATCTGTCCTGTAGGAGGAGAGATCCTTTTCTGTCCTCTGTTGTGCTGTCCAGAGGAACTAGAACCAAGACTTTGTGAAAGAGCTGGGCAAAAGCCTTGCAATAGGAATACACTGTATTAAAGAAGAGTTCCTTTCTTTCCTCTTGTTTTAATAATTTATTTTAAGCCCATTAATTTGAGGAAATTCTGCTTCTTAAATACAGTGGATTATTGTACTACTTTTTATTCCTCGTGAAAACTTTGTCTTCACAACTGCAAATGACTCTGGCATCCAGATGTAATCCATGAATCCTGCTTTCCGACTGGCCTTTCAAAGGCCTATTTGCATGACCTCTGTTGACTTAATGAACAGTAGTAATTTAAGTTGGCTATTCTGCATAGTCCCTCTAGGTTTGCAGCTACCATAGCCTCATGAATAATTGTGCCAGTTCTTGAAGTACATCTAGGGAATGCTTTACTGGTGGTTGAAAAGGGATGAAAAAGAAATCATTGCCAGACTATTGGGTAGCTCATCTTGCCTTGAATATCTACCATAAAAAAAACCCCAAAACTGGAGATGCTCAAGGTGACTAACAGTTATGACCATGCTACCTAGACACCAAACGTATGTTTTCAAATCTGAAAAAGAAACAACAGATAAATGGATTGAGTACTGTGGTATTCAGCAATTTAGGCAGTTGCACTGTATATGGTCAAAGTTAAGAATGGGCACTGATTTACTTAGCATAATTTTGCACGGATATTTTGGTTTTCTGTAAAATGCACTTGTAGCAAATTGAAAATTATTGATTTCCTTCCGCTTCCTTTTTCTCACTGAAATAATTCTAGACATCTAAAAGACATTAAAGCTTTCTATTTATTTTTTTACTGGAAGTAAAACCAATAATGTAGGTGTTCCAAGTGGAACATACTGGAAATTCATTCAGTACAAAAAGAAAATAATACAAAAAACCCCCAACAAAACAGTGTTTTTTGGACTTGAACAGCTTTTAGAAGTATTTGCAAGGAGACCCCAACCTGTACATTAAAGAAGTCCAGTATGTTTTATGTAATGTTGGCATGAAAATGCAAAGCTATGAGTGAGGGGAAAATGTATGTCAGGTATCATGTAACAGCAGCAAAGAGATTTCTGATGTTTATCAAACCTTGAACACCACAGATTATTAAAACATATTCCTTGGCAATAAAGAGTAGATGTTTAATTTGAAAGGAGAAATGGAATTTGTTGCTTTTTTTGCAGAGGTCACGAACTGAACAGGAATGAGTCCTCCTTGGCGGTCTCACTATTTTGCTGTTTGCCTTGGGGAATAGAGATTTGGTCTGATTTTAACAGCTACTGCCAGGCCCCTGGCCCCCACAGGCAGCTTTCTTGCATCTTTTGAGGCCCACCTACAGCAGTTGTACTTGGACATTGGAATGGAGACCCTCCAACCACAGCGGCTGCACAGTATCCTGATCCTTGCATAGTAGATTGCTGTCTTTGATGACTGAAGTCCGAGTGTTGGCTGACTGTTGCTATTTTTTGCCTTTAAATGGAAGATAGCTTTGCTTAATATACCAAGCAAAAGGGAACATACCACATAAAAGAAAGGGGCAAGAAAGTGAAGTCATGTTAGTAGTGAGTAGTTGCTGCAATTAGAAGAAGCGTTATGAGGCTGCCAGGAAGTGGTTATACATTCACTTTTAGAGGTTTCATGTCAATTTGATTTTAATTTTAAGTACCAATTTCTTTTATACCTTTACAGTTGCAAACCTTGAAAATAAACTACAAAATTTCAGCTGTTCTCTGGCCCTGGATGTTCAAAGTTTTGTGCTTAGCTAGTTCAACACAGCTGGGTGAAGCAAAGCTTCAGATGAGATTCATCATACACGTATTTCCATAAAAATCTTGTATTTTAGAATCATAGAATCACAGAATCGTTTAGGTTGGAAAAGACCTTTAAGATCATTGAGTCCAACCGTTAACCTAGCACTGCCAAGTCCATCACTAAACCATGTTCCTAAGCGCCACATCTGCACGTCTTTTAAACACCTCCAGGGATGGTGACTCAACCACTTCCCTGGGCAGCCTGTTCCAAAGCTTGACAACCCTTTCAGTGAGGAAATTTTTCCCAATACCCAACCTAAACCTTCCCTGGCACAACTTGAGGCCATTTCCTCAGCTTCAATGAAATCTGCTTCTGTGTCTGGTAGGAAGACAGCTGGTAAGTGACATGGGGAAGGTAAGAATTGAGGCTGTAACTCCAATACAGCTTTGTGTCTCTAGGTTCTTGTGTATCAGAAAAGCATTGGATCTAAGTCTCACTATTGCTCATTTCCAGTTACTATTTTTTGTCCTTGCCATCTGCTTTGGATGCAGTGAGAGAAGAAAGCTAGAAACAGTCGTCAGTGATCACAGTTTGAGAAATATTTTTTCATATAGCCATCTCTGAACATGCATGCAGGTACACTGATTATGCTTTAAGTTACCTATACTGGTTTATAATAGATTATGCTGGTCAGGTAATTGACCCTCAGACATGCCTTTTTGGGTGGACAGGCTCATGATGCACATGGTTTTTCCTCATTTTCTTCTCTGCTAGCCCTACTCCATCCCAAAGGTCCTGTGGCACGTTGCATCAGACAGTTCCCTGGAGCTGGGTCCCTTGAATAGCCAACACTGCTATTCCTGAAAAACAAGGTTATTTTCTCTACAGTCAAGTCAAAATATAGAAAGCAGGCATTGGGTAGCAGTGCCCTGAGTTATCAAATGTGATCAAAGGGATCCCATGAAGCTTAGAATCTGCAGGCAGAGAAAGGAAGGTGGGGTATGTAAAAAAAGGTAGTGTCTTTTAGTAGACCATAGTACAATATCTTAGCAGGAACACATAAATAGCTGTTTAAAAGCATTTGTTGTGCCATGGCTTAACACACAATTGCCCTGACAGCAGTCAGGAAGGGCAAATGTTTATTCAGCAGTGTTCGGTTGTAGATGATGGCTGTACGTACACGTAAAGGGCTTATTTCTGTTGGAGCTTAAGCTATTTGCAGTGTTCCTTTGGATTACCCCAGGGTACGTTTTGGGTATACCGCTCAGGAGATAATTCAACTTCATTCATCTACAAATTTCCTTTTTTTTTTTTGTATGCAGGGTGATAAGCTTTAACAGTATGTCTAGTGAAAAATCATACTCTCCCATATTAAATGCTCAGGTTAGTTTCTTTGGTGGTCCCATTGCTTGGACCCCCCTGACTTATACACTGGTTTTGTTTTCACAATATCTGGTGTAGTAGTTCTTATGATTTATGATTTAAAGTTTATGTATTTCTTGGTTTACTTTAAGCAGTTTATTTGGGATGGCTGCCTTTGAGATCTTCTAAATCTGTAGTCAGACCATGTACTTTCCTTAATGCTTTATCATGTCCTGATAATCACACACAAATAAACCAAATTTAGAAAACAGCATGTTCTCCTTAGTTGTGAATTTCTTGCCTGTTTTTACATTTTGCTGTAAAGCTCAGCTGTGGGGCAACAGCCGCTGGGGTATGCTGAGAATGGAGAGCGTCCAGTTTCCCCATGAGGATGTCCTGAGGGAAGCACTGTGGCACTAGCTGTGGTTTCAGGGTTCCTTAAAATCTGTGTTTACATTAGTCATGCTCTCAGCATTCATCATGTGAGTGCAAATATAGGTCAAATTTGCCTTTGTGATCTGCATGACCTGCCCTCAGTTAGACAGCACAACTATTGCCAGGAGGATCGGTAAGAAGGGGTAGATGCCACAGACACGGAGCTCTGGTTGCAGTGAGAACACTGCTGTTGTGATGTTTCTTTCCTTCTTGTCTTTTTTGTATCTTTTTCCCCAACCTGCTCTGTGGCAACTTTTATATTGACCCACTTCATAGCCCAACCAACAAGGCAGAGCGAGGTAAATAACAGTCCTTTCCATCACAGCAGAAGGAACCATGCTTTGCTTTTTTCATGGTGTCTTTCCTGTCCTTGTGTTTTTACCCATCTGACTTCAGATTTCAAGGTGAATTCCCAGCAGTTTCTAGGAGTGCTTCGCTGCACTTCACTGTACGTGAGCCTTGCTTTTAACCCTGCTCTTGGTGAGCTTTATTCATCAAAAATGTGCAAAGTGGGTAACAGAAGTCATGAAACTGAGGCCCAAATCCTCATAAGCCAAGCGCGTTCATCTGGTAATAAAAAGCTGTGGAGAGGGGAGGGAAAGGAAATGTCCTCTTCCTTGGCCATAGCATGGCTGTTACCATAGAATATGGCATCAGATAGGCACTCCCTCTCCAAGATGGGGTGAAATATGACATCTGGCTGACATCTGGCTGTGATTTCATCAGCATTGGAGCCAGTGAATAGCCTGCAAATGCTTTGGGCTTTTTTCCCTCCCTATATTCTGTCTTCATTGCTGTAAACAAAGCCATCTTACTCAGGGTGTATCTTGAATCTGAGAGAAAGCACATTGTCTGATTGCTCTCTCCCCCAAAGACAAGAATGTTGACTGAGCCCCCCTTCATTTAAATGTTTTATTTGTGCCTTCAGGGATAATGACCTGATGCAGCAAGGAGAAATATCAGAACCTACTTAACTAGTGAAGTCACAGGGTCAGCCTTGCGCTCATCCTGCATGCACCCCTCCCACCCCCCTGTGGTTTGCTTTTGCCTGTTGGTTTGAAGGCTGCTCTTGCTCGTGTTCTTTTGTATGGTCCTCTCCCATTATTTTCTTCTCTTTCCCTGTTATCATTCTTCTTTCCTGTTTACAGTGTCTCTTCCCTCCTTTTACATCATACCATGTTGCAGGAATTTTAAGCTTATTTTAAAAATTTGCAGAAATAAGATACATCATCCGTTCTGTACCCAGCATGAAATTTTCACTACCTGCCCAGGACCTCCAGTGCCATTATATATTCTGAGCTCCTTGCATTTGCCTTTCATTATAGACAATATGGCCATTTCTGTTTGGGGATTTTAGTTATATCCATCATACAAATGGTAGTAATACACTGCATTGCATAAGAAGCTTATAAATGTGGTTGGAATTTGTTACAGGGCAAAGATCTTAAAAAGCAAATAATCTGATGGTGAAAGACAGGTCTAAGAAAATGTCAAAGACAATTTCTTGAGTAGGGATGCTGTACTTCTGGTTTTCTCAAAGAACTGCAAGCTTTTAATTTTAAACATTGTGGGTTTTTGTATCTGGAGGATAAGTGTACTCACAATTTGATTTGCTTAACACATTTCATTTACTTTGGGCTTGTTTTTTAGAGGCCCCCCCCCCCCCCCCGTTCTCATGGTGTGATTGAGGTTTCTTTTGTTGTCGCTTGTTTTCAGTTTATTAATGTAGATTGAATGTGCTCGTGTTTTATATGAGACTAAGAATTGGAACTATTAGCAAAAGATTTTGCTGGATGCCAAAAATGCTGAGAGCAGCTCTCTGGAAAGATAAATGAAGTATGTTCTTTCCTATGCCCAGCTTTCCCTCCACACTGTCAAAGGAAGGTAAGTTTCATACTACCAAAGTAGCGTAAAGTAGCGGTATCACAGTTGTGCCCTATCTTCTTGCTCTAGGCACCTGCAGTTTTCCGACCTAGTAAGCCTGGCTGGAAGCAGCAGAATCTAAGCACCTTGGCAGGGATTTGGCACTTCCAGCTAGATCTTCGGGGTCTGGTATTGAACATCTTCTGGCAGTCTTGGATGTTACGTGAGGATGGCTCAGAGCCACGTTTGGGGTTTCTGGTCTGTTTTGTGTAGTCGCAGTGTGCTCCCAACAGGCCCGTTTTCTTCCCAGAGGTTTCAAGGTGGTTTTTGCCTCTTCGTTAAGGGAGCGGAGCTGTTGTTGGGGGAGATGCATCTCTTGCTTGTTGATTGCCCAAAAAAGAAGCAGAAAAAGCGATGGCTTTCTTTGCAAAAACAGTCTTTGCCATCTCTGCTGAGCTCTTCAAGGTACTGCCTGTCAGGCTTTCCGGGCTGCTGCTGGTGCTCCCGGCAAGCCTGGCCCTCCTCCCTGCCCATCCCTGCAGCCCTGCCTTCGCCGCGGCACGGCCTCACCTCCTGCCAGCCTGCGGGACTCCCGCCGCTTTCGTCGCGTCACCTCCCTGTTCGTTCCCCGGCCCCGGGTCCTGCCTCGGGGGCTTGCACCCTCCCCCCCGCCGCGACCACCTCCCACCCCTCCGCTGGCT
>JAVJGI010000001.1:55240920-55284837 GCA_035590275.1 Ibycter americanus
GTGGGCGGCCAGGAGCGGGCCGGGCCGACGGGCTGGTAAGTCCTGCTCTCCCTGCCTCCTCCCAGGGTCGCTCGCTTCCCCCTTTTCCCCGTCTGGCGTTGGATTCTCCTTGGGTGAGGCGGTTGCGTGCCGGAATCCTTTCGGGGTGTATGCAGCCCTGTCTCCCCTGGCTGTTGTGGGGCTTGCGTGCAGTGCTGGTGTGCGGGCATCCTTCACCTTCCGGAGATTAAGCATCCTCAGTTTCAGAGTGGATGTGTCCTTCCAAATCTGCTGATTTGGAATCTGCCACGGAAAACAGCGCTTTCGGTAGTTCTGCTGTATATCCAGTAAAGCATATTGTGTAAACAGTAAAACATAAATATATAGCAAAACATACATATATATATATATAGTAAAACATAGTAAGGCACATCAGATAAAAGAGTAAAACATATATACGTGTCTCTGTGTGTGTATGCGTGTGTGTGTATATATATACACACATATATATGGAAAGTTTGCAGCCTTTCTCATGTAAGTTCTTTCCTGGTGGACTTGAGCTGAATATTTCGATGTTTCCATCTGCTTGTGAATCAGTCAAGATCCATTGCTTATATATGCATAAATTATCACCACTAATGATTTATATAAAATGGAAAAATGAGGGAGTTAGAAAGAAATGTTGAGAGTAAACAAAAGGCTTCTAGGAGTCTGTATTGGAAATTGCTCAGAAAAGCTGTTGGGAAATATATATGTATTTTTTTAGAAATCTTGCAATTGATTCTGGAGCAGAGAAAATTTCAACATTCCAGAAACGAAAAAGGCCACCTGTTTGTCTGCAGCTGTTCTGCAGAACAGTGCTGTGCTGCTGGCAACTAATAATATCTCCAACTCGCAGAAGTGGCATGCACTTGGCATTTTATTCAGCGTTCTGTGCAGACATACAGCTTGGCTTGCTTTTGTTTTCCCCAAGTTTATCTGTGCATCTCATCTAGGCCACGCAGTAGCACATCTGACAAATGATGGTTCCACAGTGATAAGCTGCAGGTCCAATCTGCAGCGCGAATACAGTGAGAGTATTTTGTATACTATTGTGGCAGATGAAAGGAATGGAAGTGGGCCAAATTCAAGCTGTTTGCCATTGCATCTGATCAGCAGATCCTATGGAGAGAATTTGCCTGCTGTGAATATTTGATTCTCACTAGCTTGAACTGTCTTGTGTGTTGGCAGTGCTACTGTGTGAATTTGCGGTGGCTTTCCTGGTTGTCTGTCCTGCACAACTGCCAGTATCTGTGGGTATTTGTTACAGGGTTCAGGATTTTGTGCTCCACTTTGCATGTGAGGAAAATGACTTAATGCTATACAGTGAACATTCTTTCACATTTATAACACAGGGGTTATCAGTCTTCTAAAAACAGCAAAACCCCATGATTATAAGTGAGCAGTATCTTACTTCTTCCTCCCTTCCTCCAGCTTCATGGACGTGTAACCCTTCTGCCTTCCATTCTCTCAGCATTACCTGCAGGTGGTTGTTGTGGCAAAGTGATTTTGTAGAAGTGTGTCTGTCAGGTTACACACCAGAAAGGATGAAAAGCTGACAGTGTCGAAATGCAGTTGTGAGAGCGGGAGCAGGTTTCCCTTCCTTCCCATGCATCCTTCTGACTCAGTTCTCAGGGAGTCAGTGCCCCGCACTCCTGTTGGTCTGTCCCTGCTCCTCCCTGGCCCTTATTGCTGGTTTGTGGCTGGCTTTGCCTGAGGGTTTGTAATGTTTTGTGCATTGGTTAATTTTTTGGTTCTGAAATACAGTATAGCAAAAAAGTTACATTAATAATTTTTGCATCTAATAGTTACAGGTAAATGACATTGCTTATAGTGCTGATCTAACAGTAACTGTCAGGGCTCTGCTTAGGCAAGCAGAAAAGGGTTGGGATTTAACCTATCAGTGTAGCTGTCCTGTGCTTGTGTCCTCTGTCTGTCACCACACTGAAGCATTTGTCTTCTCTAAATAGCCTGTTTAGAGTTTGTCATTTTATAGATAAAGCATAGATAAAATTTTATAGATACCTATAGATTATAGATTTATAGATATAAAATTTTATAGAAAAAAATAGATAAAATTTGCAAAAGTTTAGACTGTAACCTGTAAGCTTGCTATACTTCTGGGCATATGAAGGACAAACGCCAGAACAGGATTTTTGATTAAATAGTGATGTGGACTAAAACCAAGAGGAGCCAGCATGAGACAGCAGCAGGTCCTCTGGGGCTGTAGGAAATGATGTGCTGACCAAGTGACCAGTCCTCCATCTACTCCAGCTCTGCAACTGCAGCAAGTAACGGCTGAAAGGCAGTATCATCTCCATTTAATGTATTGAGGGAATTATGCATTAGTGCCTTGTAGGGGCTGACGGAGGGACTGAATTCTGGTCATGTGTCTGCTGAGACCACTGTAAAAGATACCGCCCTGTTAGCTGAGGCACGGCAGCTGGCCATGCTGTGATCCTTGCTATTGCAGTGTGACCCATTTGCATGACCTATTTAACTCTGCCAAGTTGTAAGGAGCTGGGCATGCACATTAGGTGTATGTTTTCAGTCACTTATTTAGAGTAAGGATGTTTTTTATATGTTGCTGCTTCTAAACTTTTTTTTTCTTTTTTAGTTTCCTCAACAGCAACAAAGAGTGACACTCTAGGATAGGTGACTACAAAAAATGTGTAGTTACAGCTAACACATGTGGAACTGTGATTTCTCTCAAAATCATAAGCAAAATTTTCTGAGAACTGAAGAAACCAGGACTTGGCCAATGCAAGGTGTAGTAATCCTCAAAGAAATCTTTGTTGGGAGCTGGGTCTTAGTGGTAAGGCTCCTTTCCCCATTTAGTGGCTTAGCAGTGTTTTTCTCACTAGAACTAACAAATAGGAATTTCAACTGTACTGGAGCAAACTAGGAAAAGTTTAGTTTTGCAGTAGTGTGAGATACATTTTTGGCTTGAGGATAGCCAGCCTAGGCAGGTTTACCTGAATATCTGTCACTTGAAAACAATTTCTTTGTTGGTTTTTTTTTTTTAAATCCTTTTAAACAAGCTACCATTTTTAGGACCATTGGGAAATAAAAACTATGAAGTTGTTAACAAAAGCAAAAACCTCTTTCATTGCTCACTGATTGCATCTTGTTGTCATGCATGGTTTTTTGTGCCCATGCAAGATACCAGCTTTCTGAGGATGATAGTGTTAATGACTGTTGGCAAATGTTATTCTTATGATGACCATCAAAATAAAAGCATGTACGAAAACAGGCATGGGGTGATGACACTGTTTTTTTCTGAGAAGTGGGCATTTGTTCATCAGCAGAAGAACTGAGTTTCCAAACTACATGACTGCCAAATGGCTGATATTTTTGTTACTGCTTATCATAACTTGGACATGAACTTTTGGCATAAAGATGGGTGCAATTAGTTATCCCTGGAGTTCCCCCTCCTTTGATTGTTTTCTAAACCTATTAGGTTACTGTGTCCTGTATGTCCTGTGTATTTTTGTTAGGAAATTTTGCTAGGAACCTTTTTTTTGGAATGCTTTTACATTTTTATTAGATTTACACATTGCTCCACCCACCGTTTTGAAGTGACCAGAACTGTCCTTCATCAAAGACTAAACACGAGAGTTATTCACGATGCAGTTGGAAAAATTATGATGCAAACAGTAAGCCAGATGGAGAATTTTACAAGCATCTTTTCATGTCATGAATGATGCTGTCTCTCTTGGTTATGGGCTCTCTGCTCTCTTGACTGCTGTTCCTTTCCCCCTGGCTCCCCTCCAGAGATGTTAAGTTTCAGCCAGGGAAGAAAGGGAGTTTTGGAGTCCTCTAAATTTCCATGTCCGTATTTTTTTGCCTTGTGGCTGGTGACGGCGAGCTTTGTGTGTGAGAGCGTTGGCATGCAGAGGGCTGCAGCGATTAGCATGCCGATTGCCGCGTCCCGACAGAATAAACAGGGCTGCTCTTGCTGAGCTGTGGCTGTGCCACCCAAACAAAGGCCTGAGAGGAGATGTGGGGAGAGCCCTGCTCATGAATCCTGCTGTCACACACGGTGGGCAAGAGCTGAACACTGCCCAGGCTCGTCTGCTTCCCAGTTATTACAAAAATGGAGGTCTTTGCCACACACTGTGGCATGCTTAACATGGCAGCTTACCTCCAGTTGGAGGTTTGAGGTGAGAGACCTTGGAGAATATCAAACTGTACATTATATCTGTATTTGTCCACATATCTACCATTGCTGATCAGTTGCTGATCTGGCAACATACGTATCTAAAAACTTGTCGTCTACTGGCCTTCAAGATTTATCTGCATAAGGAAGAGTCACTGGTTCTAAACAAGGGGGGCAGCGCACATGCATATGTGTAAGCAGGTTTAAAACATATATTAAATGTATATGCACACATACAGATTAAATCCCTTTGGTGCAAACCAATGTGTCATCACTCGTATTTGGTTTGAAAGAGGCTTATATCAGTTTGTGCTTAATCTCTCTTGGTTATGGATTTTTATTTTCTGTACTCTGAAAAATGTAAATCCTCCATAAAAGTGTTACAGAATTGGTGTTGTTTCTTCTCACAGTGGTCATGTAAAGTGTAGCTTCAAGCATTTTATCTGGGGAGAAGGCACCTACCTCTCTTCCCAGTGGCTTCTGGCTGGTTAAGGTTGGAGAGGCAAGAGACCAGTTGTGTTAACCAGGAATAACTGGCTTGTTTATGTCAACATGCAAAATATTTTCTGAACAAACTGCTTGCTTAAATGGTGGTTGGGTGGGCTGTTTCATATCTACCCTTCCAGCTCCCTTCAGAAATCCAGCCGTTTCTTTTCTGCCCCGTAACACGCTGAAGTTGTGTTGGCAGGCTGCAGCAGTAGGTGGGGAAGTTAGCAGGGCTTTCTCAGTTAAAGAAGTTGCCAACATCTGGGTTTGGAAAGAGAAAAGTCAACAAGCTTGTTGCAGTTACAGATCCTAAAAAAAAAAAAAAAAAGTTTTATATTTATCTGGTTTGCAAACAAAACATATACTGACTTGTTCAGTTATGTGACTGGAAATGTCTTTGGTTCTTCATCTAGCTAACACTATGACTGTGAGCTGTTAGTGAGTCGGGGAGAGATTGGTTTGGTAGGGTTTTTTTTTTTCAATGAAGAAGAGTTAAAAGTTCTTTTGGTTTTTTTCGATCTCTTTTCAGGATAATATCATCTTATTCTTAAGAGGCTGCAAAGAGCTGGGACTTAAAGAATCTCAGCTTTTTGATCCTGGTGATCTGCAGGACACATCAAACAGAGTAACGATCAAGTAAGTACAACAGCAGTTTGCGATTAGCATGTTACAACCTCGGATGCATGTGATGCAATAGCAAAAATGTTATAGAACTGTCATTTGTATAAAACAAATAGGAAGCTGAGGTTTGGGAAACCTTCAGCGCTGAGAAGAATACATTGTTCCCTTCAGCGGGCTTTGTCTAAGGGCTGTTACTTTTCCCAGAGAGATCAACCACAGCTCTTTTAAAATACTGTTTTAGTTAAGCAGTGAGATTCTGTGGGACTTAGGGTTTTCTTGAGTCTAAATTGATGGCATTCTTTTTTGTCTGTCCAACTAATGAACTATTGTAGGCTGGGGAAAAAGGTCACAGCTCTGTTATTTCAGATTAAACTGTGTTGAAGGTGCATTGTAGGACATTTATAGGCCTTTCAGACTTTACAAGGTGCAGACATGAGCACAGTCTGTTTATTTTCTAACAAGAGCTATAGCTTGGGACATGATATTTGGGCTGAGGATGTCTGCCTTAACTGTGTGGACTGGAAATGCCCCAGTTTAGATATTTTTTCACCAAAGCCACACACCTACTACCATACAGATTACCACATGCATATTGAGAGGTTCTCCTTCCTAATAACTAATTTGTGGGTTTTTGGGGGTGAAGTGATTTTTTTAAAATCTTCTTTTAATCATCAGGTTTTTAGCCATGGTATGTGCACATCCCTCACTGCAAAGAGTACTAGGTGCTCAGACTCTAATGCTCGTATTTTCAGCATTTCAGCCCATGAAGTGATTTAAAATACAGATGTGAAACTGGCACAGAAAGTATTACTGACTTGCCTAAAGTCACACAGAGCAGGCTTGAATCAAAGTCCATATAGTCATAGACTGAGGTCTTAAATAGGAGCTGTTGTCCCTTTCAGGGAAGACTTTGTTATCATGGACTAGAAGAACAGAAGCAGTCAAACTGTGTTTTTCTCTCATTTATATTAATGTCAATGAAGCTCAGCACCCCCCAAAAGCCAGAGCACTCCACACTTTCATAAAATTAACAAAATTGGAATTGGTATTGTTTAGAAGTTTTCCTGAAATTTTTGGTTCTATTGTGTGATACTAAAAAAACTGTTGCTCTACAGACAAGCAAATACTGATGAGTTGATTGAATGGCCTTGTTTCATTTGGCCAAAGAGATCTGTAATGAATTCCTGGTCAGACATACTCATTTTAGAAAAGTATGTGGAAACACTTTACTAAATTTCAGCAGCATTCTATTCTTTTTCCCTTCTGGCAGTAGGAGCTGGGCAAGTTTTCATGATATTCAAGCACTGTCTGGGAAAATTCAAAGATTCTGAAAATCGAATTGGCCACTTTCCTTGTTTTAAGGAATGGTCTCCCACTTTTTGCTCCCTTCCAAGTTTCTGGCTCTAATATGAGGTTCTTCTCGCCTGTACTTGCCAGTGAGAGGGGGCTATGTAATGCATTTCTTCTAAATCTGGTAATATTGCAATGAGAGAGGTTCTTCGTGATGTCCTGTAAAAATCATGACAATGAGTGGCTAGGGAGAGTCACAAAGCAATCCCTAATCTCCATATGAAACAAGAAAGAAAGGGTCTTTCTGATAAGAAGCTTGATCTTTCGGGGTTGGGCATGATGGAGTACCTCAGAGGAGGCAGGCTGAGAGGCTGGGACTGGCATGGAGCTCCAAGGAGAGCTGTCCAGCACGTAAGCAAGTTAAACCAGGAGTAATAAACTCTGTGGATCTGGCTTGGCCCTCTGCTGAATATGATGCTAGATACATGTGAAGTGTCTCATTGGCATGGATTATTTTTTTCCCCATCAACTCTTCAGAGAAAGGAGCTGTGGAGATGAGCCAAATGTTTTCCTAGCACTGTCCAAGTTCACGCTGAGTAGCTGAGTTGAGGTGTACAAGCCAAATCCATGACTGTTGTAGAGAAATATGTTCAAGACTGTCTTCTGCTAGCTAGTTCCCAAAGCATGAAGGTGATTTTTTTTTCCCCTCTTTGAAGACTTTTGGGGTATTTTTTAAACATGGTAGAAATGCTATTTGTTCTGTGGTAAAGGATGAATATGACCTTATTGCACATGATTAAGATAATGACATTTTCAACGATTTTTTTTCGTATAGATGTTGATTGAGGTATGCATTAGATCTATTTTTTTTGGATCATTCAGCTTATAAAAGTTATGAGCTAATGCTGTAAAGAATTTCTTCCTGAGTTGTTAAACAAGACTCTTTTCCACTGCTATTTTATTAAGGAAAAAAATAGGACTTTTATTTTTCTAAGTATGTGGGTATTGGTGGATAAAATTTTGGCTTAAAAAAGATGTTATCAAAAATGCTTTGTTTTAGCATTGCCTATGTTCAGCCTTTTTTTGTTCTCACAGATGTAAGTACATTTATTTTGGGTTTTGTTAGGTAACCTTTAATGCTGGAGTGAATTTACTGTTGTAGTAGAAGGCAATTCCATTATAAATAATCAAGACATGATAATTACTGAATCTGAAGTAGTCTGTCTTATTTTTCAGCACCTAAATGTGATACGCATTTCCTCCATTCTTCAATGGTTTCTTTGCTGAATTTTGAGATGTTGTTTATGTTTGCACAAACTTTGTGCTTTGTTGTTTGTAACATAAAACTTCCACATTTTGATGAACGTTGGTGAAAAAATAAATTGAGAAGGATGCCAATGTGCAGTCTGAGTGCTTTACATTACATTAAAAAAAAAACCAAAACGTTTTCCACAGCAGTTTCTGTTGTAAGTGGCAGGATCGTTGTTGCTTCCCCCATCTACTTTGTGATGCTTGTTTCTACAGAAATGCCTGCTCTATTTTGTTAATGTTTGGTGATGATTCCCTCAGTCTCCTATGCATGTTCAGTTGCTTCCAGAATCTGTATGGGTTGCATGATTTATCACAGAGAAGAATCTGACTGTTGGATTATTGCAGAACGCATTCTAACAGTGGAGACTTTTGTCTTCTTTTTTGAAGAAATCAGCAACTCTGTTTAAAGGAAATATTTTTGGCGCTGTCCTACTTTACTGTGGGACCATTATAAACACATTTTCTTTTTGTACTTCCAGAATTCTAATTTAGTGATTGAAGTAATAGTGACAGAATACTCCCATGTTATGAATAAATTAATGTGTGAACTACATCTTCTTAGCTTTCATGTGTTTCCAGCCAGCAGAAGCATTCTGCAGGCTTTTGTTAGGGAAAATGTGATCTGTTGCATACATGCTCTTGGAAAGTGTGTCTGATTTCTGATTTTTTTTTTTCCTCTTTTTCTGTGTGTGTGTATGTGTGTGCAACCAGGAACATTGACTGTAGTAGGAAGCTGAAAAATGTAAGTACATCACTTGGAGTGGCTTTTTTTCCTCTCTGGTTAATCCTGTATTTAGCCTGAGCAAGAATTATGTCAGTAAAAACTGAGTACAGATGAGTATTGATGAAAAGTTCTGAATACAAACCTAACCAGGTTCTACTGGAAATTAGGAAGAGCTGCTATGGCAAAGCAGCCTTAGAATAGAAATAAAATGGAGAATATTTGTCTCTTCTTAGATAAGGGATAAATAATGTGATCTCTGTGCTGTTGATCATGGTTTTCACTGGGAATGGTCTGATTCGCCCATGAAGCTATGCTTTTTAGCCTTTCATGAATATATAGGCATAAAGTATGTTTGCACAAAGCATTTAAAATGAAGCAAAATGATCATTAGATCTGGATGCAAGTCTTCACTATTAGATTTGCTAGCTTTCTCGTTGTTCTTCCAAATTGTGTTTCATCAGAAAGGCTAGTTCCATTTAACTTCAATTTATTGTTAATTTAAACTAACGGCAATGGTAATGGATCCTATAATTGTTAAGTAGAAAAGAAAATTGCTAAACTTTTCTCGTCTCAGAGTTAGTTATTCTCCCAAAGCCTAGCAAGCTGTCTGTCCTTAGCTATATACTGCTGTAAATTCAATTTTATATTTGGCTCATATCCCTATAAACTGCTAGGAAATGCCAAGACCTTGTCCTAATAACTTTGCAAGCCAGTACTCATGACTGCAGGTAAAAAATATTAAAAAAAACACCAAAACCACTGACCCCCCTGACACCCCCCAAAAAATTACTTCATCCTATCTTTCCCCTCATCATTGGAGTAGTATCTTCTGTATCCAGCACACAAAGTTGGAGGGGAGGAGTTCAGCGTGGCATTTTAGCACTCTTGTGGGCACTGGCTAAATATGTTTGTACAGATTTATTGTTTTAAAGGTAAAGTTTCAAAAGTATCCTCCACAAAGTGCTTGTAGGCGATACATGCTTTCCAGGTGCATGATCCTGCAACCTCAGCTGGCAGCCAGTCCAAATTGCTTGCAAATGTAACATTATTTGGAAAAAGAAAAAGTGGATAAAGAAAGGAAGAAGAGAGAAAGTGATCAAATGCTAGCAGAAATAAATAAAAATACCACAACCTTCATCAGAGAACTGAATGGCAAAATGAATTGGACGGTTTCCTGGTTGCTAGGAATACTATATTTGCAAGTGTTTTCACTTAACTTGAGAACATGTACTGTAAGAATTTTTAACATAAATTTGTTGAGTAGTGCTGGTTGAAGGAAAACAGCTCAGATAAAGGTTGTTTCAAGACAAAAAAAATCAGTATTGTCAAAACTACCTCCTTTCCTTCAGCACAGTAGTATGAGTTTGGATGTAATTTTAAAAACAAGGGGGAAATTTCTGAACTTCATTAAAAATGTTATTCAGGTATTTCATGGCATGTATGTTATTTGTAAACTAAAGGGAAGTATAAACTGTATTTATATATAAAATACATTTTACATGATGCACCACAGTTGTTTTTAAACAGGGGATCTGTATGACACATGCTGTATCCTTTTCTGGCAGCTGGAATGCTGTGTGTGATTTTAGGCATCACACTTAAATGAAAAATGGGGATGTTAGAGAAAGTTGATGAGAAAAGGCTAATCAGAAGTCTAGCTTATGTGACTGAGGAGAAAGCACTGAAGGAATGTGGGTGCATATTTCAGGGAAGAAAAGTCTGACAGGTGTCTGTCCCCAGTGTCCCTTTGGGATTTCTCTTTGTCCTATTTTCTTTAGTTCATTATATGGTATGAATTATATGGACCTGTCCCATCAAAATGTAAAATACTATGTTTCAGTTTATTTAACTTTTTTTGAGACAATTAATGGCAACTATTATTGATCATTGCTCGCACATCTTTTCCACATCAAAATATTCCCTGTTTGTTTTGCAATTAAATACTTTGCAGTGTCACAGAATAGGCCTAAATAATGAGCATTAAATGAGAAAAAGATGTAATTTCTAGGTGATGGTTTGGCATTTTTAAACAGTTCAAAACACTGAACTGAATTGCCTTTGATGATCAGTTTCCAGTCCAAATTGCTGCTGCACAGGTACCATTAAAGACATTGCTTTAAGTGGAGACATATGTGGGTGCAGAGAAGGACTGTTTGCTTCCATTGCATAATATAAATATCAGCGGTTTTGGAGGTGTTGGATTTGACCATCCTGAGCATGTTAATTTCTCCTTTCCTAAAACAAGTGCAATGCCAGAAGTGTCAGATCAGATTTCTTCGCTAACTAAAGGAGTGAGAGGGTATATAAACATTTGCAAGAGCAATTCTTGGCTCTTTTTCCACACTATTTTTGAAGTGACTTATGAGTTATTGGAGAGACATCAAGTCAGAACTTGAATGAAACCACTAAGTCGTTCTTCTTTAGTCTGATAGAAACAACCAGATGCTCATGGCTTTTGGTTAATCTTGAGCTAAGCATTTCTTAAGCTAGCAGAAGCCTTGGAAGTAAATGTTCCCGTGTCATTTGGTTAATTACATTAAGATGATTAAAAATGGTGCTACCTTTTCTGTCCCTGAAATAGGCAGACACACATTTCAGATGGTTTATTTATTCCATTAGTCTTAATGGTTTTAATTAATGACCACTAGTATTAGTACTCTTTAAGGATTTTTTTTTCCTCTTGGATTTACAAACATATATTTATAAATAAGTGTGTCTTCTAGACAGTTTCAAATATCTTGCCTAGTTTTTCTATTCAGATTTATTTTTTGCTGTTTATTTTCCAGACAGATATGACCGTTTCTTTTTTTCCTAAAAATATGAGGAAGATAATTTGTTAAGTTATATATTCTGTAGGACTGATTAAATTTGCATAGTCATCCGACGTATTTATATTTAACCACTGACAGACACTTCCCTTTCAATTCTGATTTATAACGAAATCTTGTGCTGCTGTGTAGTTTAGAATAAATGAAAGAAGTTGAAGGGAAGTAAATTTAGCTAAGTGACTGTATAGATGGCTTCACTTAATTCTTATTAACTTCTGCAGGTATTAGTCACCATTTATTGGCTAGGGAAAGCGGCAAACAGCTGCACATCATATAGTGGATCAACCCTGAACCTGAAGGAGTTTGAAGGTTTGCTGGCACAAATGAGAAAGGTATCTTTTTGTTATGTTTTGGGAATGGAAATTTAATTCTAATTATTACTCCCATAAATCACCTGTTTCTTGCTAAATATGAGAGAAGTGGCGGGCTAGAGTACAAATTTCTTAGTAGACCCCTACCTCCTTCAAAAATGTTTCTGACTTTACCAAACCATGAACACAACTTTCTTTGGCAGCCAGCTTTGTGGTGGTATCAGTGATGCAGCATGCGATGTCAAACCAGGCTTTAGAATTGTCATGTGGCTCTGTCATCTTCATTTCCATATGTTTTGGATTTAATTATTTTCATTTATGACACAGAGTCTCAGCTGAAAGAGCTGAGACTCAAAAGTAAGGTGACAGGACTCCCAGAAGCAGAGATTTTTCTTCTTTAAAACATTTAGTCTCATGGGCAGCTCTCTTTTTTTAAGTTGCAACATAAGCCATCAAACCGAAGTATCTAAATGAAGCTGAAGGGTAGAAGGAGATTATGTTTCACCAAGGGCATAGTTACCATGAATCTGTGTTTTGCCAAGCTCTGAATTCTGGCTGAAATCATATTTGGTGTTTTACAATGAGCTTTCTGTTGGAAAGGAAAAGTTGTGATTGCTGTAGAGTGCTTTGGGGACTTTTGGCTGAGCACTCCAGTGTGCCCCAAACCTCGACATGAGACACTTCACCTCAGCAATGGTTAGCGTTGGTATCCAAGTATGCATTTACTGGGGATGGAAGGGGCAAAAAACACGCATGTAAGAAGATGGCAGCACCCGGTGCTAACATTGTACATGTTGGACATACTGCTCGTGAAAGGCCGTGCAGATATGTTCTCCAGCCTACAGAAAGCTTCGTGCCTGCTACTCCCTCCCCATCTCATGTAACAGCCAAGTCACGGCAGGCCTTAAGGTTTGGGGACCATGGGAAACTCCTTGCTCTTACTCTCCTTGAGCTCTGCTACTGCATGCAGCACCAGCTGCAGCTCTTCATTGTGGGATCTCAGAGGGCCAGCACCGGAATGCCACTGGAAAGGAGGAAATACTTGGCTGTCTGATAGCAGTTCCTACACCTAGTGTGACTGGAGTGCCTTAAACTAGACAGGTAAAATCCCTGTTTGTGAGCCCAGTTCCTGTGAACAAGCAGGAGGAAATGGAGAGGAAAAGAGAACGTCCTGCTTCTCCGTAGAGGTTTATTTTGGTCTTCATTTGAAATGGCCTGCACTAATCACTTGGGACTTTGCCACTCATGAGTGATAGGACTGAGCCTAAGCAATAAAGAAATTAAATTAATACTTGAGTTGTTTCCAAGTAGAAGATGTGGGGAAGGAGCAGTCCCCACTCCAAAGAGTCTGTAAGGTGAAACAAAGATGGACAAGGGAGCTAGCACAGAAAAATTGCCAACGTGCAGGTTGTTCTGACGTTAGTGCTGCATGGTTTCGTGGTTTATTTTTTAATATTTAATCTCACAGCATGAAGCTCCTCTTTTTCCAAGTGGTGCTTACCCACCAAACTAATCATCAGAGCATTTTAGAGGTCCTATCTTGGGCGCTTTTGTGGGATGAAGTAGGCTGGGGCCGAAAGGCAGTGTTCTCCAGGGAGCTGATGGTAATGGAGCACCTGGCTGGGCAGTGCAGAGCGCTGCAGGTCGAGGACGAAAGCAAGTGTCTGAGACTTGATTTGTTGCAGATGTTGGAGCGGGGAGCAGAATAGAGATCTCATAAAAGCTGAATGCTATATATTCCTTTAATGTAAAAACAGAGCACTTTGCAGTCCTGAAAAGTCTTGTTTAGGTGGTGCTGTTACAAGGAACGCTGGTGACTTTAAGATCACCTCCCTACTCCTGTACCCCTGCAGTATTTCCCACTGGCAATTGTGGGCTTGTCTGTTACTGCATTTGAAGAGGATTTGGTTGTAAAATAGAACATGTTAATCATGCTGTGCAACACTCTGATGTTCTTTATAGCTGAGCTCGAGTGATGAAAAGACACTTTATCACATTCTCTACTAGCAATTTTTGCACAGAATTTAATAATTAAATCGACCATAAATTCAGTCTGGTTTAGTTTTTCTGTTGTAACTCCTCGCTGCCCTCCTTTTTTAATAAGCAAATCAAAAGGCAGCTCGGATGTAAGTTGTCTGGGACTCATCTTTTTATGCTTCTCATACTGAAAGGGCTGTAATTTCTAATTTTATTCATGCTGCTGTGTTTTTAATTTCATTAATTATTTAGGTATGCATTATTCTTTACTTTTAAACTAGAAATTCGCAATGACAAAACATCCATGGCTTTTTGATTATATTTAGTGGGTGGAACTTCCTGGAGAAATGCATCTTACATTTGGCAATCGCGCTTGTACTACACTCGGTGACATACTGTGTTTTTAATTAGATAATATGAAAGACTAATGTGCTATTGTCTGTCATGTTACGGTGTTATCAGTCTCGCAGATAACAACTTTCCCATTGATAACATTTGGGAGATGACGTTTTTTGAAGGCAGGACAAGTACCCCTCTGTGAGACAGCGCTGGGCTGGGAGAGTAGCTTTGCCAAGGGGAAGGCTGTAAAGAACATGTTTACAGAAGTCTAGGACCCATCCTGGTGCGTGCCTCCTAATTCCTGGTGAGCGGCATGCAAAATTAACATCAACAGGCCTTTGAAAGTAGGGTCTGCAGAACTCATTAGTTCACAATTGGACTGTTTTCAAACTCTGGGAGATAGTGAATGCAGTATGGGGCGCTTTGCCTGAGTTTAAGTCCCTGTAGCTGCTGAGCAGTTCAGTGTCATTCAAACGCAGTAATTTAGGAAAATGGAAGTGTGCCTGAGGATTGAGAATAGCTGATTGGTATGAAGGGATGAGAGGATTAGGGAATTTGGATTTTTAAAAAGATTTTTGGATCGTGTCACAAACGGGATTTTGATAGGATTTTTAGATTTGTTCTTGGATGTGTGTAACTCGTACAGTTTTCAGGGAGACAGATCTCTGTTGTCTAGTGTTTCTATCAATATTTTAGTTCACTAAGCAGGACTGGGGAAGGAAATTACATAGGATTCACTTACGACTTTTTTAGATGTGTTTTATTTGTTTTTAGAAAATACTTTCACTTCAGTTTGCAGTGAGGTTACTTAATGACATTACCACAGTTTAGCTTGGCCTTAGGCGACCTTTGCCGCTGCCCTTAATGTGGTATTTTGGCAGAGGAATAGTGAGTGGCACTAATTAAAACTTCTTCCTGAAAAGCCTACAGGACGATGGGTCTGATCTCTGTTGGCTTTGAGCCTCCCCCTTCTCCAGCACAGAGGCTTTGCTGTGTTACTGCAGGGCTCTCCTCTCTCCATCACTTCTCTAGCAAACCCGCTTTCTTGTGCATACTGTGTTGCTCTTGATTGATCTTCTCATTGGCAGTATTAGTAATGGGTAAAACCTTAGCAGTCAGGGACAGTGGGAGCTGTGTTCAGCACAGCCGTTGAGCTTTTGTGCTCCAGCTAGTGGTAAGCAGGGGGTGCTTCTTAATTAGAAATTAATATTCAAATACTTCTGGGGGAAAAAAAGAAAGAAAGAAAAAAAATCACATTCCAGCCTCTTGGGTCACAAAATGTCAGTCTGATAATGGCACTCACATTTCTGACTTTACTTACTGTCGGTGGAGAAAAAAACAGATTTATCTTTGAATAAACGTAGTTATTTTTGTTTTTTCTCAGCCTGTACAATTGTAATTAATGTTAAGACACTCTCTAAAACAAGGGATTTATTATAATGCAAGGGTGAGGATGGCTTCTATTGACCTTTTCCTCTGCTGGAGTTTCAGTGTTTTAGTATGTGCTGCTTGCACTGGAAAGAATTTATAATCACAGGGCTGTCAAAGACAACCATTGTTCTCCCTGCTCTGAACATGTGGGTCAGCTACAAGTGCTTTCATATCCCCCAGAGCCAGGAGCTGGCAAAGAGTAAAGAGCACAACTGAATTCTTCTGAGGCATCAGGAAAAGCATTTTGCATATTTTTCATTGCTGATTGCTTCAGAAAGACATCCCTCTTTCATAACAGGAATTTCTCTTCAAGGTAGAGGGAGGCCGGGGCACACTGCTTCATTATTTTGCCGAGCTGAAGCAGCAACAACAAATGCTGTCTGCTGGTGTCCTGGCCAGATACAATAGATGGGCAAGGGGAGGGGGGGATCTTTTGGAAAGCAGCAGACTTAAACCTGATGCAGGCACGATGTTAAAATTGTAGTGCCTTTGCCCGTGCTATGGACTATGGACGACAAGTCAAGTTTCAGGTTACTTTCAGTTTTGATCAGTTTATTGCTTGCCTGTTGCAACTCTTTCTGTTTATCGTAATAATGGATTCAGCGGGCTTTCCTCTTAATCATTATAAAATTGGGGTTTATTGCAAGCTTGCACTTTTGTTTTGAAGGGGAGAAGGGACAGAAAACAAGGAAACCCTTTTTTGGGGAGGAGATTTCTAGTATTTGGGAAGACGTGTTGTTGTCTGATGTGTAATGGATCTCACGGGTATGCCAGTGGCTTCTTTACGAAGAGGTACCTGCTGTACTTCTGTGTAGGAAACGGAGGATATTGAGAGCCCAAAGCGCAGCATTCGTGACAGCGGCTATATAGACTGCTGGGACTCTGAACGCAGCGATTCCCTCTCCCCGCCTCGCCACGGCAGAGATGATTCCTTTGACAGTCTGGACTCCTTTGGCTCCCGCTCGCAGCAGACACCATCTCCAGATGTAGTTCTCAGAGGGAGCAGTGATGGTAAGTACCGGTCACAGTGCAGCACATGTAGAATGTTGTGACGCGTAAGTAACATTTCTGGAGCAAATGTCCATTCGGAAGCTGGACACAGCCTCTGAATCATGCTAATCCGATGGGAGAACTTCTCTGTGAATGCTGATTTGTGCTCCCTGAGGTTTAGATGACTTTGCCAACAACTTACTTGAAGTCTGTGGCAGTTAGCATAGCACAACATTGGAAAATGAGTTACATTGTTGTC
Organism: Ibycter americanus; assembly: GCA_035590275.1. Lineage (NCBI taxonomy): Eukaryota > Metazoa > Chordata > Aves > Falconiformes > Falconidae > Ibycter > Ibycter americanus. The sequence goes on from JAVJGI010000001.1 coordinate 55,257,665, forward strand.
ATGTAGTTTTATGATGGGAAGGGTGCTTTTCTGGGTTGTAGTGTATGAGGATGTTATGCAGACGCATTTTAACTTACAAACTAGGCTGCAGCAAGAAATAAAAGCGCAGAAACAAGGGAAATACTGAAGTGAATAAAATGTTTGCCAAAGTAAACCTTGGGCAGATAAATGACAGAAATATCGTGAAAATGTCTGATACTTGACAGTGTTTTGAAGTCTTATGTACAATATTTTACCAAATGTCATATTTGTTTTCATGGTATTTAGAAAATTTGGTAAATTAATAGCTCCCGGCATCAAGAGCTGTGCCCATCTTTGTACACCTTTATGTGAGGACATGCAGCGCTAGGTTTATGGAAGGGGTGTTGCTTCTCTGCCTTTCTTATCTGATTCCCAGAAGCTTCCAGGGGCTTGTAGGCACAGCATGCTGGATGAGGGGGTAGATGTGGAGGGTGGAGGTGTGGAGCGTGCACTTAGATTACCTGTTGTGAACAGGATTCTGGTTCAGAACAAAGGGATGCTTGATTGAGGCTCCCTCTGTGTGGTTACATTCCTGATGAATGGCTGAATCAGTCAGACTTCATCATCAGATGAAGTTATGTTCCACACATGAATCACTTCTCCTTAGTAATGTTACTTATTTAATAAAAAAAGGAAGGGCAGAAAGACTTCTTGGTAGGAACCAGATGTTTGTACTGCTTTTGGCAGTGTGAAAGAAACTGGTGATAATCATAACCGGACATATGAGAGATTTCCTGAGGTGATGGGGAACTCCTTAGAACTGAAAAGCTGGCAGGGAGAGCTGGTATCACAGCTGAATTATGAAAGAGCTGTGGGGAAAGCAGGGCTAAAATCTGCTCTGCTGTTTTGAGTGGCCTGCAGTACTGGGGCTGTTGCTCATTGACCATCCAGAACCAGCTACTGGGGTTGATTCCCTGAAACAGCCTCATGCCCCCTCAGACACTGAATAGAGCACAGTCTCCACATTACAAAACATTTTTCTGCCTTCCCAAGTGAGACAAAAGTGTGGTGTTGGCAAATAGGAACACCTCACATGTCTTAATCAAGAAGTATTGCTACATCCTGAGTACTCAAGGGGAGTCCAAGTGTTCCTGCCTACTTGGAGCTGGTTACATATAACCTGTAGCTGCTTCCTATCAACTTCTGCTGTATCAGCAGATTTAGTAAGGTTTTGTGGTTCGTTGTTTGCCACAGCTAAGGCATACTATCTTGTCACATTCTTGAGTCCATAACAAACACAAAATAAGATGCAAAAATACAAAGCTTGTTCTTAAAAATTAGTCTTAGCCATATATCCAGACCCAGGGTGCATGCAGATGCTGTGTGCACACATATGACTTGTCCAGCCAGCCCTTTCTAATACGTCCCATTTTCCCTGCTTGCTGCTGCCATAATTTCACAGCTGTCTCCTCCAAGAGTTGCAGGTGAGGTGTAGCTTGGCTGACCTCTTTTCTGTCGAACCTCTTGCTGTGGCCCCAGCAGTGTTTTCTCTCAGCTGCATGTAGTTTTTGATAGAAATAATGTATATGCAAAGCTGGATGGAGGTAAAGGTTCTGCTTGCATTCTCTCTCTCTCCGTTCAGATAGGAGCTTTGTAAACCAAATAATATGATAGCAAAATAAAACTATGATTCCTTCCACACCTAGAAAAAGGAAAAAATGAATAGACATGATTTAAGTGATCCCAAGGTGATGGTTAGTTTAGGGGGAAGCAGTAAGTAATACTACCTTCACAAATGACATCTGTGATTAGCCCCACTGTTTAGGAACTGCTCTGGTGTCCTGTGAGGACCCTGTCCCTTGGCAAAAAACCAAACAAAACCAGTGGTAGAGCAGAACAGTTTGTTTAAAACACAGTAGAATTGCAGACTGACCTGCATGTAGAGTTGCTAATGTACTCAGGAATTAATAAAATCCTCTGCTTGGTCAACAGTTGTGCATGTATCTTTGTTTGAAAGATCCGTGCATGTCCGTGGTGTGTAACTGCTGTTACGGGTTGTGGAAACTGGCTGCTGCTTCTTCTACTTGGAAATGCAGAACAACTAAGTTAAACTTATAAATGTAGAGCACAGCTGCATCTTCCATTCAGTACTTTGGCTTCAAGTGCTTTTTTCGCAAATCTGAGCTGAAAATAATTTCACAAGCAAAATATGAATAATTAAAGAAGTTGTTTGTCTTTGAAGTACTCAACTTGGGGATGCTGGTAGGCACATCAGTAATGAGGGAGAGGAATTTGTCCTAATTCCTCTGCTACTGTGGTTATCTATTCCACTATTTCTGTCTGCCAGTTCAAGACTGGTTTTCATGCGATACAAAAACAAACACCAGAACAAAGTCAAGAGCAAACAGAATAGCAAATAACAGTAAGGGATCTTCTCATTTTCTTTTAGCTACTCTGTGGCCCTCCTCGGTCTAATGATGCTACAGCTCTTCAAACCTCAGCTGTCCTCAGACAGCTGTGATTCTGTGGTCGTATCTCCACTTTTTGTGTAGACATAGACTCAGGTTACCAGTCATGGTGCTAGTTATCGTATGCTCTTAACCAAAATTGTTCAAGCAAAAGATTACTGGCAAAAAGTGCTTTGTGCTAGCTCATTTCAATTATGTCTTGTCTTTTCTTACCGTTCCCTTTCACTCTTCTTTGTCTCTCTCCAAGCAAACATTGAATAGCTCAATCTGCTGCAAAAGCTCTTTGCAAATAACATTCCTAGCATATTTAGACCTCTTTTCCTTCCCCCACTTTGAATTATACACAAGCTACTTGTGATTTTTATGACTTCATTGTTTTCAGTTGTTCATTAGGTAGCTCAGTGAATTAGCTAGTAACTTACTAGCATGGTGAATTAGCAAGAGGACACAACCTGGGTGGCTTCCCCTCACCCCAAAAAGGGGAACAGCTATGGCATGTATAAGTGTTGCAAAGGGGCTGAGGGCCAGAGACATCCAATGCTCCAAAGCTGGGAGAAGGTTTGAATCCTGTAGGGAGAAATGCCTGAATATGCTCCATTTCAAACCAGGGCCTGTGGTGATGTTGCACTGCTGGGAGAGAACTATTTACATAGCTTCTTTATGAATTACTTTAAAAGGCTCATGATGGTGCAGGGAATCTAGTGAATGTCTGTGAAGTGGCTTCTAAAATGGCTATGAGAGCAATTCCACTGCAAATGCTCTTTAAGGTATTTGTCCTACCATTTGGGAGTTTTGTTTTCAAGCTGGAAAAGTCTTGCCTAACTTTCTGTGTTTTAGATGAGTTGTAAATATCAGAAAGCTGAGTTCATTTGAACAAAATAGTCACTCAGCTCTTTGGTCTCCCATCTTATTCTGTGTGACTCTTGATTTTTCTCTCTCACCTTATTTATTTCCTTTGCCAGCAAGTATTCTTCAGTCTTTGCTGTAATGATCTAACCTCTAAATCCTGAGATCCCTTCCTTCCCTCCTTCCACCTTTCCATCTGAGGATCAGGTCTCTCTGTCTGTTTTGCAGTGTGTTAGACTGATTGACCAGGCGATGGGTGAAACTGGAGGGAGACCATCCGAGTCTTCTGGTTTATAGCAGCTAATGCCTATTCTCAGGTTTTGATCAAAGCTGATGCTGAGTGCATTAAAATTGCCATTAATATGTGTTTGTAGAAACATCCACAGATTCCTGCCATTTTGTAAACATGCAGCACGTAGCCCTTTTTTGCTTGAGACTGTGCAATGCTTACATAAGTCTTAGGTTCAGGAGTGTGAATCAGGTCAAACAAATCCATGTGTTAAACTGGGGGTCATTTGAGCTTTAGTCAGGTAAGCCTCTGTAGCTGCCCAGTGTGATTGACAAGTCTGGCTTAATCTGACGCTAAGTTTTTTGATGTGACCTTGGACTGAAGATGAGGTTTTTAGGGGTAGAAAATAAGGGTTGATGGAAAAAAATGTTTACTGTCTGTGTAGATACTATGGCTACTACCTTCAGTGACTGATTTTAAAATACAAATACAGGTAAAAGTGACCTCATTTTTTGGTGCATTAGATGGTACGTGCTGTGTGACCTTATTTTTTGGTGCATTTTTGGGACTATTAGATGGTACATGCTAAATGTAATCTTTGGTGGTGTCTTCTCTGATTTATAATTAAAAAAACACACCAAGCAAAACAAAACTGGATGAAAGTGAAAAGAAGAGGGATTTTTTTCTCCTTCCTTACTAGGGAGAGGAAGTGACTCAGAAACTGACCTGCCACACAGAAAGATGCCAGATGTGAAAAAAGATGATATGTTGGCAAGGCGGACCTCACACGGTGAACCTAAATCAGCTGTGCCTTTTAACCAGTACCTCCCGAACAAGAGTAATCAGACTTTCTATGTACCTGCTCCGCTTCGGAAAAAGAAAGCTGAACAAGAAGAGTACCGAAAGAGCTGGAGCACGGCGACTTCACCACTGGGAGACAGACCTTTCAGGTAAGACTGGCATGTCCAAGTTCTCCCTTCCTCAGTGATGATGCTTTAACACTTGCCTAATTTTCATTTTTTACATAAGGCGTATGAAGCTGTAATAAATCTCTTGCTGAGATGGTCCTGATATATTGTTTGTAGCAATGGGCAAAGGTGGTAGAAAAGCAATGAGTGGAAAGTCATTGTCTTGATGTCATTATTTACTGTATAATGCAATGTATAACTTGTGTTTGGCAAGATGTTGGTTAATATTATTACCATGGATGTTGACTCAAACACAAGGCTGGACAAAAATGTTCTTGATGATCTGTCTCAGTTCTCAAGACAGTTACTCACTGAGAAATGATACTGATAAGGAACGTTTTATGTATTCAATCAAGATAGGTAATATTTTTGCTGTGGTTTTTTTCAAAATCAATTTATTTCTGTGTTGTATTCTATACACCAGTACAGTTTATATAGCTGTGACTATGTGTTTCTGCATGGTGGTTTGGCAACTGATATTTCACTTTTGATTTGGCCTAAGCAGCACCTTCCATTAAAGAGCATAATTATCTTCCTGGATCATTCATCAGAATATAATTTGGCGTCTTAATATCGACAAAATGTGCTTATAATAAATAAGCGTGTATGTTTCAGACACAGCATACATTAAACTACCTTGTATAATTCAATAGCAAACCCCACCCTGAAACCATAGAAGAAGAACAGAATGAAACATCAGGACTGTGTGAAAAGGAGAAAGTGGGCTCCATGACTCCTGAGGCAAGCTCCCTCAAAAATCCAGTAGGTTTGAATCAAAACGAAGGAAGCTCCATAGAGCAGTCTCCTTCATGTAGTGCAAGAGAAACGTCGGCACCCAAGGGGAAAGATGCAGAAGAGATCAGAAAGTTAAGAAGACTCAAACAAGCTGGCATTAAGGTCATGTCAGCAGCCCAGCGCTATGGCAGGTTAGCCCAAAGGTGTGGGAAATTTTGCACGCTTCACATTTTTAGGATTGGCTGAAGCGTGGGTTTCCTCAGTCCGCTGTGATTTCACTTCTCCTAACAAAAATCCAGTCTGCTAAGCACTCACAATTGCTAGTGAAGGTCTTGGTCTGAAACGGCTTGTGATGTGGCAGCTGTGGATTGCAGAATTGTATGATGCTAACTGCATTTGTGTTGAGAAATTGTATCACCTTACAGTGTGATGTAAACAGACTCCAAGAAAACTACTACACAGGCTACCTGTCACCTTCCACCTAATGCTATCTTGTGTTTAATAAAAAATACATATAAATGCACACTGAAAATGCATTGTTTAGGCAGAAGTTTTAGAAACTTACTTTCCTTGTTGCTGACGGGATGGTTTCGTTTACTGAACCACACTTTTTAGTTGGTTAATATTTTTAGCTGTGTTAATACATGATGCATTTATTTTTAATGGCCGGAACTATAAAAGTACAGTGCTTGTTAACACATGTACCAGTTAAAGCATGGAGGCATAGTTCAGCAATCATAATTTGACTGACTTTGGCATGGAGTATCAGTAGTTATTCACTAACTACCTGTGTTATTTGGTTTTGGATGTTGTTCAATTTGGTTATTTCCTGTTCTTTTACTCAAGAGCTGAATGATGGCTAGGCTCACTGCCCACACCTTTCCATCATCTGATACCAGATCCTCATGACAAATCTTTTTCTCATGGGGATGGCCTGCAAGGCAGATTTTTAACCAACATTTCAGAAGACTAAGCTCTTATAAATTATCAAAATGGTTTGGCTAAAGGGTAAATGTCCAAATGTCCTTCTGTCCTAAACATTTTATTGAGGATTGTGGGGTGAAATCCTGACAGTGAGTAGTTTAGCAGATGCTGATCTGCAGTCTGAGCTTTGAAATGTAGTAGTAAAAAGTACAGTTCTTACATGATGCAGCTTGTTTATAGATACAGTGAAGCTTGTCTGTGGCCATAGACAGATGCGTCACACACAAATAAAACAGTCACAGTACATATGCTGTCATATGTCCTCTTCTCAGGTTCTCTTCACTGTTGTCACGCTGTAATGAACCAGTATTTGTGTGTGATTGAGTAATACTACTTTAATAAAGCCAGATACTAATGAAGAGGAACTATCTGTCATAAATTAATCCTTCAGGCTTAGTTAGTGTGCTAGTCAATCAGGAATCCATAAACTGGTAGGACACCAGCGGAGTCCAGGGCTGTAGTATTAATGATAGTGTTGTAGTAATGTGTAGTAAAATCTAGTAATAGCTTGTGTTTAGCAGTGCAGTGCAGTGCACAACAAATAGCGCTTTTTGCGTTTGCATTTGCATTTGGAGGATGCTCACCATGCTGAGGGTCCCTGTGCTTGATCTACTGACTGGCTTGGTCTCCATGGAAGAAGCACATGTGATCAAATGTGGGGTTCTTTGGCAGAAAATCGGGTCTCCTCTTTCCTTGGACAATCTGTTGTCCTGACAGGGCTGAAAGAGCAGGGAGGAGAAATAAAAAGCGATTTTCCTTCCTTGCTCTCAGTGGAAGTGACTTGTGGAATTCAGCAGCTGGAGGAAGGAGGAGCTGCTGGTTTTCTGCCCCAGCTGAGGGTCAGAGAACAGAGCTTTGTAGCCCAAGGTTCACCATAGTGAAATGGGAGCCTGCTCCTGAGGATTGTAGGAAGACACAGCAGAAAAGGCAGTGGGGTCAGAGGTCTGTAAGGAAAATTACTTGTATGTGGAAGTGGAAGAATAGTGGGTGAGGAGAAGGGAAGAATTTAGTAGTGGCACTTTAGGATACAGGGCAGCTTTTAATCATCTTTCTTAATGTCTCATGATCATTCCCTATTCTTTGAACGTCTCAGTTTTCTCTCTCTTCTTCTTGACATCAGATTCCAATTTACATTCACTAATGGCACTGAACAATTCTCAATCCCTCTTGTTTCTGTATTCTGATTTTTTTTTTCCTTCACCCCTCTTATTCCCTCATTTTTCTATAATGCCAGCCTCTCTTTTCACCTGGGGGTGTTAGTTTTCTTCTAGTTCCTCTGAGTTGTTTACAGGCTGTTTCCTCTTGACATACTGACCTCTGGAGGACACCCACTGTGACTTTGAGTTCTACAAGGCATCTAATTGTTCCTAAAGCTGAAACTCAGTAGGGGACCTTTCTGGGTCCGAACAGGAAGGATTTGAACTTGTATGCAAATATATTTTTTGCTTGGGATCCAAGTACTTACCTCCATTGCTGTAGCATGTTCTAGGAAAGGGCTCCATTGAACTAGATGCTATACAAATGCATGCCAAAAAGCATTCCCCCTTCCAGAAGGAGTGTATTTATTGTCTCTTTATAGCATGTTGTTTCGTTGATGTGTGATCCTCTTTGCTTGCTTATTGTCTGCATCTGTCTCTTATTTACACTATTGTATCTGAAAGGTAAGGATCAGATTCATGGAGACTCCCTAAAAAGAGGAGAATTAAGTGTGGATGTAAGGGGGAAACGTGAGCAAACATTTTTGGCATGTTCATTGCAAAGGAGACACAGATTCTTGACAGTGCATAAGTATGCAAAACCTTTTGTTGTGTGAAATGCAATATAAGGATCCACAAGCCTGTTCAAGACCCTGCTTCAGGTAGTGCAAAGGCCCACAGTCTGACACTTTGGAAGCACCTGCCATACCATCATAGACCCAGGTGGTGTTTCGCAAGGGCTGGGGCTGGGTGTGCAAGAGCGATTTGCAGATCTGCCAGGAATTTTGGTCCATTGCAAGCTTCAGATCTGTAGTCTTCACTCTCTCTATGGTAAACAGGCCTCTAAAAGCACTTTTGAGACCATCACAAACTGATTCAGGAGACCCCAAAATGTCACAGCTAATCGCTGATTCCATTAAAAACACAATGTAAATGAATGGAAAATATTCTTAACCTAGAAACTGGTTGCTGAAGTCTAGTTACATACTAAAAGCTGTAAGTTCTTCAGTTACTCATCACAGTGACTCATAGTTGCTCATACTTGTTTGAATATTATAGCTCTATATTTCTTTGTTGCCAAAATCACCCTTCTCAGAAATGTCATGTTTGATGCTCTTAAGCTTCAATAGCATTGGCAGACATTAGACTGAAAAATCCAGCAGTTTTTACTGAATAATCACTTGTTTATACATAGCTCTTAAAAACTAAAACCATAAACCAATGTGCCCAACCTAACCAGCTGAATAAATACTCATCTTACTGATTTTCGTTTAAGAAGTAAATATAAACAAGATTTAATGGAGTATTATGTGAATTTATTCATGCCCTTTATGTCCAGTGTTCTGAAAATTACTTCCAAATTATTTGATTTCAGAAAAGGATAACGGTACCAGTAGTAAAAATGTGCTTAAAAAAATGAATTTAATCATATGTACCCTGGCTTATTTGGAGAACAAGTCCCAGCATATATGACTCAAGATAACTGTTTTCCTTTGTGCCTAAAACATTAAGCACAGTGTATCTACTTTAGATCAGTGTATTTTCTCTAAAGTTCTCATATTCTTCTGCTGGGGAAAAAAAAAAGATGTCTTAGGTAACCATAAATGGAAAATCAGACTCTTTCCCTGGTGGTCATCTTGTACTTACTGTGTTGTAGGTGTAAAAAGCAAATTTGATTCAGGCAAGTTATGCTTGTGCATTGACAGCCTGTGATGTAGAATTGAGTGGTGTTATATACCTGTTCAGCAGTGAAATTTGAACCCAAAGGTGACCTTGTAAGGGCTGTTGATTTTGGTATATACAAGAGTCAACATACTTAATATAACTTCTTACCATATTCTTTTATGGAAGAAAGAGTAGTTGAAGACTGTTGTAGAGTATCATTCTAAATGGAAGCTAAGGTATTGTACCACCCTTGCTGATGGAGGGTGTATGCAAAGCATATAGGAGCTCGGAGCCATCTGTTCCAGCTGTTTCTGAAGCTGTTGTGAACAGAGATGCTCATGAGGGAGAGGGACAGCAGTTCACCTGGAGCAAGCACAATTGCCCAGTGTTGTGTGTTGCCTTAAATGAAATCCTGATCCTTCAGAGATGTCTAAGGAAATAGTTGCCTTTGGCTAATTTGAGAGCGTGCTCTCCACATCAGTAATGGGAGGTCCTGTGTGTTGCAGCGTAACAAGACGAAGGCAGGCAATTTTGTATTGCTCCTCTGTCCTCCAAGCCTGAGCCAGGCTGACCCATCAGGGATGGTTTATGGCTTCCCCATAACTTTCTCTGGCAACTTTGTTGAGCAGTACTTTGAAAGGGCAGTTGGGGCCGTAAAATAAGTGGCATGTATAGTGGGCTTGCAGGGCTTTAAAATGTTTAAAAACCCAGCTAATTGTGACACTACTTTTTTTTAAAATAGTAGAGAAACTTGAAGCAATGCCTGAGCTGTTTAGATTTGCTTTCTTAATGTCAGTCTGTTTAATCCTTTGTGATACCCTCTTTTGCCCTTTGTGTAGCAAGGTGTGCTGTATGAAAAGGAAATGCAAGATGTTTGCAGTCTACAAAAGTACTGCACGGAACAGTCTACTGCTTGATATCCATCTTCCTAAAATATCAATAAATACAATTTGATTTTTAAATGGGAGAGGCGCCTAGCTCTTGCCATCTGTCTTTTCAGTTTGCTTAAGAGTATTGACTGTTACAAGTTAAAATAAGCTTAATCTTTCTGGGCACCAGCTGTCAAGGGTCTTTATTGTTGTAGTCTTCAGCAACAATAAGGCTGTGTTGGTATCGGTCGCGTTTCTGACCAAGGCAGATGGCAGTGTGTTCCAGCATGTCCCCATCATTGGCATACTGGTGCTATCATTGTAACTACTGTATGTCAGCACTGGCATGGAGGGCTTATTCTGGGGGAAAGGAAGGTTAGTTAGGGAAAGAATCAAGTGTGGATGTGTGTGAGAAGAAAAGCAGTTAAGAATATTGGGACAAGCAGCCTCAGTGATTATCAGGCCTTTTAAAAAAGTAGAGCCATTCGGAAGAGAAAGTGCCAAACATTTGATATTTCAGGATTCAGCAATGTTGGCCAGGGATCAGATATTTGCCTCAAATCTCTTTCTTTGTTTGAAGTGTTCAAGAAGTTTAATACTGCCATTTACAGTACTACATTCACTGCATCTAGAATGTTAAACTAGTTCTTACTGGTTCTTCTAGCTATAGCTAGAATAAATAAAGATCCAACATGCTGATTTTCTGTCTGAAGTCCTTGAGGGTTTGTTACTCGTATATGATAAGTTTTACTTATAGCAAGGCTTTGAACAATCTAACAGCAGCCTGGAGCATATTTCATTAATTGTGCTTGTTTTATAACCTGGAGATGAGTGCTGCCACTGCCCTCTCCTCCCCTGATGCATCAAGAGCTTTATTTAATTTTGCTCTGTGTTAGTAAAAAGCCAACATGTGAAGACAACGGAAGCACCCCAGACATCATCCTTCGCAAGGACAACCCCTTCATGACTTATTATCAAGGGAAGGATTCTGGTTCAGAAGATGAAGCAGCCAGCAGAGTTCCTGATTTAGAAAAGGATGACTTTGCCACCCGGAGAGCCAGAATGAATCAACCCAAACACATAGTTCCATTTAACTCCTTTTTAATTGGACCCTATACAAGTAAAGATAAAGGTAAACTGGAAGACGTTAAAAAGCCATTGCAGATGGAAAAGCAGGAACATGCAAGGTGTGCGTTCATGGTCTTTTTCTTTCTATTATAATGCTTAATTTCACGTGGCTTGCTGCTGTGCAGGACTAAAGCTGTCTTGGCTACAAAAAAGATAACAGGGTAAAGTAAATACAAGGGCTTTATCATGAAGTGAACAAAAAAAAAAAGAGAGACTTAAATTGCCAACTGTAATTTTTTGTTAGCGTATCAGGACCAGGAGCTTAAATCAGGTGAGTGTAAGTAACATAAAGACTAGACACTTACGTTATCTAAGCTCATGAGACAGTTCATGAGTGTGAGTAGTGGAGAATATACTTAAAAGGTATGTTTTGCCTCTCAGCTCTTTTGTTGAGCGTTTCCAATGCTCATTTTTAATGCATTTGTTTCATCTAATGCCCTTTTAATACCCTGCATAAAACATTGACTCAGATAAGTCTTTAGTTAAGGCACTGAACATATATGCCTGCTATACTGCACCAAATGGTGTTGCACATAGTCCTACTGTTTCTTGATACAGCATTGGTTTTGGAAACAGAATGCAGGTTACAAAGTTTCAGCCTAAAAAGTCTCTTCTTTCTTCAGTTCAGTGATGCAGACCTTTAAGAAGTTGCTGAATACAAGTATCTGCTAGGCACAGACCTTCTTCAGGAAACAAGTATATTTGTTTTATTTGTGCAAAGAGAAGTGATCCTAGATAAAACCACTGTATACACATTACAATGGACCTGGACTGTAATAACTGATATATTCAGAAAACTTCTCTTAATACTTAGTAGCTCTTTTCAGTAATGCAAAATGTGCCTTTCAGTTGCTGGTAATTTGATTATAGTAACATTTTCTAATTACTAGTTTGGCAGGCCATCTGAAGAGCACATAACCAAATTTTAATATTCCAATGCTATTGACATGACTCTAAGATCAAAGAAATTCTGTAGTATGTTTGCAAGCAAAACTTGAGTTCACTTTGCTAATAATATGAAAATGAGATATTTGTAACTATTTAAGAGAAAGCTTATTGCAGAAATGCTTAATACAGTAATAACTTTTTTCTTGCTGGAGCTAGGATAGAAGTCATGCAAAGAAGTGGGTCTCAATAGTGCATGAGCAGGGTAGTGTAGATGAGAGATTTCAACTTCAAATGATTCATTCCATGTTTACTTCCTAAAATTAATGTAAAACTGATTTTATAAATTCACTTTTATCTTCCTGTGCTCTGAACCTCTTCTGTTGACACTGATTTATCATTGCACCCTCGAAATATCTTTTCTTGATGAACTGGAATGTGTGTTAAATTAGAAGAAGACGGGTGCACATGGCATCAGCAAAGCAAATAGTGACAAGCAAAGAGAGCCCACTTCTGCAAACTGAGAAGACTGAGTCAGAGAAGGAACAGCAAGTGAAAGGGCCTGATACTGAGAGAGATGATTTGGCTAAACGGAAATCTCAAAGCACCCTTCCTCAGCTACGAGAAGATCTGATTTTTGTGAATGCCTCTATAACAAAAGCAGATCTGGAGACATGGAAGAGATTGAAACTGTCAGGGGAGCCCAGGTATGGTTTCTGCCTGTGGACAGGATTGGCACCCTGGGAAGCATGTTTAGTTTGTCACAATCCTCTGTGTGTGCTTGTGGTTTTAAACTTGAAGAATGCCTTGATGACAACCAGTCCTTACCTATTTCAGTTTTCAGGAGGAGTCCAGAATCTGTACAGGGATGCTATCTGTCTTGAAATGACAATGGGTCCATCATTTAGAGCACTGTAGTAGTTTCACAGTTGCTTCCCTGGTGGACACTCTTAATATCATATCAGAAAGGTCCCTCTTGTCTTGTGGCTCAGTCTGCTTTGAAGCTGCTCAAAGTTGAACAGCACAAAGGTCCGCGTGGCACCACTCACTTGATAGCACTACGCTGCTCCTAACCAACTGCCTTCAGGACTTCAGGCATTATACCTTGGAGGTATTACCTGAGGAACAGCATCTCTTTACATTAATGTGGCGACACTGCTTTTGAGACCTGAGCTAATATATATGTGTGGCTGTACTCCAGTGCTGGGTAAATACACCGGCACTGTTTGTTACTGCAGCAGGGGTTTCAGGAGCCTCATTGTATGGTGTAAATGTGGTCTTATTGTAAACTAAACCTCCACAAAGGGAGGTGGTATAAAGCAGTTATTCTAAGCTGTTTCCCTATGGAAATGGGCTATAATGTGTGCAGGTGATTTGTGACTCCAGTAGGAAAGACTAACAACTCCTAGCCTTCCTGTTTAGGCTCATGCCATTTTCCAATTAAAGGTTGCCATCTGTTCAGGCATTCTTCTAACAATGTGTTAGTGTATGTAATTTTAGCTCTAATAGAAACTATAGAAATTCAGTCATTCTCTTGTCTCAAAGATATTAGTAGTTTCTCCATTACTTTTGAGGTGATTTACTAAAATCAAGACGCAGTCCCCTTGGTTTAGGATAAGCGAATTGCCCTTGCTAGTGCTGTCATGCCACTGGAACTCCCCCATGACAAGGCATGTATACTGGTGCTGTGCAGTCCCACATAGCACGTGGCCCAGGTCTACATGAGCAGGTAAGGGAACTTTGTTAGGGTGGAGAACTGTGTCTGGAATGGGCCATATGCTACGTTCCTTCCCCTAAGGAAGAGCTTCCATGGATGTGCTCCCAGAATTTCCCCAACAGGTCTGCGGTATCTTTGGATTTTATCTGTCATTTGGGGCATATGTATGCCATAGCTGTTTGTACCCATCTGAATTTTAAAATAAAAACCCTTCAAAAACCTTAGGAGCATTTAATTTGCTTTATTCTGGGGTCTCATGCTGGGGGGATTCTTTTATTCCTCATTCTGACTAGTGAAGAAGATCTCAAATGTCCCAGTGACACTCTGCCACCAGCTGAAATCATGGTGAAAGCAGCAGCCCACGATGATTTTGCTGTCCGCAAAGCCAGAGCAAACAGAAAAGCTGGTAGCCCCAAGCAGAAGTTTGTGCATTTTGGGCCAGTAACTGAGATTGATCAACAGAAATGGGACAAGCTCATCATTGGCAGAGCTTCATCCAAGAGTGGAACAGAAGAGGAAAGCAAGAGAGATGGTGTAGAGAGTCACTCTGGTGTTGAAAGCTCTCCTTCAACCACTGTTGGCAGTTTTGGGTTTGCTGAACATAGTGATGAAGTATCTAAGCCACAGAATGAGTCCAGGTATTTGGTGTGGCTTAGGAAGCGCTGCTGAGCTGGAAATGAGACCTGTTCTTGCCAGATGCTGATCTGCATGGGGGTGGACTGCAGCGCAGACCAAAGAGCTGTTTATGCACATGGCCTTCTTCAGGCATGTGACGCCTTCACAGTATCTTAACATGTTTAGGGTTACACAAAACAGCGCTGTGTGAATGTCTTCTGAGAGCTTGCCTTGAATTTTCTCATGAGCACTGAAATCACTGGTATCTCAGAGTCTGAGCTGTCGTTCAAGCTTTTTCTGCTTCTCGAATTCCAGCGGCTTTGCTCTGCCTGCTTTCAGCACATTAGGAATTTGTCGTTCAGCTTGCTGGCCTCACTGATGTTCAAAAAATGCTTTCTTCAAACCTAATGGATTTACTTTCTTTTTTGAAGATGTAATGCTGAACCAGGGTGTATTGGTGCTCTGTGTTTCTGGCATTTATCTGGAGGAGAATTACAGCTCTGGGAAGTTAACATATTAACAGAGCTTACATTTTTTCAGCTTTTCTTTTATTGCTTGGTCTGTGGCTGTAGCAAGAATTTTTAATGAATGCTTTTAGCAAGCAATTCATTCATTTGAGTTTGTGTGTTCATAAAACATTTGCAAACTGAGTTGGAGGACTCTTCTTCATTCCTTTCATTTGACCTGAGAATGTTTTGTCTATCTCACCCCTCCTCTCAGTCTCATTGATAGCGAGGTAGCAAAGCCAGGTACAGATGACTCTTGCAGCAGAATGCCAGCATCTGTCTCAGCTTTTGGCATCATCTCTGAGAAACAAACCCCATGCGGTTTGAACAAACGGCAAGAAGGCACCAAGGAAGAATGTGACGGGCATTTACCAGACATTGAGAGAGATGATATGTTGGTTAGAAGGATGGGAACTTTTCAGAGGCGCACCACTAGCCCTGTTCCTGTACATTGTCCTCCCCTGTCAGTAGCTCCTCATCTGCTGCAGCAGCGGCAAGGGGAGGCAGCAGCTCGTGAGAAGGATTCGAAGGCTCCACAGGAAGCAGAAAGGTCAGAGAACAGAAGCAGATCCCTCTGAGCTTCATGCCTGGTTTGTGTGTGGTGTTAGCTTGGATCAGTCAGCAATGTTGTTCGCTCTTCACGTGGCCTTTAAAGATGTGTTTTACTTAATTCGTCATGGCATGTGTTCTGTTTTATGAAATTACTTACAAGAATGTATCCTACCAACATAAAACAGTCTGTTTTCTTTCATAATATTTAAGTACTTCAGTTCTTAATTGCTGTTCAGCATGAAAACAGTCTTTCATCTTTTGGGGGGATTTCTTTTACAATCCATGGTGCTTTGTCCAGACTTTTCTGCCAGCTTCTAAGTGAATAATTCCTCGCATACATTTTTATGCAATCCCCAACTTCTAACGAATCACGTACATAAGTGTGGCATTCAACATAGTTTCCTCACTCTCTCACTCCCTGTGCTGTAGCTAAAGATGCCTACTTGTCCATTACTCTGCAACTGTGTTTTGAGTAACAGTGCCCCACGTTGCCTGAGCAGCCAGTTGCCTTTGGGCTGCACAAGTGAGCATTATCGCAGAACAGTGTCACTTGTCTCCCTGAGCAGTACTGTCACACGAGAAGAAAGCCAAGAACAGCTTGAAATCCCTCAGCTGCAGAACGGTGGAACAGAAAACAAAGTGAAATTTCCAGACCCACTAAGAGATGACATGTTGGCCAGAAGAACTGGAGCTTTTCTAAAACAGCCTGTGCCCAGTGTTAAGCAGTTCCTTCCCATGCCATTTTCAAAGCAGCAGAATAAGCAGGGCTCAGCTAGAGAACTTGAAAAGAAAAGTACGAGGTAAGAAAGTTGTGCTTCTCTCTTTCCCTTGTAGTTGGCCCTGTGGGCTGTTTCTAAAGATCTCTTGATCTGGAGGAGTTTCTTTTGGCCCAGCAGCAGTTTCTTCCATGCTTGTCCTTGACTCTGTGCTGACTCTTTCTGCTCAGAAGGCGGCAGGGCCAGGTTTCTGGCCCTTTTGGTGGAACCCTGTAAAGCAGAGCTCTGCCAGATGCAAAATTCTAATAGCACGTGGAAACGGATATACATAGCAGATTGAGTTACATTTGCAGAGGTTTCTGGTTAAATATGAGCTAATCATTACAAATGTTTCCAGCTAGAAACAGACTTGCTGGATGTAGTAGGTTAAATGCTTGTCTATGGCTTAGATGGTGCCAGTGACTTCCAAACGGGAAGTCTAGAGATCCCGAGATCCCTCCTGATAATGCTCAGTGTCTTTCTAAGCACCTTTGTTCAGATGTGTGAGGCTATGTGGGGAAGTTGGTGGTATAAGCCTTTGAACAGAGTTATTGTTGGCTGGTTGAGCCACATGCAAGTGGTAGTGGAAAGGTTCTTATTCATCAACCTCTTCAAAGTACATGAGAAGGATATGCACATGCCTGTTCATACACAGATGAAACACTAGCATATGGCTCAGCCAGGAGAAGAAAAACTGTCATCTGCCATAGAACTGAACAGTGGTTTGATGCTGAGAAGACCTTAAGTTGAATACCTTACTTAAAATATCTACTTAATACTTTAATCTTTGGCAGTGTCCAGGACAGTTTATGTTTCTGACATAGAGGAATGGGAGTACAAGCATTTGACGCTATTAAAATTATGGTTTGTGCACCTGCCTCACTTAGCTTGTCGCCTGTCACCTATTTGGGTTTGTGGGGGTTTTATTGTTCACTTACAGTTATGCTTTTCATTATGTATATGTGATGTTTCAAATGTTGCTTAATACGTCTCTTTGCACTGGTGCCTTTGGCTCATTCAGGCCTGAAAAATGTCCACAAGTCTGCATTAATAGCTCTGGAAAACCTGTAATACAACCACCGCAAGAAGAGCAGCAAGGGCAGGAAAAATGCAATCTTCCTCCTGAAGGACAAGATGAAACTGTTTGTACTGCCCAAGTGGGTGAAGGCCTTAATGAAGTCCACCTTCGTCAAACATCTAAGCTTCAGGAGGTTCCTGAGGAAAACAAAACAGAAACATGGTCATCCAAGGATGAGCATCTGCAAACGTGAGCTCTCTATGGTGTGAATCACGCAGCTTGTACGCCCCTGTGTGCACACTTCAGAATTCAGATTGTGCATTGCCTGGTGTGTTTTCAGTTCAGACTAAAATACTGTATGTCAGTAATACACTTTTTAGAAACAAACAGAATAGTTGTATAATGCATTTTCTTTTGAAATATTTGAAATACTGGTATCGAGCTAATGGAAAGGAAATATTTGATTACAGTATATATGTTGAATTGCAAAAAAGGTTTATTAATAGCAGAAGTTCAACTGGCCTCTGCTCTTTTAGAGATGTGTATCTTGCTTCTCCATGATTAGAAAATGTTGCAGTGTTGACTTTTGTACTTGATGTTCTTTTATGATAAATCCCAGGTACAAATACGTGGTTTGCATGGCTGTGAACAAGACTGTCACTTTAGTGAATGACACTGACTTGTGTATTACCAGTATCTTTTTCCAGCTACCCACCCCCACCCCCCCAAAAAAACCCCAGCACAACAAAAAGGAAATCCTGTGGCTCACTTTGTGCCTATAATATTTGTCTCTTCCTTGCTTCAGTAGTGGTGATTCTGAGCAGTCCTGTGGAATGTAACTGTTAAGTTTTGTCTCCATTCATCGCATGTGTGGCACTTAATGTAAATGTTAATATATTGTCTGTTTTCAGTTATTATTTTCTGCACCCATTTTAGGTATGCTTCAGCAGATTTTTATAATGGGGGCATTAGTATGGGGTCAGGGAGGGACGGGTGGTGTTCCTAAGTAGTTTGAGCGCCAGATGATTAGGTAAGTCTGTTTTGCTGAATACATAATCCTTGAATAGTATGAATCTTTCTTGGTCAGCTTTACTAGTACAAGTTGGATGTTCAAGTGACAGTTACCCAAATTGTATGGGTCCAGTTGCAATTACTACTTAATGTATTTATCAACGCTCTAATTTTATATTTGGTCTTGTAGATTCGGCCCCAGAACTGCTGTGTCTGATGACGCAGAGTAAGTTGTCTTGTGTTCACAAGATTCTATTTTAAACAACTTACACTGCATGCTTTTCTGTCTTTCTACTAATTTAAAATGCAGTTGATGCCTCATTATTATTTTGCAGTGTTCCGGCAAATAAATTTTTCAGAAAAGCGCTGAAAAATGGAATGCAATATGGCTTACATTGCAGCTAAAAATAATTTTTATATAAAAGCCCATAAAAACTGAGCGTAACACTAATGCCCAGCTGTTGCTTAAAGTATTGTTTCCTCTTTTTTTTTTCTTTTCTTTTGTTTTTCCTCGGAATTTCCATTGCCTCTGATCAGCTACAGGTAAAGAGAGTTGGGTTGAATGTGGGCTGGGTGTTGAGGAAGAAAATAAAGTATGACCTGTACAGGAAGAAAAAAGAAATCCCAAAGTAAAGTCCATTGTGATCTTCAGAATAATCCAGGAAAATGCATCTTCAGCAGTTCCGCTGTTGTCTTTTAAAAACTTTCTCCTGAATCCCTTCTAGGTTGGGTTTAATTTAATAATGTACTACACTTCCATTTTTATAAGCTCTTCACCTCAATGCTTTACTTTTGACAGAAGGAGTAGGACTGTGATATTTATTTCACTCAAACATTTTAATTGTGTGTATATGCATGTAAACTGTAGTTCAGAATAGTATGCATTGTCATTTAGAAAGCTCAGTGAAAGTATTACAATTCTTACAAAGTGCAGGCTTTTAGAAAGAAATAGTTGGGAACTACCCACATAATAATGTCCTTAATATCCTCCTTCTGTTCACAGAAATGCAAATTACCTCCTCTGTCTCCCAAATTAAATCGCAAAATAGAAACAGCATAGAGGGGTTTTTATAACAAGTATATACAGGGACTTACATGTAATTTTTTGCCCTTTCCTCTAGTGATAAAGGCTAGAATCATGAACTGAATATTCTTCACAAGATCTGTAATACCTCTATGCTGAGCAAAACCTGTGTCCTCTGACCACAAAGTAAATGTGATCATTTTCAAGCAGCAGAAATCTGTTTAATCAAATTAAGAGATGAGATAAAAAGAGCATAACAACACAGAAGTGTTGTACGTAACAATGGGGACTTCCCTGCCATTTCAGAAAGCCTGCCTATCTGATTGATTTGTTCATTTTTTTCCCCACTTTTTTGCATGTCTGTATTAAATGCAAACATGAGAGAAGGTACATGGAGATGCCTTCAAAGAGGCATTGCAGTGGGTTCATCGTATAACATGAAGGTAGCAAAAATGAATAAATCATATTCTTTATTCCACATTGATTCTGATTTTGTTTTAAAAGGCAAAACAATAAATGTTCAAGCCTCGTTGTCATCCTTTCCAGATGTGCCACAGTTTACAGAGCACTATTATTCTAAACTGTCTTTTAAGTTCTTATAATCAAAAGATTGTGTTTTTCATGCTGAAGACAAAGTACTTGTGAAGAATCTAGTAAAATACGGCTCTCAAATAGGAAAAATAAGTTGAATTGACGTTTAAAATGCTTCCAAAATGTTTGTCAGATCTCCTTTGAAAACTCTGTAACTTGAATTCAGTCTTAGACTAGATGCTGCTTATTCCAGCAGCAAAACTAGAACTCCTTTATTAGACTGACAAAGTTCCCTTTGCTGGTTAGGGCATGCTAGATACTGTCATCAACCCCAGTCTGCCTCAGGGTCCTGAAGGGGCAATGCTTTGCGTGCTGCTGCTGATTAGCCCCATTCCCATCTCCTGAAGAGATGGGGATGCATTCTGGTGGTAGCCTGACAGTACAGTGTGAGTTTAGGCTTGTATCTTATACTTTAAGCCTGACAAGCAAATAATAGTGAGATGAGATTTTTGAGTATTTGTTTACTAGAGTCTGATTCCTTAGCCAGCCTGTCGCTTTTTATGTTTTGTTGGGGTTTCTTAAGTCTTAGTATGCCTGTAAAATGGTAATGCAGCCACATAATGAATGCCTTGCATAAGGATTTTTAACATATTCTTATAAAAAGAAGGTTTTTACCTTATTTCTCACTTCTAAATTAAGTAGTCTGAACACTCGGGTCCTTGAGGACTTTTTTTTTATCCATCACTTGTCCAGATCTGTTTAAAAAAAAAAAAGATTGCTGCATGATACCACTGACAAGAACAACTGTAATTTGCAAGAATGAAGTAGCATAACTTAAAAATCACATCATCCCAAAGATCTAGCCCTCCAAAATACACTGCTGGTCTCCACAGTGTTTTTTACCAGATCTTTGTTAGAACAGCAGGTCTGGTACAGCAGAAAGGCAACAGAAAGGCTTCTTGCTTCCAGACAGGGTTTGGATACATTCTGCAGAGCTCTGCTAATGGCAGAAAATTCACGAGCATGAATTCGGTACAGCTACATCTTTTACGTGCTGTGTGCCTGCTGGCCCGGTGCATGGCTGAAGGAAGGAGTATATCTAGTCTGGTTCATGCAGGTGGTAGTGATGGGCTTGGAGCCATTTGTAATTTCTGTAAGAAAGAAATAGGACAAAATCATGTGGAACTCATAGTGAAAGTGTCCTTTAGCAGTAGCTCGGAGTTTTCACCTCTTCGATTCTTTTCTAAGGATGAACTTGTCAGGCAGGGAAGTCACTGGAGGCATTTCAGTTGGCCTTGTCTGTGTATTCAGGAAATTAGGTGGTTCTCCTTCATGGTTACTACATGTTGATCAGAGCAGAGCACAGCACAGTGCTTTGAGATATGACTCCTTCAGGTTGCTTTCTTGGGAAGACATATTTGTGCAATAATGTACTGCTGCAGAGCTGATGTTCGAACCTACCTGGTTGCTTATCCAAGGCAATGAAGGCCCAACAGCAGGAGGTGGCAGCCAGGGCAGAAGGTGCACGTGGGGCTGTAGTGTACAGTTTGATTCCTGGGCTAGGCTGAAGCCTTTTCCAGAGTACCTTTTTGATTGCATTGTTAGTAGCCATAAAACCTTTGGTTTTGCTGTCTCCGTGCACACTGAGAGCCCCGAGTGAATGCAGGGAGTAAATACTAGCCTTTCATTAGGACATTAGGGGAATCTTGGTACAAAGTACTTTTATTTTACTATCCCAAATGGCAGAGGGTGAGTACTTGTGCACTCTACTAGAACCAGTTACCACCATTTCAGGTCTCCTGCTTGCTTCTACTGCATGTGAATGAAAAAATCTCTGACATGAGGGAAGGGAACAAGAAAGGAGCTACACAACCAGTTTGACCCAGTAGTCACAAGGTGGCAAATCCTTAACACTAAAGGTTTTTCTTAGTGTGAGTTTCAAAAGCTCTTAAACTGGAATAAACCCTTTAAAGGTGACTATTGCAAGTTACACATCTTCCAAGCTGCCTGACCAGTCTCCAAAATATGACTAATATTTAAATGTTCCTTAGTGGGTGATATGCCTTTAGTTTTAAAAACAACAAAACTTGCCATCTTTTTACATTCTGTTATTTAGGAGTGCTCCAGTCCAATCCTGAGCAAGGCAACCCTTAAACTACCCACAGAGGAACCCAAACTAGCGTACCCCTCAGCACTCTGTTTAAGGGGTGAAGCACAGTAATACGCTAACCTCGCCGTTCGTGCTTAAAGGCATAGGACGTGTATTCTATCCTTTAGTTTTGAGTAAATACAAACTAACAGGATGGGATCTGTGTACGTCCTTTGCCATCCACCCTCCAGACCTTTCAGTTTTCCTTTGAGAGTGGTTCATTCCCATCTGTGCTTGCCTGAATACAAATGTTGGCTCAATGTATATATGCACAGCTTTCCATATCTATTCGCTTTGATTACTGTGGACACAGTCACCTACAATTTTATCTTCATTGGGTGTTTCTCCTGCTAGTTGGCCCACTGGCTCACCTAAAGCCACAGATGATCGTTTGAAGACTGCTGTGAAATCACTTCATGTGGAACTGCATGGCTTGCTTGCTTTTTTTTTTTCCCCCCCCTTTTTGCTTTTAATGGCACAACTGAGGTCATGTTTTACTAATAATAGGTGGGGGGGTGTAGTCAGTACATTATCTTCGTGTGAAGATCTTTCTGTATTGTGAATGGATGTATAATATCAAATATGACCTTTTTTTCCTTTAACTCTCCAAAGGTCAGGGGCAGAAATAGAATGCGTAGAAAGAAACTGTTTTGTCCTGAACGTCAGCTTTTCCTTGTTAGGATAGCTGTATTAATCAGTTGGTGCTGATAGCATTGAGTTTCTTTGAGACAGGGAGGGGAGAGAAGGAAGTACCATGCTCTTGGCACTGCATATACTTCTCCGGGCAGGCTCTCCTCGGTTGTGTAGCAGTAGCATTTAGTATATCATGCTGCGCCTGATATACTTCTCAAGCCTCTCTTGTTTTACATTGAAATGGAAGCTTCTGTCTGCGGTGTTAATTGGAGGGGTCTTGAAAACTCACTGAGAAACAGATCTTCAGAAGGTAAAATGTTCTGAACTCTGCTCTGAATAGAATGATTTTAATAGGAGCTATTAGTGGAGTTGTAACATTAGTAATGCTTCTTAGAGAGAGGCAAAGTTGCAGTTAACTAACAAAAACAAGAGAAAGTTGAGGAGTATAATGCCTGAAGTACTATGTGGGAGCCATAGGGATGCTAATTGGTCCTTCTAGGGAACTGCTGCTTTTGGGAGCTTCATAACTGTGTGGGTGTCTGATTCCTCTGTAGCACCCTCATGTGGCTTTAGCTCTAACATGCTGAAGGAGTATAAGCCTCTAAATAACACTGCACTACTTCTTATTTCCCCCCTGTTTAGGAGTATGAGCATGTTTGACATGAGATGTGAAGAAGAAGCTGTGACTCAGCCTCATAGCAAAGCTCGCCACGAGAAACTGCAGAATATACACAACCAGCTGAAAGAGGATGAGACCAGATGGCAAGATGTGAGTGTATTAACATTGTCTGCAATGCTGACATTGAAGCCAGCTAGCTAGGCAAAAAAGTACAACCTGCTAAATCTACAGTTGTTCTCTAGCGCTAAAATAATCAGGAGTGCTTCCTGCCCCCCACCCCACACCACCCCCCTTATTCTCCTTCGCTGCGGGGGGGTGTGTTGTGCACCCCAAAATGGGAAGAAGTGGGGGGGACCCCCCCCCCCTTTTAGGGGTGTGCTGGCCCCCCAGGGGCAAGGCTGGCTCGGGTTGTGGACCCCACAGGGGTCCCCTGGGACCGAGCTGCCCCTCGGGGGCACCGGGAGGGGTGGGGCGGAAAATGGGGGGAGCCCCGCCCCCTGTTCCGATAAGCCACACCCCTCGAAGATTACGCCCCCAGGTCAGAGGCCACGCCCCCCTGCGCAGCGCCAGCCCGCGGTGGCGCCCTTTGGCAGTGGCCGGACCACGCGGAGCGGCGCCCGGGATACACGGGTTCGAGCCCCGACTCCGGCTGCTGCCGCTGGGAGGGTCGTGTCCCGCCCCCCCCCCAGTGCACCCGATTCGGTTTATTTTGTCCCCAGGCTGGTGCCAAGTGGGGGCTGTGCCCTGCTCCCCCTCCGGTCCGGGAGTCCGGGGTGGGTGTCTGCTCTCTCTCCTCTTTTTTTTCCATTTGTTTCTTTTTACTGAAGGGGGAAATTTTTTTGGGAGAAAGAACAACAAAACCCCCCCGAATAATAAGAGTAATGGTAGCGCTAATGGTAGCGAGGAGAGAGACCGACACAGCGAGCGGTGACTCCTCCGGAGCAACAGACACAAAGCCATCTATTTTTGTAAGAGAAGACAAAAAAATTAAAAAAAAAAATCCCCTGAATTCCCCCCCACAACCTGCCCCTCTGGGGGGTGGGGGGAGGGAAGTTGCAGGGGGTGGGAATCTGTTATGTGCCCTTCCTCCCCCCCCGCGTTGCTTGGAGGCAGGACCAGAGGTTGTGATCCCCAGGAATGGTCACAACACTTTTTGGAGCTGGGTGAATGTCACTAAAATGCCACCAGATCGAGGCTTCCAGGGGGGCCCGCTGCCTCTGAGCCTCCAGCATCCCCAAACTGGGGGAGTGGGGAGTGGGAGGGGGGAGGGGGCATGTCCAAACTGACCTGTCCCCACCCTTCCCCAAACACCCCCAAAATGGGCATTTTTGCCCCAACTTCCTCAGCTTGCTGGGGCAGGCGCTTTTGCTTGGCCAGTTTGAGCATCCTGGCCAAAGAAAAGGGCAAAAAACCCTCCAAAACCCCCAACCCTCCCAACAGGCTGAGTCACCCATAGCAGCCCCATCCTTATTATTATTATTATTATTAATTATTATTAATTATTATTATTATTGTTGTTGTTGTTATTGTTATTACTATTGCTATTCTTATTTATTTTCTCTTCTCCAGAGGGATAATTTCTTGCTTTTCAGTGGTTTCAGTTCCTATTTATTTCCGATTCTTCGCTGGCTTTCCCTAGCCCTGGGACCCCCGGGGCCCTCTGCTCCTCCTGGGTCCCCTGGGACCCCCACCCAACCCACACTGGGTCCCGCTTTTTGCGTTGCGTCGTGTCGTGCCTGTTTGCAGCTTCTTGTAGTTTTAACTTATTGTTAATGTAAATATGTATCACTCCCCCCTGCCTCCCCACTCTGTGTGTGTGTGTGTCCCTGGGGCAGGCAAGGGACCCAGGTGTCCAGGGCCGCCCCACCCCACCAAGCTCTGACCCACCCGCCCCATCCCGGGGTGGTTTCACCCTGGGGACCCCCATCCCAGGGACCCAGGCAGCCCCAGCCCCAGCAGGATGGGTGGGCTGAGGGGACCCCCAGTTCAGTAGCAATAAGAGCTGCACCCCAGGGGCCCTGCCTTGCCCTCTCCCCCCTCCATTTGTCTGAGGCGGGGGGGACCCACCATGGGGAGGAAGCTCCTGAGCGTGAACAGGCCCCCCTGCGATGGAGCGGGGCCCCTGGAGGGGATGGGCTTCTGGCCCCCACTCCCGGACTTGGCTGTTTGTACTTTTCATGGCAGAAATAAAAAAAATCTTGAAAAAGAAAAATTTCAGAAATTGATGTGTGTGTGGGTTGGGGGGTATGTGTGGCCCTGTGTGATGTGACCCTCCCCCAAAGCACAGGACACCCCAGGGGTGACATCCTTCACTGTCCCCCTGCCAGTGGGGCCAGGGTGGGTCCTGCTGCAGCCAACTGGGGACAACGCGATGCTGGGACGATGCCAGTGCCACGTGGCATGGTCACTGGGGCTGTGAGGCACACTGGGAGGCTGGCCCTCCATGCCTTTGTGGTCTTTGGTGGCAGGTGGGAGCTTTCAGTGGCCGCAGGTAAAGGATGGCTCCTTCCCGCTCCTCAGGCTGGCAGACAAGGGTGGGAAGGGGGATTTCCCACGCCTTGTCCCACTGCAAGAAAACCCCAACCCGCCCCCTGCCTGGCACCGGGAGGAGACGGTCCCTCCCCCAGCCCCTTCCCAACAGTGCTGCCCTCGAATGTGCTTTATTATCCATTAAGGCAGGTGCTGGGAGCATCTGCGTGGAGAAAGTGGCATCTCTGGGGGTCCTGCCACAGGAGCAGGGAGGTCCCACCAGGGTGAGCTGTAATGGACCCTGGGGGTGATGGTTGCCCATTGTCTTCCTCTCCCAGAGGCTGGGCAGGGAACTTGTCCCAGAAAGTTGAACTCCTGGAACTCAGCACAGGCCCTAACCGAGGTAAGTTTAGGCCCTAAAACTCAGCGAAGGCCTTAAATGGAGTAAGTTTAGGCCCTAAAACAAAGCAAAGCCTCTAAAACTCGATGAGTACTTTAAATACGGTAAGTTTAGGCCCTAATAGTTGGCAAAGACCCTAACTGAGGTAAGTTGAAGGCATAAAACTCAATGAAGGCCTTGACTGAGGTAAGTTTAGGCGCTAAAACCCAGCCCAGGCCCTAAAACAGGGTGAAGGCCCTAACTGAGGTAAGTTTAAGTCCTGAGACTCAGCACAGGCCCTAATTGAGGTAAGTTTGGTCAATAAAACTCGGCGAAGGCCCTAAAACTGCGCAAAAGTCCTAACTGAGGTAAGTTTAAGCCCTAAATCTTAGTGAAGGCCCTAAGTGAGGCAAGTTTAGGCCCTAAAACACAGCAAAGGCCATAAATAAGGTAAGTTTCTGGAAGAAAACTCAGCAAAGGCCCGAAAACTCAGTGCAGGCCCTACCTGAGGTAAATGTAGTTCCTGAAACCTGGCACAGACTCTGACTGAGGTAAGTTTAGGCCTTAAAACATGGCAAAGGGCCTAGCTGAGGTAAGACGAAGTCTGGGAAGTCGGCACAGGCCCTAAGGTGGGTGTTTGTCCTGAACTCAGCAAAGGCCCTAAAACTCGATGAATATGCTTAATGATGTAAGTTTAGGCCCTGAAACTCGGTGGAGGTTCTAAAAATCGGTGAAGGCCTGATGTACTGAGGCCTGAGCAACAGGCCCTGAGCCAAAGTTGACCTTTAGGTGGGACCGCCAACTGAATGTTACAGAGGTCTGTGTATATATATATGTTTAGTATTGGATCTGTAGTGAAATGCACATGGTCCTTAGTGAACTATGTATGATCCTTAGCGAAAGGTGTAGCTTCAGATAAACTGGAACGGTGAGTGAAGAGCTAGTGCATCCTTCCTTGCTTAGAGGCAGGTGGCCAAGGCTGTTTGGCCTTGTTTGGCCTTGTTTGGAACCGGGTGGTCAAAGTTGAGTAGTAAGGGAAAGTCCCTCAGGTCCTCCCTGAGCCCTGGCCAGGCTTCGGTGGGATCTGAGAGGCGAGTGAAACCAGATGTTTCCGCGTTTGCAATGAGGTGAGCGTGTTTGTTCCATAGCACGAAAGCTGGACCCTCTTGCAGCGACTTTGGAGACCTCAGCTACGAGGGGACGCCCTGCGTCGCGCTTCCCGGTTGCCGGGAGAGGCTCTCCAAATCCTCGCTGCGAGAGG
>JAVJGI010000001.1:55284937-55302041 GCA_035590275.1 Ibycter americanus
ATTGCCCCTCATTCCCCACCCCCCCCCACCCCCCACCCCCACCCCCACCTGGATGGTTGCTAAAAGCATAGACATTCATAATTTGATGTAAATTAGAGCATACAAAGTCGTCTTGTGCCTCTGCCTGTGCACCAGGTATTTTGCTTTTTAAAAAAAAGTAATTAAACTGGGATTAGGTAAAAATGGAAGCAGAACAGCTCTAACTGCTGATTTCTCTAACTTTTCTAATTAGTAAATGCCCAAAGTGACAAAACACAAGGCTAAGCAGGACAGTGAATAAATAGGTTGGACTTGGCTTTAATAATTTTGCATAGATACAGAAAGTTTTTGCAGAAATCCAGAAATGACAGAACATATTCCATCTTGTCCAAGCAAACAAATTACCCTTCAAATTAGCTACACCCTGCTTGGGTTACAAGGCCTTTCCAAACCCACTTTCCTCTATGTGTTTTTTTAAGCTGTCCTGGCATTTGACATTATCTTCAGCAAATTAGCAAGGACAGAAAAGCATGATTTGCAGGTAAGTTAGTATCAGGAGTGTTAGTGTCAATCCTGTTTATTCCAAAAGACTGATTTTAAATGAGGAATTTGGGGCATATGTTTTTTAATTAGAAAAAAACAAACAAAACACATCTTTTCAAGCAGCTAGTACAGTAATTTCCCATTATAAGGACAGCTACTGTGAAACATCTCGGAGAGGTTTTTGGTAGAAAAGTCCAAAAAAGAACAGTATATGCAACTGAGAAATAACTTTTCATAGTAGAACAATGAAGGACTTCAGCTGAGCGGTCTGTATGTGTGGGAAGCCATAATTTCCCAGCAGAGATAAGAATGAGTCCAAAGGCGTTCAAGAGGTTTGAGAACTCTTTGCTGTTGAATGGAAAATCCTCTGAGCTAAAGTGCGTAAGTTTTCCAGGCCCTCAGCACCTTCTGCACTGAACTAAAAGTTCTGAAGAGGTACTAAAAATGCCCTTAACTGGAATGTCCTTGGCATTCAGAGGGCTTTATGGAGACAACACCGCATTCATGGTCTGATATTTTTTATATGCCCGTGCTGTAAATTTGCCAACAATTAACAGTTTCATGGCTTTTTTTTGTTATTGTTATTCTAAAGCATCAGAGCTGGAAAAGATAAACATGTCTGGTTTTTAATCACAAAAAGAGGAGGAGGGCTTATGTTACGAAATTTGCTAATGAAAAACTAATTTCCAAACAATAGGCAATAGTGGGAGTAGCTGAATAAAGAAATGCTTTGGTACTTCAATGAGAATAATTAGTAACTGAGGAAAATGAAAGGCCTATGTTTCAAGAAGGGGATTATAGGCTGATATATGTAGGTCATGTGAAGAAATACTTTAATGAGCATTCCCTTGAGTGTAACGTCAATAATTTGTGAGTTTAAGCTAAATTAAAAGTGACAAGGTTTGTTCCTGGTTTTAATAAAATAAGTTATGCTTGCAGTACCTTCTGCTGTTTACCAATAAAAATGCAATTAAAATATTTGGAAAACTATGTCATTAATGAAAAAGCCTTTGACTTGAGTATGTGTACAGAATGTCTGGTTTTTATTAAAACCAGAATTTGTTAGAGTGCATGAAAAATAATCTGTATACCAATCTCCTGATGTTGTAAAGTTAATGATAAATGTGCCCTTACAGTTTCCTAGGAAGTTATTTTTCTTTGCAGAAGTTCTGCAGAGCTTACTTTTTACATGTAAAATTTTTTTCTGTTATAGTTAGCTGCAAAGAAATTTTACAGCTTAGGAAACTTATTTACTGTAATACCCTTACTGTAAAAAATATCTTGTCTCTGTACCCTCCAGGACTTGTGAATTCATAACCCAAGCAGGATGCAAGACATAGGTGCCCATAACAGGTATCTCCTGTGACTCTCTGGTTTAGTGTCAGGCTGGTTTTGCAAGAAAGGTAAAGAACTGGAATCAGTGGATCTTCTGGACAATTTTAGGCAGGCAGATTCCAAAAAGAGTAAGATGATTACTTCAACAAGGACATGTCTATATAGCTGGATACAACCGTAGGCTTTTTGCTCTGTCACATCTCTTAACAGCCAGGTGTGAGCCACTTTAGTCCCTAACCTGTGTTGCTGAGATCTGGGTCCAAAATATTGGAGGGTGCCCATGAGGCAGAATTTAGGTTTGGATGCTGCACTGGATTTTTCTGTGCATAGGTCAGCCATGCTTGCCTGCAGTTGGCTGATAGCATGGGCAAAATATGGGACTATCAAGTCTCCAAGGCATACTGTCAGTGCGGCTGTAGCTCATGGTGAAACAGAATCCCTTACTCCGATGAACTCCTGCCTCCCATACATCTGATTGTTGAAATTCTTCACCAAACATAATTTTTCTACTTCATCTTCCTGGGGAATCAGGTTTTGTCCCTAATGTTGGCACAAGTAAAAATGAGTGCCCTGACTGGTCCTTTTAGGCCAAATTTCCTGGTGTTATTACCTAGCATGCTTCTACTCTTAGCACTACAAAGCTAAAAAGACAATACACCAGTGGAGCTATGAAATCCTTACTGGATCCTGCTGTTAGGAGAAAAATCAGTCAGGCAACATCTTCATTTTATGGTATAATCTTCTTTTCTCTTTAAAATAAACATTGCTGCCTGCAGGTGATGGGAGCCCAGTCCACAGCCAGGAATAGGCTTTGCAAAGCGGCTGACTAGGTTCATTGGTTTCTCTGGCCAGTTTTTAGCTATTTACAGCTCTGCATTCAGGTGCCTTCCTTCTCTCACAGGACCTGGCTCGGTGGAAGAGTCGTCGAAGGAGCGCTTCACAGGATTTAATAAAAAAAGAAGCTGAGAGAAAGAAAATGGAAAGGTTATTGTCTGGAGACGGAACAAATGAGCGTAGAAAAAGCATCAAAACCTACCGAGAAATTGTGGAAGAGAAGTACGTTGTTTTACTGAAGTGGCATGTCTGAAAATGCTGTGTGATCCATAGGTGATAGGTAACTGTGGACAGCCATGCCTGCAGGCCTGGGATGAGGGAGAGGGAAGGATGTTGATGGAGCAGAGGAAATAGGAGTGATTTCTGGTGTTAATTTTAATGCGATGGTCTCTCTTGTGTTGTTTCGCATGCAGAGAGAGAAGAGAGCGGGAGCTTCATGAGGCATACAAGAATGCAAAGTCACAGGAGGAGGCTGAGAGCATCCTCCAGCAGTACATCGAAAGATTCACTATCAGTGAAGCTGTCCTTGAGCGTTTGCAGATGCCAAAAATTCTGGAAAGAAGCCATTCAGTGGAGCCAAATTCCCCACTGAAGGACCCAAATCCTCTGAGATATTTAAGGCAACAGTCGCTGCCTGCTCCGAAATTCACTGCCACCATTGAAGCAACCATTGTTCCTACTGCTGAACTAGAGCCCAGTGGTTCAACGGGCCGCACATCTCCCAGCAAAAGCGTCTCCAAGGCTGTGCCTATGCTGACACCCAAGCCTTACTCACAACCCAAAAACACACAGGAAGTTTTAAAGAACTTTAAGGTAGGATATGTTGCGCTCCCCAAAGTCAATCAGGAGGCAAAGAGATTCTGACTAAATCATCTGAATGTATACATGTTTAATGCAATTAGGTAGAAAATGGTTGCTGCATTCTGATGTTATAAAACTCAGCTTCGTGCTCTGTGCTGCCCAGTCTAGTGGTCTCTTCTTGGTTACCAACCTTCTTAGAAACTTGACCTGTTCAGGCTGGAATATTTTTGCTGGTCCTTTTTCCTCAGGCTAAATTTGTTTGGAAAAAGACAGGGAAAGGGGGATCTCTAAGAAAGAAGCAAGGCTTTTTCTTAGGAGGAGGTTAGGAAAGAACATGTTATCATGTTTTTTTGTTTTTAAACAAAAGAGAAGGGGAAGGGAGTGTGGAGGTCCTGACTTCTGTAGCAAGACCTGAACTGGCTTTTGTGTCAGAGATCTGATTTTTGCCATGCCCAAGCAAGCCTGTCCCCTTCAGCCAAGTGATAAGCCTTTGCAACACTGCAGTGTGCATGTATTCAGTGTGGAGAGTCCCTACTCCTTCAGAGTCAAGACCCAGCTTGCCCAAAGATACTCTCTGTCCTAAACATGCTTCTCACCAGGGATGAACACGGAAAGCTGCTTCACTGGCATAAAGAGGGGATATAGGCTGTCCATGCAGGTTTAGGGGAACAGATTGGTGCTGGGGCAGCCATGTAACTGAGGATTGTTGGTGAGAGAGGGGCAGTGACTGCATTGGATTGCAAAAGCTGCAAAGATCATGGGAATAAAAGAAGTAAGAGAGCTCTGACAAAAGCAGGGCTGCCTGGAATAAGGAGCTGGCTATGAGTTTTGTGGGGGAGAGGGATAGAAGAAGAGATAGAAGCTGGGATATGAAACCTGAGGAGTGTATCTTTGGACTGGGTGGGTGTGGAGAATGGGAGTAAGATACTGAACCAATGATGAAGGCAACGAAGTGGGATGTGTTAGAGAGAACAGGCCAGAATAAGTCAAGTTTGAAGAAATCTGCTTCTCACAGTGCCTGTAGTAAGACTGGAGCTTCCCCAAGTCTCATCGTAGCCTTCTAAGCAGTGCAAAGCCTACTGGTGTGGGTGCCCCCAGCCTGAAGAGTTTGGGTCCTCTTGTGTCTGCCATTGCAATCTGATACTTTGCTAGCGGCATGCAGGGGTCCCTGCAGCCCTGCTGATGTCCCAGTAGCATTGCTACCATGTATATTCAGGTTGTTTACTTTTTTAAAAATAAGTCAGCTTTGTATAGATAGTGAAAAAGCTTGTTGTGATGTCTAATTTCTTGAAGTATGTCCCAGCTCATGTGGACCGCCCCATGTTTCCTAGTTGAAATGTGAAACTGGTAATCTCTATTTCTCCTATACCTCAGTTGGTATTCACCTAGAGTTTACATTTTAGACATCAGTGAATCGTGAATCTTTGGGGTTTTTCTGATCCATGCCACTTTTTTCCTCAGAGGACCAAGATGTATATGTGTATCACCTTCACATTAATGCATATATAGTTCACATATGTGGGGAGAAACTAACCCACGGATGCTTCTACCCTCCAGAAACCACCGCTAAAAGTCTGTCTAGATCTTGTTCACTTGATGTGGAAGAATGTGATTTGTCTCAGTAGGAATCATTCCCTAGCACACGTAGCTGTAGCATTATTTTCCCTTGAAACACCAGTCTGTCGATGATTCTCAGCTCTGGTGACAATACGTTGACTTGCTCCAGATCAGAAGGAAAGGGATATGTTTGTTTAACTCTCCAGCCAGGACATCTATCCTGATCGTTCAAACATTTGGTTTTCCTCCTTAATATAAATAGAGAAATGTCTTAGTCTAAACAGAGACACTAAAATGGATGGTGCAGCCTGCAAGTGTTTTCCTGCCTTTTTTATTTCTGAAATCTTTCAAGACCTGCCTCTCTAGTAGGTAATCCAGCACACAGTCCCAGAAGACTTGGGGCTCAGTGTCTGCCCACACTTGCATTTGGAAATAAACCCTAGGAGTGCTACTGTGTTGAGTGGATAATGGCAGTGAGGAAAGAGAAGGAACCTTTTGATCTGCAAAGCAGTCAGAAGGGGTGAAAACACTTGCATAGCCAGGCTGATTCTCCTCTGCCTGGGAGCTGATAGCATGAGGTGCTAACTGCCTTCACCTCCCCGCACATTTGTCAGAGCTGAGGATGCCCAGCGCCTTGGAGATGGCCCCTTAGTTAATCACCCTCAGATAGAGAACAGACCTCTGGATGCGTGTATACAAGAAGTCAATGGGAGGAGTTTGCCTTCAGCTTAGCACTGATGGCATATACTAAGCTGGAGTGCTGCTCTTGAGGTACCCAAGCTGTTTACTTACGAAGTAAAGTACTGAAGATAATTAAATGATGAAATAAAGAGTGAGGCAAGGAGGATGAGATGGGAAGAACTTTGTCTTCTTAAACTGTGTTTCAGTTTGATAAAGTAGTTTTGACACTTGCTGTATCAGGTTTCAATAACAGTGAAATAAGTTAGAAGCTCCCATGGCATGTCTTACCTCTGGACTTGTTTTCACATGTGTTTTTTGTGTATGCAGTACCTGTGGAGAAACCTGAAATGACTAATCATGATATATATCCCGTATAGCTTCTCTGAGAAGTCACTTACCTATGCCAATTATACCCCCAAAGTCCAGTGATTAGCAGAGAAGAGTCTGTCCTTATTTACTCCCTCACCTTTGCGTTGTCTCCGTGATGACCATTTTGCAAGGAAGGATCTCTGTGCACAGAGTAACAAAGCCCTCCTTCAAATCTATTTAAAACTCACCTCTGCTGACAAGCCTATAAATATCTGTGCTGTAGCTGGGCAGGAGCAATATGGTGTTACTGATACCTAGTCCTCTCCTGGTCTCTCTCCAGCAGGGCCCTCTTATGGGGAATAGCTTCTGAGTTCTTTGTAGCAAGACTTTTTTCATGTATACCATGGCTTCTACAAACAGCCCTCCAAACTGAAGTCTTTACATGCCACCTCCATTCAGAACATAATTACGAAGTATTAAAGTCCCAAGAGGAAACTGTATCGGTGCAGAGGAAGAAGTTAGAGCTTATTTTGTATTTTTTTCCTTGCTTAAGGGTTTCTTAGTGGGAATATATGCCCAGCAAGGAGCTAGCTTGACCCTGAGAACAAGGTAGTTAATCTGTTCCTGCACTCTCCTTTTCATGGAGACTGCATAAAATCATTTTCTGGGAAAGCAGCTATCTATTTTATCGCCTCATCGAGAAGAAGGAATGCCCACTTTTATTTGTTGGTTCCTTGCTTCCCTATTACAAACAGTAAAGAAACAAGTGGATGAACTCAGCTGCTCCTGACCCTTCAAAGTTCACATGACAGTGCTTGAAAAAGCATGATCTACTAATACTGTGGTGCATTAGTCAGGGTGTGTAGCAGTTCATCAGCATAATTAGTCCCGGAGAACCTGCCTGCCTCTTGCATGAGGCAATGCAAAACCCAGCAGTTTTAATCTAAATTTGACATAAATCTTTGTTGTTCTTTTAAAATCCATTGATCTGTGATGCATGCAGAAGGTACCTGTATGTTACTGGGAGAACGAAATCTGGGAAATCGGGGAATCCAGAAAAATTATTACCTTCTGTCTGTGTTTTGTTTATGACCCCCCTGGAATAGGGTTTTCTTCTGTCTTGGCTTGTTGAATGAAATGTGTGCTTGGCTCTGACCTTCACTGATGGCACAGACTGTGTTAACAATTGTAGTATCATGTTGAAATCCTAATTTCCTATATTCCTCTGAATGCTAATTGTCTCAGCATATTTATTTCACTGTATCCACAGGTAGATGGAAAAGTCAGCATAAATGGAGAAAATTTCAACGGTGTGGAAGAGAAGGATAAAGAGCGTACAACAGTAATATTTACTCCTTCGCCAAGCAGATCTCTGAAATTTGATGAAGTAGCCAGAGGGGACAGGCCCCCGGTAGAGTTGAAGAAGGACCCCACAAGTGTTGAGCTCAGTTTACAGAGGCCTGCCACTCAGAGTGTGCACAAAGAGCCAACAGTAAGACCAACACGAACAAACCAGCCTTACTTTCTCTGCCAATTTTCTGTCTCATAACATATTTAATCACAAACTAATGAAATCCGAGTGCTTATGTTTGCTTTATTTCAAGAGGGTGTGCCCAGACCCAGGAAAAAAAAATCCTTTGTAAATTAAAGGCTTCTTCCTTTGGGATGTGGGTAGAGAAATGGGAGGGAAAGATTCAGAAAACTTTTTGCAGTCAGTGTCTCTCTTTTTTTTTTTTTCAGATGTCATGCAACTGATAAGCATGCTTTAAATGTGCTGGGCCAGGGAGAAATCGACTCTGTCCCCCAGCTATTGTGCAGATTTATTCAGTGCTTCTCCTGATGTTAGCTGATTAGATCAGCAACATAATTGGACTCTGCGAGCCATTATAATTAGTCTCAGTTTTCAATTTTCAAAGAAGAGGATGTGGATGTGCTGGCAGTTTTGAGCATTCAGCTTTCATTCCCCTCTCAAAAGTATTAGAAAAGGGGATAAGCTATTGAAATGCTCGGAGGGACCAATGTGCTTCTTAACTGCCTTATCAAAGAAACAAATTAATTTTACCTTTTCATCTTTCTCTCCCCTTCTTCCCCAGAGAAAAATGCAGGAATAAAAGTAGAGCGTATCACAGCAGGAATCTAGATGCTACAAAACTGTAATAAAAGTAGATAGTAAAAACAAAACAAGAAATGAGGACCAGACTGCAAATAAAGCGTGTAAAAGGGTTGCAAACAAGTGGCAGGAGAGGGAATTCTCGCTGTTACTTTCTGTGTAACAACAAAGAGAATTGGAGATGTGGTGAGAGCTGGAGTATGGTATTTTTTTGCTTTCTTCTCAGATTTCATCCAAGCATTGGCCAGATGGATAACCGGGAGCGGGCAGGGATCTGCCCTGGGGAGTGATGGTTCGTTCATGCCAAAGGGCTTATGACTTACCCCCCTGCTTCCTGCATGTCTCTGGCCATGGACAACCAAGCCATGGAGCCTGCAGCAAGCATGGGAGCTGGGATGTGCTGTGAGCATGGACTTGATCCTGTCAGAGGGAGCTATTACAGAGTCAAAAGTGAATGATTTGCAGGAAGGCAGGCAGGGATGGCAGAGCAGAAGCTGCTCTTGTTGGAATGAATTGGCTGTAAGGGAAAAGCTAGTTAAGCATTGTGTCTGATATGGGAGAGCTAGTAATGGGAATGTTTGGAGGATAGAGAAAAGCCTGTTTGCTGTAAGATTAGGATTAGAAGCACAATGGCGATCAGAAAAGTAGCCAATTGAAAGTGTTAATGTCTCCTTTTTTAGAATTTCCAGACCAGTATAGCTGTAGAAGAGTTGAGAGGAAATTCAGCAACAGAAGCCACTGTTAGGGGTTGGGTGTGTTTGTACCTGTTTGATGCCCTCTCATCCTTTCCTTTCTACAGCTCTGAGGATGATGCGGCCAGCTGAACACAGATTTTTCTATGTCCATTTTCTGCTTCCAGTGTCTTAGCCCTCTCATGGTGGTATTGGCAAAGGAAGCAGAAGAGTTTGAATTCTCACATTCCTGGTGCCTGACATTTGCAGAATACCTCCTGGTTTGTAAGCTTGAGTGCACTTAGTGATTAAGCCATCTAGAGGGAATGAATGTGCACCCCAATGGTGCTATTGACAGAGTTTCTTTGCTCTAACTAAGGATTTTATATTGCTAGCTTCATGATTTCATCAATAATGTGACTGGGTCATGCAAATCATCATAATTACTCCTGGCGCTTCAGCTTCAAGCAAAGGTATGTGTCAGGCATGTCAAGGGCAGAGCAAGGAGAGCAGACTGCTTTGAGGGGGATCTTACATGGAGAAACAAGTGGAATGCACTGAGCATGATGGAGGGGGAAGAGAAGGAGAGCTGCCTGTGGCTAGAAGGGAATTTGCCAGCCTAAGATAAGATTCCAGGTTCTGTTCCTTCTAGATGTTTGCTTCTCTTTACCCAGCTGCTTCATTTTAATTTTCCAGGTCCCCATGCCTTAGTCTAAGGCGTGGGCAGTAATTTAGCTATTGAGCTTACAGAAATGCCCTGGTTCATTGATGGGAAGGGCTTAGATGCCAGGTTACAGAGATGGGGCATGGTGCTGATGCTTGGCTTCTTCACTGTGTGAGCTGGGGCACAGACCAGCACTGCTATAGGCAGTTCGGCATGGATGCAATCAGAGGGCCTGCAAGAACTGCACAGCTATGCTGGACTCACTTCACTCAGCCTTCTCCCTGTACCTATTTTACTTCTGTTTCTGGACAGCTAACACAAGCCTGCATCTGCAGAGTCTGAAATGCTAAACTCCTCTCTGAAGATATAACCCCTCCTAGGAAGGCTGGGAATCCAAATTAGGAAAGAAAAAAGCCTCCTAGGCTTGTCCCACTCCCCATAAAACATAGCCTCTTGCTGGGTAGGATGCTGAATAACTCTTAGCTGTCACTGTGAGCCCTCCAGAGGAGAAGAAGGGGTTTGCTTTCTGCCCCAGCAGGATGGGGCTTCCAAGCTACACGTTCTTGGAAGTAAGAAAACCTTCTGAAGCTGCTGCTGTATCACCTCCCACAAGGAGAAATCAGGGCTATAGTTTTTGTCTGATGCTTAACCCTACTGAATTTTTAGGAGAAGAGGAGAAGACAACAGAAACAGGCGTAGAAAAGCAGCTGAGATGAAGAAGCAGAGCTGTCTGGAGTGGAAGAAACAGCTACATTTCTTTTGCCTGGAGAAAACTTACAAATTGAGCATGTTTTCAAAGCCTTTTCTAAACTTGCTTTCACTGCCTTTATTTACTTTCCTTTATTGATACAGCTCTTGTTAGCTAAGTCCTTCCCAGGCTCTGAATAAGATTCACAGGCACTAGTTCCTCTGTCTGCTAAAGAGATGCAGCTTCTAGGGGTTTTTTCCCCTGTAGTTGCTCAGAGATTTGTTTCAGTTTTGTATTTTATTCATTCATTTTCTGCCGAGACTCTTCTGTGAAGTATATATTCCTTTTCATATATATACGTTACCTTTGGCCCTCCTGTCCTCCCCTTCTGATTCTCTTCCTGTTCTTTGCATGCCCCGTCCTCCTCCTCCATCCCTCTTGCGGCTGCTCCCCTGCTGTTTCAGTTCAGTTGTCAAATGGACTAGCCCTGTCTTCTCTCTGCCTGGCAGGCTTCCCTTTGAAGCTCTGTAGCTCTGCTCTAAATCTGTCCAGCCGGCCTCAGGCGTTGTCTGTAATACGGGAAGAGTCTGTGCAACTGTACTTCAACAGCTCTTTTGGCCTGAAGTTTGGAAAACGGTTTAATCAAGTTGCACCACTTAAAATGCTAATATGATTGAGGGTTTTGGGGAGCTAGAGGAGTGCAGGGATCATTTTGTGTGGGTGAGACCTCAGTGTCAGTTGTCTTTTTAACAGAGAAGAACCCCATCTATATGTGAATCAAATAATGATTGGCAGTCAGAGACTGATTGGAAAACATATGTAACTCCTGCCTAAATCTACTATGAAATGAGATGGAAAAAGCTGCACCAGGTAGGGAGGCTGGTGAAGAAAAATATTATCAAGAAACTATACTTGTGTCTGTAGTGTATAGGTAGAGTACTTAGATTGGGGGGGGGGCGGATTTTACAAGAAAATTAACTTTATTCAAAGTAGCTTATGAAATTTTACCTATGATTTAAGGCTAGAAAGGATAAATGTAGCCTATGAGCAGGATGAAAATATCCTACTGGTGTTTGTGGAGGTGTGTGCTGCTAAGAGAGGCAGTAGGTAAAGCACACCTCTCTTACTGCAGCTGGAAAAACTGGGACAAAGGCCCAAAGACTGACTGATCAGTCAGTGGCAATGCCAGCAATAATGTGAGAATCATCTCCTCACCCTGGTTCTACCTGTCAGCCATTAGGTCATGTTTTCTTTCCATTACACAGAACAGCAGTGCACATTAAAAATGCTGAGAAGTTGTATCCTCTAGCTCTTTGAATCAGAAGTTGGCAAAGTAAATGTTTTATTTTAAAACAATATTTGTGCAGATTTTAGTGTAGGGGGATTAATTTGTCATGAGTAACATCACTCTATTTTAACCAATCTTTGTATGAGCATTTAAAAATTATTGGCTTGTTATAGCTCTAATTATAGCTTTGCTCTGATCAACCAAGAAAAAATAAATATAGACAGCAATTTTAAAAAGATCAGGGCAAGGTGGTGATGGTGGAGAGAGATTTTGGCTTTCTTTTAATTTTTCACTAGCTAGCTTAAACTTGTCTATTTCTACTCACTGCATGCTTGGCACAAAATAAACTTGTTTTCTATATCCAAGTAACACTCTCCTTCATCTTCAAAAATCCACTGATTGAACTGAGATTAAAGTATAAGCTTTCTTGTGGTTGAGGATTGTTGGCCAAACTACAGGAGAGCAGGGTTGAAATCCTGATTTGTACATATCTGGTAGGACAAGTCTTTGTTCTTTGATTCATTACAAGAAACACTTGTAGAGTAAGTCAGTCTGTTCCAGATTGACAGCTTTGCCTTGAACCACACATGGGAAGATGTGTGGAGGGCTGGACTACGTGAAGGGAAAAGGGTTTAGGATGAGAAGTAAGAGCAGCAAAGTTTCAAAGCAACTAGAAGGGAACTGTGCTCAGGATTTGGTTATGACCCTAGCGTCCATGTCTCCTGTCCTCCAGACACCCATGTACTTTTCAGTGTCTGTAAGAGGCAGGAGCTTATTTTACATCCAAGTTGAGCAGTAACTCTAGAAAAATGGCAAGCAGGAATACTTAACGCTATTTCTTGCAACACTTTCAAGGCTTCTCTGTCAATTACTGATCCACCCTGATCTTTGTTTCTAATAGCTGGCCTGAGTATAGCATTATATACTGCCAGATGAGGCAGATACAGATAATGTGTCAGAGTGGTGTTCTGCCTGTAGTACTATACTGGCTTAGTGTGCAAGGCACTTAGCTGTGGCAGCCCAAGGTCATGCCACTGTTACTGCTCACAGCAACAGAAAATGCTAGATTTGATGAGGAAATCGTTGTATAAAATTTTTGAAGTCAATGATATGTATAGAACTTCAGTCACAGAAGTTTGAAAGATGTGTCAGGCAATTTCTACATGTGGCTGTTGATATTGCAACCAATTTCAGTCCTGAGTGATTTTACAGCATTTAAAACTGTAGTTCTAAATGATTCTTCCAGGTATCTCTGCATTCTTTCTGGTTCCAGAGAGCTTGTTTTGTCATGTTTTCATAGAAAATAACAGTAACGATATTTCATGTGATTTTGTGTACAAGTAGTGTTAACTGACCTATGTTTTGATTTAATTTACAATAAGGGTTAATAAAGTTCTACTGTAACTTTCTTTGGAGTTTGAATTCTTGTAGTAGTTGTGATGTTCGGTGTTTTAGGAGTTCCTAGTTATGTATTTTTAGGGTTTAATAAGGGTGTAAAGTTCTGCCACAGCAATAGGCAGTGTGGCTATTTCTGGCTTATATGGTCTTAATTGAAGAAATACTTGGACTGATATCCTAGTTCATGGGATAAAAATCCTGTCTGCCACAAGCTGAACTAATTACTTTTCATGCCTAATAGATGTTTGATAACACCGTATAATCAGCTGTGCTTGTGTCTTTGTTAAATGGATACCTGGTTAGCAGAACTGAGGTGTTGCTTTGTCCTCTGTTACTGATGTGCTCATAACTGCAACTGCAATCACAATATTTAACTTTCCGTCATGGACTAAGGCTTCTAAATCCTAAGTGGGGAAGCTCACTTTTAACTCCTGAGTAGCTAGATGCATGGGGTAATAAAAACGCCAATCCAAGTAGACAGCATTCTTCTGTTTTCAGGATTTAATGGGACCAGCCTGGACCTGGAGGCAGAGATAACCACAGCCCCCATGCAGCAAGGTTTTTCCTACTTTCCTTGCAGGCTTCATTGCCTGTGGTGGTGGACAAGCAGGTGTTGTGTGACCTTCCTTTGCAGGCACCTGCAGCAGAGCCAGCATATGGAGTGGCTCTGTGGTCCTGCAGAATGATGCCTCTGCCCACACAAACGTGTGTGGCTGCAGTGGGGTGGTGTTGAGAGGCTGTGTGGGTTCTTCATCCCAAAGCATGAGAGCTCCTCTGAAATGCCTCAGAAATGTCACTGGCCACATAATTTGTTTTTTCAGTGTCCATGTCAAAATACAATCCTCTTAGGCACAATTAAATGGTTGTATGCCTTTTTGCATGTTCAGTGATAACATCATCATTTGATTACAAAATATTTATGAAATGTGAATAATGCTAGTCTGTGGTAGAAAAGACATTTTATCAGCTGTATCAGTACAAGAATTTTCTTAAGTGTATCATATACCTGTGGATAAAATACTAGATAATACTACATTATTTGGTCTTATAAATAGAATTAGATATAGTGGGAATAACAGAGTTCCCTAGTGAAGCTGACTTAATTTTTTTATAAATTACTTACTAATCAGTTTTATATTTTTAGGTCTATGTTGCTACCATTTAATTGCTCAGCAGAGGGAAGAGTCAAGTCTTGTGAGCAGGAACAGAATTTATGCATGCCAATGCATGCCATTGCAAAATTCAATTTTCCTGCAGCAAGCAGTAGCACTTTTTTTTTTTTTACTCCTCTTTGAAAGAATTTCTATAAATTACATCTATGTCTATACCTGGTTCGACCTCCTGAATACAGGTTATAGGTAGATTTAGTTATTGCACTTGTGCAGGATAGCTGCATGACACAGCACTGTGTTTAGGTTCCTGAGGTAACTCTAGACCCAGAGGCGATAAAAGTGCATCATGTCTGTGCATTCACCAAGCTTTTAAAACCCTCTGAGAGGCCAGTGTGGACGTGCTTTCCCCAGCTCCAGCTGCCCTCAGCACTTGACTTCCCTGGGTGTATGTGATGCTGTTCAGCACTTTTTGTATCAGCCTCAGTTTATCACTGTTCATAGCTTTAAAGCCTCTGAGGTTGAAATTAAAGCTGATTATTTTTATTTTTTTTTTTTTAGTTTTTCAGTTTTGACAGTTGCTTTTTGAGAGTGGAGGGTAAATTCCATTGCTTTACCAAAAATAATAACAATATAAACATTAATAATGGAAATCTGCAGCAATTTCATTGGAAGGGCTTATGCTTTGGAGCAGTGGGTTGAGTTGTCGTGTAGGTGCCTCTTGCTTTTCCAGTTAAAATCTACCTTGTTTAGGGCAGACCCTGTGCTCTCGATAATAG
Organism: Ibycter americanus; assembly: GCA_035590275.1. Lineage (NCBI taxonomy): Eukaryota > Metazoa > Chordata > Aves > Falconiformes > Falconidae > Ibycter > Ibycter americanus. The sequence continues at coordinate 55,299,684 of JAVJGI010000001.1, forward strand.
CCATTTGTTCAGATTTAATAGAGGTTTGTAGGTTGTAGAATGACAGATTAATTCTGTAGGTCTCTAGCTGAGTCTTCTGCTCAAAACAGGATCAGGCATGAGATCAGACTGGGTTGCTGAGGGCTTGATCATTCGAGTCTTGGAAAAACTCCGAGGATGGAGATGGCACAACCTGTCTGGGCAGCCTGTTACACTGTCCTGGCTGTCCTTATGGAGAAAAAAACACTTATTTCTGCATTGAGCAAGGCTGGGAAGGGTTTCCAGTAGCTTTTCCTCTGGCTACTGTTGTGTCAGGAGCCAGAACTGAAGCTGAAGGAAAAATTTTCTTTAGTTGCAGTGTTCTGCTGGATCGCTGGATCTTCCAGTCAGAACAGGCTGGCGTCAAGATGGGCTAGGGAAGGGAAAGGTGGGTTATACAGGAGCAAAGAACAACAGAATGGCAAGGGGCACATCTCTGGGACACAGGACCTGCTGTCTTTGGAGCATTTCTCTGGGGCCTATTTTTTAGCCTGTGCCTCATCTCCAGTGACCGTTCGGTAGCACGTGACACGTGGAGGGGGAGCTCTGTGCCTCGTCTTCTTTTGGTGTAGGCGTGCTCACAGGTGGACGTGGGGTGAGGAGGTCCTCAGACGATCCATGCTGCCTTTTTGGAGCGCGTATTTCATCCTCTGCCTCGTCTAGTTTGAGAACTGCTTTTAGGCAGGTGAGGGACATGTCCCCATGCCTTGCCTGGGGCAGGGGGTGAGGGTGGGTGGAGGTGAGGGTGCAGCAGAAGGCGCCGGGCAGTGGGGAGGGTGGCAGGCAGCCAGCCCCAGCAGGCGCCGGAGGAGACATGCTGCCACTTCGAGAGACTCACGGCTGCGATCTGGCGCCTGCCCTGCTGTGAGGTGGCGGCACAGCTGTTGGCAGCCGCAGGCTCCTTGTGTTGTTCCCAGCACTGCTTGCTGCCCGCTGGGCCTGCCCAGGTCAGTGCCCCTGGCCACAGTCCCATGCTGGTCAGCACCATTTCCTCACAGGGCATCTTCCCAGACGCGTTCCCTGCCCCTCTCCGGAGCATGCCTCCCTCCAGAGAGGAGGAGAGGCAGGGATTCCCGAGCGCTGCCAAAAGCTGTCTGGAGCCAAAGGGTGTCCACAGGCGTTAGCACGCTGTTAGCACTGCCAGCAGATGTGCCCAGTGACCGAGCTGTGAGAGCCCAGGCCTGCTCTTCACGGGGCACAGACAGACGAGGGGCTGTAGGGGTGGGAAACAGGATCAGTTTAGAAGGTGGTGGTCTGAATCCTGCCCCCAGAAAAGGGGAATTTCATCAGATTTCTTCCCTCGCAGCTGTTAATGAGATGGAGGGGCGGGAGGAGGAGAGGAAAGCAAGTCTACAACAATTTCTGAAATACGTTACCTTTTATTTCTGAAAGTAGTCTGCTTTTTTTATTTTCCTCTGTCGGATTTGCCATTTTCTAGATCTTTCATGCATTAGAAGCGCTGTGCAGTAGCTGATCAGTTTGCCGCAGATTTTTCTTGATTTGCCTACCAGGAAAGCAGATGGATGTATGGTGGAAGCTGCTAAACAGATCAGCTGAAGTGCTGCCCCTGTTTTGACAGCGCGGTTTTAGCTCTGCAGCAGCCCTGTCCTGCGCCAGGCAGCTGGCTTTTCAAAGGCATCTGGATTATTGGCTCGATACGGTCTCGCCATATTTTTCCAGTCGTCTCTTAATAGTGTTTCAAGTATTTCATTACCTTTAATACTGACTCTGGCTTTTCCCTTCAGATAACAGATTGTTTAGACAACCGTGAAATAAAGGAAGTATTTAATGACTTTGCCACTTTTCAAGCCCTAGTATTTGCTACGTATTCACTAATGCATACGTTTTGTGTTATTCTGGAAGAGGAAACTAGGGGTGAAATGTATGCTTATCTCCAGCTAACACAGTCCAAGATATCCTACAATTTTAAAAGCTTGCAGGAGCCATTCCAAAGTAACCACATAAATGGCTGCTGCTGAATGGGTTGAAAAGATTAAAGCCCAGGGATTCAACACCCGAGCAGCACGTACTGCTCCGAAACGCGCTCCCCAGCTCCCTGCTGCGCTCTGAACCGCTCTGGTTCAAACGCATCGCGAAGCAGCAGCGAGTACTGCCTTGAGGAATTACCACATACTTTTATTACCACCGTACTCACCGTGTTTCTACTGTTCTTCCCCGCAGGCCCCCCCGGTGGACGCGGAGAGCGCCGCCCGCCGGCAGGCTGCAGCCGGCCCGGGAAGGGCTTTGCAACTCCCCACGGGGCTGCGGCTGGAACAGGGGGCAGCGGGACAGCGACGTGTCCTTGTGCCACCCCCAGCGCCTCCCCCCGAAGGCAGGGTT
>JAVJGI010000001.1:55302141-55330001 GCA_035590275.1 Ibycter americanus
CTGCCCCTGCCCCCGCCCCTGCACCTGCACCTGCCCCTGCCCCTGCCCACCGACCGGGCTGGGCTGCAGCCCCCCGCCCTGCAGCACGAGTCCGTAAGTGCGTCTGCAGCGGCACCAAGAGGGTTTATTAGAAAACGCAGATGTCAGAAATCTCGACGGAAGAACGACATTTAGTACAGTAAGGACGATCGTTCGCTGCAGCAGCCTCCGGAGGGATGTGGTGGGGTCCCCATGGCTGGAGGGTTTCACGGCGTGACTGGACAGGGTGCTAGGCAGGCTTTGCTAGGCTCCCTTCCCCTTGGAAGGTGGGACCAGGTGAGCTTCGCAGGCCCCTTGCAGCCCGGGCTGTGCTGTCCTGCTGTGGCTGAGCTGACGCACCTGCCCGTCCGGTGCCGGCGGTGCCCGCGGCCCGCTTGGCCGTCTGTGTGCCTGGCAGGCTGCTGCCACAGGGGCTGTCACCAGAATGCAGGGCAGGAGCTACCAGCTTCTCCTTAACGCTCCCTCCGCCCTACCCCCACCCCACACACCCCACACACACCCCCAAGATATTTAAGAAATGGGGAAGGAGAATAAGAAAGGGCACCTCAGTCCTCACAGGGGCTTTAAATAGTATTGTGCACACTCCCGACTCTCTGCTTTCAAGCTTTCATGCATGACTCTCAATCTAGAGAAAGGAATTTGCTGGTAAAATCTGAAGCTATTTTCCTCAAAAAGGTGTTTCTAGAACATTACCTTTGAGTAGGTGTTTTATCTACTGCCTGCTATCATACTAAGCTCATGCTCTTTTTTTGCTCATTTTTTTAAATGGGTCTATCAAAGTTCAGCTTGGTATGGGTAAGTAAAAAGTACTGTGTGAAGAAGGTATTTAAATGAGATCTCTGGCTGTAGTTGGTATGTAAACATAATGCCCCTATTTGTTGAAGATAATTGTGACAGACAATTGAGCTTTGCCCTCAAACATCAATGGAGTACCATTCCCCCAAGATTAGAAGCATACCCAGCCTTTTCTGGATGCACTACAAGATTCTGAAGCACATGGGCTGTTAGCAAGGGCTCATTAGCTGACTTAATTACTTTGGCTCGTAGATGCCAAAGCACAGAGGTTAACAATCTTGAATTGCACCTGGCAGGTAATGTAGACGCTGCAATCTTGTGGTGAACCAACCAAATTCTCCTCTCAAGAGTCAGCAGTGATGAGCTGGTGGTGTTCGCCTACAAATCACAAAGCCACCTTGTGTCAGGCTCCACACCTGTGAGAAATGCTAAACATTAAGTATTGATAGCAAAGTGTAATACTAGCTGGCAAGCAAAACTGAGATAGCATTGTAAAACTTGAAATGGTAAAGAAACTTGGGTTTTCATTATGTCAGCTTTGGAGGGATAGATGTGGTCCAAACTTTGTGACTTTCTTGTAGAATGAGCAACCTCCTCTGCTGTTCAGTGCAAGCCAGATATTTCCATGCTGTGACCCCTATGCTACTAACGGTGTAGGAACTGCTACAAAGTGGTGTGCATCTGCCTGGCAGCAGCAGTAGCTCCTGTCTCTGGTTGCGTGCACCTTCTTAGTGGAGCCTGGAGGTGCATCTCTTTCTTAGCTCACTCTCCTAGCCCATCAAAGAGGTACTTTCAGAAGTTGTCACTGCTGCCGTGGTTGGAGAGGGGACAGGATCTGAAACTGAGATTCTGCTTTAAGAGGTTACAGAAATGTCTGGGTGCTTGTGCACTGCCTGGCATGCTGGCAACTTCTCTGCTTCCAGTGGTGCTACGAGCTGACAGTAGTTTAGCTGTCACAGTCCTCAGCTGTAGCCCGTGCACTCCTGGTCCCTTCTCCCATAAACCAGCATCAATTTGTTAGTTTTTTTTAAGAACTGAATGAGAACTAGGTTATACCAGTCCAAGGCTTCCTGTTAGCACAGTTTGCTGGCTGTCTGATGCTTGACTGACATGGTTTAGTGGAAACAGGCAAGCTGAAATATCCTCCAGCACTGACAATGAGACCACGTTAACTGTGGTATAGCTCCTTGTCTGGATAGCATCTTAGGACAGGATTCATCACACAACTTCAGCAGAGAGATCTGTACCTCAGTAGGCGCACTGTATGTTACAGCTCATCTCAGCCAAAGAGGAGCGTCTGAAATAGTTTGGGTGTCTCTTCCCCAAGAACTGCCTCTCTGTTGACTGTGAAGGGTGTCCCATGATGCACAAGTCAAGTGTAAGCACCTACATTTTGTCAGGTGAATTTCACTCTTAAAGCCTTGTCTTCTCTGAGAGATGAATTTTTCCTGTAAGATTATTTTTTCAAAACATCCAGTAAATAGGCTTATAGTATATCCAGTAAGAAATTGGATTGTAAGAAATAGGTCAACATTTTATTTGAAAAAAGTACCTTAACCTTGCAACATTATCTCTTACATGTGCGGATTAGGTTCAGATCAAAAGCAATTCAAGGCAACTGCAGCTTGTGCCAGCCCTGTTGTGAAGAGATTAGAATTTCTTCCCAGTCCTGTCCCTTCAGATGAAGCTGCTTCAAGTGAGAAAGATGTGAAGAAACCTGAAATGGAGCAGCAGAAGGAAGCAGAGTTCCCTGCTGCGCCAGAGGTACGTATGGGCAAGAAAGAGAGGGAGTGGAAAACAAAACAAAAAAAAGAAAAAAGATCTCACACAGAAATGTTTATTGTGCAAATGGGTGGTTTTATCTATATACTGTCACCTCCGGAGTGCATTCAAAACAATCTGCCAGGGAATGACCGTGGAGGATGGTTTCTGTGGCAAATCCTATGGTCACCAGAGAGTTCCCCCTCCAAAGGAGCTCCGCAGTGTCTGCTGGTAGCGTTTGAACCTGTAAACTGACTGGAGCAGAAATGAGAACTTAACCTGCAAACCCCAGTCCCACCATGTGTTGGGAGGGCAGAGTACCCAGAAGGTGTAGGCAGTGGAGCTTACCCTCTAGTCCTGTTGAAGTGCTGAACAAGTGCAGGTGGTGGCAGAGGTGACAAATGGCCATGGCCATACTGCCCTGTCAGGTAAGTTAGATATTGGTCCTGGGTTAGGATCGGCTTTGGTGTACAGGGTAGTGTGAATGTCAACAACAAACAGCTACCAGTTATTTCCAGGACTTCAGTACTGCAACTCCATGTTGTAGTTCTGGAGATGGAGGCTTCATCTTTGATAATGTTAATTCAGAAAATAAGTAGAAAGAGTTTAAGCTAACCTTTGATTGAACCTGCTGATTTTTGAATTCTGTTTTCTGCTCCCAAATGAATGAACAGGTGATGAAACCCAAAGCCCTGGAACAAGAGGGGAGCGTAGTATTGCCATTTTTAAAGAAACTACCAGAGACCAGCCAAGTTACTCTGCAGAATTCTGGTCTACAAGGTGAGCAAAAAGCATCTGGAGAACTCAGCCAGACAGTAACTGAATATTTGTGTGTGATGTTCAGGGACAAGTGCCTAATCAATGACCTGGAGGGTTTTGGAGCCAAAATGTTTTTTTTCTAGTTGGATCTGACTGATGTTGGTAGTGTGGCTTCTGTGATGTAAAGCACTCTTCTGGCTGTTCCCCTTAAGCACAACAGCAGAATGGAGCAGGGCAGGGAGAGTCCTATCTTGCACTTACCTGGCCTAGCAATAAGAGCTGTATCATGTCGATGAGTATTATATTTTATTAGTACTGCTGCTCACAGATGAAAATGGTTTAGCAATTGTTTTTATCTCACAATAAAAATTTCTGGAGATAGATTCTGCACTCAGCTGCTCATGTGGAGATTCTTTTCATGGATGAACAATACACATCCCTGATTCTGACCTGTGCCCACCACGAGTTCTTGCAAATCAGAACTTTTTTTTCTTTGCCTTTGTGACAAAGTTTTCCTTGAGACTGATAATGTTTAGTAGTTCAGTTTTAGAGATGCATATATGTAGGTATCATGAAAGAAAGAGAGAAAGATGATCTGAAGTTTTCTTCCCGCTGAGAACTTACTAGATTGATAGTTTATGTATAGGTGATATACTGATTATCCTAGTGTTTTCAAGATTGAAATTACTGAAGGTGATCCACTGTGGAAAACAGGGTTGTCAGGAAAGGGATAGAAGTCTCGCTTGTTTTAAGGGGAGAGGTGCATTCCAAACAGGCTTTGAGAGCAGTATCGTTTATGTTAGGCATGAATGAATCCAAACATCAAGTAACAGATTGTAGGTCTCTCACCCATTTTCTGAGTGATGCTGAAACACTTGGCTGCTCCCTAGTGTTCACGGCACGTACAGCGCCGAAAGGATCACAAAATCCTTTAAAACCTGTATCTGCAATAGGAATGAATGTGAGCACCATGCAGACTTGAAGGGGTGGCTGCTCTTGACTAGCATTAGTGTGCTAGGGCTCCCGTGTAAGGTCAGGTGCCATGTTACAAAAGTAGTATTTAAATACTGGCAGTCTGTGTCATCTGAAGGTCCGTTGTAGACTAGCTGCGATGGGCCAGAGTGACTGTAGTCAAAACCCCTCTCATGGCTGAGGTGGCTCGGGTCTGAGAGTCCGTCATCGCCTTTTGACGACGCTGTGTTTCTTGTTTTGTCTCCGTGCCCTCGCCTGCAGAGCCGCCCCGCGGGGCCGCGGTTCCGCTTAGGGTTCGCAACAACTGGCGGCGCTCACAGTTTTTCTCGCAGTCAGGTAAATGCGGCGCTAAGACCAGCTTCAGCCCTTCTGCTGCCTCCAGTCGTAGGTGTCTTCAGACGTGGGGCTGGGGTGAAAGCTGATGATTACGGGGACTTGTTCTACCTCTCGCTTTCGTAGAAAGTGTCTATTCCTGCTGCACAGTTGACAAAGAGCTGTTGGGTTGCACGTTGTTGTGATGCTTTGGTTTCAGGCACCCAAATGAAATCACTTGCCTATAAATACTTTTTCTTTAACTTCTTTAAATCAGCCTAATTTGCAAAGACATTTGGATAGAAAATGGCAATTGTTCTCTTCGTAACTGTGGCTCTTGAATAGTGTAGTCCCATCCTTTTAGCTTTGCTGTGCTTTTTCCTTCCTTGCACTGAATCACGAAGGGAAAAGTAGATCAAGGTAGGTAATACTCGCTGTCCAAACACTGCCAAAATCTGTGGCCAGAAGTAGATGGCATTAGCTAGTGGTAGAGTAGTTAATACTGTTAGAGTTAGTTAATACTGTGCTCCTCTATACCCAGATAAAAAGTAGTTTTGTTGGTGATGGGTGTAATCTGTTTTTCTGGTGTATTTGCTTGCGATTCATCCTTGCGTTTGGTTGTGGGAGCAAATACAAAACTAACATGAAGCTTTTTTATGCAGATACAATGTAGCTTTAATTGCAGGTTAAGCACATTTGCTATGCTAAATTTAATCTTCCCTTTTCCTGTTTTTTTAATAGCTGATTCTGATAGTGGTGACAAATCAAATGTGAGTACCTTTTTTGCATCATTGTTTGGTTTAGAGATATGTGTTTAGCAAAAGTGATTTTTTTATGCAAACTGTCTTGTAACATCCCCAAATCAGAATGAGATATTTTTTTTTTCTCATGGAAATGAGAGAGGAAAAATACAACCAAGACATGGTCTGAATCTGGGTTTTATGCATTCTCTTCCTATCCAGTGGTACTTGGTTGCTGGAGCCACTAAAGCTTCACAGTCTCAAAACAATATGTAATTCTAAATTAGCTGTTCTATTTTAAATGCATAAAAATTAAAGGAGACCACAATTCTACTATCTCCTCAATGGAAAAAAAACAACCAACGCCACCAGTGCTACTTGAAGTACACAGTATTTCATATTCTGTTTGTTTCATAAAAAACAGACATAATCTCTCTCTATCAGATTCATATAAAACTCTTAGTGGAAAGGGATATGACATCAAGTGTCTAAAATTGCCTTCATTATAAGGATTTTAAATATTTAGCATGTAATAGGATCCTTAGTGAAGCCTGAGTTTTTATTTCATTATAGATAAAAATTTTAGAAAAGGCTATAGGCTGCTGTGCTGGCAGCCGTAGGAAATGAGAGAATATTTTTTACAATCACAAATTACTTTGCATGTTGCGCAGAAGATTATAAAGAAGCAAAATAGATATTTTCTTTAGATTTGAGTACCTGCAGGTATCTCTGTTCTTCTTTTTTTCCCCTCCAGTTGAAGTTTCCCAGGCCTTTCTTTGCAAACCACATGATTATTTTATCATTTGGATACCTGTGGGCAATCCCAAGTGTCAATGAAGCTAAGAATATTGTCTGCTAACTGAGAGAACCATTATCTAGTTCTCAATTTCTCATTTTTACATCATCACCAGCAATAGGCCAGTTGAAGTGTAGCTTTCTCTGGTAGCTTTGTGAAGTGTAGCGTCAAAGTCTAATAGCTTGGTTTTCTTCCATGCAAGCGTTTCAATTTTTGGTCCTGGGATCCAGAAGAAGAGCGAAAGCGCCAAGAAAGGTGGCAGCATGAGCAAGAACGCTTGCTACAGGTAGGGAAGAAACTACGTGTCTTCCGCCATGTGGTTCAGCTGTTGAATTGTCCCTTTGGACAAAAGCTGGGCATTTTGTGTCATGTTTTTCCACATCCTCTGTGGATGCTAGAGTGAATTCTGTGGCAGATGAGCGATAAAATGAGCATACATGCATGTTCCCTGTGGTTTGGGCACTCTTACGTCTCCCTTCCCCCCTCCATGGAAAGACCAAAAGGACTTAGTTCTGCATTCCAGTGAAGAGTTAAACCAAATGTTGATCCTCAACTATATTTAAAGTATGTTGAGCATAGACTGCGAGACTCTCAATTACTTGGAGCCGCTTTCTCAAGATTGATAATTTGCTGACCCTGACACCTATGCAACTCTTCTTTAAAATGATGGTCTTAATAGATTTTCTTAGACTTCTGCTCTGCTCACAGTTTTTTCTTGGAAAACATCAAGCTAAATTTGGACAGGAAGGGTTTGGGGTTTTTTAATGAGATGGGGAAACCCCTTCAAAACAAACACTGCTTTTGCCTAGTGGTAGAGTAATCTGTAAAAGGTCTGGGTTTCTGTCCTAGTTGGAAGAAGTGCAGTGGCCCTGAGAACTTGAATTTCCCGGTCGGTCAGTAGTGTCTTTTGAAGCTGATTAGGTTTGGTCCCAGAGAAAGCATCTTTCCTCCATGTAGCAGAAGAGCAAACAACTGTCAAAGGACGGAGAATAATAAAATGGAGTCTTTTCATCTTTTAAGAATGACTTGTATGTGTCTCTGCTGCTTTCTTGAGATTATTTCTTTTTAGCCAATATGGTTGTTTCCTCTTAAAATGGTGTAAAAATCTCATCATAATTTTCCTGGCGTATGTGAGTGCTCTGTCAATAGTAAATGCATCTTTTCTGGATTAGGCAGATGTGGTTTCTAATTCAAACAGAAGCTGGAACTGCTGTAAAAGGGATATGGAAGTCACTGTTCTTCCCCATGTTCAAACCAGTTCTGTCAAACAATTTTAAAGATCTCTTTAAGATAATTTTTCATGCAAAACCATGTGAAAACAATTCTTAAGAAATAATTCCATCAACAAGGAAAATAAGCTACCTAGCTAATTATAAGCTTACCCTCTTCAAACCTGTACACACTATTCATTTATCTTTTAAACTTGCACAGCTATTCATCATTCATGATTCATACAATCATACATTAAATTGTACTGGCATCTGTCTTAAGTTAGTACCAGTATCTGCAAAACCTGCTTGTTTATATGCTACTTTGCTGAATTTTTAATGTAAAATCCATGCATAAGTGTTTTGGAGTGTGTGATAGCTTTTTGCAACTCTTAACACTGTATAATAAACAAGGAATTACTGAAAATTTTGAGCATAAATTTCATTTCTCTCCAAAGATTTAAAAACTTCCAACAAATTAAACTTCTTCCAGCATGTTAAAAGTTCTTTGTGGTTTGAAGGTGTTAAATGTAAGTGCTAGAAACAAGTGGGGAGAGGAGGAAAGGAAGCACTGTTTGACACCCATGCATGTTTCAAGTTTTTATCTTCGCAGGTTCATTTTCACTGTGGAAATACTACAGAATTTACTCCTAATACAGAATGCTCTGAATTTACCTGTATTTGTGTCCTCTTACAGGAGAAGTATCAGAAAGAGCAGGACAAGCTGAAAGAGGAGTGGGAAAAGGCCCAGAGAGAAGTTGAAGAGGAGGAGCGTAGATACTACGAGGAGGTATAAGGCTCAAAGGAGAAGGTTTATTGACATTTTTGTGTTTAAATGCACCCACTTGAGTAGCTAAGAAATCCCATACCTAGGTTAATTAATGAAAAGCCTTCTCAGGGCTGAATTTTCAGGATTGTTTCTCTTAAACATTACCATAGGCGCTGAGGAAAAATACTTAAATATTTAGACAGGTTATCCTCAGAACCTCCGCATAGGTGGAGGTGTCTAATTACTATGCACGTCTGGGTGAGTCAGTGCGGTTGTGTCTGGGCACGCTCAGCTTCCCTCTGGAGGCAGAGCCTTGTGCATTTTGGCATATACTTTGGTGCCTGGACTTGGTGGAACTCCAGATGAAATTATTGTCTGCCCTGGGCTTGATCATGTAGATATTTTGTAAACTGGCCTTGGTTTTCAAAAAAAAATTGACAGGAAATGTTCAAAACTTGCAGCTGTAGAATATTAATATAGAAGATAGTGATTTTCTTCTGTCATATGTGGGTCATTATTGCAGGAAATCAGAAAATACTGATATTTCCAGTTTAACTAGTTGTGCATTATGCAAATTGATGTCATCTGTGCTTGAGGGCCATACTTGTGATCTGAACAAGAAATTTTTTTTAACTTTCAAAATAAGTTTCTTGTGTACCCAGTGTAATTTCATGGTTTTATATGAAATTTAATGGACTAGTGGTGTGAGAAACAGTGGTGTCATCCCAAGTGGAATATTCTTCCCAGTTTTGGACATCCCATCTCAAAGATGGTAATGGTGAAAGGAAAGGTAGTGCAAAACCTTGAAGCAAATCAGAATTTGAGGTGTTACCATTATTCTTGATACAACAGGTCCTTACCTAGCCATCTAAATATGACACTTAGCCAAACTTTATGCTTCTACTTCTTAAGCTCATAGTTGACATTCTGTATTTTTAACCCCCACCCTCTCCTGATCCTCTTTTTTTAGGAACGTAAGATAATTGAGGATACTGTAGTTCCATTCATTGTTTCTTCAAACTCTGCTGAACTCCTCTCATCTTCTTCCTCTACAACTGAAGGAAACAAGACAGTGGTGAGTTTCTCGTGGAGTAGTAAGGCATAAAGACTAAGCCATCTTCAGTGCAAAGTTTCACTCTTCACTAAAGGCTAACGAAGTCTGGGAACAGTAAGAGTAAGAGTATTCCCTGGATCCCTTCCATAACTACTGATACTTCAGTGTGCTGTAGCTTGTACGCTTTTACAGCTGAAGAGCCATACTCCCAACCAAACTGCTACCATCCCATTTTCAACTAGAGCAGAGGGTGATACTTCCTCGCTTTGCAGCTGCTTCTTTTCTTTAACTGGTACTGTGAAAAAAGTCACCTGTTTCTGTTTAACTACCTTCTCAAAGCCAACAAAATCTGAAGTCATTTCCCTGCGTGCAAAATCTTGGGTGTAAGACAGTGCTCTAAGCATATCCGAGATGAGACTGAATCCTGCCTCCCCACTTTTCCTACTTTTCTGTCCCACCATTCCTCCCAGAAAGCAGCAAAACAAAGAAAGGAACGTTTATTCTCTGATTGTTTTGGGTTTTTTAACTTATGCAGCACAAAATGTTTTACTCAATGCATCTAGCATCTAATTAAATAAGTATTCATCAGAGATCAGAGAATGATACCCCAGGTGAGATCAGTAGAGTAAATGTGGGATTCCCAAACATAATTTTCTCCTGCCTAAGGCACCCACACCCAAGAAATCATCTGCCTTTTTCCATTCAACTCCAGGATTAAGAGTACTGTATCATCTGGTTCTCCTCTTACCCTTCCTTCCCTCTGTTATCACTCATCCCTGTGCAGGGGCATCAGCCATGGCCCATTTTCCACATGGCTGTGTAGCAGTAACTTCCTGGGTGGAGTTGCTTATGCCACGTTCAGAGCACTGCCTGCACCCAGAAGTGAAAGACCTCATGCCCTGGCTTACTCAAGCTCCACTAGTCACGTATGATCCACTCCAGTACCATTTTGGAAGTAGTACTGTTGCTGCCATTTGAGAATGCCCAGTGCGTCTGAGTAACGCATTTCTGAGGAGAGACAACAAGCTGAGGTCCCTCACAAAGTCCTCCCAAGTCCAATGGGAGACTGTCTAGACTCTCAATGTCATTCAAGGACTTCTGCCAAAAATATGTAGCGGGAAGTTTTATTTTGTCATCCTGTACACTATCTCATAATTGGTCAGTCCCTAACTTTTTTTTCTTTTTTTTTTCCTTTGCAGTCAATTTAGTCCAATTAGTTGATTGTTTCATCTGAAGTCTTTGTTAAATCCAAAGTTAGCCTTACCAAGGTCAAATGATTCCACTGTATAATGTGAGATGTTCTTTATGATAATAAGGTGTGTCAACACAGTATATCTGGGGACAGCCTGTACTTTTCCCATGCGTGTGCTGATGCCGAATTCAAGGGAAGCTCCTTGTTCCTCCTGTACTGTCTTCTAGAACTCAACTGATTCAAACAGCTCTCCAGAGGAAGGCAAACAAAAAGAAGTCACAAGGCAGAAAAAGCTGCTCTGGGAGCAGGACAGTATGCCATCTCTGAAAAGCAAGGAACATGAACTCTGGCAAGAAAAGAGGAGGTATGGATCAAACCTAAGCATTTCTTAGCCCTGTGGAGGTTTGCATTCTGTAGACTTCTGGGATGTCACATCTGCCCATGATTGATGCTGGACCATCAGCATCTGGTGGTCTGGTGGTAGGTATAATATATCCTGATCAATAACCACTTGCCACAAGCATATGCATATATGGCGATGTGCAGTGCTAGTTTTGTGTATCAGGTGGCTTGCCTTCTCAGTATATAGCTCTTCCAAGAGGCTGTCACATCAACCAGGTCGGAGCTTAGATAGCTCAGACATCTCTGTATGTCACTGCACTGTGTCTTGTGTACAAATTTCACAAGCCATTTGGAGGAATAAAGGAGCGGTAGCTGTTTTCATTTAGGATCTGTGTGAGATTGCCTGGATATCTCAGAAGTGCCATACCCGAACTTTCTAGATGATGTTCAAAGTCCTGGTCTTTGCCCAACTGCTAATAATAGCTTTCACAAAGTTGAGAAGCATCTGATGATGCTGACTGCATAGAGAACACTATGAAAAGCTGTTTCTCTGGCAAAGAAGCTATTTTCCACAAATCCAAAATGATCTTCAGCGTGTCTGAGTGGCAGTGCATGAGGTAAGCAGGAAGACTTGGCATATTTGGGGACAAACTTGTTAACTCATGACAGTTTTCCTCATTGCTTTGTCATTGCTGACACAAAACCAAAAATCTTTTTGCAAAAAATAGACTGATACTCAAAACTCTGATTTTGCCATTATATTCTAGGTGGAATTTTTCCCAGCTTTATTTATACAATGTGACTTATTTTTATTGGCAGTGGAAATAAAGTGCTCTCAGGACACCCAGAGACAGGTATCTTGAAAGGAGGTGAACAGGAGCACCAGGTGCCGGTGATGGAGCACAGCTCACCTGCCAGACTGAATCTGCCGTTAACTCAGGGTGAGCGTTGAGACTCTTCATATGCATGTATGCTTTTCCAGACAGAAACCTTGCAGAAATCTAACTCAGAGAATTCTGGTAACTGACAATACACATATACCTTCAAAATGTGAATGTCTCAGACTCAAAAGTTATTTTTTGTTAGCAAAAATAAATAAGTTAAGGTGAATTTTTAAATTATCTTTTTTTCATCAGAGGTGAGCATTTCAGCAGGAGGGAAGAATCTCCTTTATAGGCCCACATGTTCACAGTAGTAAACACAGTTATCTTCTATCTTTTACATAATCTTACATACATATAGGATTTATCTTGATACAGAGAGTGTATTTCCAACACTTATTTTGTGTTTTGATAGTTAATTAGATTCTTCATGTCCATTTCAGTCAAGTAAAAATCACTACCTGTGGTGTATAACATATTCAATCCAAGTCTAAAGTGACACCCGTCTCAATTGTGTCATTAGAAATGTCTGATGACATTTAATATTAATAGATTTCTTGACCTCCTATAAGTATTGGTGTTTTTTTGAATGAAGAAATTTCCCCAAAGCATTGCTGTCAACAGGGTCACCCTAAAAAAAGGCAAATCCACTAATTTAGCATCATTATCTAATGCAAGTGAACAGTGGAAAGTAAATAAGTAGGACTAAAGACAGAAAGCAAATGCACATTTTGAAATCAAGTTTTAGATATTTTTTTTCAGTCTAGCATAAACATTGATGATTCTAAAAAATGAAACATCTGTGGATAGACATTTCAGTGTTATTCCTCCAAATGCAAATTCAGTTTATAAAACTTAGCAGGTTTGCTTTCCCTGTCTTGATTTTATTGTATTCTTAGTGCTTTAATAAAGGTTGCTCAAATAAAGAAAGCAGAAGATACCGCCCAGCAATCCATCCTTGTGGATTTGTAGTAGTGAATAAGCAAACTTCAAAGGCTTGGCAGTTTTTAACTATTTCTGCTAATCAGAGTTTTTCTAGGTTCTCTTTAATAACTTGGTCCCCTACAAGTATTCTGACAGCTCCTTTCTTGCCCCTTAAAACATCACATCCTTGCACTCTCCTTAAGTCCTTAAATAGTCAGGACTACAGTTTTATTGCCTTGATATCAAAAATAGGTAACAGGCCTTTCACAGGCCCCAGTGAAGTTTCTCTTCTCTAAATCAGCTGTTTGGTGCATGGCAGGGTGAGGCTGTGCGCCACAAAATTCATCTGGAAGGATCCAGGTAGTGCGCTCTGTCTCAAAGATGGGACAGTTGGCTGCCTGGGCATCACACAGATCATTGCATATTGCTGGGAGGCTGTTCCTGTCACTGAGCCTTGTGCAACTGTCTGAAACGCAGACGGAAATTACAAGGGAATTACTGTTTATCAGTAGGCTCATGGAGAGCAGTGACTACACCACCCTCTTCTTAACTCTTGCTTGCTGTTGAGAAGTTCGGATCCCCAGGCACCACAGAAGTTTCAGTCTCTCTGGTGCTTCCTTCCTTATGACAGAAATACTGTATTTTCCCAAGTGCTGTTTGTGGATGACTGTTTGACCTCGCCCTTTTCCCCTTCAGAAACTGAGAATCAGCAGCAGAGTATATGTGTATATGAAAGTAGTGTGCAGGGACATTATTCCGTAGAGTAGCAGAGTGGTGTAACAGAGCCTGTCTCTGACTTTGTGTGGGGTTTCTGAGAACTTATTTTTAAGTAACAGTACATCTCATCTCCTTTACGGTATGCCCACAAGCTATGCTGGTCTGTAAGTATTGACAAAAGTATTTTGTCTCAAGTACTGAGACTTCCCCACCTCCCGTTGTAGACATCTCCTGGAATCAGCAGCTGCTGACAAAGCAGTCCCCGCATCGTGCAGAGGACATTCGGCAGAGACCGTTCCTGGGCCAGAACGCGGGACAACAGCCAAGCTCTGCAGGGGAAACAAGGAGGTGAGAACGTAAAATAAAGGTTATTGCAGAGATTGAGAAGTCCTGCTCACTCTGTTCTCCCTTATATTCCTACTCAGCATACTTCATCAGTTAAGTTTCGTGGATATTCCTGCAGTGTGAAGGCACCTTTGATGCCTGGCTTTCCCACCAAGACTGCTAACATTTATCCACTTCTTTTCTCATTACGAGTATCCTAGGAACTAGTTTCATGAGCGAGCATACCCCCTGCTTGCCACTCTCTGTCTTCTTTCTCCTTAGCTCTTTAAACACTTATCTGCATAACTGTGTGCTTCATTTGTTTTAAGTGCCTGAGACAAACATTGATAGCTAGTAAGTGGCTAAATATCATGGTGGGAGTGTCAGGTGAAGTCTGCCTCTTTGAAGTTGGAATCCAAGAGCATCATTCCCCAGCTTCCAAGCACACACCAATTGCTACTTGCTAGTTCTTTAAGGACTATAGCTTTTAAAAGAAGATACACAGAGATGAGTATTTTCTTTCTGCTGTAAATTTTGGTGAGGTTTTTTTCTTCTCTGATGCTTTGCCTTGTGTTTTTGAGTAAGCATTACTAAAAGGTAACATCAGTTCTTTCAGTAAACAAAGGATCTGCTTGCCTAATATTTGTAAAAAGTGTATCTATGTAATGAGAAAGGAACATCTGTTTTGATTAGCATATATATGAACACAGTCTCCTGCAAAATATGTTACCTCTATGAAGCTTGTGCCCAGTCAAAACTAATGTAGATTGAGGTTTGATTACCTGTTCCTCATAACAAACTGCTTGTGTGTGTGTGTGAGAAAATTGTTATTTGATCTGTAAACAGCTTTAAGCAGTGAGAGGTTGAATCAATCCTATGATTTCTGATAACAAAAAGCACGCATGGTTTTTCTCACCAAATTCTTGGAGGGTAGAATGAATACAAATAATAATAAACCACTTTTCAGTGTTGGTTCCTTTTTACTCAGTAAAAGGCACAGACTTTCCATCAACAACCCTACATCTGCTCTACCAGTGTGTTTCTGAGCACATCTCTGGCCAACAGCGAGTACAGGATGGTGTGCCTTGGCTTAACCGTCCTTCGTCATGGTGGGAGCTATATTGGGTTGATAGGTGGGTAGGAGTCTGCACGTGGCTGGTGACCTGACTGAGCAACAGCAAGCAGACCAAGACTCAGAACCAAAAAAATGTGTGCTATTTTTCATTGTATCAAAACGGCAATGGACAGCAAATTTATACCTCTTTTCCTTAGATAAAATCTTTACACGGGGAATCCTGGAATGCACCAGCTGGAATTTCTCTGTACAAAACCTGTTTTTAATTGTTCTTCAGCTGTAGTAATGCATCTTCTCTCCTGTATTTTAGGGCAGGCTATCATGAGAACTTCCGATCTGGTCCATCATCTCCCTGCTCTCCTGCTGCTCTGAGTCAGTCACCCAACAGGTACAAAAGGCCAATAAGGAATTTTGCAGACCAAGTACATCTTGTACTCACTGGTGAACTGCCACAGTGTAAATCACATTAGTATTATGTGGATGCACCATTAATTCTTCTGAATGTTACAATTCATAACCGTCCATGGAATAAACATGTAGCTCCCTTCCCATATTTCTTGCCTGCTTCAGCAGTATTGCTATGTTTTCAAATAACACAGTTCAGAAAGCAGCTGTAGGACTCTGCTTGATCATTGAAATTTCAATGAAATTGAAATAGGATAATGTAAGCCCCAGTCAAAGTAAGCAGTTAAGCGTGAGTTCAGAGCACTTTAGCCAAAGGATGTTGTCTTCGTTGTGAGGAGCCATGTGCTCAGAAGTAAGGTATGTTCTAGACACTGTCACATTTCAGTACTTGCTGATTTGAAAGGAAATCCTTCCCTTAATTTCCAAACTTGAAATGCATTTTGCTTTTTTCTTGTTTTTTTTTTTAATTTGCCTATGTTCGTGTTAATCTCCTAGAGATTTGTTTCTGTCAAGCAATGAGCTGTGCAGCTTTCAGTGACATATGCATAACAACTCTAAATAAATGTTGATTGAATCACTGATAATTTGGGGTGTATTAAAATGAGTTGGCTTATTAAACAGGGTAAAGTAATACAACACAGAAAAGATATCAAGTTTTTGTTCTATTTAAATAACATTTTTCTTCATGTTTCATAGCAAAGCTCTCCTTCCGATACCACTTGCATTGACATGCAACTATTGGGAATTTTTTTATGTGAACACTTTCTTCTGTTTTTTTCTAATTGTGGCTGCAGTTTTGGTGGGGTCAAAGATCATTTCTTGCTACATGTAGCTAGTTGTGATAGCTACTTCATATTATTTAGCAGCTATATTCTGATCTGAGACTCTTTTCCAAGATCTTTTCCTGAAATAAATCTTAGCTTTGGAAACAATGGATGGGATGTAATTCATTGTTGCAATAAAACATTAGAAAACTTATCTTTAAAAATTTCCCAAAACACTTCATTCTTTGATCCAACTTTAACTTGTCCTTATAATAACTCTTGACAGTGGAGAAGAAGTGAAAACAACGGTGGGCTTAAGAAAAACACAGAGGGATGTGAGCAGAAGGCTTAAGGTTGCAGGGGAGGAGAAGCAACCAGACAAGTTATTATTAAAGGAATAATGAGAATGAAGCAAGAAGACAGTGATGTGCTTGTGCTGTCAGTGTGCACGGTGTGATAAAGAGTGATAGGCTCAGAAGTGACAGAGATTAGATGGAAGCAAGGACAGTTTTCTGGTTGTGATGAGTCTTTCTGCTGCTTCTGTCTGTCCCTCTTTTCCGCCCCCCAAAATGGCTTTTTATCATGATGCAGTCCAGATCTCTCTCTGGCTTATTATGTTGTTGCACCAAAACCATAAAGCAAGATACTGTAAACTTGCCTGTTTGTGTACAATTTCATCAAACCATCTCTTCAAAACTCATGAAGTATCCCAAAGTTTCTTTCCTAGTTTCAGTCCTGGCTAAAAAAAGCATGGATGACACATAATGGCAAGGGTTCCCTTTTGGTCTCGGGTTCATCTCACTAGACAAACACCAGTTCTGGCAGGCTGGCAGACAGGTGGGAAGGGAAAAGCATGAAACACATAGCAGTATGCACCTGCAGTGCTACTAAAACCGTTATGAAAAAGGGTACCAGTTATTCCTGGGGCCCTGATCTCTCACCCAGCTGTCATCAAACAGCTGATTTACTGGAAAGGTCTAGACAGGACTGAAGCTTAAGGAGAGAGCTGAAGTATTTCTGCGTGCAGTGGGAGATCTGATTGCAGTTTTGCTCCAACTAGTTGTAATAGTAGCAGGCATGTAACTGCAGCAGCACAGGTTAAAATTAGTTAGGAAGCGCCTGGTGCCTGGTCTGTGCTCCTGCAGTTAGGCTGCTACTGTTGACTTCACCAGCTTGTTTGGATGTAAGAGCAGCATCCCTGCCTTCGGGCTTGCAGTAAGCAAACCCATTTGCAAACAAATTGAAAATTTTCCAGATTGAGGGTCTGACTCGGGTGATTTGTGTGAGTATCTGCTTTGATTGCCGTGGCATTGACTAGGTCTAGGTAATCCACAGGCTTTGTTCCCTGCCATCCCAGCCTCCATTGAGAGGTTTGCGTCTCCCTTGATCTAGCACAGCAGACTGGCAGGGAAATGGGTCTGAGCTGCTGTGCATTCAAGCATTTTAAGTCCTCTGCTCGTCTGCAAGGCAGACGTGCAGGCTGCTTCAGTATTGTGGCTTGAAGGGTCAATGTGTATTTACGTGAAACCCCCGGACGCTCCTTCCTCCCATCCTGTCCCTCTCTGTAAACCGGTGTAAACACTTGGCTATGTTTTAGCATCAGTTGCTGTTCTGTTTTCTTAAAATCATGTTTGTCTCCTAGGTCTGTCAGCGGGAAGAAGCTTTGTTCTACCTGTGGGCTTCCTCTTGGAAAAGGAGCTGCCATGATTATTGAAACGCTCGGTCTTTATTTCCATATTCAGTGCTTCAGGGTATGTCTCTTGCTTTATTAAGAAAAATCTGAAGTCATGCACAGTGCAAGGAGAGAGTATATTGAGGGCTGTAGATGTGAAATTGAAAATGAGAGAACCAAGGGATTTGCATGTTTCTTACGTATGTTTGTGTCTGTTTGTTTGTTTGTAGAGCAGTGGAAGTAATGCAGCTAATGTGTTGTTTTGCTGTCAGATGTTAATTGGACTAAAAACTGTGATTTAGGAAGCAAACTTAGCTTCCTCAGTTACAAAGGGAATCATATAATTTCACTGTTGCACTCATTGTTTTTTAAATACAACATTAGTTACCTTGTGATTTGGTTGGTTGACTGGTTTGGTTTGGTTTGGTTTTGCGGGGCGGTTGTTGGGTTGGAGTGGTTTGGGGGTTGGGAGGGGTTGGGAGGTTCTTTTTGTTTTGTCTTTTTTTTTTTTTTTTTTAAAAATCCTTGTCAGTCCTGAAGCCATCATTGATCTGGCCCATGGTTGGAAAGCTTTGACTGTGGAATGAATGATGTGTTCTGGCTTTTGCCAGAGCTCTCCACAGCAATACTTCTTGGCTGTTCTTGAGTATTTCAGTCTGGAAATGGCTCATGATAGCGTTTTCTAGAGAACTCAGGAAGTGCCTGTTTCCATTATCTCTCTTACTTTCTCTGTTCTTCAATTGACAGTGTGGCATTTGCAAGGGACAGCTGGGAGATGCAGCAAGTGGGACAGATGTCAGGATTAGAAATGGTCTTCTTAACTGCAACGATTGTTATATCCGATCCAGAAGTAAGTACCAAATCCTGTCCAAAGGACAACGACCTCTTAACGATACCAATGCCAAGATTTTAACTGATGGGTTTGTCTCCTCCTGGCTTTGCCACTCATGGATAACTTCGCCATGGGAAGGTGAACCTTCATAAGTATCCTCTTGTATCAAAAAAGATTTCCAAGCCCATTAAATCTTGCCCAGAGGATCTATGCTCAGCAGTGTTAGACCTAAAGGCTGTTTCTGTGCATAAACATGAACTCCTACACTGTGCACACATATGGCATGTCCTGAAGGATTGGATCTGTCACACCATGACACAACGTAGATACTTCTAGGTCTAGGACCCTGGGCCTTGTTTGGAGAAGTTCCCATATTTTATGTCTCCAGGCCTCCCTTTGTGGGCAAAATGGTCATGTAAAATATTAGGAACATTCTGTAACTCGTAATGAATCCCTGTGGTGATATCCCCAGACATGTGCTAAAGTGTTGCTCGCTGGAAGTTTTGAAGAAGGAGCCAACAATTGCACATCAGAAAAAAAACTTGATACATTTTTCTGCCTTGGTCACCTCAGTGTCCTTCTGAGTCCTGGATTTCTGTGACTGATACCAAATTTCTAGAGCATTTCAGCTTCACCCCGGTGTCACCAGTGATACGAAATGGGCAGTGCTCATGCTGGCTTCTACTTTGTGGGAAAGAGTAAGATGCAGGAAAGAACCACAGGAGTAATCGTTGCCTTCCTGTTACATGTTACTGTTGAGTACATTCACTGCCCACAGTCCTAACTGATCAGTAGAGATACAGAGCTCTTTTCACTTACTATTTCCCTTCTCCTCTCTCAAAAGCAGTGCCTGTAGAAATGCAGGAGTACGAAAGGTAGCTACCTACCTTTGCAAGCAGAACAATAGATACTTCTTGTTTCAGGAGAGGTATTTCCCCATCAGCAGGGCTAGAGGGTGCTATTGTATAACCATTTGCTTGGTGATTATTTTTTTTGAATTCTGCCAAGAAATGTTGGCAACTTTTTATTATTATTTATTTAACCTGACATATTTAGAAATAGCTTTTCCCCTTCAGGCTTGATACTATAAACCTTCCTCATGTGCATAAGGTCCTGACCCTTAAAATGCACATTTGCTCATCCATCTTCACACAAAAAAGAGAGGAAGGTGATAAAAGTCATATTTTCCTTTTCTTCTTAATACTTTTTGCTTAAATAAAAACTGAGGTCCCTTAAGGATAGGTGAAGGCTCAAATAAATTATTTATCGGCTTATATGCTGTAGAAATCAGCCCCTCCATCATCATTTCTACAGCAGTGGTGCTAGAAAATGCAGTACAGAGCTGTGTACAGTGTTTTGTGCAGTAAGGTTTTGCATTTGTACATACCTAGCACAACAAGGTCCATGACAGAGAGAATAGGTTTTGAAGGAAGTGTATGGTTCCTGAAGAATAATAATGGCAAAGGTTTGTCTTTTTTCGTACAAATTGCCTCTTCCTGCTGTGTTCACTCCTCATGCAAAATCTCAAAACATGAGTGAGTTGAATTTACGTTACACTGGCTCTTATTGACAGTGTCAAAGGGACTGGTTTTGATAGAACTGCAAATACAGTTAGTTGCTCATTTTTAACTAGAATTTGACAGAATCCACATCTGAAATGAAGAACAAACTGGTGCAATGTTAGTGTTTTGCCTTTCAGTTCTGGGATGTCTGATGCTAAATATAAAATCAGTTGCTTGATTGCACCAGCTTGTGCCTTCCTGCCTCCACGGCTACATCTGAACACCTGTGCAGCAATGCGCACAACTGATGGTCTCTGACCAACCCAGAATTAATTAATAAATATTAATAATAAGTAATACATTAATAAGTATTGTTTTGAGATGCTTATGGACATCTCAATGAACTATTTGGCTGCCAGAAGCTTATTTGAAACTGTGAATTATTCTGTTTCAAAATAAAGTATCAAAAACCTTAAGAGAGAAAAGCATTAAAGGTTACATAGTGGTCCAAGGTCCAAAGTATTTGTGTTTTTCAAATAAAAGTGGATGGGTTTTTGCTGGTAGGTTATTTCTCTACAACAAAACATCACAAGAAAGGGAACTTAGTATTCAGTGTCAAACACAGGGAATAGTTACAGGTTTGTGAGTGTTGAAGTCAAAGGCAAGAAGTAAATTCATAAGATTCCTGTATGACCAAGTAACAGAAAGGCTCTGTATTACCACGTAATGCAAACCAGACACAGCTAAAGATGACTCATCAGTCCTTTGCTTTACTGTTTTGCCACTGCAGAGCCTGCAAGTAAATATACCCACAAGTATTTCAGGAGTAAAATAAAGTAAAAGTTCATGCAGAATGCATTTGTCCATGTGGCACAGAAAATATATTTCCACTGGATTTATGCTGAATCCTTCTTCACAGTTAGTGCCCCAGCTTTGCAGGAGGAAGGAGCAGCAGGGCACAAATTATATATATATTTCCAGATGTGGTTTTTTGAACTGTAGAGATCATCTGAGGAAAAGCCTATGTATGCTTGTTAAAATTTGTCAACTAATGATTTGTTTTGGTTTTGTTTAACCCAGCTGCTGGACAGCCAACTACATTGTGACATGACTTTCAGTGCTAATAATTTTCAAGAAGGAACTCTCTTCTCATATGTATCGGCTGCCTCCAGACAATCACTTGTAAGAGCTTGAATCCATGGACATCATGGCTCTCATCTCATTTTGAAAAACTCATAAAAACACTGCGCCTGCTCGTTTAAAATGCAACATGTTATTTTTTTCCTTTGTTAAGAAATTTGCAAGATATATATGACTACGTTTGGGAAGGCAGAGCCTAAGTACTATTAAAAAAATCCCACCTTTCAGGTATGCTTCTGATTTCCAGTCTGTTACCTTGTTCTCTTGAAAGTAATAAGAAAATAAACATGCAATAAAGCTGTTTTGTTTTAATATTTCTAGGAGTTAAAAAGTTTAAGTTTACAGAACCTTTATAGAATATGCCAAGTTGAGCTGAGAAGTAATTTTAAGATAGTATCTAATCAGTGCATTTGAAAAACTAAACATCACAGCACGACTTCTCTGTTATAACTGAAGCTATAACTTTTTTATACAGAGACTAGTTTGATAATACATCCTGTAATTCTGAAGCATTTTGTGTTTATATTACCTTCAGTGGAGGGTAGGAGTTATATAAATAAATTATTGCACCTTTAGTGATAGGATTTTTTTGTTTGTGTACCTCAAGTAATGTTCATGACTATAGCTTAATATTCTCTCAAATAAAGATTTCTTCATTAAACCTAAAGACTGTATACCCTTAACGACGGCAAGATTCCCTTTAGGAGCAATCCTTCCTACTAAGTTCAGCAGCCTGTGTTGTTCTTAAACTCAATGAAAGGTGATGTGGGGGAGAGGCAGCCGAGTGGGCAGACAGCTGAATTTTGAGTGTCCGAGCTGCAGTTTGATGCTATGTTGAAGCTTTTCTCTTTGGCGTGTAACTTGCCCATTGATGGTCTGAGTTGGTTTGAGATCTGCTTGTTCACTTGCAAACATTGTGGTTGGTTGAAATCTCATGCGGAGAAACACATGTGGTTTGGGTGCCCTCCAGAGCAGGGAATTAAACAGCCTTGAGCCTGTGTTCCCCCAATAAAGCCAACAAAACCTGGGAGTGTGGAAAGCAGGCAAGGAAGAGGCTGGCAGCAGTAGGCAAAAAAACTTTGACTTGCCTGGGTTTGGGTCAGTTTTCCTTTGTGCTTTTTGATTAAGCATGTGCTCCTTACTAAAGTGATCGAGCAGCTCATTGAAACAGCAGTCAGAGCTGTGTCACTTTATCTGCAATACACAGACAAGGTTGGGGGAAGTGTTGCAATTGTGAAACACCCTAGCACTTTTTGGTAAACAGTTATTGGAAATATCCTATTTTAGCAGTTCAGGATGCAACTTAAAATGGAGGAAGAAACCCCTACATATTCTGCCTTAAAACCATGATAAAACTAAATTTATAGAGATTTATTTTATCTATGTGCGCATCTGTTGTCTTTTGATGTGTTGGTAAATGGAAATGAAGTGGTTATTAGGGAAGCAATAATTTTGAGTTGTTCTCTAGCTAGCAACTATTTATTTAAACACTAGATGCTTGCATGTGAGTTGCATACCCATGCAAAACTGCGTGTCATTGAGAACCCATGTAGGATGTTATCACTGCAGGACATTGTGACTATCTGCTGGAAAGTTACATGTCACTTCCTTAATACTGTGCCTTAGAAAATGCAAAGCTGTTGCACACAGTCAGCGATGACTTATGGATGCAATAAATCCAAAAAGCTGAAGTCCTTTGTGGACTTCACCTGGGGAATATTTTTAAACAAAAATTTAAAAATCAGACAAATGTTTTGGAAATAAAAGTGATGTCCAATATTTTGGTCAGTCATCTGCACGGTTTACTGTTAAAGGGTTTTGATAACCAGGATGCTTACTCTTTGCATGTGGTCATTGTAACATTTTCCCACAAATAATGCAGTAACATGGAAATTCAAGAAACAGATTTTATAACCGACTTTGTACATCTGTATAATTCCATGCGCTGCATTAAGAATATGTGAATGTATGATGTCTGGGCTTAATTTTTAAACGAGACCATGCATGCTTGTGTGTCTCATTGGTATGAGTCTCTACCACTGCTTCACCTGTGTGATAAGAGTTCAGATGTGCAAATCAGTCCCCAAGTGTATAAAAGGGCTGGTTGTCACAGAGGTTAGATCCGCTTCTCATTCGCGTAGGGGTAAGTGCCCAAAGGGCTTAGGAGCATGGGTGGGACTAAAATCCATGGGCGAGGGGTGGGTGGGGGTATTCATTGCATCGCAGACACACCACTGGGGTGCTGAAGCTGCTTAGAAATTGATCCCAGTGTCTACCAATTAGTTTAATATATGCATGTTTTAGCGAAGTTGTTTGTATGTAAAGCAAAACGAAGCAACGTTCTCAGACGACAACTTTCCCCCCAATGAACATCTATTCACCAGCACAGAATAATTTTAAACAGTTTTCTAAGTTTTACTTGCCAACTGCTTATGTTTGATTTTATATTTCCTTTGGGATCTTACACAGCAAATTCATTCAGGCTAAGATCTCCATGGTGCCACCCTACCCACCCAACCACGCCCTGTTTTGTTTTTTTTTTTCATCTTAAACACATAAATATGATACATTTCTTACCAGGAACTTTGAGCACAGAAAAAATAATGCTTTACTACATTTGAACTACAATGTAAATGTATTTGTTGCAAAAAAATTATTATTGCTGAGCAAATACAATGTATGTAACGGGTTTTAGATGTTTCAGAATTTATTTAGCCTCTTCCTACTTCAGAGAACCTGAGCAGGTGTCATAACCCATCTGTATTTCACAAACCCATTTTCTGTGGTGTATTTTTCCCTACTCTTGCTATGTAGTGTTGTTGATGCAGTACATCTGTAATTCTCAGTGAATGTCCTAAA
Source organism: Ibycter americanus (assembly GCA_035590275.1). Lineage (NCBI taxonomy): Eukaryota > Metazoa > Chordata > Aves > Falconiformes > Falconidae > Ibycter > Ibycter americanus. The sequence continues at coordinate 55,325,976 of JAVJGI010000001.1, forward strand.
GGTTGGTGAACCAGAAGGGGACCATCCTTATCTGCATGTCCATTCAAGGACAAGGATTGCTGTCCTAGCTGGGGCTAATGTTGAATACCGATTACGCTAATCTTTCCTTTATTTTATTTATTCTAAAATGCCTCTGGAAATTAGGAAAACTTGTCTAAAATGCAACAGCTTTTATAGTAAATGTATGTTTATAAATAAAATGTTGATTACCTTCAGTGGTGTTGATTTTACTTATTATAACTAACTTCTATTGCATGCGAGGTGTCTATGGAACTGGATTGCAGAGTGTGTACATCCCCCTGGTAAAAGCTTCTGCTTGACTGGGGTAGGCTGCACCAAGCTATATTCCACAAAACTTAGTATATGAGGTGAGACAATAAAAGAAGAGATACTTGAGATGGGACAATACCCTCTGGTTTGCTACTGTATGCTGTAGCTGAATATTTATGAGAACATGTGTGCCCGTCGTGGTAAAAGATGAGCAGAGATGACTTTCTGTGGGTCGAACCCAAAGTCCTCAGAAGATCTTTCGTTGATGTTGGTGGACCGTGGTTCAGCCTTTGACTCAATAAAACACTTTATGTATTGCAAAGCTAAATATGTGCTTGGTTAATTCCATTTCTACGTAGCAAAGATCCTTGAGTTTGTGCTTGTGCTTAGTTATACATCCGATGAGGTATCTCACTAGTTCTTGAATCTCAACAAGTGTGTGGCTTCACCAGTAACCAGCAGAAAGTTCACACAAAATTTTAAACTAATAACTGCCCCTTGTTCTTCCTTTTAATTGGGTCTTCAATGAGTGACGGGTTTGATTCTGTGCCAGAAGCGCATCTTGGCTGTTAGATGAGTCATAGGGAGGTACTGACAATTTAATTTTTTGAAAGCAGATTTTTATCCTGGTGCCTAAATGGAAATGGTAGTGGTCTTACGTTATTCCTGCATGTCCGTCTCTGGACAGAGGGCCAGTGTTGCTCTGCGGTGGAAGGGGCTGGCTGGGGTTCCCGGCGGCGTGCATCAGGGCCGCGCTGTGGGACCAGCTCGCTGCCGCTGGAGGTTGCTTTGAGGCTGTTCCTGGGCACCCAGGCAAGCCCGGGTTTGGTGTTTGTCACCCTTAGGAGCCAAGTAAAATGGTGGAAATCCTGCTACGATTTTTTTAGTATTATTATTTTCTGGTGAACGTGACCTGGCTGCTCTGACCTGCCCAGAGTCGTTTATGATCCTAAAAGGGCACCAATGGGGTGCACTGCACCTGCACTGATTTAATGCCAAAATAATTCCACAAATCTTATCAAAGGGGAGTTGTGTCACCTGCTCACCTCACCAGCACCTTTATCTGCAGGTAGAAAAGGCTGCCAGGAGGGCCTCGAGGGAGACCACCCTGCTAACAGGGCCTCAGCGTGCCCCGGGAGAGGACCATGGCTTGCCAAGCAGCGGGATGGAGCTGGGGATATATGGAAGAAATAGGAGGTGGGTCTGGGAGGGGAGTGGGCTGCTACAGCTGAGGCTCAGACATCGGGACAGAGGATACCCCATGCAAAAGGGGATGTGTGCAAGGTCCCCCAGGAAAGCTTTGTGCCTCCTCAGCACCCCGTCACGGTGCGATGCCTCCGTCCCTCCCCTTTCCCCCATCGCAGCCAGGCAGGATGAGGGCTCTGCTTCCTCCTCTGCACCCTTGCTCCAGGGTCCAACCGGTCGCCTTTGGTTTGCTCTTTGTTTTCTCTCTTTAGTGAGTGTTTTGGTGCAGAGATCATCAGCAAGCACAGCCAGGCGCTGGTAGCTGCCGAAGGCTCTAGGCACAGGTAATAAACAGCAGTAGCTTGCTCATCTCATGAGTATTGATCCTTATCCAGACAACTCTTCTGGGGGATAGTTAAAAGCAGGCAGCTACCACTTTGTTTAGAAAATTAGCTTTAGGTACAGTTCTTGCTGCCCAATTTAGCAAAGATTTGGTCTCAGATGGATCCCCTTCCTGATAATGGGAAGCTGGTTAAGTACTTAATAAACTTTGTGGAGAGGGGGCTTGCCCTGCTTTGCTCCCCCCTTGTCTCTGCACTCCTGAGAAAAGGTTGGGCAACTGGGGAACAAGATGACAAAATGCTCATTTTCAGAGACACATCTGCAGTGAAAATCAGAAGGGGTTGCGGGCACTGGAAGTGAGCAGATGAACACCACTTGGCTGGAAAAAAAAGATGCCAGAAAATACATCTCCTGTAAAGGCAAACAGGACTCCTATATACCTCTAAAAGCCTCCGGTAGGAATGTAATTTCATCTGAATTTCCTGATAAGGGGAAATGGCTAAACTGGAAGCTGCTCAAGTTTTGCAAAACCTAAGAGCCCAAAACAGAGATAGAAAGTATAGGGTGGCCTGTGACTCTTCTCATGGTAGGGTGTGGGGTTAGTATTTTGGGGGGAGTGTCTGTTTTCTTATTCATCTTTGTTACAAAATGTAGTGTAAGTTCAACGTGCAAGAGGGATGCTTATCCCTCTGCAAGGCTGCAGCAGCTGCTCGGTAAACCTTACTGAATGCCCCATGCTCTGCAAGAGTAGCTGTTGGAGCTCTCCTCCCCAAAGCGTGCAGGGTTTTAAGATATTTAGGAAAAAGAAAATTAATCCATTATTTAAGGCAATCTTACAAGTCACTGTTAACTCATCTGTAGAGTCCATCAGTTTCGCTGCACATGATGCACTGCAAATGCTGTTTGCTAATGCCACTTCCATAGTTCACAGATGCATTTTTTTCTAAGCAGGTAACCTGCTGCTTAAAACATGCTGAAGCCAGTCACATGGGTCTAGAAACTAAACCAAAATTAATAGAAATACAAATCTTTCCTTGTAATAACAAAATTTATCAAACAGAAAGAAGAAAACAAGAATTTAAAATTTCCTTATGTCTGTTACCTCTGATTACAGACAACAAACTACTCCAATGACAAGTACAGGAACAGAGACATGCTATCCACATCCCTGGAAACTACCTAGTAGCTTCCCATGTTGAGTGTCAGAGCAGAGCGTTAGGACCTGTGGGACAGAAAGTGTTTCAGATGACTAGGTCAAATCTTTTCTTCTAAAAAGGTAGGCACAAATATCAGCTAGCAAATGATGCTTATTCTGTAATACACGATGTAGCTCTTCAAAGTATTGTTTCGCCTAGTCTCTGGTTTGCAGCAGCTCACTAAAACATGCTCTCCATACCATACACCTGACATCTGACACATTTCTTGTGGAAAGGTGAAGAGGATCTCTGGCAAAATTGCACCTCAAGTGTATGATGTCCTGTGGGAAACCCTGTTCCTTGCCACAGTATACTCAGACTTCGAGATTCTCCTAGAGAATTTTGCATGACCCTAAATATTGTTACCTGCTTCTCATGTTTGTATACCACCTGCAAGGACTGGTTGCATTAGTCTTTCAGCAAAGAGCTTGCAAAAATATCATAAAACTAACTAAACTATGTTTTCAGGGCATTCACAAATACACATTACTGAATAACAGGATGATCATTAAGTCTGTGTTCCCAGAAGCCAAATTACCAATGCAACAGATATCAGCCAGTCATGCTGATCCTGTATAGGCTCAGCAGCATAAACTATGAAGATCAACATTTTCTCAAATGAGAAAATTGCCTGTATTCAGTCCTAGCTGGGAGAGTACTAAAGTATGTCTTGGCACAAGACTTTCACAACAGAATAAAAGCAGGTGCCTGTACCTGGCACCTGAGGATGGGATGTCACTCCCCAGGGTGGCATGAAACTTAAAATTGCTGTGTCTTGAAGCATCCTCAATCACTTAAAAGACCTATATTAATATGAATATGAACCTTTATTTAAGGAATATGTACTGGGAAGGACCCCTCTCAGGTACTAATGGGGGTATAAAGGTTATAAACATATCAGGAAGGTCTTGGAAACAGAATCTGTAGAGGAACTGTAGAGGAATTGTAGAGGGTTAATTAACATTGATAATATACAGTTGTGGGCTTGCTTCAGGGATGGTGGGTTGGCTGATGTGGATAATGTACAGCTGTG
>JAVJGI010000001.1:55330101-55346271 GCA_035590275.1 Ibycter americanus
TTGTGGGCTTGCTTCAGGGATGGTGGGTTGGCTGATGTGGATAATGTACAGCTGTGGCTGGTTCCTGCTAAGTAGCTAAAGAGCACTGAGGGGCATTGGTAGAGGAGGAGCAGCACTGAGTGAAGAGAGAGGCAGCAGATGAAGAGGAGCCCTGGATGTAGTAGAGACAAGGAGAGGCCCTGGGAGAAGTAGAGAGAAGAAGGGGGCCTGAATGAGGAGAGGCTGGCTGGAAGAGGAGCCAGGAGAAGTCAGGAAACCAGATGCAGCGGAGGCAAGAAGCAGGGTGGACTGGCCTGAAGAGGATGAAGAAACAGCATGGACAGTAGATGAACCTTGGGAATGTTGTGTGTGAAACTGATGGTGGTGCTGAGGCATGAGGGGGCTGGTATGAGATGGTAAAAGCCTTGTTGCAGCTTGATAGTTTTGTGTTGTGCTGTGACGGGAATCATCAAATCTTTTCCAGCTCAGAAAATGAACAGGATGGACTAGATAAATGATCAGCTTCTAAAACAACTTCTGTGCTAATGGTAGTGCCAAAACTGCTGTTCCAGGGGCCTGGACTTGAGTGCTGGTGATAGCTATCCCCTCTCCTCTGTGGCCAAGTGCTCTTGGGTTGCCCATGGGGTGGTTCATAAAACACTGTGAAAGTGCACGAGTCCAAGGGAGAGGCATTGCACTAATCTTCCTGTGTCTCTATATGTCCCTGTCACTCAGATTCGAGGTGTCACCTTGAACTGCACTTTCCTGGGACCACATCTAAATGTTGCTGTGTGAGAACGAAGTGGTCATTTCTCCAAAGGCTACTAAATGTGAGGGGGTGGGAGGTACCGCTTACTGAGTCTGGCCAGGGGAGAGCCTTGCGCTGAAGCCACACATGACTCCTGCAAGCCCTCTTTGCCCAGCCATGTCCCAGTTAGACTTTAGATAAGTGTGAAGAGAGCGATGTTAGATACAGCTATGAAATGTGTTCTGCCTTCTTGTTCTAAGTATTCACAGGTCTTAGACTGAATTTAAAACATGAGGATAGAAGGACAATGCTCTACATAAAGAAGCCAGTTAACACAAATCTTACCAGTAGTCCTAAATGTATTTTGCATCTTGTTATTGGTTTAGAAAAGGTAGGATGATACTGAAAAGGGAACCATGACAAACTGTGCTGCTAACATATAATTACAAGTCTGTTCCAATGGACCAAAGCTGAATTTCAAAATTAATTTGCAGCCCCACAAAGCCACTTTCAAACACTTATCTTGGGATGCAACCTACGTGTTTAGCATGCATGTGCATGCTGACAGCAAAGCTGGGCAGTAATGGCAGAGGCAAATTGGCTGGTCCCAACTCTTGTTCTGTTTTGCCTCTGCCAAAGTTGTTACCACGCAGAGCATTTGTTACAGACACACACGGGCACACAACAGCCGAAAAGCCATTATCTCTTTTAAAGGTAGCGACTAATGTGCTTTTGCCCACAGCAATGTGAAAGGATGTGGGGAGGTTTTGCTGCAGAATTGGCTCTGTTCACCTTGCAGAAGAACACCTGCATTTTCCAAGTCTTTCTAGAGGAATAGAAGTCTTTATTTCTTGCAAGCCTTTGCTGGTAGCTTTCTTCTGGTATTTCTGCTGGAACTGTTGATTAGTATTTTTATATCCTTCTGCACTTAGCAAACAGGCAATTTTAAGGTTTTTTTTCTCTGAGTAGTGTAAAAGAATGTTTCACTTGACTGGATGATATAGTCCAGTATAAGTACATATGGTTTGATAATAAAAACTAGAAGTAACTTCCAACTAAAATCGTGACAGCTGACTTTTTCACCTGCGGTGGCAAAGCCCATCTACCACAATGTTCTACAATACTGGGGCCAGGCATGTCCCCCACTAGTAACAACGCACGGAGGCTTTCCCTGCATCAATCAAAGTGGTCACAGCTAACTGATGTCTTTGCTGTGCTGTGTTTTGTGCAGAAGAGGACAGTAGCTGTAGTTTCATTTGCAAGGCTTGCCTCATTGAATCACCTTTGCAGGTGATAGACTTCTGAGAAACCTTTGGATAAACTGAAGACTGAGGAGCTCAGGCAGCTGCACTGCCTTTGCAGTAATCCAGTGTGGGGGGTGAAGGGGAAGGAGAAAGCTTTTGACTTGCACAAGCTGCAAGCTGGGTTTACATCTGGGGAAAAAGCCTGGGTGATTATGTACAGTGACATTTACAGCTATTTGCATTTCTTTCTATACTGTTCAAATTTATGTAGGTGGTACCTTAACTTCAAAGCTGTATTTTTTCACATGGGGCTGTGTGTTCAGTAGACAAAATAATTGAGCAAGGTATAGATGCAGATAAACAGTTTGTGATGGAATATTATCACTCAGTACTTGGCTTTCTCAATACCCTCTTTTCATCTTGAGTGCTTAAAACCTGCTTACTGCATGAATACAACTAAACACATGAATACACTGCTCTTTGCTGTGTCAAGGCTGTTCAAGCATCCTCTATACCTGAAGCTGCATGTGGCTGTTTCCACACACTTCCAGTTGACAATAACCCTCATGCATTGTTAGCCCAGGAGCTGAAGGTTTACACTGTACTCAGTAACCTTTGACACAAAAAGTAGTCAACTTTAATTCCTACCAGCTATAGGCAAGGTAAGATGAAGGAGATGAATAAACCATCAGATGCAGAAGCTGTGATAGCTAACCACCAGGAACGGTGTGCCTGTGATGGAAAAATTGCTTCAGCAAGGAGCAAGCTCTCAAAGGGTAAATGGTGGAGCTGCAGGACTTCTCCCCTCTTGTTCTCAATGTAGGATGTAGTCAGTGTCTCAGCCCTGTCCTGCACACAGACAAAACCCAGCTGTGCTCCCATGGCATATCCCAGCCCTCCAGCAGCCACCTTTGGCCGGAGCGCACAGCCCAGCCCAGGGCCCCCCGCTCCTCTCCCTGCTGTAGTTTGCTGTCACCATCCACCGCAGGCAGTTTCATTTTTTCCCTCAGATGCCAGGGATTCTGCTTTTTAGCCAGAAATTCTTCTCAACTGATCAATATAGCATTTCTCAGCTGCTTGCTGTCCATTTGTGGTCAGAAAGGAGGTCTGTAAATAAACATCATCGCTGCTCAGTAGGCTTTGGAAAGGTGGATGCTAACAGGACAGACACTGCCCGCCGTGGGGATTCTTGCAGAAACAGGTAAATAATAAGATGGTTGAAGCAGCCCAAGCGTGGCAAAGCTCTGTGCATGCTGCACTGAGAATTGTTATTAAATCCTTGTGGCTAGCGAGGCAAATGCAAGACGACACAGTTCTCCACAGGCTGCCATAGTACTTTTCATCATGGAGAGGAAATAAATTCTACAGTATTGCTTTATTTGTTTACGGTTTTCAGGCAAGATATACCTCTTTTGACAGTACTGAGCTGCAGCTTAATACAAATATCAATTACTTCCTTCCTATTGCAGTAATAGAAAAAAAATTGCACAAGATTTGAATCATTTTGAATACCACAATACCTGAGCACCCAGCGTCAGGGAACTGGAAACAGATGGATTTTTCAAGGATACCTGATTGCACATCCCCAGATAATCAGACATCTTTAGCAGGCCTCAAGTCATGTATGCAGAGCCACTGGCCTTGTGCAAAAGCATCAGTACCTAGACTTGGTTTTTCAGGTTTTCAACTATTTGCAGGTTTTTAATGATATTTCAGGTAGCCAAAACAGAAAAAAGGGACTGGAGTCAGTGGGGTGCTTCCTGGCCCACACACTGACTGGTGCTCACAGAGCCCGTCATCACCAGAAAACAACAAAGCCCTTTGCCATTGTTCGTTGAATAAGATTTAAAAACACCACTGCGAGGCAGAAAAAAAATATTATATCTGTATTTCCAAATGGATAAATGAGTCACAGAAATTAATTTGTCCAGAGAAAGAATGTCTTCACTAGTGAATTTAATTTAGGCTACAACCTGGCAATACAGATGCTAGAAAAACAGAATAAATAAATAACAACAAAAAAACCCCATGCATTTAACAGTTACTGTGACTATCACATAGTGACTGGGGAGTTCAGAGGGGCCGGGCTATCCGGGCACTGCAGTAAGAGCTACCAGAGCGAGCAGCCCATCAGCATGGAGTCAGCCTGTCTAGAAACGCAGCCCGTGGAGCGGCAGCACGCTTTGCACTGCCTCAGCCAGGCTGCCAGGAGCGGCTGGCTGGGCTGAAGCCAGCTCCAGCATCTCTGTGCAGACCGCAGTTATTTAGCGTACAGAGCTATTGCGTTAGCAGATCATTTCCTATGCTTGGAGCTGAGTGAGGCAAGCTGAATCGTTCTGGTTAAACTTGTCCTTTTTGAGAGGAAGACATAACAAAAGGTGTTCCCTTCCTGGAAGAAAGGAGATTTCAAACCTGTAAACAGAGTATTTTCAAGAGTGATGCCTGCCACAGTGAGGCAGGCACATGTGGTTTATTTCTCTGGTCTTCTCTACGGGCTGGGCTTCTTAGCTAGGTGATGTTAGCTTGGCTTCTCATATCTCACCTGTGGAGAAGGAGAGCTGGAAGCATCCACGCTGCTGTTCCTACAGCAGCAGTTGTGTCTTCTGCCTGGAAGATAACAGACATCTTACCTTAGTAAAATAAATGTAAAAAATCTGAAAATCTATTTACTGGGGGGAGAGGTGGGGAGAAGATTTTTCAGTAAGTTTTGGTGCCAGATCATCTTCCCCGGTTAATTATACTATTACTGAAATGAATGGTCTGCATGGTGCTTAGCCTTTGGAGGTGGGTATGCCACATAACGTGCTGGTCAGGACGCTGGGACATGCCAGGATATGCTCATTCAGGAGAAGCCACGTTCATGTATGTGAAGAAGATACCTACAGCTGCTAAGAGCAGGCAGCATCCTAGAGGGCTACCTCTGAGAGCAGAGTGGTCATCCATTATTTTTCATGCCCATTCTTCAGGACTTCACGATATGAAATGCCACCTCATGTACTCCTCACATGACAAAAACCTGATTTCCCAGGAAAATGACGGCCCACACAAGGTTGGGGCTGGCCTATAGCTGAACAAATGGTTCTGCTGGCTCAGCAGTGACCTGGAGCTGTGTGTAGGGTGAGCATCCAGAAAGCAGCCTGACCTTACTGCCGGTGAGGAGAAGCCCAAAGCTAGGCTGGGCTGGAAGGAGAACATGGAGTCCAAAAGGTTTCTACATTAACTGTTAGACCAACTAATCCAAAACAAATTGTAAAAATAAATTGCATAGGTGCTACACACATTCTGCACCTAGAGTTTAATGTATGCTGCAAAACACAAAATGCACTGTTTCCTTTGGGGTGTGGCAGAAATTGCACGACAGTATTTTCTGGACTGAGCTTATTGACAGATGAGGACATTAGATAGTTCAAAGGATTCTTTCATCTCAGTGAATCCTCCACCAGAAGAAAATAAACAAACAAGGAAAAACTGCCCAGATTGTGCTCCTACTTCGAGTCATGACAAGTGTTGTGACGGTGACTGCTGCCACCCAGCTAAAGGACTGAGGCACTTTGTAAATCAAATTTCAAGTAAAGAGATTGGTTTGTGAAACCTCCTCGGCGTGGAGTCACAAGCTGTCAGAGTGTATTAGCATTATGTTACTGGAGTAAAAAGCAAAACAAATTAAGATGTTTAACGGCTGAAATCTGAAACAAAATTGTGTTTAATGCTGAAAATCTTGTTAACATATTTTCAGGCTTCCCTTTCCCCAGATATTAAATCTCTGTGTGTGTTTGCAAGCATCTTTTTGTCACACACGGAAACCTACTGCCGGAGAATAAGAACTATACACGGCATACGGTGAGGAAGGATATTTCACCCTGTGTGCAAAGCCTGCTCAGCATTGCCGCAGCGCACAGCGGCACACAGGAAGATTTTAAGGACCAGGGGAGAAACACAGCTGGAATTCCCCGTGTGTCCGTGGTGACAGAGAGCGTTGCATCAGCAGCAGCGGGCCCAAACTGAAGATTACACATGTTGTAGCATTTAATGGGAGGGGTAATTTGAACTCCCAAACTGGTTTTTCTTTCGTATTGGCTCCCACAATGAAAGAACCATTAAGGGTTTTAGCGATCTTCCAAGACTCTGCTTCTAGCAGAAAATTGGCTCCTTCTCCTTGGACACAAGACCAATTTTTAATTGAATTTCAGGAGATGATGGATGTTGTACTTTATTCCAAGTCTATATGCTAAATTAACAAGGCTGTCTGCTTAGTTTCCTCTTTTGAAACCACATTGAGATGATTTCTGCTAATTCTCTTACACAGGGCATTAGACATGTGAACCAAGTCCTTATTCAAGAGTTGAAATAATTGACTTTTTTGCCAAGGTTATTACTTTGGATAATAAATTGGAGCTGTGAGACAGCAACCATAATTTGCTTTCTGAAAAAACTTGCCAACTGAATTATTTCAAATGGAATAAAACTAAAAGTATATATTTTCACCAAAGTATTTAAAAATTATTAGTTAACACTTAAAAGTCTATCTTACAGCAGGGATCATTCTATTAATTCCGTACATTTAGCATTTGCTTTTTCTGCATGCTCCCTCTGGTCACTTCAAAGATAACAGAAATCCCTCGGGTGTATGCTGCGTTACAGAATATGTTTAGCCTGAGTTAGGTTTGTTTATCCAGCTTTTTACATGTTGACAGATGCCATTGATAACTTAAATATTTGGCTTTGTGAAACACAGAAAAAATGGCACAGAAGTCAATGTTTCTCTTCGCTCCGGCCACCGCAGTAATATTTACATAGTACTGTACGGGAAGAAGGTGCCTCGCAGAGGTAAGTCAGTGGGAGGGTAACTCAGAGTGAGATTTGGGGCTGAACATAGAAAACCTGAAAGCAAAATTCCGACCGGCTTCGGCAAAACCAGCTGTATTAAGTGTCTCTATAGCTGTCTGCCAGCAGAAGCTGGGTTGTTTCTTGAAAATATTGGGCTATGCAAAAAGGTGGCCACCCTTTTCCAGACGATGGATGGTACTACTTGAAGAGCAGTGACCCTGCAGCCAGGAATGCCTCTGCATATACGCTTATTCTTTCCAAACGGGAACATTTAAAAGCAATTGCGTGTGTAATTTTAAAGTGGCCCAGGATAGCAATAAACAGTCTTAATGGTTTCCTTTTGGCAGCACAGGCCTAGCTGACTTTCTTACCTTGCAAGGAGCTTTTCAGATGGATTGAACAAACTGGCCATGTGGATTGGGGTTTGCACTTAATTTATCACAAAATTGTGGGTTTCCACTGGAAAACAAAAACCAATGTGAAAACGCAGCTGTCTGTCTTCGTCAAGAGGTCAAAAACAGAGATGGTGTTTATCGACTAATAAAAGCGACAGGCTGAAAGAGTGTGGTTTAAATAGCTGAGTAATTTAAACATGGGATTAATACAATAACCTAACACATTCAGCACAACTGAATAATGTCCTTGCCACAGGTCACACGGTGTGGAAAAGCATGTTCAGGTCTTTATCCAGATGTGATTATGCTTCCAAACGGTAGCCTATTAGATAAAATAGTAATAAAACGCCAAATCTTTCTCATAGCCCTATATTTCAAATATATTTCAGTCCTAAGCTGTGTCAGACACCAGTCTCATCCTAGTCCTCCCTTGGCCAGAGGCTGCCAAAGATTCCCTTTTGCTTATGTTTTGTGCTACAACAGAATGACTCAGGACCAGCTTTAATTATGACTGCAGCCGGAATGATCCTGCAGAGCATATCATTAGATCCAAGGAGAAGCTAATGGCTTATCTGTTCTGTGTAATTGTTCAAATCTTCTTTTCCATCAGTTTTCCATCAGTGACATCTCATTTGTTTGAGTTGTATGCTGGTGAGAGAACTATCCAGCCCAGAACTCCTATTAGAAAAAAAAAAAAAATCAAAAATTATGCTGTGGCAACCAAATAAGGAATCTTTTGAAGCTATTTCTTTAGAACATGAAATTGATGTGGGTTTTGAAATACGGTATCCTCATGGAGCTGCACTGATCAGCAGTATCTGATATGTTTCTATAGCTATTGCTTGTCTCACTCAGTGACACAAGTGATGAAGCGATTTGTGCCTCCTGACGCAGTAACATAGAAAACTGATTTCTCAACTCTCTTGCAGGAAGCCACTGAAAGTAAGCAATAATTTTAGCATCTTTGTTCAACAGCCAGCAGCGTGGTTAATACCGCATTTGTTAACACTCAAAAAAAGTTGAATGATGCTAAACAGACAAATAGAACCCCCTTCACTAGAAGGAAATTTTTCTTTCACAACTCCTTGAGGCACAAGGTTCTGGCTCTGTCAGCAGCGCAGGTTTGTCAGCATTGATGGGGACACCTGGGCATTTTGAGACCTATCATCGCAGCTCTTTAAAATGGGTGGCAGTTTGGTGCCAGGGTGGAAAGGGTGGGTCCAGGTGTTCACAGCAAAGAGAACTGAATGGCTTTCGGAAGGAAAAATTGTTTGAGGACAATTCAGAGCCTCAGCAAGCGAAGTGGCATATAAAAGCAGGTTCGGTGGCTGTGTGGCACTGGGGTGGGCATCCCATGGAGCCTCACAACCATTTCTGGGTGGATAGAAACTGTGGTTGCTGTGAGAGAAGTAGTAGTTATTATGGAGAGGAATAAATTGCACTTCTAGTGCACCTGTTCCAGAAAAAAATCCAATACAGCTCAAAGGGCACATGTCTCAACTTTTACCTCCACACAGATAAATCTGGGAGGCATGACTCCCCCTTCGATAACCGAGTACTTCCAGCTGAAATCCGTGCTCTTTTCTGCCTGAAACTGCCAAGCTGAAGGAGCCTAAGGTCTACGTGACCCTCTGACACCCTCTTCAGAAAACACATCCCTTGTGGTTAATTTGTCATTGGGAGGAAAAGAAGACCACAGAATCTAAACTGCTCCAGCAAATGCGGAAGAAATACATGGATGAGGTTTCTGAGCCCACATTCACAGGCTTTGGAGAGGTTTCGGCACACCCCAGTTTCAGTGGGATCGCAGCCCTCTGGACACAGGTAGCAGCATGTCTCCCCCTTCCCTTCTCCTCTGCCTAAGGACTGAGAAAGGGGATTCTTTAAGGGTCTGTCACCTGTTCTGCCCACAACAGGTGTAATTTTGCTGGGGACTTTTGGGGAATTAATCTATCTGACCCATTTCTCTTCCCTCCTACCCCAGCTAGACACCTTTCTCCTCCCACTGCATTTCAGCTTCAATATAAAACCAAGTGTCTCTCAGTCTACAGTTTTATTCTTAGCAGTAGTATGCTGAGTACATCCCATTAAAACCAGTATTGACTGAAACTTCTCAGTAGCTGTAGGTCCAGAAAAACCTCATGTGTTTGTGTATGTCACAAGGCTTTTTATGCTGTGCTAAGACCAGTTTCATTTCAGAGCACTGTTGTGGCTTTGGTTCAGTTGGTCCTTCATCCTCACATCCTGGCAATACCAGGGTGCATTGCCATTTTGGGGTATTTACCCCCAGACCTTGGTAGATTTTTATTCTTCTTTAAATATTTTTTTTAATTTATTTAAGGTGATGTACCCCCTGCAGCTATTTTCATTCCTTTATGGGAGTGGCAAGGTCAGCACAGAGCTCGTCTTGTCTGCCTGTAGCTCTGTCTGCTCAAGAAGGCTCTTCAGCTGTACCCACAGTTTTCATGTAGACAAGCCTGAGAGCGAGAGTAGTGACCTCAGCACTGGCAGGGAATTAACTCTATAATCTAATAGGGTTTCTTTTTCCATTTCTAAATAATGGGATTCTATTAGACCAAACTGTAGTCTCGTCTTAATGATAATTTATTGTATAGCATATCTGAATTTTGCCTTTTATAAATCATTGAGAATTACAATACACAGTTACATAATTTAATCTTCCCTTGTGTCATCAATATTTTTCATTGGTTAGAGAAACCCCTTTTTTTTCAGAACTCACATGCGACCGGGTTTAGAAAATACAGGGCTTTTAATATGCCTATTTTTTAGGTCATTAAATATTTTCATTTTTATTACTTTTAAATTTTATTTTTAATTCTTCAAAAGTAAAATACTTTAAAAGTATTTTATGTTTATGAGGTTTTGTACAAAAGATTCTGAACTATTTTAAAGACAAATCTGGCCATAAATTTATGCATATAGCCTAAAAGCTCAACAACAACAACAACAGAAATTTGAAAGGAAATAATTAAAGCTAATTAATTCCCACATTGACATTTCAATGTATTAGTGGTATGCACCAATGAAAGTATTGATCAATGAAAGTAATCAGTAATAATAGGAAAAATTAATCACTTTCAAAAATGTATTTTACTTCAGCTGTGGAATGTGCTTTGGCCAGGATTGAAGCTGACCCTGTGCGTATAACAGGGACTGTTACCCACCAAAAAATGCAAGGAAGAGATGTAAATGAGGGAAATTTGGGAGGCCATGCTTTCATTTGCTATTAGAACATAGAAATAGACAGTGATATACAGCCTAAAACTTGTGCTCGACAGTTTGTAAACCTATTTCTGGAATTGATCAGCAGCAGGTGATTTAGAAGAACAGAGAAGAAACCTTTCAGGGGGGAAATATTTGTTAAAGGTCTCATCGTCAATAAGTAGAGATTGGCTTACACCCTGAAATGGATGGGTTTATATAGAAATCTCCCAGAATCTTTTATTAACCCTGACTCTACTGGCTGGATATTCTTACTTAAAAACTCCTTTTTTTTTTTTTGCAGAATTTAGTTGAAATCTTGACCTAAACAAAATCTTGTGGCAATGAGTCTCAGTTTGATTACCTAGTGATTGGAAGTATCTCCCTTTACCAGTTCTAAACTTGCTGAGGCAGGAATGAAATGATCACGCTGTTATATGTTATCCTACTTTTCTTTTTCTTTTTTTCTCCTAACCATCAGGAGAGAGCTTGAGTGGTGTGGTTACTGAAAGGTGAGATTAAATGGGTAAAAACCAAAAGTGCCTAATTTAACCTCCCCAGTCTCATCAGTACTTTAGTATTCATATGTACATAATATTATATAGTACAGCACATCCACTTGTTAATACAAATATACAAAGAACTTTTCCACCTTTCTTGAATGATATGTCTCCTTGATCATTCCTGCCACCTTTCTGCAAATGCCACCAGATTTGATAATCCATGAATCAGCCCAGAAATATTTTAGAAGTGTTACATTCCCAGTGGGAATTGAATACAATGGGAATGAAGGGCTTAGATGTCCATCTAGCACATCCCCTTCTTCTGCAGCAGGACAAAACCACCCACACCATGTTTATGTAACTTTCAGTCTCCATAGAGATATTTCTAGTGATAATTAGATCTGTGTGTTTAAAGCATCACTGTTCTAAAATAGGCTGTCACATAATGCATTACAAGTGCATGCCGCAGCATTAGACACGGTTTTAACCACCGCTCTTCCTTCCAGATACAAGATGTTCTTATTAAAAATGAAGAGACACTCAGTTTGTAAAGAAAGCATGAAACTTTGGAGTTAAAGTGAGAGGGGGTTCCTCAGATGTTTGCATCCTAGATGTGGTGGCATTTTGTTTGCAGTATTACCTATGGAGACTTCTGAACTGCTTATTTTCAGAACTCATCCCTTTTGGTAATCTTTTTAAAGATAATATAGCAAGAGTATATGGGTAGCTGTTTCTAGAAACACTTTGATACTGTGAAATCAGTACAGGGCCAGGAGCTTTTGAGTTCCTCTTACAGCACTGCTTTGAGATTGTTTTGAACTACCATGTCAGACTCTTTAGGTTAAAAAAAAATATAAAATGGGAATAACCTGCAGCTTGTGACAGCCTATGGAATACATCTGTGTAACTGTACACCGCGCTGAACTCCACTAACAACACAGGGATAAACCTCAATGACAAAGCTTCCACATCGTAGCAACTCTGCTGTCTCTCCCCCTGCTCCCCCATGCTGTCTGCAAAGCTGAGGCAAAGCAACCAAGGACTCATTGAAGCTGAATTGGCTTCTACTTGGTTCTCTGGAAGAGTCCTACAAGCCCAGGGAGGCCACAGCAGTGGAAAGCGGCACCGAGCATCCCAGAAGGAAGACAGGCCAGCGCTGAGCCCAATCCAGCAAGTTCATGGTTACCCGCAGAGACAAGTGGAGAGGAGAGGTTATTTCTGGCTCTGCTTGGAAATGAGCACCAGAAGGTACCTGCTAGGTGCTGCCAGCAGCAATCTGTGGCTTGGCTCCCTTGTCACCAGGGCCAGGGAGCGGGCTGGGAAAGCACTGGCAGCTGCTGCCAACTGCATGGACCCCCTGGCTCCTGACATGGCTCAGGACGGGTGAGCTGCCTCCCTTTGCTCCTCAAAGCATAGGTGGGGTTTTAACAGCCCTAAAGCACAGGGGTTTGTAACTGTGTCTTGGGGCAGGGACTGCTGCGGGCACTCTCTTAGGAGAAGGTTCCAAGAAGTGGATTGACTTTTCAAGGTGATGAGTACCCACAGCTCCTGCTGGGAGCCCTGGGTGACCCATGCCTCTGAATAGAGCCACCCAGGCTTTCCCAAATACATGTCCATGCCAGAGAGTCAGTTCTCTTAGCCACTGGTTTCACAGTCTCCAGCCACTTCTTTTCCTTAACCAAATAACCATAGCAACTCATAAAATTTGTGCTTTGTTCCCTGCATAGATTCTTCTCCTTAGGGGAAATTGATATACTGATATTTTTTTTTTGTAAACACCTCTGTGAAACAATACTGAAGTTGATGCTCCTGAAGACCCCATCTGCACTTTAAGCCCGTTGATAGAGGCCTTAATGCTGACATTAGATTTCAGGCTGCTGGAAAGCTGTAGTTTCTCTCACTTACGCTTCCCAAGACTGCTTTGAACTTTTACTTAATACTGTTGATAGACTTTATACATTATTTGAACTCCCTTTGAAGCAGCAAGAGATGTTATTGGCATTCCCTTACTACCTCTCTTTCGGAAGGTAACGGAAAGAAGTATGGCCTCAGCCTGCAATAACAGTATAAAATAATATTCCTTTTCAAGTGCAAATATTTTAATATCCAGTTGATGTGATAGTCATAACAAGGATCAGCCCAAAAGGTGATTTCCTCTCTCCAAGAGAAATCTCCAACCTAGAATATGGCAGCATGAGCTTCATTTTCACAGCTAAAGTTTCTTGGTGCGGTTTTTGGATGAATTCCCCACAAATCAAGATGATGGGGTTCCTCTCAAATCATCCCTTGGCCTACTTGATGAGCTCTTGAGTGAAGTACGAGGCACAAAGTTGTTTTTCTAAGATGGTGCCATAATTTAGTAGCGCCCTGGATGAAGCCACCAATTCTTTTCATAACAGCTGGCAAATGACAGCTTGTAAAGGACCAAATGAAACTAGCGCCAGCAGCAGAAGGCTTCATCTCCCATTATAATACGGCCTTCATAGCACTGTTCTGCTTTATGGATGATGAAGGTAGTCTATAGATTAATGTTTGACTCTTAATGATTCACACTAAAGATGCAGCAAGAGTTACAGACAGGTACCAGTTTAGTAGCTGTCTAAGAATTACTAGTGAGCTGCGCGTCCCATTCCCTCTCTGTACAGCGGGGATCCTTTCTGTGTGAAGAGACCCCAGATTTTGCCTTCAGAAAGAGCTCACGCTTCAGAGTACAGCAGTAAGCTGCTGCCCTGGACTGGAGTCAGGCTAGCTCAGGCGACTCTGGCTAGGAACATCTATTAGCACTTCCAACAGTGTCAGAAAAAGGTGGGAGAAATAGAGGGTTTAAAAAAAATATTCTAATGGACCACAGGCACTTTTCATGAAACCTCCTTGTCCCACTGGTTGGTTAAATAGTTGTATTTAACCAATATAAATGGTTAAATAAAGTTTTATAACTTTATTAAGTAAGTGCAGATATGTAAAGATTGAACTATTTAGACACACTTGCTTCTCAGTGAACAGGACTGGTTTTATTAATTGTAGTTTTCCTGCATGCTGGCTACATACTCCTTAGTAGCAAAATTAATGTTTGCATTGTCATGCATCCATCTGAGAGATTCATTCTGCAATCAGGAATTACTTTTTCTGGTCATGTGCTGGAGAGAAGAAAGTGAGAGTGTGTGCAAAAGCTACCCAAGAGCCAAATTCCACATTAGAGATGAATTCCAAGTCTTGGTACTTAGAAGAGCAGACAATGAAACACACAAGTTTCTTCAAACACACAATGTGAATACACCTCTGAACTCTTTAAGATACAACATGTGTTCATATTGAATTTAAGTTGGATAATAAAAGAAATTATTCTTTATTTGAAAGACATGAGGGGATAAAACCAACAAAAATAACAAACCTTACCCTCATTTCTTTACTGGAGCATCTTTTGACCTGTTTGGCCCTTCTACACAGATCTTCTTGCCTTGCGAACCCCAGAGCATCTGCAGGTGTTACAGATCAGCTTGCCCATCCAGCTTTTACCACTACTGTTGGTAAGCAGCCTTCTGGCATCGTCTTCCTGCCTGGGCTCCTGCTGGGTACCCCATGGCCCTCCTCTAGCTTCTGCACTTCTAAAGGTCAGTAGCAATCCTGTAGACTACTTATTTAATGAATACTCTTTTTCAAACTCCTGCCTTAGCAGAGAGGTGGGAGAAATAAACTTTACGTATTTTCAAACCATCCATTTCTACCTGCCTGAGCAATCACGAAGGGTGATGAAATAACCGCTCCGACCGGTCTGCCACAGGCACGCTGGTCCTTACAAACGGTGGGTGCCATGCGCCTCGGGCCTCCCGCAGCTTCACGTGCTGTGTGGGTGAGCAGGACATGGAAAGCGGTGGCTTGGGGAAGGATTTATAGGTCACAGGAAATAAGCGATGGAACAGAAGTTCCCAAAAAGGACTAATGAGAAGCTTAGATACCTAAGTGGAAAACTGTGATCGGAAACAGAGAGGTGATCATAGCTCTGTATAAACCATTAGTGAGAGACACACCTAAGTGGTACTGTCCTGGTATCCCTTTTACAAGGCATCTTCAAAAACAGGACAGAATGGTTCCAACTCTGGAAAAGATTTTAACATTTTGAGCCTTGGGGAGTATGGGAGATGTAAAGGACACAGCCTATTTAGTTTATCATGAAAAAGATAGATCAAGATGTACATCAGTTTACGGTGTAGTGAAGTTAAAGATAGAAAAGGTCTAGCAGACATGTAACTAGGTCCACTGCTGGAAACCGAAGTCTTCATATCAGAAATAAACCCCAAGTTTTAGCAAAGCAGTGAACTTGGCAAAAAAAAAAAAAAAAAAAAAAAAAAAAAAAAAAAAAAAAAAACCAAAGAAGTAGCATGTTGTCATCTCCTGTTTTCAAATCGTGACTGCATGCCGTAAAATGGAAGCTGAACATCTTCCCACAGCAAGGCCTGACCAGGAGAGCCATCTTTAAATCACCCTTGGCTGGTTGGTTTACTGGTAATAATACAGGTCTCACCTTCTCTAAGAGCTCAAGGGCCAGTTCAGCCGCAGTAAAGCAGATGGACTGAGCACTGCAGCTTCTCCTGCAGCAAACTCTTTCCATGTAGATCACTATTAGCAGAACTGCACTGCAGTCCACAGCTGGGTAATTCCTAAGGCCAGTCCATTTGCTTTTGACAAAGATAATCTTAGATCAGGAAATTACTGTTGGAAGAAAAAGTAAAATGCTTTAAGAAGTAAAAGCTGCCCACATTATAACAAAAAGCATATTCAAGAAATGCATACAGTTTTTTTTCCTCCGGAAAACAAACTGCATATTTTATTGCAGCATTTTAAAACTGATTATCAAAGTATTTTTATTAGTGAAACAGCACTTCTCCCGCTTTTCCACATTTTTAATTGTGCTCGGGGGGGGTGGCACCCTCTCCCCAAGCACCCCAACCATGCAGAGGAATGCTCTTGCCACTTTTGCTTCTCTGCCAAATCCCCAAATAGTCTTTTTTTTTTTCCTTCACTGAGCCTGCCAGAGTCAGGGAGAGTTCATCACCCCGGCGTCCCCGCAGCTAACCCGCAAGTGTCCCGGCTGCAGGGGCACCCCCGGAGGCGTCACCGGGGTGCGCTGCAGCCCACGGGCACCCCGGCTCTTCGGGGGGGCGGGGAGGGGGGCGGTGCGCCCCTGCCCGAGGGGCTTCGGTGGAGCTGGATGCGGCTCGTCTTGGCGAGGGCAGGTACCTGCTGCTGCCCCG
>JAVJGI010000001.1:55354024-55396056 GCA_035590275.1 Ibycter americanus
TAATAATGATAACAATAACAACAATAATAGAACAAGGGCGATGATGCCCGTGTTTTCCTGGGTGCCTTCCCGCGGCCGGGGCGCGCGGGCGGCCGCCAGCAGAGGGACCTGCGCTTCGCTTTTCCCCCCGCGGCCGCTGCTGCCTCGGCGGCGGCAACATCTGCTGGGCTGGAGGGGACGGGGCGCTCGAGCAGACGCACAGATGTAAAAGTGACATCTGCTTGTGACAAAGGAGCGGGAATTAGATTAGGCGGGGAGGCCTTTCTGCGATTAAAAAAAAAAAAAAAGAAAAAAGAAAAAAAAAGAGGAAAATACTAGCTGTAGACTGTGTAAGCACGGGAAGAGGATGTGAAAGGCAGAAATGCTCGTTGGGCAGCTGCTAGGACAGCCGGGGCAGAACAAGGGTCCTGGGAGCTGAAATAGCCCTTAAGAGAAGGCTTTGCTTTTCCCTCCAGAAGCAGAGATGTGGCCGGGTCAAAGCTTTCCGTCATTAGGAGTAAAGGACAGCAGGCAGCAGGGCGCCGCTGCGACTCAGACACCGGCGGAGATGCCTTGCTGCAGCTCCCAACCACGCTCCTGGCATCGGCTAGCCAGAGAGGCCCAAATCTAGACACTTCTTTTCTTTGTTCCCTGATGGGATAAATATAGGGAGGTTCATAAACCCAAAAGTTGGGAGGCCTGGCTGTTGCTTGCCTTATGAACTGTCCTGTTTTAGTCCCATTAATTTAAAAAAAAAAAAAAAAGACCACGGTTTAAGTTTGGGCTTGTCCATTCAGCTGCACCCAGCAGAGTCTTTACCTGCACCAATCTACACTCTTTAGCAAGAAAAAAAGCACCCCGCACATTTCAAATGATAGTCTGTAGCTTCTGTTTTGTAAGCAATGCTTTTCCCAGTTATGTCAATATTGATATTGAATATAATTGAGTATCATGCCTTTTGTTTTTTTAAACCCTAGCACTTTTATATCTAGCGATACCTGATGCCCTTTGCAGAGCAGCACACAGGGGAAATAGTAGGACTGAGTTGTATTTCAAATGGTAGAAAAAATATGTCATATTGCAAAAACAGCAAGTTACAGAGTGCAATGTGCTGCGCGCTGGGGCACATTTAGTAATGACTTTTATAGGGCCTTGCCTCTGAGCTTGATGAAGTTGGTCAAAACCTACTGAACCTTTTAAAGACTATGATTTCAGCAGAGTGTAGATTAGGCCTTTAGTGTTGAATAGCCTGCGGGACTGCAGCTTGCCTGTGCAAGCTGATCCTTAACCTAGTTACAAAGGTATGGAGTGTGAGTGTGATGCCTTTGTCAGTAATGGGGCTGGGGAACGAGAAGATTGGATCACAGAAATTGAGAGGCCCCTCGTAAAATGCACAGAGTAGGATAAGAGGAGAGAGGGTAGAGTGAAAATAGCTTAAAAGAGATTTAAGGAAATGCTGTTGATAGAAAAAAATGTACTTTATGTGCTTATTATGCCCAAAAAGTGCCATTCCATCTATCTCCTTGCAAGTACAGAAGCACAGCAAAGCACACTGATGACTCACACAAAAGGGTCTATGTCACATTGCAGATACATATTTGTGTTGTTTAACGACACGCATGTTCACGAGTTTAAAAGAAATCAAGGGTTTGTTATTTGCTGTTATTTGGTATGGTGGTATTTGCATCATAAGGTGATGGTCTGGATACAAACTCCAGTGCTATGATGGCCTTGAAACTGCTGGTAGCAGGGGAGGTTTGCCAAGGGGAGGGTCCTTCTGTTTGGCCCTGTTTCTTCTGTTCTTTCTCTAAGCAATCATCACTGGCCACTATCAGACCTATGGCCTGACCCAATTATGGCAATTTTATGTTTCTATGCCTGTTTGTGTCAATGAATCCAATGAGGTTGAATGAGACAGTAAGAAAGATGGAAAGGTATGTTCTTCCCACAGTGAAGGATAACGATGTCTAAGTCAAGAGGTCACAGGAAAGTTAAAAAGGCCTCTTTTCTCAGAATAAGTAGCCAATGACAGGGAGGCAGGGTTTGACAGTCCTGAATTCCTGCCTGTAAAGATGCACTGTGCCTTCAGGCAAGGTACTTCCAGCTCCCGCACAAGGGAATGTGATAGCCCAAGGAAATAGTGTTAAGCTGTTTAATCAAAGGTCTCTGTGTTGGCTCTGCTGAGGTACACAGCAGCTCCCACATAGAACTGTAACGTGCCCTGCTGTGCAGTCAGGAGCCACAGGTCAGAGCAAGGCTGCATGCCTTGGAGACTAATGGCAAATAGTCTTCAATGATGAGCAAGAAACACCTAGTCAAATGGGCTGGGACATTTTCCCTAGTGATTCAAATACAGAGAGTTTGCTCAGGTTAAAAATCAGAGCTCTGCTCCCACTAACCGTCCCTGGGTACACAGCAGCTGTTGTTACAGGGGCTATAGCTAGACCACTGCTCTTGGCTGGGGCATCAGTGCTGCGGATCCAGCCCTGGTTACACTGCTCTGTGGCTCCCCTGCTTGATTTGTATCAGCTATATTATTTCTGTAAGGCAACTTATCAAAGCTTGGCTGTCTTTGCTCTGCTTTTTTTAAGTAGCGCTCCAGTTTGAAAATGATTCCTGATGGATGGTCCCAGGCCCCTATACAAAAGCAACATACTACTGGCAGCTGGTCATTTTGAGCCTCCCAGTAAAAATTATTCAAATCAATCAATCAATCCATCAAATTACTACTAGTCAGCCTGAAGTGCTAACCTGGAAAGTACACCAATGCTTTCCTGCTAATCAACAATCTTTTCATTTTACTGCAGTCAAAATTAGTTCACCAGCTCCGTAAGTCCATCTTTTGCTATGGGAGTGCAGACTTCAGTGGTCAAACCCAGACTCCCTCTGTTAGGATTTCTGAACAGGGAGTGAAAATACCTGGCAAGTGTTGGCTGGAGAGGGAAGGCAGTATAGAAGTTTCCATTTGCTGGAGACAACAGGAGGCAGAGCTCAACGGGTATGAAAAGTAGATGTAAGATGTAAATTACATCTTTTTTATGCTGACCACATATCTTCCTTAAGCTGATTATGCTTTATGTGAAGGGGCCTTAAATTAAGGGTAAATTATCTGTTTACATTCATAAAGAACAAGAATGGGTAATAGCTTTAGATGAGAACAAGACTGCAGTTTTTACTAAAACCTTTTATGTAATCCCTGCTTGAATGTCTCTTGGAAAATGCGGGTTTATGTGTGTACTCTGGGACCTTGTGCTGTGCCATTAACTAAAATAATTGCCTATATCCAGACAGGTGCTGAAAGGATTGGCACTGGGTCAGTTCTTAAAAGTTTATTTGCAATCTGTAAGAAGATTTTTTTCTAATGCATTTATAGGCATTGTTCTAGTTAATACTCATGTAAATAGCACATTAATTGAGTTTTCGGGTTCTGTAATTGTATCCTGAAATATGCTGATATCTTCAAAAATAAAGAAAGTAATGTGTGAAAGTAAGTACGTGGTAGGACATACACTAATATGCATTGTGTCTATACAACGTCTATTCAGAGAACCAAACAGGAGATGATAGGGCTCTGAGAAGATCACGCTGTAATTTAAATTACTTTGGATCAGCCATTAGAGTTTGTCCCCTGCTGAGTAGGCTCTGGAGTACCAATGAAGTTTTTACCTAGTAACTGTGTTGTGGCTGGGTGTGTGGGATGGACATGGCGTTCCTGTGTAATGTTAACTCATCGCGTTTACTCTTGCTTATATTACTTCCAATATTGCAGGTTTGGTTTAGAAGACAACTGGGACTAGAAAGAAGTTTTGAAGCCTCATGAGCCTGAAGTTCTCAGGGGTTTATTTTCCTGCAACGTGGACTCCACCTGAAAGCATACACAAAAATGGTGCCTAGAATTGAAGGTGAATATTGTGACCATATTGACCTGCCCCAGGCAGGAAATGGATTCCCCTACCCTTACTTCAGTTGCTTGGTAGTCTTCAACATGAAGTGTAACTTCATGTGGGAAAAAAGGGTCACAGCTCTGTCATACGTAAAGGAAGGTGAGTCCCCAGCAGTAACCCCACGCTTCAGATGCAGTGATGGCTCTAGTTGGATTTTGAGGCTGTGAACCATTTTCAGGTCTTGGCAGGTGACAGGAAAGAAGCACATCTCACCTGAGGCAAGTGACAAGCTCTGGCTGTTCCTTGGGTCCCTTGGCTTCTGTGAGGAAACTGGGATGGCTCATTTTGGGATGAGTCTGTGATGGATCCACTTTTGGCTAGTTTTTTGCTCAGGCCCCATAGATAGTCAGGTGAGATAAAAGCAATTGCATTCTATGTGCTGATTTTGGTGACACTAGTGACCGAGCATCATCAGCATGTAGCACTCCTCCTGGACATGCTGCATTCTCCCCTTCAGGCTTTCCATGCCAGTGAGATCCAAGTCTGTTTCAAGTAAATCAATGGAGATGTTGCTGTTGTCTTTAGCAGAAACTGTGTTGGCTCTGTGGGTACGTGTGTGTAGAGGTGGGGAAGGGGATGTCCGTCTGGGTATCTGCAGCAAAGGTGGGTAATTATCCCTGACCGCTCGGTAGATCTCAAGCTGATAACCACCAGGAAAAATCAACGTAATGGTGTCGGCTTAAACTCTTGGTTGATGTTGAAAACAGGGATCTAGCAGGAAGAACTACATCAGCAGCATTGAGATTAAAGGCTATTTGAGTATCGTCCTGTATGACTATCTAGTGGGAGAGAAGGAATGGGAGTGTGGGACCCATATGATTTTGGCACCTGTGTGCAAATATCATCAAAACAAGAACTGTTTCATAATAAACTATATTATTTACATAATCCAGAGGGGTTTGGTAGAAGGCTGTTATTCCAGCAGTCTTTATGGCAGGTCCTGAACAACCGCATTGAGGACAGGAATGAGATTTTGAGGGACTCTTGCTCCTAAATGGCATAACCTCTTCTGCTGCCCATGCTTAGTGCTCAGGATACTGAATATGGCTCCAGACAACAAACAGTATCAGAAAGCCACCCCTATATCAAAGAGATAAAGGGAAGAGATTTGGGGAAAATAGTAGTAAGAATAAAAATCTAAATCTACCAGTAAAATCTAAATTCAAGTTTTGGGGCAGGGTCATCTACTTTTTTACCAACAGCTTTTCATACAGAACAGATGAATCCAGTGTTACTAGAGAAAATATTTGGATATTGGTATGTATGTATTTCACTCAGAAAATCCCACATGTCAACAGATCACAGAAAAGTCATATTAGTATTGATGTGAAATCAAATGATCATGCTTGGATCAATACCTTATAACAGTATTACGATGTTTTGGGAATATGAAATGCAAATTAGCAGTGATTGAAATAGCATTTTCATCTTATATTTTAAATAATGTGCATTCTGCATTTTGCACATCATTACATCATATGCGCACACACCCCCACATACCTACAAAGGCATATAATGTATATCTAGTACTATACCATGACCGATGAATTGTGCCATTGGGCAGCTGTGATTTGCCTGTAAGACTGTGAAAACTGTAGAGAAAATGATGAGGCCAAGAGGAATTTTCTTGAAGAAAGCCTTGTTAACTACTGAATGAAGGTCTTTGTATTTGACCCAATGAGAAATTTTGGCAAGATAAAGCAATTATAATCCTGGGATAAGCAAAACCTTTTGTTCCCTTTCATTCTACATAATATGCAGTTTTTATATTACATTGAGGTACAAAGCCAGTCTCTCAGGATTACTTCTCTTTATGCCAACCCAAAAAGTCATTTAATCATAATGACAAAGTATGCTCTAAACCTCCTAATTATTTGCAATTTTGACGCTTTCCTTCTTGTTTATTATTCTTGTTGAAGATTGCTATTGAATACAGAATCATGGGGCAATGTGTTATAAAGTATTTTGATTTGGAGTTATCCTTTGGTCTGAATGATTACAGAGTATTTAGCCATCAAGATAACTGCTTCATATTTAAATGAGACATTACCTATGTGTTTCGTATTGTTCAGTGTGCTGAACTTTTGCACCAGGGATGTTTATACTGGGCACAAAGTTACCCAGTATTGCTTTTAAGCAGTGAGCCCAGTGACAAGCAAGAAGAAGTATCTTCCACTATTACATATCTCATCTTTTTCAGTGCTCTAGCAGGACGACAAAAGAAGGTGCAAGAAGACCCCTGGGTGGTGTTCGGAGCCAAAGTGCTCAACAGTAAGAATACGGACCTTTAGCTGTTGAGAACTACACTGTTGGTGAGGTGAGAAAAGAGATGGCAAAAATCATTCTGGAGAAAAAGCTGAGACAGAAGAAATGCATGCAGGAGAGAGCTGTGCGTGCAAACATCTCCTGGAAAACACAGATGCAGAGAGAAAGAAACAAGGAGGCAGCAGAGGATGGAACAAGGAACAAGTTGCTAGAGGGATGAAAACTGATGGAAGACATTGTGATACCTGATGAGGTCACCCTGCATTCAGAATTCGTCTGAGGAGAAGCACTTGAGGAAAAACAAATTCTCTCTCACCTGAGAGCTTAAACCCCAAATGCTCCCTTCTCCCTGTAGATGCTGAAGAAGTTGGCGTATTTGCTATAGAAATGGGATGTTGTGCTGATTATGGTGAGGACGTCCATACTTCTCATCACATGAACTCTAAACTGATTTCTCCTTTCCACTATAGAAATAGCCACCATTTGATAAATGCATTTCAGGTGTACATGTGATATCTGTCTCAGTTGAACGTTTAAGGAATATTCCTATATTG
Source organism: Ibycter americanus (assembly GCA_035590275.1). Classification (NCBI taxonomy): domain Eukaryota; kingdom Metazoa; phylum Chordata; class Aves; order Falconiformes; family Falconidae; genus Ibycter; species Ibycter americanus. Next base: position 55,360,767 of record JAVJGI010000001.1, read on the forward strand.
ACAGAGCATCATTTGCATCTTCTAGAGATCTCCAGCATCTCTCCAGATTGTCGCTTATCCTTGCAATATCTCCTTCTTTCCTGTTCTTTGAGGGCTGTCAAGGAGGAATCAGAGCCTCACGCAAAAAGTTATTTAGTCCAAACCAACCTTTCTGAGTCACCGTCGGGAAAAGTGTTGTTCTCTGACATTCTCCTGACTACTATAGTGTGTTGTACCTGGCCATTGTGTAGCCCACTAATGGTCTTTTTCTTTCTTTTCATACTTCTACTTAATTGTGTGCTAACAGGCAAAATTAAGAATTGTGTTTGAAAGTGTATAGCTACATGTAAAAGGTTATTTTATGTTTTCCATAAAAGATACTCCATAAGAATAAATTGCACTGTATTGTGTTTACATCTTATCAGCTGCTTCTGACTTAATGTTATAATAATGGAACTTTTATAATGCAAATAATTACACATAAGGACCTCAGAAAATCAATAGCTAGATATTTTAACATCCTGTTTAAAATGAACCAAAATATTGAAGAAAGGTTATGTACCTTTGCCCAGGACCTACTTTTTGTTTGCATGCAAGTGGAGTGATTTGGTTAGCTGTTTAAGAGTTAACTACATGAAATGTTTTGCTTTCCAAAACTGAGACCTTTCTCCCTAGCCTGTAAATAAACCCCATTTCAAGCTCTTTTTTCTAGTAACTAGGTAGAAATCTGGGCTGAAAATGTATATTGCCAGTTTTGAACAAACATAGATTTGAATATTTCAATGTCTAATAAATAGACAAGTACAGCCAGGCTCTGACCACATCTTAGGGTTTAACAGACTTGTGTGTTTTTGAATGGAGAAGCAGAGATCTTCAGAAAACTGCTAAGTCAGATGCTGCTGGAGAAGGGCTATGATTTCATGGATGCATCAATGTATTCTCAGGTAGGAAAGCACACCAAAGGAATTGTTTTAATTTCATTTGTGTTTCTTTAAGAATGACACCACCTACTTCCATTGCCTTCCATGTAATATGCTCTCGTGACTTTGCACATCCTCAGATTTAAAAGCATGTGAGATAAAACCTTCTGAAATCTCATCACTATAAGTTACGGTCTCTCGGACATGTGCTGCCCTGCTCCAGTTAGGAGGCAGAATTAGTTTTGACACAGATCAAAAAGGAACCATAACTACACTTGTGTCTATGCCTAAAGTGGAACCACGTTGGTCTGGCTGTTTCTGATCTAAACTGGGCAATCTGTATCCCCAAGGAACAGCATGCTTTGTCCCCAGTTTTGCAGACCTTGCATATAGACTTCTGTAGGAATTGCATGGATGCGATCTCTAAAATGAGGTTCTTTTCTCTGGCAACACGATTTCCCTCTCTATTATATTGCTATAAGCCAAACAAATGCCATGAATCCTCAAGGATGATAACAGAGACAAGATTTCACTGTTGCTGACAACTGCTGGAAAGCTGTGACTGGATAGTACTTCGCCCATGAGCTATGAAATGGCTATTTCCATAATATCATTGCACTAACTGTTCCTCCTATGAGTTGCTACAATGACAATGAATCCCTATAACCCAGGGATAGCCAGTAATGAAGAATAAATAGCTTTTTGATAGAGGGACAGACTGGGGTTACTAACTGCAGCTTCAACGGTTGGAACTGGGCATCATTGATAATACTGTCTAAATTTAATTACTTCATTTTGTGACACACAGTATCCCCCTTGTCTTAGCCTAATTGTTTTGACTTGCTATTGTGGGGAGAATAGTTTATGCCTGGAAAGGAAAGGAAGGTGATTTTGAAGTTATAAAAGAATGTGAATTAGTTTTCTGTTATTTATAGCAGAATATAAATATAGCAGACCACATAGCATCTTTCTGTTATTTGAAGCATTCGCGATATAATCACAGTATTCCCTGAGCTAACTTTCAAAGGAGATTGTCCAACAGTTGCACTAAATAATCTAATAGCTGAGCCAGAAAAGAAGTCTATTGTTATTTATGTTAGAAGATGAATACTATCATGTGTAGTTTTAAACCATGAACTCCTAACCATGCTGTAAAGCCATGAGAACAGAAAGCCTAGACTAGTTCATTAAAGCTATCTGACACCCAGCAGAGGAAGGCAAACAGTGTGTTCCATAGTAACTATGGAAGAAATTAATTATATCTCACAAGAAACAGAAAATAATGTTAGGAATCTATACAAAGAATTCATTTACCCCAACAGACATTTTTCCTTAAATATTTTTCATACTTTTATTCTAAATTGCGCCACTATGGGCTTTAGGTAAATAAATGTATTTTACTTCATTTTCACTTGCTTTTACTAGACTAATTTTATTTTCAGAAAGAGATATGTCAAATTTACCTTATGTTAGTTTTAACATCAGGATATCATCTGAGGATTTATGTAAGAGAGAAATTTATGAATAGGTGGTGCCTATTTCCATTTTAAATTCTCCTTACTTACTGTTGTTGCCATCACTGTTATCATCATGGCATCTGTACGGCTGCAGAATGTGGCATTTTAAAGATATGTTTGCTAGTGGCTTTTTCAATTTCTGTTTAACTAAAATGTTTCCTACTTCATTCAACTACCCTTACAATTTACATTAGTCAACACTCCATCAATAAAACCATCAAAATGATCTACTACATTGTAGACAAAAGTTATTGTGTCAAGTTGACACTAATCAGTTAATTCCAGTAAACCTTCAGATAAACAAAAGCTTGTTGTCTATTACTGATGTGTGTGATTAGCCCCCTGTATGTCCTATAGCTATGCACATCTATAGAGATGTATCTGGCAGACACTTGGCCTGAGGGCTCTATATGTAAACCAGGACAGGATCTATAGTTAATGATGTTGACCCTGACTCCCTCAACAGAGATTGGATTCAGTCCTCATAATATCCCGACAGCTGATATGTATACTGTGCTAATAATATTATCAATTACTTATGCTACTATGATTCCCGGTGTTAAAGCTGATAAAAGGTTCTTTCACATTTCTTTTTTCTGCATCCTTGCTGTCCTACTGATCATGTGTTAGTTAGATATTTTTCATTCTGAAGCCCATTTACTTCTTAACTGTAGCAAAGCTAGTGGTAATATCTGAAGCTAGTGTGTCTCGTGTCATGAAGCTAGTGTCCTACATTCTGGGTAACATGGTAATTTTTCATTTTGTTTTCCTCTTTCACATTTCCTCTATGCCAGAAAAGATGGATTGAGTATTTATCTACAGCTTCTGGATTTTAGTCTAGGAGGTCTGTAGAAGCAGCTAGTGATCTGAGAGGTCTCTAGGTGTATGTGTTCAACTGGAGAAGCTTCAAAAGTCTGGCATCTCCTGAAAGCCAGACCTGTGTGCAACTGCTTTCAACTGGGACAGTCAAAAACCAGAGGTCTGGAGGCTGCGGATACTTCCAAAAGCACAGCCATAATAATACAAATGTTGGTTCTTCTGACCATCTCCGACACCGCAGAGCACTTCTGCCTTGCCCAGCGTGCCAAATGGGCAGGGAAGGTCTGTGCACGGTGAAGATCAGAGATTTTGCCCATATTTAAGCCTGGGCAAATCCCTGACAATGCTATAAACAGCACGATGTTGCTCTTAAGACACCTTTTGCAGTAATAGTAGAATTTTCGTGTGTGTGCGTCTGCTAGAGCAAGCCAGGTGAGCACACGGGGCTTTACTCACTACTGTGAATTTTATACACCGTGAGTGTATGCACAGAAAAGCCTCCAGATTGTGCCTTCTCTGGGGCAGGGACCTACCCTTCTCTTTGCTTGCAAAGCATTAAGCACCTACGATACACTTAACATAACTACGACACAAAGACAGCAGATAATTACAGCATGAAGGAAGGCTTTATGCCTTGGCAAAGCCTTTCTCTGTCCTGCTCTGCTTGCACACACAGAAGCCGGTCTTCTGGCTTTCAGTCCCCACGATGTGCCCTGCTTAGCACAGGGTGGGAGCTGCGAGCAGCCCAGTTCCTTCTCCGAGCAGCTGGGTAGCAAGGTTGAGCTGCGCTTCCATGCACTGAGCAGCTCTGGTTGAAATGATGACAGGGACCACTGTTAAAAATTAAATTCTGCCTTATTTTTTGTGCAGTTCTTGTGAGTCACATTCGCGAATAGTAGCAAGAGATTTAATGATCGCATATTTTTTATCTTATTTCACTTCGGTCGATGCCAATTTTTTTCTGTTACTGTCGACTTAGAGCTCAAAGTAATTTAGTAATTGATTCTAAGCACGGCAGCTCGCCAATGGCAGCTCTCCATTCAGGGGAATATCTTTGCTAATTTTATCCATCAGAATAAGATTACCATGCTAATCTCTCCCAGCCCTAGTACCTTGGTCAGTTGGGACACACTGATGCAAATGATGTTATTAAACACAAACCTTTCACCCAAGACAGGAGAAAAATGAAAGCAGGAGAGATGAGCAAATCAGAATCTGTTACAAAGATTTCTAAGGCTGAGCTGGCATTGTCTGTGTGTGTCCTCTTCATCACCCCCGAGCTCTCGTGCAGCCAGCACTCCTATTTCTGAAACAATCTATGGCTGCTTGCTTGTTTATATCCGATTTTTTTCTCCTCAGAAACATTTAGCTACCTTTACACATTCTTAGCCTGTAAAGTGTAGCAGCCATGGCTGTTATAAGGGAAGCTTTTTTCTCGGCAACAGTCTATTTGCAGCCTGTATCTATTAGTAAGGTCTATCAGCATTTCAAATCTCTTTTCTCTTAGGTTAGAAAGGATGCACTGCATGTGGCTGTTCTGAGTGACAGTGCTGTAATCCCCTTTATCTTAATCATGGGTGCTTTTGAGAGGACCCCTCTGTTCTTGGCCATTCAGGAAAAAAGAAGCCTTCAGTTAAGGTTTTTCATCCCCTGCTTTTTCTGCTACGGAGCCCTGTTTTGGAGTATGTCCATCAGCTTGGTAACTCCATCTTGTAAAGGATGGAGATCTCTGGCACGAGTCCTGCAAAGCACTAAAGCATATGCTTAACTTGCAGGGGCCACGCAGAGCTCCGGCTGTAACTCCCTCTGCTCGGCATAATGGGATCTGCTGATAACTGGGCCTCGTCTAGCTCTGCCTGGTTTCAGATCCACTTTCAATCAATAAGAAGCCTTTTAAAATGAGGCCAAATTTGACCCTGAAAAGCAGTTTTGGCCCATCTGCAATTTAGATCAGTTCCATCGAAAGTAGCAGACTGGCAGATGCTGCTGAAAAAATAGTGTCGAAAGACCAGCATCCATTTGTATAACACATTTCACTAGTTCTTGGTGTCCCATGATATACTAAGAATTATTTGTTGCTTTTCTTCAGGAAAGAAAAGAGAACATTTCCCCAAGTCATGACTCAGACAGCCCAGAAACTACAAGGATCTCATTTGTTCTTCTGAAGCTCCTAAACTTTGTGCTTAGGTAATTAAAAAGCCAGATTTCAGAACTTCTTTCTTGTCCTAGCACATCATCTCACTACAAGAACCACTATGAACGACAGCAAGTAATTTGTTTAATTGCATTAACATTTTTATTATACAACCACAATGGAACCGTGTATAATATGTTGTTTTCTGCCATTGGTTTGATTTAACTCTAAATATTTTTTTTAGTTTGTTTAATTTATTATTTTTTCTTTTGTAATCGGCTTTAAAACAAAGTCAAAAATGAAGACGTGTTTTCAGAAGATCAAAAAATAGAAGATACACCTAGCTGCATAAAAGATTAAACTAGTCTAAATAAATGTATTGAATGTATTTGCTGGCTTGCATTTGAACAGAAAAAGGAAAGAGATCTCAAATACTCAATTCAAAGGTTAAAACTGCAAACTGTGATTGCCTCCAGAAGAGTTACACACCCAAGAGTGATTATTCGAAAGTTTAAATCTTCAAGGGCAAATTAGGAGAAGCACTTGTGGGCAGTGTATGTCACCGTCTAGTTTTATCAAGCCAATATTTTTGATAGACATATATATTGTGTTGGCAGTTTAGAGAGATCGTCGAACACCCCAGTTCTTGAGAAAAGCTCCGATCTGGAAATTTACTTAGAATCATGGCTTTTGGTGCAGCTATGGCAGAGGTCGGTGGCACTGTGACACCGCTGCCCCGGGGGCCAGGTGCTGCTCCCTGAGCTCCCCCCTGCGCCGCTGGAGCGGCATCCTGAGCATCACTGCACGGCAATGTCAGCGGGAAGGTGAGCGAGAGGCACTCTGCCTGCCACTGAAACGCTCCTCTTCCTCATGAGCCCCACGGAGAGAGCACTCTTTGTGGACAAACATTGCCCGATACCTTACCTAATTCTTATTACTTTGTCATTTATGAGCGATCCTTAAATCTTTTTTGATGTTAAAGGGGTTCTCTCCTAGAAAAGATGGGGCTGTTTCATATATTTGATAGGTTTTTCTGAACTGAGTACCTCAGGAGAGAAAATACAGAATGTTTTGCAAACAGTGAGCACTCACTTCAGGCAGTCTTCTCAGTTCATTGACGCTGCAGAACTGAAATAAATACCTGCTTACTCAGCTAATTGCTGTAGTCCTTCCTATACTTGTAAACTAGGTACACAGCGCTCCTTTCCTACTTTAGGAAGCTGTAAGCAATGGTACAGAAAAACAGCTGGGCTATGCTTTTCTTGGTCGGCAAAAGATATAGTTGTTCACAGTCAGAACAAGGGCGAGATCCAAGGCTACAGTACAGCAAACGGGCTCGGATATTTTCCAAATGGAAAACAGCTAAGCTGCTTTTTCCAAAGCAGTAGCATTTGACATATAAAGTGTCGTGTTCCCAGATGTAGTTACTCGCATGACCATGCCTGCAGCTGCATGCCTGGTATCTTCTCCTGCTTGCTGCTTGCCAGGTGGCTCTGGGGAAAAGTGAGTTTCATGGATCACACCAGTGAATGGGGCCTGGCACTGTTTGGACTATCACCATGAACACAGCCTGAGGGTTCACCCAGGGTTTCCTCACCTCCCCGCCTCAAAGGAGGTAAGATGATTCCTGAGAAATGGCAGAATCAGAGTGTCTCCAGCCACCTTGAGGCTCCAGGGGTAGGTAGACAATGTTAGGGAAGAGGAAGAAGAGTTTATTCTGCCATGGTAGACACCAAGGCATTTGGTTGACGTGTTGGAAAACAGTGACCAAACACCTTGTTCACAAAGGTCATCTGAAAGTCAGAGCAGGTCCTGGGTGCCATATGGTTTCCCACCTGGGCATCACTTGGCCACAGGAGTCGGGTGACCCTGCTGAGGGGGTTCCCTGACACTGCCGACCTCAGCCCCTTCCTTTTGCTCATGGTCCTCACTTATGTGCGCTGTTGGGCTCTCTTTGAGGGCAAAATGGTCCTCAAAGCAGACTCTGGTGTTTTGCTGGCCTTTTTCCTCCTGTTCTCATCTCCAGGGGCATCGTGGTACACGGGTCACATGACTGGGAAAGTGCTCTCCCTTATCAAGAAGCCTGATCTTTCTTGATAGCTGATTCTTAAAGCAAATGCAGTCAGAACACATCTCCCCATTCTTCCCTGCAGCTGGTCTGGGCTTCACTTTTCCCCTCGTACCCTTTCATGGGCCACCTGTGGTCAGCTTCAGACAAGTCTCTTGTTTAATGTGCCTAATATCTCCTTGCTTGTGGTGCCATGTCACTATGCCACAAGTGCCGTATAAGCTGCACAGGTTTCAGTTAATCCCTGGCACTGCACAGAGAGCTGAACAGAGAGCCCACATGCATGTAAGGATGTCAGGGGAAGACACGGAAATAAAGTGTGCCTGACTTCGCATCATTTGAAAAATCAGTCCGTAGAGGGTCCTGCTGCTGCCAGTCCCATATTCTGCTGCATAACAGCCTACAGAGGACTGAACCCAAAATCTAGTGGGGGGCTGTTACCACTGTGTCATCAATTTGTCCAGAGCAAGACGAAAGGAACAGCAGAAGGCAAGATTTTTTTCATGTGGCAATAAAAGAAGAATATTAAAATCGCTGCTGTACAGAAAAAAATCTGTGCTGCCACAGGGACATATATACTGATACCTGGTGCAGAGATATGAGAGACCTGAGGGACCGGGATGCCTGTAGGTAGGGATTTGTTGTGGGATTCAGGAGATGAGGCTCTGCCTGCTGCTTGACCACTCCTCTCCCTCTTTGTACTTGTGTCCCCTCCTGTTGCATCCTGACAGAATCTCCAGGTGCGAGGTGATGCAGAGTTACGTGGGGACAGTCCCCTGGCAAAGGGCTCCCGGCACACTGCAGCTTGCAACAGCGCTCGGTCCAGGCTTGTGTGCCGCTCTCACTGCAAGAGCCGTAACATGTTGGCACTGCTTAATCCAGCATTATTTCTCACAAAGGGCAGGTGATAAACAGGAAAAAAACGTGCGGTAGCAGACTGATTTTCTCTCCCCCACTGGAGAAAGGATGTGGAAGAGCACTCGTGTCCATGGAAATACGGCAGTCAATTTTCTACACTGTGTGAGCATAGCTGCACTTGAGGCTTACCTTGAAACTCTGTGTGCATCCATTGATAACCCCATTATGAAATTCAAGGGACCTAATGCAATTGTGCCTAGGAAGATTTACTTGTTAAAAGGAAAACAACTTTCACATAAATAATTTACTACAACAGAAAAATAATCCTCTGTGCTATCATCCTTGCATTGAAAGTAATCCAAGGGAGTTATTTTTAAATTGCTTGGAAGTGTACTGCTCTTGTTTCATTGTCAATAAATATACTGCATTTCAGCACAGTGCTTCGCTAAATGCATCTGAATTTTCAAGAGGGAGAGGAATTGATCAGATTTAAAAAACAAGCAGAAAGAAAAAGTTTCTACAGGAAATTTGTATGCTGGAAAATTCACAACTCCTTTAATAACCTGAAAATGGGGCTTGGTTCCTGTATTGATTCAGGTCCGGCATCTGATTTGCCATTAACCTCAGTGGGAATAGATCTTTAATCCTCTGCTGGAATGGATTTGTCTAAATCCTGAAAAAAAATGCCCAATTCAACCTTAATAAGCAGCATTCAGAATTATAACAGATGTATGAAAGGCTTTGTTTGACTTCTTGATCTGACCACAACAGAAAGAAATAATAACACCTAGCAAGGGGTGGTTTTTATTTCTTTCTCTCTCTCTCTCTCTCTTATTTTTTTCTTTTTAAACTTTTCACCCATTTTACCAGCTCTAGAAGCAGGAGCTACAAGGACTGCGAACAACACTTGCATTTCTAAATATCCTTTTCCCTTGTATGTACCTCAAATCAAGCAGGTGTACCTGCACTTTCAGTTAATCTAGGCAATATTTTCTAGACAAATGTTGTGTCTGTCCAAGCTAATTCTCCTTCCAATTATCCTTCCCAGTGCTTACACTGGTTCTGTGCAAAGATGTGTTTTCCCCTATGGAGGCTGCAGCTGCTTGAAAAAAAGGCAAAATCAGTTTTTAGAAATGCAGGTGAGAGCAGCTCAGAGCCTGGGAGGTGGGCAGGGTGCTGGGCCCCACACCAGCCTCCGCCAAACTGTGTCAAATCCTGGCTGAGCCGCTGGGCAGCCCCTGTCCTGCCTCGGCAGTGGAGTTGGTCAGCGGGGTCTGGGCTGAGACGAGCAGGGATTCAGTTTGTGCTTCCACTGAACAGCCTTCGAGTTCAGGGCCATAAATATAAGCAGGATATCCATATGTGACACTAAAATGAAATCTATACACATGTTCTTAAAATTAAAAGCTAGAAATAGTCAGAATCCTTGTTTAAATCAAAGTCCTGGGTAGACAAATGGCCTTTCTGTACGCGGACAAGCCTTCTTTATTGTTTTCTTCTGGCGCTTTTTAATAAAAACTGCAAAGTGAACAGTTTTAGTTTCCAAAACCTGACATTTTTCATTAGAAAATATATAAAGGCACAGAGAGTTTGTGGGTGTGCATTTTGATGGAAAAGTCTCTTTTTATTGGCAACAGTTCGCTTTATTGGAAAATGCTCCCAGAAAACGCTTACCGTTAACCCGAAATTTCTCTGAAAGACTGATTTGATTTTATTTAGTAGGTGTGTAGTTCCAAGGATTCAGCAATAAGTGCTTGTCCTAGCATAAACATTTTTGGGACATTCATGCATATTCAGTGGCAGTAAAAGGGCACTAAACACAGGTTTGTGTAAGGACTGCAGGATATTAGATGTATCAGCATAAGAAGAATTCTTATCTTTTATTTTTATTCTCTCCTGCTCTTTACATAAGCCCTCCAGGAGGTCTTTTATATAGCTCTGTTCTCCCTGAGCATGGTGTAACCATCGTGGGATACACTTGAACTGGTATGACTGTTAAATACAGACAGACTAATTCAGTTTTAGTTGAGGTTCCAGAAAGGCATCAGAGAAATCATGTCATCTCTTGCGCTGCTTGAATGTCACTATTTCAGAGGAAGTCACCTTCAAGAAGACATCATCTCAGTGTCTCTTATCGTCCCGTAGTGTCACGGCTTGGATCTCCACGCTGTTAAAAGCCAACCTGTTAATTTCCATGCACAATCTAATAAATGCAAAGGAGTCAGTGTGGAACGGCCTCATTCACAGCTGGTTATTTTGTGTTTCTGTAATTAGCGTAGCACACGCAATTACAGCTGTCGATACTCTTTGGCTGAACATACCTAACAACTCGTTTGCTCTGACAGAGCAAGATCTGGCTCCATCTTTCCCCAGCTCACCTCTCCCTCTGTGCCCTGCCCTACCACGAGCTCCTCCATTTCCTTCTAATGCCCACCTCATGCTCGGTAGCTCCTGTACTGAGCCAGTTCAACTCACTAACTCGGCAAAAAGCTCTCTGCCTTCTTTGCTAGGCTATTTCTCTGCCAATGCAGTGCATCAGGTTGGCTTGGCACCCACTCCTGTGAATGCCAGAAGTGGCACAAGGGGAAGGGGGTACATAGTCAGCATTGGGGTGGGCTGCAGCAAGGACAGAAGTTGGACTCCCTGTTTTGGGTCAGAAAGCCACTGGACCGGGTAAAAACGTAGGTGTGATTTCCTCCTGTCTTGACAAGTGACCCCGCTGCCCTCAGCAGGAGCGTCCCCGGGAGCAAGCAGGTCAGCAGGAGCTCTGGGGCTGAGCCTGTCTGCTTTGCTTGGACTGTGTCTCAGGGCCGACAGACTGCTGTTTAAGAAGGCATAGCATCTAACTGAATCTTTTTCTGGTGTTGGGCATCGTAAGCTGTTTCTGTTGATGGGGTCTCTCTGATGTGAATTCAAGCTAAAGCCTTTTTATCAGTGGGGGCCATAATTTGGGCTTCTCTATTTGCCTGTCTGTTTTCAGGCAATGTGTGAAAACATAATTACTTTTGATCTTGGTGCTGATCATACTTGGTTGAAATCTACCAAGGGTCTTAGAAGTTACTACAGAAAGGATAAAGGGCCCAGATGGACACACAAGCGACATGACTGCAATGAGCTTAATTTCCTTGGGAAGCCAGGCAAAAAATTACTCTTCCACAGGGTCTAATTTTGTATGGACAGTGGTACCAGAACACTAATGCATAAAAATTGCAAATAACACCAAGGCTCTGCTGATGGGTGGAAGAAATTCCAGTATGCTGTTCCAGACCATTGCCCCTCAAAGTTGTCCCTCCGTCTCAGCATGCATAAGGACAGCATTATTAGTGTGTGCATGAGCTGTTGGCGCAAAACATCTGGTGTAAGGCAACCAGTTTGTCTTCCACAGCTGCCGCAATCTGTTTCTGAAACTGTCGTTAACAACCCCATGAAGAATCAGACCAGTGTACGGGTGATCTTCCCATGCCTGGAAGATGTTGTAATGCAAACCAGGGCTTCTAGCACTATGCAGGACTGCAGGACTTTTCCCTCCATAGGGACATTTGACCCATGGCTTCTGCAAACTATGGTCACTTGTGTCAAACAAAGTTTGCTGCAGAAATTCTACTGAAATAAAAATAAATTGGATGTTCTAAAAATTCATGACCTTGCAGAATTTTGAGTTATTTTTTTACTTAATTGTGTAGGTGTGAATCTAGTGATGACAGCACCGGCTGCTGGACGGCTCCCGATTACCCCACCGCACACCGGCAGTCGTGGACAATGCTCGCACCTTTACTCGGGCTGCACACAACAGCATGCATTGTGGCTGGTGGTGTCCGGCAGGAGCCGCTTCCCAGCTACTGCAGGGTCCTCTGGCTCTCTTACAAGCAAGCCTGATTTTTCAGAGCACCCAGGTCCAGGCATGGTTCCCAGTTTTTCAGGGCACACTCTCATTTCATGGATGAGCAGTAGGACTGCACCACAGGCTTGCAGAAGCCGCCTGCAGGGCTGGTTCTGTTACATCCATGAACCCCCCCATTCGCCTGGGCCTTGCCCACCTCTAATGCTCTGCCCATCGTATGAAAATTGGGTTTTTTACATTTTCGTTTCTTGGCAGATGCAGGCGCCTCGCCATCCCCTTTGCAGTAACACATACTGAGCCGTCAGTGTTGTCTTCAAGTCAGCAGATGACACACTACAGTAAACAGAAAAACAAGACAATATCTACCTTCAGGATGATAACTAGGAGTGGGGAGAACTTGCGGTGTTATTGCTGCATCAGTGCACTCCCTCTTGTCTAGGAGAATTACTCTCTGTGGCTGAGAGGTAATTTAACTCTCGGGCTTGCTCACCTCTTGGCCTCCGCATTGCTGCTCGGAATATAATGGCCGTGGGCATGGGAGGGAACAGGGTATGGTAAGAGCACATGGCCATTAGAAGCAAGGCTGGAGTCCCCAAAGCACTTCACACTGCCAAGGTGACATCCAGAGTGACTTTTTGTCCACTACTGGCCTGCCCAAATTAGAATTGGCAGGGCAGAGGTGAAAGGACACAGGTCCTGTTCTCAGTCCTCCGAGCCATCCAGTCCCCTGGAGGGTATTTTGAAATGCAAAGCACAGTTCATTCATCTTTGCTGTAGCAGCATTATTTAAAACACAAATGTAACTAAACTGTTCAAATACACAAGTTAAAAATATGTCTGAGGTCCCAGCCTCCCACAGCCTGACTCCAGAATTACTGAAAAACATCAGCCTGGCTAAATACCGGCGGTGTACTTGAACGGTGTGCCCGTGGTCTGAAAGTGCTGTGCTGCTCTCCCCGCTGCTGCCAGTTTTCTCCATTAGTTTAGCCAAGGAATTGATATAAAGGGTTGCTTTAAGCGCTGTTCAAAATTCAGCTTTGAATTTTTCATAATATCCAGTGTTTGTGGCTTTATTTGAATCTTTTTATCTGTCTTGGAGTTCTCAAGAAACAGTGGATTCACAGTGTTGTCGGTGTCAGTGGGTAAAAGCTGTGTGTTTCCTTGAGGTCTCATCTAATCATGCTGCACCCTTCAAAGATGAGGTGAGCAAGCCCTGCAGGGGTCTCCTGCTCACGCTCCAGCCCTCCCTGCGGTCCTTCTGCTTTGGAGGAGGGTGACAAAGCTGCACATCCAAACAGTGACCTGCCCTGTCCTGGTTTCAGTGTGCCAAAGACCCCAAAGGGTGGCATGGAATTTGTGGACGAGTCCAGATACCATGAAGGTGGACTGGATTTGGACAGTGTGCATTTAAAGTGCCAAAAAGCCCTGAAAATAACCTCAGTGTGGGCACCCAGGTTTAACAGTTTTGACCTCAGTCCCTCTGGTCCTCAGTTTCCATCTGTAAAACGGGAATAATATCATGCAAATCCATAGGTATTTTTTAGAGCGCTGAGGTACTGGAATGAAAGCTGCATAAAAACACCCAGAAAGAAACAAATGTCTTCAGTTCAGCTTTTGGACAACATGTGGTAAATAATGCTTGGAGACTAAGATGTAAAAAGAGCAAATTTGTAATAAGGATTTATTTTTCTCAATGAATAAGGCAAGAATCCTGTGGAGAAACCCCCACATGATTAAGTAATAAAAAAGCCCTCTATATATAGGCTTAAGATTTCATTTCCAGTTGCACAGGCAGCTTTTGTCCAAAATTTCAGTGTTTGACTTTGTTACCTCAGCATTCCTGCAACTGTAGTTTTCTGAATGGAATATGTATGTACCTTCCCTTTAGCTGCTGCTTTCTCATCGTTTATTTAAGAAAACATTTGAATTGCTTTAGATGTCTTGTGAAGTTAATTAAATAAAATTAGGGATAATTAAGTGTCATAAAACATGATATAAAGTTGTCGATGTCAAGGGGGATGTTTAAAGATGACGACAATGATAGGTAAATTTGACATGTGTCAGTATTTTTTCCACAAGTTTATGTACTAGATAACATGTGAGGGTTTTTTCAAGCTTCCCTGAACATATAATCCAGGTTTGTTTTATTCTGTAGCTTGATTAGATTAAATCCATTGTTATTTTTTCAAAGTAAAAATTATCTTCTAATCATATGTTTTGAAATGCCTCAGTCAAACACCATTTTGTATTAACATTTTTAATGATATAAATGAATGAGTTGGATTAATTAAAATATATAATTAAGACTGTATTTTTCCTATATTAAAGAATTGATTTCATTTACATCTTCCGTGCTTTTGTTAGAGCAGCTCCACTACAAGTTGCTGTATACCAGCCTGTTGTCTACGTCTCCGCACATTGACCTTTGTTGTAAGATCTGCTATAGACATCACAAACTCTCACATCAATTTACTACAATTGGATGTGGCATCTTCCAGCTAATTTGATTTAGGAAGAAATGCACCTGGCTCTGTTTTTCCCTATAGAATGTTGAGGGAGTTCAGAGCCCTCCCAGATGCCATCTATCTGAGTAGCCCATGTGTTTTTCAAGGTCTAAGCGGTTTGTCTTCATCTTCCAAAATGTAAGCCATTACAATAGGAGAGTAGCTAAATTATTTAATGTAAAAATAAATTTGATTTTAGGTGCAAAATGTGTACATATGCGAACATATGTCTATGTGCATGTGTATATATTTATAATGCATCTGTGTTTTATATTGTATATAAAATATAATAATATGTATATATACTTATTCATATATGCATGTATATGCACATAAAATGAGTAATATTCCTATGCTGCAACAATATTTAATATTCTGATTTTTTTATATATTTACTTTTTTTGTTTTGTTTATTTTTAACAGTAAGTTGGTACAGGGACACTTTGCAAGAAGAAAAAACATTTCAGGTCTTGTGAAACTTTCCAGGCCCCGATTTAGATCACGTGCATCAAGCAGGTTATGAAGACGA
Source organism: Ibycter americanus (assembly GCA_035590275.1). Lineage (NCBI taxonomy): Eukaryota > Metazoa > Chordata > Aves > Falconiformes > Falconidae > Ibycter > Ibycter americanus. The sequence continues at coordinate 55,375,936 of JAVJGI010000001.1, forward strand.
ATCGTTCCAGCGGCGGGGATATAGAGAGAATGGACCATAGACTCCTGTTTTCTGTTCTATCCTGTAGGTCCAAAAGTAAAGCCATGATTTAAAGCATATACATGAACCTTCTTCACCGTATAACGATCTTGGGGCAATCAAACACATTGAATCCCTGGATTTAGAGTTACAAATGACCATGGTGATTAAAACGAGTCCAGACAGTTCGATGGAGGAGGTTGGTGTGGTCCTACCAGAGCAGGAGCTGAACCAAGCAGGGCCAGTGGGGGAGGGTCCGACAGTATTCATCAGCATTCTAGATGTTTTCACAGGTTGACTTTTTGTCATGGAGGGTGGGTGGGTGAAGGGAAAGGGTTGTTTACTGAAATATTGTTTTCATTACTGGTTACTTAAGTTGATAAAATATCTATAATAGTGTCAACTCATTGTCTTCCAACATGTAAATGGAAAGCCTAATTAAATTAACATGAAATTATTTGAAAACATCTCATTTTGGCTCTTCAGAACTGCAATGGTTGTGTTTACTTGACAACTGGCTGTTAGTACTTGGAGGAACAACCCAGTGCTGGACACCAGATTCAGTGTCTTCCAGGAATCCAGAAGTTTTCCCTGATGCCAGCTGGGGCCTGATCCTTGCATGCAGACCAAAAGTAATTTTTGATGGAGTCAGTGGGTGCTGGGTTTGTGCTTCAAAGGAGGGTGGGGAAAGGAAGAAAAATATGGCTTTTGGAGGGATTTGGTGTCCAAGAAGTCTGGGGGTAAAATCAGTCCCTATAAGAGGGAATCGTGAGTAGCACAAGAAGACAGCTGTTAAAAGCACAAATAGCTGTCCTTAACACCTACAGTAGATATATTCGGTGTGAAATATGGCTTTGGAAACATAAAGTGAATTATTGAGGTGATTGTGCTGGCGATAGCTTGCAAATCTTAAAACAAAAAATTTAACCAGCTATATGCTACAGTTTATTTTGGTACTTCGCAATAACTATAAATCTCTCTGTAGACACAAAAAGAAACGATTTATTAAAGGCAACACTGGAGAGCTGGACTATTTTGAAATACTTTGCTCTCTCTGCTCTTTCTTTTCCTGTCTACAGACTCATAAGTACAGACCGTATCTCCAGAAGAACATTTTGTATTTCACAATGTTTCCAGTTTTGATAAAATAGCTAAAGTATGTGAAACTGGTAAAGGAATACTGTTTACACGTTGTGAATCTGCTTTGGTTATGCCTTTACGATAAAATCCTTAAATAATTTCTGGAAGCGTTTAGAGTAGTTGCATTTTCAAATAATTCAGGCCCTTGGGAAGTGAAAAAAAAATAAATCGGGTTTTGTTTAGCAAACCAGCTTGCAATGAAGTGTAGAGCTAGAACACAGCCATCATTTACCTTATAAAATGTATTTATTTCTTTTCTCACAGAATAATCTTTGGCAATGGTTCCTCTTTTTAAACCATTTGTCCGTAATTTCCATTTACTGCAGTGACACCTAATGGCAGGAGAAGAAGAATTTATCTCCAGCCGCCTTGTTTGCTGGTGAACAAAGGCAGGGTTCGCATTTCCAGCTGGTGGGGAATGTGTGGATTCTTTCCTCTCTCCTCAAAGAGCAAACAGACTCTGCCGCGATCTGGAAAGCATTCAGCTGCAGGAACAAAAGCATCTAAATTGAAACTATGGCCCTTAGAAAGCCAAAGATCTAGCCTTGCAGTTTTTCCTAAGCTTATAAGTGCTGAACTTCCATTACGGGTAAGGAGAGACAGCTAGGGCTGATTATTAAAACGACTAAGAACAAAATGATACATAATAGTTCTTTGTAGCATATGGTCATGCCTATACATCTGGAAGTTTCAGGCTCAAGGGGGCTAATATTTGTGATGGATATTTTAAATTCATCTGTGCTAAAAGCTGCCAGAAAGTGAGGTATTCAGGTCAGAATAAAAGTTGGCAAGATATAAGCCAAAGATGTTCAGAATTTACTTCTGTATAACAAGCTTATAAAATATCTTTTTATGCAGCTAAGACCAGCTGGACGAAAGTTAATCAGCCAAATGCAATTATAGGAGGTGTAAGTCTTATTAATGTATTAGGAATTCTCAGGGTACTACTGGACCATTCCAGATGTGCTGCTGCATAATGAGTACAGCATAACCTTGATCAAGAAGCCAATCTGCCCGGTCTCCTCATCTCTTCTAATAATCTATATAATATTTACTTGTGATGGCTCAGAAGGGACTAATAGAAGTAATAGGTTCTCATTCAAACGTAAACTTCATTTTCTAATAAATGCAGCTTGGTATAAGCCTGAAATGACAAAATTTCACTTCATCTTTAGCAGAAAATGACATTTCTTTAAACATGCTGCTAACCAAAGGCAGCCCTTTATATATTCTGGCTAGGACAGGTGTGTTTTGATTCTGTAAAAGCCAAAGGAAATGACTGGTTTTGTGTTGGAATAGTGACAGATATTACTGAGATATTGGGCAGCCAGCTTCAGGGTTGGGGGTCTTCCAGGCTGCTCTGAAGTGAGGTAGCAACCAGGCGGCCTGGGAGAGAAGAGCAGATTGCAAACCCCTGGGAGAAAATTTGGGACCCTTGAAGACGGTGGGAGGTTTGTCTGTTGGTTTTGTTTTTTCATACTGCAGCAGGATTCTGCCCTGTTGGTTGTGAGGGAGCTTGAGGAAAAGCTAAAAGCTGTGTCTCACTAAGCCTCTTCTTCCTCTGGGCAGGAAAAAAAACCAGAACGGGAGGCTTGAATCTGATCTGCCTACTCAAGTTACCCATAAAAAATGTCCCTACTCTCTTTTCACCTTCTGTTTATTAGCATGATGTTCATAGATCAACTTTCTTACCTGCAAATATCTTATTAACTGAGTAGCCACAAGGACACCAACATTTACCCTCAGACATTTGTGCAACTCACTGGTCATCAGTAATTATTTCCCATTACAAGGGCTGCCGGCAGCCTCCACGCTGTTGTTCTGGTAGTATTCTGGCATCTAAAAGGACTACAACAAATCTACGTGTCTTCCCCATTTGTACTGACATTCCCCAAAGGAGGCATGGTTCGTCTTAGGGACCTATTGTCCTCTTTGTACATACAGTCAACTGCCATTAATCTCATTAATGAGACCTACATTCCCAAACTGGAAGGAAAAAATTCAGCTGGTAGAAAACAAAGATTTCCTGGGGAGGCAAGAAGGGAGCTAAGGAGACCATAAGTCCTCCATCCCTCTGCTCCCCTCCCCACTGTACCCCAGAAGTGCCGAGGGGGGCACCCATGGGAGCACCCGTGTAGCAGACTGGGGCCACCCACCCATCTCCTTCAGCTCAGCCTGTGACTGATTGCATGTGTCAGAGGAAAGGGAAGGAAAGGGATGGAGAGGAACAAGAAAGAAAACAAGTGCAGCATTTCTGTTGACCCTTCTAGCAGAGATCAATGTCTGGCAACATTCAGTAGGTGCTTCTTGTGGTCCTCAGAAAACACACAGGGAGGAAGAATAAATGTAGTGCATTCACTTGTGCGTGTGGCATTTTCATCTCAGGAGCGGAGACATAAGCAGACATTTAACTTTCCATATTTTTTAATAAATTTCACTGAATCAAAGCTGGAAACACTGCTGCAGGCTTAAAATAACCTACATTGAGCTAAACTGCTTGGGAGCAAAACTTAACGAGCCGTCTCTGCTGGAAGAAATAGGTTCTTGCAGGAAATGGTACAGCCCAGACTGAGTAATTACTGCGTCTCACTGAAGCCTGCTGTTCCTGCCCTCCTGGTGCCATCTGCACAGGGACCTTCCCCCAGCTCCTGCCTGGAAGTAAGGTACCTCTTACCTCTCCCTTCCCCAACAGCAAGCAGAGCCACAAGCCTAGAAAAGTGACACGTACTTCGCTGTCCTAAGCATCAGACCACTATCTCTGCGGCAACAGGGTGCTGGAAGATGGCTCTGAGTTGGTGCTCCGTGCCTGCTGTTAATTGTATCTGTATGATTACTGATGAGAAATGCCATTGTGTACGTATATAAAACAAAAAGTTATCTCAGACCTGCAGTGTCAGAAGCATCTGCTACTGAGCCTGCATGGCTTACAAGTGAGAGAGGAGCCAGCTGGATTCAGGGTGAGAGCAGGTGTAAGCAAAGTAAGCCCTCACTCAGGGCAGGGGTCTGAGGGGGCTTAGCAAAGCCCCAGCCCCAGATGAGGAGCCTGGAGCTGTGGCTGTGGCTGTGGCTGCGGCTGCCCCACACCGCCCGCAAGCAAGTGTAGGGCAGCCCATGGTGGGCAGAGGGGGGTCCTGCACAGAGCAGGCTCCTCAGCCAGGTGAGGATGTGAGGGCTGGGAGATGGCCACGTTCCTTGTCCCCCACGCACTGCAGTGCCACCACCACCAGCTCTGGCTGGATGCTTATGCTCAGGGTTGGGGATAGGGTAGGAGCAAAGACAGGTGGAGAGCAGGGATGGATGTGCAGAGAGTGGAGCCATGGGAATACACTCAGCCTTGGTGCTCTGAGTCATCCAAGCAGGCTGGTGCCAAGGACCTGCTCTGCTGCGACTGAAAAATTAAATTTTGCTTGTGTTTACTGGGAAGACTTGAGTCAGACCTGGATCTGCTACTGTGTGAAAAAAATAAAAAAAAAGGCAATTGCCCAGATTATGTTGCATTATTGCCTTTATTATCTACGTCAAATGAGTCCAACGTTTCTTCAGACTTTGTGGCCTAATAGAGCATTCAAACATCTGTGTCCTGCATCAGAGATCGAATTTAACTGCATAACAGCCATGAAGCATGTTCTGAGATGTGGCCGTAGCCTCCCAGGTGTGTGGCAGCCCAGGCTGGGCAGAGAGGCAGGGAAGCCAGAGGATGCTGACCCGGGCAGGCAGCACAGTGGCCATCAGCAGTACACATCAGCTGCTGGGACTTAAACACGCACTGGAAGGTAAAGGTGTTCCTGAGGGATTCATTGAACAGGAGTTGCCTTTGCTATATGCTTTGTTCAATCCTTCTGTGTAATTTCTTCCTAGGCAGTAAAGGGCCATCCAAAACACGGATCATGGCACATGTGGCTCTTCCTCATGAGGAAAAGCGGTCTGCTGACAACTCCACTGGTTTGCTTCATACTTTCTTTTCCACAGTAAAGCGTTTTCCTGAAAGCATAGCTATAGAGGGAGAGAATGAAAGCTGGCTGTACACAGAGGGAGTCCCTTGAACTGGGAAGCACAAGACCCCTTAGGCACCACACAACGCAATACACTTAACAGGCAGCTTAGTGCTACAGGCACAACACAACGTTCAAAGCCACATCTACCATACTGCTGTGCCAGGTGCTGGCTGGCTGACACCAGCCCTCCAGCCCTGAATGGCCGCTGACAGGTGAAATGCATGAGGTGATGCTCCTGCCAAACTCCCTCAGCCTCCACCCACCAGCAGGATCGCTTCCCTGCTGCACATCAGTCATGCATCCAAACTATACAATATACTTAGAGCGGCCCAGAACAGTTCACCTGTGGTTTTTGAAGAAGCATTGCAAATTCAGCCAGTAGCAAATGTTTAATGTCACCAGTCCTTCAGGTCATAGAGAGCTCCCCCAGAATAAGGCTTCAGAGCCTTTGTGGATATTTTCTTAGACAAGCATTTAAAAAAAAGGATGCCCAAAGTCTGAAATAAAAGATCAGCGTATGGTGATACAACTTAACATTAAGGAAAGTCCTTTTGGCAGGTGGATGAATGCATTTCTCCTGACTATGCCTAGACAGAACTGCCTTTGCATGCCATTGGGACACAACTGGAGCTTGCACCCCTGCTCCTGAATCCGGGTCTGTAGCTGTCAGCTGTGCATGTACTGCCTTCCCTGTCAGCCACTGTCCTGGGGAAATGCTTTGAAGCCTTTGCAGTTACTTTTTTTCTTCAGCAGGCTTACCATGCTTCGTTAACACATGGCAATTAAACCAAAATGCATTAGAACAAAAATAATTTGAAATTTCCTGCTAATACCCGCTCTCAGTGAATGTGCAGAGCGCAGAGGTTGCCAGGAGGGTGATGGTTCGTGCAGACCCTGCCGGGTTTGCTCTCTTAGTGCTAGGGATATGCCATACGGCTGGGGGGTGAGGCACTGAGAGGCACTTTAGGATCCTGTGTGCTGGAAGAGTTAATGTTCTGTGCTGGGTGGAAGACACAGCTGCCTTACTACTATTTCAGTGTATGCTAAGGAGATCAAGGAGCAAGGCCACCACCTTAGAGCTGTGTGAAATGTGCTCATCCAGAAGCACGTGCTGACATTATGGAGAGTAAGGGGAATCCAGAACTGCAAAGTCCGGATTTATGTCTGGAAAATCAGATGCTCTTCAGTGTGCAAAATTTAACTGGAAATCTAATTAGTAAAGATTTTTTTTTTATTTTTTTTTTTGTGTGTGTGTGTGTGTGAGATGTCCTTATCACAATTTCCAGTAAGGTAACAGATACCAAGACATGAGCCTTCCCATGCCGTTAGGTCTGCTTCGATTCCAGGCACTGAGAAAACCCAGAAATCCACATTTATTTTTTTTTTTAAAAAAGCAGCTATAAAATTTAAAACTTTCCATAAGATTTTATCTTGAGTTTGGTTCTAGAAATGTGTGAAAGTTGGGTTCAGTCCAAATTTCATTGTTTCAAAACTACATGCAACAGAAATGCTTCCAAGGGACAGGCACAAATTTTGATGTTACTTTGATTTCCATGTAATTTGGGACCCTTTCACTTTTGGAAAGAGGCGAATCAGCTGCACAGCGCAATGAAACACTGTAATGCTAAATATAAAGTAATTTACAAATTGGGATGACTTACTAGCTGCAAAATGGTTAAAGCTGGGCTAATTCTTGGGCCAAGACACCCTGGGAGGAGAAAGAGGTAATTTAGGAAATCAGTTAGGGCTCCCTCATTTCCAAGCTTCGCTGGCACCAGGAAAGCTAAAGCAGTTACAGAGCTGCTTTAACAGCCCAGTGTGGCTGCAGGGCCCAGGCTCCGGGGGAGCGGGAGCAGCATCCCAGGCATCAGCTGGTCTCTTTCTGGTGCCCCATGCCTCAGGCACCAGCTGGCGGAGGGTCCTTTCCTAACCTCGGAGAGAAATCAGCCAAACGTGGGGAAAACCTGAGCTGCCCCGAAAGAGCTGGGGTCTATCCTTTTTGTATGTACTCCGTATTTAATCCTGGAGGAAAAGAAATGTTTGTCCATGTCTAGTTCCTCAGAAATCTTTTGCTCTCTTCAGATGACGCTGTCTGTTACGCAGGGAGCAGCTGAGTGATTGGCAATGCACGGCCTGACGTGGGAGTGTTGGTAATGCTTTTTGGAAAGCAGTGCTTCAACAGTAAATGATCTCCAAATGGATTCCCCCATCTTTTTCTCGATATTGTGAAAAAACTCTCTCTAGGTTTAAAAAATACCCCTAACTTTAGAAATTGCAAGCAACACTTCTTCTTTTCAGAGCTCTGACTTTATCACAGAAAATCAGGTCTGTTACACAAGTGTGATATGTGCTATGCTTGCAGTCCTGGTTTTATTTAAATACAGGATATATATTTTTTAATTTCCCATTAATTACATTACTTATTCATCACATATCATAAAGGACAAGGCCTTCAGTTGAAAAGATTTTCTTTCTTTCAACAATAACAGTAGTAAAAAGCTTGTATGAGCTGCTACCTTGTATCTTTGGAAAGCATATTTTTGATCACACTTCTCTAACTAGACTTTTTGGAAATAGGTATTATGGTGCAGACCTGTGCTGGAATGGATTTGGTCCCTTTCAGTAAAAACACCTGTTACAATTACAACCAATTCCCAAAAAAGCTCTTAAAAAACACCTATATCGAGCTTTTGTACGGGCTACCGGGGTTTTTTTTGCCTAGATGCCAACTCTTTCTGAGTGCTTGGCTCTTCCTTATAAGTTTATGTTTGGGAGTCCCCACAGAACGCCCTGGCACAGCCCATCTGTTTTTCTAAGGTCTGGTGTCGGGAACTGGCAAATCACTCTAAATAATTTCTTAGGTCATTGTTCTTAATGGCCCAATAAGTCAAAGCCAGGTTGTGATCAGCTCTACCTGCAATTTGACCACAAGCTATCATACGTCTTTTTCTTTTCTCTTTTTTAATTATTTTCTTTTAATTTACCATGAGTTAAGAAATTGAAGGAAACTTTGTTCAAGAATCTGGAAGTCTTCTGAAAAAAAAAAAAAAAAAAAAAAGGCAAAGACAGTGCTTCTAGTTTGGAAAATGGAAAGACCTTTATGGTCCTATTTCTGTTATCAAGCAAAAAATGCAAAGCAGCTGGAGACTGACCTGAATCTGGGCACTGGGAAAAAGGGCAGAGGGGGAAGGGAAGCGAAGGGAAGGGAAGGGAGGGGCAGCAGAGAGGGGAGGCAAGAATGTCCCTTAGCAGCAGCAGGGCATGGATCAAACATGCTTGATGGTGACTGAAATTGTGCACAACCTGAAAACCATAAACATCCTGTTAATTTTAATACCTACAATTTTTTGTATTATAATTAACTGAACCTAGTCATGACTACTCTTCTTAGTTAAATATACTTAGTACAATATTCTTTTGCATTATAGAAATGGTTGAATTCGGTGCGGTTCTAAATAATAACAACATATATTCCCATCAGCATTTCAAATGAAGCACAAATTATGCTGCAAAAGCACTATTTGCCACATATTTAAGGCTGTGAAGTCAGCATTACTTCTGAATACTTGTTTCAAAGAAAACAGTGACTTTTTCAGCCACTGCAAAGCAAGGAACACCATCTATGGGGTAAGGCTCACGTGTACAATGTGTGTAAGAAAAACATAAATAACAAGATGCCAAAAGTTGGACAGAGAGCCTGTCACGGGGTGTGTGAAATAAGTGAGTCCTGATGCTGCCTCATGTGGTCTCCACATCAGGTGCAGAGCTCCGAGAGACGCCTCGCACATTCTTCGCAGCCCTGAGCCGGCCGCACAATGCCGCAGCCCGAGGTTGTTAAGTTCAGTAAGAGCAGGAATGAGCCATTGATGCTGCTTGAAACAAGGGAAAACAATAGGTCTTTAAGACAGCTCCCATTGCTCAATGTAAATTGTTTTTTAATAAAATGTAGACAAAACCAGATGATGTCAGAAGAATTCCTCCCCTGTGCCACCCTGGAGATTGTTCAGTAAACAGCAAGAAATGCATACATTCTGGGGAGCCTTTCTGGGTTTCTCATGCCCATTGCAGCAGTATTCTACTACTGCTGTAGGAGTCTTTAGGGCCTTTCCTGCATACCCAGAGCCTTATTTCCAGCAGAGCTGCTGCTATGAAAATGTGACATATTAGGTCTGTGGGGTGGGACTTACAGGCAGCAAGTACATGGCTATTTTCTTTCTACCTTTAACTGTGCCTTGTGGGACATTCCACACTCATTTGCTGTGTTTAATCTTTCCCTCCCTCTCATCAGCATTTGTTTTCCCCAGATCTTGTTGGTGGTGAGTCCTTTCTTAGATTAACAGAAATCACGCAAAAAATACAGACCCATCTGTGTATTTATGTGTATATACGTACACAAAATAACTGCATGTGTATGCACATATATATTTATACATATGACCCCAAATATACAAGTAGAGGGTGCGTATAGCTGTATGTGTGCACATGTAGTCATTTTTTGGAGCCAGATGCCTTGCATTGGTAAATTGCGTTAATGAGAAACCAATCTTCAGCCTGATAAATAATGGCCTTTTAAGACAACCTATACGTTAGCAGTTCATGTTTGATCATTTTCTTGAACATTACCCCTCAGCAGTTACAGTCATCTGATTTCATGTGTTGTACCTGTATTAAAAATAACGCAGTTCCCTGTAATTCCTTCAGCATTTTCTTTGAACACAAGGGAGAAAGCACATTCCCTAATATATTTTATGGGCGCACTCTCTTTGTAATATTTCCTTTGCAAAGGTCCTGCTCATATTTGTATCTTATTACTTTTCTTATACTGGATTTATTGATAGTTTCTAACAAAAATATGATTTCAGTATATTTACGGAACAAAACTCAATATAACAGCCCCCAATTCAATTTTTTTCATCAAAATGGAGAACAATAAAGAATCTAAACTCTTCAGTTCAGACACATAGCATCAAAACCCCCTATATTGTTAAAAGAAATAACTCAATAACAGGGAAGTGATAGATATTACTTAAAAAACAGCATTAGCTTTGTTTACCTTATCTGTGTTTCTTATAATCCAGACTACAACTTGGAGAGTTACACATATTTTGCTCCTGAAACATGTATCAATTTAGTCATATTCTGTAAATGGGGAAAAATAATGCCTATACATTAAGAAGTATTTATTGCATATTGTTACTGCTAGTAATAAAGTTATGTCCATTTAGATGCATTTCATATGAAGGGGTTTTGTTGTTGTTGTTCTGCCACACTTCTTTCATAAATGTGTTTCATTTGTGGGGGTGAATTTTTTTGCTAAAAGTTCATATTCTGCATTTCTAATGGATTACTTTCAGAGAAAGACTGTGGAGCTAGTTCGGGGGGGTGAGGGTGAGGGTGTTTCGTTTGTTTTTCTATTGACCACTAGCTAAAGATTTGATTAATAACTTTGGCTAACAATAGATTTTTAGTTAAATAGATGGATGAATTCATTATTTACCTGTTCTTATTCTCATGTGTATTGCCCAATGATGATTATAGCTGTTTTAGAAATGATCCTTATTTATGGTATGTTGCATCATCCAGAGATGTAGTAATGATTTTAGATTTTCCACCTAAATTACAGGGCACTTTCCACTGAAAATGGTAAACAATATTACAAACTTAAAAAAAAGAAGTAATCTGATTTCAGGGAAGAGGGAACCCAGTGAAAGATGTGTGCCTTTATAAGGATGGACAATGGAAAGCAAAATAATAACTCCTAAGTTTGATTGTTCAAATATATTCTGCAATACAGAGAGCTGCATGCAGGCTGGAGCAGGCATGGGGCAGGAAGGTTAAGTAGAAGAGAAGGCACAATACTTCAGATTGGCAGTAGACTGCAGCAAGAATAATCTAATCAAAACTAAATTCAATTATCTAGTCCCAGGGCAGGCTCCTGGGACTGCTGCACTGAATGCTAGCAGAGCTCCTCCTAGACATTTTTCCCCAGTCAAACTCACATGATGAATGCAGATGAAATTTGAAATATGAAAATCTGAAATAATTTATGGAAGTTGTCAGAAATTTGGCCTGCTTGTGGTGTAATTTCCTCTGAGACAAGGCAGGCTGGCTCATTGCTTCTAGTCTCAGAGCAGTTGCTGGTCTTCCAGTGGATGGATCAACCCCTTTAAAATGCTCTTCCAGACAAATTACAGCTCATTACAGACAGCCTTGCACCATGCCATTATGTCAGAGGAAATCTTTTTTCATTTGCACAAATTTGCTTGGAATTCTCATATTTATTTGAGCATCCATTATCGAATCTGAACATTGAATTATCCACAATTATTTTCTGGGTAGGCGGATGTTTGTGTATATGGAATAGATAGTGACTGTGTAGATATACAAATATTACAGCACTGCTGAAAATCCTGCTTCTTTCAAACAACTGGATTTATGTAGAGAGTTGCTACACACACACCCCCACACGCATACATAAAAATTGTTTCCTGAAGATGGTCTTTTAGGAGATGCATTTACTTTCTGAAAGGAGGCACCTACAGAAACCAGCTCACTTCTCAGTGACTCAGTCTGCTCTTTGTAGCTATCACAACTAGAACTTCTGTCTGTGCACGTGTAACTTGTGTATGGTCTGGCCCCATGTGAGACAGCTCCAGTGATGTACTTTCAATTACATTCTGTAACAAGCATGCTGCCACCATCACTGCTGTGCTCACACCTAGCACACCTCCCAGCTCTCCCTTGTGCTGAGAACGGGAGCAAACGCTGGAAGAAAATGGAAGTGGCAGCGATGGGGCACATCCTGAAGTCCTCACTCCTTTGCTCTTAGGCGGATTTTGCCTCAGTTAAGACTGTAGGCTCAATGATGTACTCAATACTTAACATTTTCTAGTTGCTTGACCCTGTTACTATGCTACAGTTACCACAACTTTATGGTTGTTCAACATTAGAAATACTCATTGAAAGAAAGGTTTTTATTTTAGAAGCAGTAAATCTTGTGTGAAATTGTCCCCTTAGTTTATCTCATTGGAGAGATCAGACTCTTAGATGCAATTGTTCCTGAGGATAGGAGTTGCTATAGGGAACCAGGCCAATGCACCATTGAGACCATTTTTGGCCTTTTTGATCATTGTCAACGTTAAAGATATAAAAATCCTGGCACTGGCCCTTCTGAGAAGAACTACCAGAAGAGGAATAGAGTTTGGAGGATTTAATTTAAAACATGAGAAGGTTTGTCTTGGTTTTAAGAGACATTTAGTTGCAAATACTCTCAGATCTCCCTATAAAAGTTTTATCATATTAAAGTTTTCAACTACCTTTTCTATCTCTTCATATAGATACCCTTTAACTTATTTCTGATCTATGCCAGCACCATAGCTCTCATCCCGCCATTACTTGTGTCCTGGGAGCTTCTCACAGAAAGCCTGTTCCAACCTTGACAGACTAAGAGCTGTAGGAGAACAGAGGGCAGGACTGGTTTGTTCGTGATGTTCACATAAATTCTCTTTCGTTATTCGGTCAGCTTATTAAGCACTGAGGAAAGGCTCACAGTGCAATTAGATCTCCCACAGTCAAACTTTTACAGGCAAGTGCATTTAGGACTCTGATATCTTTATTTTTCTTGAAACAGATTTAGGTTTGAAAACTCACAACACTGCAGCAACGCGAGCAGAACCCAGTTGAACAAGGAACCCAACGCACACACACACTTGCTCAGAGCCCACTCTGTTGAGCCGGCCAGTATCTTCCTCTGAGGGTCCCTCCTTTGGTGTTGTCTGAAGCCTGCCCAATGTTCATGGAGAAGGTGCTCCAGCACGTGCACAATTGTCTGTAGGTCCTTCCACTCCAGGTACTTGCAGCTACAGCCTCCGGGAGAGGTATGGGCCACCACCTGACCTCTAATGTGGGCTGTGAACGGCTTTGATGGAGCAGTCCCTTTTTGCTTTTTGTTGTCTATAGGATATGGAGGGCATGTGTTAACATGTTTGTTCTTATTCTCCTCAATATTGCTGATCGTTTGTGATGATGCATTATTGAAGGTGTGCATCTGGCATTTTTACCCATTCTAACCTCTGGGGTTTTCATTAGTTTTCCAGAAAATAATTAAAGTAACTTTCCTTTTTATCAAGCTGAAAGCATTTTTCCTAGTCACAGGATTTTTTTAAGAACACCTGAGAAGATATCTTTCACAACTTTAGGCAAATGCGTGCTGATCAGAAAAACTTCCATCCTGGAATATTTGATACTTTTTGTGAAGTATTGAACCTCCTGCTACACACCTTTGCTTTGCTGCTTCGTCAGGTTATCTGCCTAGATGAGCAGACTTTTTCCCATCTAGCTTTTCAGTCTGTATTCAGTCTCTCAGTGGAATTCAGATACGGCTGGACTGTTTGTAGAGTGAACAGTATTTGGGACAGAGTGTAAAACACAGGCTGTTCAATGATCTCAAGACAGTTATCTCTGTTTGCGTTAGGGCAGAGCCCAAGCAGAAAGGGCTCCATGCCTGCTAGCAGAACCAGCAGACACTGTAATAAGCACATGAGAATAAGGCATGGTGGCATCTACAAGGATTGTATAGTAGTGGATAGCTCTTAGTGACCTGCAGAAACTTGCAGAGATCAGGGGGCTACCTTGATTCCAGCAAACAGTCCCAGAAGCTCCTGGCCGGTTCAGGTAGCGGAGAAAATGCATTCATTGCAGGAGATCCTTGAAACATCTATTTACGGCTGGGCCCAGGAAGTGTGAGCTGTTGTAAAGGGGAATCGATGGTGTGTTGGGATGATAGTAGAGCAAGAATGCACCCTGATTAATTACGAGGCTTATGAACATTAGCCAAATGTGGTCTTTGTGCAATTAATGAGATGATGCTGAGAACAGAAATATCTAGTACTTCATTGTAATTTTCTGAACAGAATTTTGAACTAAGGAGTCATCTTGCTACTGTGGAAGTTACTTATGTTAAAGAACCATAATGATATTAGGACTCCAAAAACTAGAGCCACGAAATCATTAAACTGAGAAAGCTTTAAGCTATTTTATATGTCTTGCATTTGCATTTTACTCGTAATAGTTATAAATTGCAATATTCCCTTTAAAAAATGTCAGAAGGAAAACTAATTGCCTAGGAATCACAGATTTTATTTATTAGGACTTCTGCTTCTTTTTGTGTTACACGTTTTGAAATATTAGTGAAGTAACGTCCCCGCCCCCCTCTGTATCACTTGGTAGTGTTGTCAGGATGGGAAAAAAAAAGTCGCAGAAACGTGTAACTTATTTAAGTCACCACATTCTTTCTTTCATCTGGATAGCTGCTGCATGGCTGGAGTAGGTTGTAGCCTCCCAGCTTCCCTTTGCTGCAGGAAACTTTGTAATAGCACTTAAATAAATAAAGAGACTGGGTAGGAGATTATTGCTTTCATTGTGCTATTGTATATGTGCATTATAGAGTCACCCCACAGATTGACACACTTAGTTGAATGCAGGACAAGACAAATGTTGTATATGACAGTGGGGTAGTATTGAAAGATGACCCCATATCTGGAGAGCTGGGAGTTATGGATCCATTGATAGCTGTTACCAGCGTTTTGAAGCGTGGCTGTTAAATCTTGCCTGCTGGCTTCTGGCTGCTGGCCTGCCTGCCTGCCTGCCTGGGCAACCACACAGCTGAATGGAGCGGCAGGCAGCTTCGGCACTTTGTTCTTCTGTTATAATAACTGACCGCTGACAGGAGGAGCCTCTGCAAAAAGCCAATGGGGACACAGCACCGCTAATCTTTGTTGCTCGTTTCACTGCCTGTGCTTCTGTTGTTGGAGCAGTCTAAAGGACTGAGATGCTTTCAAACGCCTGCCTATGGCAGCGCCCAATGTGAAAAGAGACTCTGTTCACAAAGAAAATATTCTAAATAAAAGTGGGAATTCTAATCAAATATCAAGCGTCTCCTCCACAGAGAAAATAAGACCATAGTAAGGATACCTAACGGTGACAGCTCAGCATCTCTGCATACAAGCTGTTTTCCACTTAGATGCACACATATGCAATCAACACAAGTGTCCAGCCTGGAAGATGTTGGCAGAAGTTCCCGTCTGCTTTGTTCTGAATATCTGTAATAGGTATAAAGATTTTATATTCTTCAGTCTTTGGTGACCACCTCACCAGTAAACAGCAAGGCTGGTATTTCCCTGTTAAAAGACAAAACCCAAAAAACTTAAGCATTTAAGTAAATGTTCCACGTGTTTACCAGAACTATTTAGGAAACCTCTAAGGGTTTTTTTGTCTGACTTCCTAAGTAAATAAGGCTTATGCAAACCCGCTCTTCGGGCTGTATGTTAGTGTGCGTGTGTGCGTTCGCCCAAGCATGTCCCCTAACATGGGAGCCCAGAGGACAGTCTGAAACAAAATGCTAGCGAAACAGTGGGTGGAACGTTCCTAGCAATCTCGTGAAATGGGTAAGAGTTGGATTTTTCCTATTAAAGAAAAAAACCATTTTGAGTTCAGCTTGTGTGGAACACAAAATCCACCCAAGCAAGACCTTTAAAATATATTAATCAGAAAAAGAAATCTAGCTGCAAGCCCCAGAGAGATGGTCACGTTCTGGAAAGCTGATTGGCATAAGCCTCCACTAAAAAACCAGAATCGTCTTTTTGACTTCATACAGCAAAAGCTACCCACATGGTTGACTTTCTCAGGGGAAACTATGTCTACCTCAACCCCTAAAATGCTGGTTATTAAACACATCTCTTACAGGATTTATCCGTGCCGGCATCAGGCCTGTTGGATTCTGACAGAGAAAATTCTACATTTGGAGGAAACTAGAAGGTTTTGTCTGACTTTTCTAAACTAACACCAGTTCACAGACTAGTGGTGCTGGTTAAGCAGGCGAGTACGGGCTAAATGCATTTTGTCACTTGACCCTGCACTTCATCAGACGAATATTCTGGCTGCACACACACAGATAACTCTGTCGTATAAAGGAGTGTCTGTTGACATAAGCTGCAAAAGACCTCATATCATTGTGGAGTTTTGTTATAACTGATTAGGAAGAAAACATCTTTTGAATTAAAAGATCAGCCAAGCCTACTGTCCCTCTGCTTGCATCAGACCCTTGTGGAAGGAGGAAACTTATGAACAGTTTCCACCAAATTACTGCATCAGGAAGAAGCTGGACTTTTGAATTTGTATTTTCCACCCAAAAAAAAAAAAAAAAAAAAAAGGAGCGGGGGCTGGCAGGCTCCAGGTCTTTGCAGTTTCCAGTGCCTCTGATGGGCTCTGCTCCCATGGATGTTGTACCTGCAGAAGCCCCCCTGGCTGGTTACTGCCCTCAACTTTCTGGGCTCTCTTAACCTCTTCTGTTCCACCTTACATATTTGGGAAGGAAAGTCTGCCAGACAAAGAGGCTACATCGTGTGAAACAGTGTAGTTAACCAAATCATGGATTCCATGCAGGACTGGGAGTTAAAATTGTCAGGAGAGTAACCACATTACTCATAAACTCACCTGGCTGACCCATTAGAGTGGTGGTGCAGTATTTTTTGTGGAAACCCAAGGAGAGGAGAGGCATTGCGGAGCAGGGTGGGACACTTGGATACTTCTTCTGCATGGAGCCAGCAAATGCTGGTGTTCCTGGCCAGGAGGAAGGAGACATTTCAGTATTAGCAGCAATAGAGGGGAGATGGGGATTTGCTGGTAAGAAATTAGACTAGCAATCATCAGACTCGGATTCTGATCTTTCTTTAATACTAGAGAGCCTCAGTTTCCAAGCCAAAGTACACACTGATTGTTATCTCATGACACATCTGTTTTCCATATAAAAAGTAGATAAATAATATTTGCCCTGACATTGTTGCCAAACTGGGAAACTCCATGTGCATTAAAATCTTTAGGAAGAAGCCAGTAACTAAATGCAAAATAACAGTGTTTTTTTGTGCCATGCTCATTCATTAATACTTGTAAATGCCTTGAGATCCTTGGATGCAGAGTAGGATAGAATATGCTGTAATGGTATTGTCTATAATAATAAATAAATAAATAAATAAAAATATAATAATAAAATAATCATAATAATTCATAGATAAAAGGATTTTGATAGATGTAATAGAGTTCTTCTCTAGGAAGAGACAACCAGCAGTTTCTCTTTCTGTTGTCCCACATGTCTTTGCTTTTCAGAGACAAATTACACTGTACTAATAATTTCATTTAACTCACTGGGGTTTTTTGTCCTTTTTGTTTTTTTCCAAAGCACTGTTGCTTTTGGAAGACAACAATAATCATGACTCACCCTTCATATTTCTTTAAAAAGTTGTTCTATTATTCTTGCTTCACTCCCTGGCATTCAGGAAATGTTGTGTGGTATAAAGTTAGCTGAGTTACTGAAGCCTGTTCGAGTGGGGCTTTTTTTACCTTTGCTGCTGACCACCAGTGTGAGTACTCCCACCACAAGGCAGCTGATGAGGAACATGCAGTTCACATCTGTAAGTGTTGCTACTTTGGTCTCTCTTAAATGGGCTCATTCTGTGGGTGTGAATTGTTCCTTGGAAGTCAGTGGGATTTCATAAGGTGAACAAGATTTTAGCTTTGCTGACTACAGTAAAAGTTTTATCTGATTTGGGATCAAGGTGTTGGTCCCAAAGATGAATGATCAAAGCCAAAGGGATAAGTGATGAAGTGCAAAAATGAATAGTCATCCTTTTTTTCCAACAACCTGTTCTCATTGCTACAAATAATTCAAACTGCCTCTCTTCATGATGCACTTTCAAGTAGTATAAAATGGGAAAAGACTGTTTCTAGCACTTTGCTGTACTGAAAAATACAAGATATTGTGGAGAATTTTTCATCCATCCCAGGAACCCTAAATGCAGGGTCTCAACATGTTCTTGCCCTTGCAAACAGACCGTGTTTGATTGTTACAGGGAAAGACACAGACAAGGTTCAGAAGGTCACTCCTTAAGAGGACAGATTTTTACACAGGACTGTTTCCTACCGCTGATTTTAGACGATACTTGGGCATGCCAAATGTCTGTTCCCATGTACATATACTCAAGGTACCATCTTGCACATTTTAATCAGTGAATTGCTTCCTTCTGTGGGACTTGAATAAGCCTCTTCATCGCAGACTATTATGCTCAATGGGCTATGTCTGCATATCAGTCTTTATAAAATAAAAGCTTTTTCATCTAGCCATTATGTGGCATTAGTTTTAGTTTACCTCAAAAAAGCCATTTTAGTCCTGGGGAAAAAAAAAAGGGGGGGCTTAACCTGAGGAAGGTTTACCCAAATGTAACCATGCCACCGTAGCAGGACACTCATTACTCCTTGCAAGTCAGGATCGGGGACTCAGTTTTATGCCCCGCCTGCCAGAACAGCCTTCCACCAGCAACATCATCCTACTGGGGCCGCGATGGATGCCTGCCACAATGTTCACCTTCCCCACGGGCTGGGCTTGGCTTATGTTTCTCCTAGCCGGAGTAAGAGTGGCCAGCACAGCTGGGGAGCCTTGGGGACCTCACAACCCCACAGGATATGACATCAGTTTTGTAGGCCCTCTTCCATCAGCATATTTGGGACATTGAAGATGACAGACATTTCAACACCCTTTATTTAAACCTGCTTTTTATGACCATTGCAACACCCACAGCTGTTGGCTCACTTTTCCCCTGGCACACGCGTGCCCATGCCCCAGTGTGTGTTTGGCGGGGGGGTTGCAGGTGTTACGGGTGTGCGGCCACCCCAGAGAGGAATCACGTTGTGATGGGCACCACCTCCACCACCAACGCCCTGGTCCGGGGCGTGTCAGGAGGGCTCTGCTTTTAAGGGTAGACCCAAGTCACCCAAAGACCCATCACCATCAGTCAGTGAGAGGTGCCAGCTGTTCCGTGCCAGGCTGTGCCGTGCCAGGCCAGGCTGTGCTGTTCTGTGCCGTGCCGTGCCATGCCAGGCTATGCCATGCCATGCCTTTCCAGGCCATGCCGTGCCATGCCATTCCAGGCCGTGCCGTGCCAGGCCATGCATGCCAGGCCATGCTGTGCCGTGCCAGGCCATTCCATGCCAGGCTATGCTATGCCAGGCTGTGCCAGGCCGTGTCGTGCTGTGCCAGGCTGTGCCGTGCCACGCCATGCCGTGCCAGGCTATGCTATGCCATGCCGTGCCAGGTCATGCGGTGCCATGCCAGGCCGTGCTGTGCCAGGCTATGCTATGCCATGCCGTGCCAGGTCATGCGGTGCCATGCCAGGCCGTGCTGTGCCAGGCCGTGCTGTGCCATGCCAGGCCATGCCATGCCATGCCAGGCTATGCTACGCCATGCCGTGCCAGGCCATGCCGTGCTGTGCTGTGCCGTGGGGGCAGCGGGGTCGGGCAGCTGCGTGGGCTCGTGCTGGCGGGGCTCGGCGGGGTGTGCGGGGCTGTGCGTGTGCGAGCGTGCGAGTGCATGTGTGAGTGTGTCAGAAATGCCCCTGTCACCCGCCTGGCTCCCTGGCAGCCCCTCCGGCTGCAGGCGGCTGGTGGCTCAGTGCACAGGCTGATTAGGTAACAACAGAGCACCTTCCCTCCCTGTTTCCTCTCAATGCGCTTGGGCCACGGCTTTTGAAGGAGCCCAGCCCTGCCACTATCCAGCCATTATCCGGGGATGTATGGGGCTTTATCCGGGAAAAGCTCAGCCTTGCCCCAGGCTTCATCAATCATTTAGACCGGTTCAAATCCCCTTCATCGCGTTCCGCCTCATTAAACCTATCAAGGGGGACTGAAGAGAGTTTGTATAGGTCCAGAATGCCTGTACACTCCTTCTCGCTGTCTCAGATAGCGCGGATGGAGGGGGAAAAAAAAAAAGCAAAGAATCAATTAAAAGGAATTTCTCTCTCCTGTCCGCTGCCTCCGTACGTGAGCCTGGCCGGGCGTCCCCGCCCGACGGCGGCTTGAAACCCCCTTCGCATCGCGCCCGAGCCCTGGGCCCCGCGGCAGCAGCCGGCAGCGCGGCCGG
>JAVJGI010000001.1:55412391-55426344 GCA_035590275.1 Ibycter americanus
TTCCATTCTGGAATCAGAGTTTAGAGTATGAATAAGATTTCATTTGGTTATAGCTTTTTTAAAAAATATTTTGCAGCGAAACCATCTTTAAGTAGTACATTAACTATGAAGATACCAAGAACAATTTGGATCTCGAACAGGAAATTTCCATTATGCTGGGAAATTTCTTTCAAAACCAACAGGAACTGCACAGAGCTCATTTCCCCAGTTAAAATGTCCCACTCTGAGCCCAGTGCATGACATGGACATGGAGTAAAAGGGACAGAATACAGGGTATGCATTATCTCTATGGCTTTTTTGTTTCAGTAATGGGCAACAGCCACATCTGTCCAGGATAAGTCAGAAAGTGCCTGTGTTATTAAGTGTCTCGGTGACAACTCACAGGCCAGGTCATCTATACTGCTAAATCGAAAAAGATTGTATCATCAGTATGTATCATCAGTATGACAGAGTCCAAATGACCAAACAACTTGTGTCCACACTGCTTTCCGGCTCCTTCACAGATTTGCTTTTGGGAAAGTTAATGGGAGCAACCTAAAGCAGAAACATGGAGCCAAGTAGGAGCTGGCAGTGAGGATGATATACCATGACTGCTGAAATTCACTTTTTGATTTTTTTTTTTACTAAACAGTTTAAATGCTCCCAGCATCACTCTGACTACCCTGGATTTCTGGTGCAATGAGGAATGATGGTGTGCAATCATCACTTGAATCTGTATGGTTCATATTCATACTTTCTATCCTGGTCCAAGGTGCACATAGTATCTTCAACATAACCTTCCCTAGGGACTACTGGATGACTATGTGCGATGGATTGCAGAGAGGGGCCAGGAGTCCATGACTTCCCTAAATAGGCAGGAAAAGGGTCTTTGCAGGTAGGTCGTTGAATTAAGATTGTCATCGCATTTTGTAAGGATGTGTTTTAGCAGCCTCATTAATAGTTACGATACTAAGGCGCGGGGGTGCTGTCATTTATGGCCTTTTGATGATGCAAGTCAGTAGCACCAAAGGAGTGAAATCAAGCCTTCTCATCCATCGGTTCTTGCTGTAGTTTAAAACGTAACACAAACTCTATTTCACCTAGAAAAATATTTATCTTTTCTAGTTGCTTTTACTTTTAGACTGATAAACACATTGAATTGTGTGGTGATTTTGTTACCCAGACAAATATCTACAAGGAACAAGTATGAAACCACTAAACTAATTTTCACTTATAATTTCAAAACAAGATTTCACAGTAGGTGTCTACAGGTGAGATCTAAGCAAAGTCTAATACAAAGTCACTTAATTGTTTGGTATTAGCCTTAGGAAGTTTATTCTTCATAAAACAAAGCTCTATTTTGATACCAGATGTTAACACCTTTACTCAAACTGATCACAGTTGATAGCATTACTGAAAAAGCTTTTAACAACTGATAGAAATTGAAGTACTATCTCTATTTCTGTATAACTAACTAATACATATGGTAGATGTTGTTTAAAGTATTTCTCAAACTAGATGGCTTGATACTCAATACTCTAATAGGAAAGCAAAACTATTCACACTGATCTCCAGAGCAGAATGAAATCAGATGACTAGCAACTGCACAAGCTAGGTTCATGAAAACAATCTTTGAATATTATGGGTTGAATATAAAGAACGCACAGAACAGATCAAATCCAAAATGCAATACTGTATTTCTATTCACTGGGTATCAATGTGCCCCTTTATCGGTCTCTCAGAATCCGGGGAAATGGTGATTAGATGGCATGAGTGTTCCATTTTCAAAAGAATAGATAAATAGCATGAAAGTCCCCTTAAGAGTTTAAGAAGAAATCTTCCCCCCCCCCCCCCCCCCCCCCCCCGCCCTTCTGGTTCCTAGTAAACTTTGCTGTTCTTTGAGAAATACCATTCCTTCAAGATATCATGCAATTCTACATCTGCAAATGCCAGAAATACTCGGATGCCAACACCACTGAAAAAGTCCTTCAACATATTAAATACTTGTAACTACCCTTCTTGTCACAAATATTATTCACTATTCATTTCTAGTGACCTTTTTTGCAGTGTTAGATTTGTTTATACTTTAAACAAGAAGAATCTTAGTGTGAGGGTCTCCAGTGAAATTTTATGAGATAATTATACAATAAATGATGAACAGAACTTACCACTACTATTTTGCGATCATCATTGTTCTGTGCTTTACTGCTTTTGTTACTGTCACCTCTAAAAGCCTCAAATGAGACTATTGAGACTCTGCTGAATGCTGCACTTGCTCAGATGAAAATAAATCTCTTTTTTCTGTTTAGTTCCTGGGCTTTTGCAGTCTGAGGCCCTGACCCTGGCTGAAGTAAGTGGGGTCCTATCAACCAAGTCAAGCGCACCTGTAAGCGTTTACTGAAAAAACACAGGCATAGTGCCCCGTTTAGTTTTCAAGAATAGTGAGCAGACACACTCCAGTTTCTGGATAATTAGAAATTTGGATTATCATGAGTGAATTTACTTGAAAAACATGGTAGGAAGTCATGATTCCAGTAGACATGGAATACCAATTATCAGATCATAATGCTCTAAATCTCCATTAAATTGAACCCCGAGAATACTGCAGAAACAGGAAATTCACCCAAGTTTCTTCACCCATTTACTATGTAAGAGGTCTTAATAATTCCAGGATTCCAAAATATGTTTCAGAAATAAGTTTACTAGCAATTTGCTATGTTATTGAGGTTGTGCTCCCCAGTTTGTTCGTTCACTGGGGTTTAGTGAGGGTAAGACTTAAACTGCATCTGATATGATGTCCTTATCACAATAGAATCAGTTAAAAGGGTTTCCAGCACTGACAGGGCCGTAATGAAAATTCTGACCTTGCTATCTCTTGTAGAGCAAGACATGGCATCTTCATAAGAGATGAGAACTCACAGCTCATTCTTTTAGATGACTAACTATGCCTTTCCCTTTAGCTACTATTTGGTCCTCCATTCTCATTTTTATCAGTTTTGTAGCATTTAATCTCTTCTGATGCCATGCACTGATACACAGGATATATCATAATAAGATGATATAAAAGACGTTCATCCTCATGATGGGCGTGTATTTGGCCAAGAGGACAAAAAGCTGTATATTTTCTTATGCAAAATATTTTTTTCATGTATTGAATGCCTATTTTAGATTATATTCTAATTAGAAGTAAAAATACTTTAGGAACAGGAATGCATTAATTTGACAATTCACTCATAAATTTAACATTTATCAGAAGTTACCGTTAGAAGACAGGTCTATATGTTCTTATTTATATTCTTTTTTAATTCATCCATGTTTGACTTTTGAATTATTATTTTACATTTTTATTGACAACTGATAAATCCTCTGACACGCATTATGTAAAGCCAAGCCAAATAAATATTTGATTGACACAGGTTTTATTTTATTGCATGCTCTGATGCTCACAGGTGAAAATAATTAAATTTTATGGTTTATGCCTTAGGCATCTCTGGTTTAAAACTGTTGAAAAATAGCTGGATCATATTCAATACTTAGAAGTGTACACTGCCACTATAGGATTGTAAGGTCATTATACTAGCAAATGTTATCAATATTCCTATTTTTTCTGGAAAAACATTTTGTTTGTTTCTATTAAGCCAAGGTCTTCATAAAAGCAGGTGCACTGGAAAATATTCTTGAGAAGTGGGTTTTAAATAGGACTGTAGTTAATTTGGGCAGTCAAACCTGTTATGGTTACCGTTTTTTGAACTTTACAGTTCTGACAGCATCCTTATCTTGGCCATGGACAACTCCGGAAAGTGGGTACCATGTTAACTGGGTGCATAATTGGTGTCCTGGACAAAAGTGCCACATCTTTGTTGTGGATTTCAGAAGGACAAGCTCCATGACCTGTTCTCTGTTCATATTTCAGGCTGTTAGCTTAGCTGTACCTTAGATTCAGAGCATCCATATAGTACTGAGGAAAGGTTGATCTTGGGATTACAGCTGATGAACAAGGTTCTGACTTGCTTGGCTTGGATGGTGCCCAAAAGAAGTCCAAAAGGAGGCCAGAGACTGGGACTTGACCTTTGGAAAGATTTGATGAAGTCTGAGAGATTGGTGTTTGGAAATTCAGACAAAAGCCAAGATTTTACTTTCTGCTTGGAGACAGCACTGACAGACCTTTCTCCTGCCTGGTGACTTGGATTCTAGACACTTCTAAGAGGCTTTTGTTTCCAGCTCCAAAGTGTGTGTGTGTGTGGGCAAGTTTTTAGTGAAATTTTAATCATTTGCCTATGGGATCCCCTATGGCATCTCATTTTATTTACAGAACCTCAGAGATGCTTTTTTCCAGTCTTGCAAAATTGTTTTCAGAAATTGCAGAGTACATTTTTGTTTTGAGATTATTAAAAAAAACAACCACAAAAGAATTTAATTTCCATCTCATTGGATAAAAACTGATGATGGAGAAACACTTTTCCTCTGAAAAATTAATCATTCTTTAGAATTTCAATGTATCAGCACTATCAGAATTTTTTTCAGGTAAAAATGGAAATAGCAGCAGGTCTCAAAGTATGTGCTAACCACTGAAATCTTCTCCATTTTGTGGACATGTTCATAGTGTCCTTTAAATCAAAACAGTAAAAACAATCATGTCTGATGCTGTTCCATGCCTCCCAATTAATGGATATAATTAAATAAAACCCTTTAAGGATGATTTAAAGAGAGTTTCTCCTTAACATCCCAGGAGGAACCATCTGGGTTGTCAAGCTGTATAAAATTACTAAACTCCGTTTTAAGAGAATTTTGATGTTTAAATTCCACTGTTGTCACTGAAACTCTATTACAGATTCTGACTGCTTGGTTAGGAGGCTGTTTCTTGTTTCTGCTCTAAATACATGAATAGCAATTTATACCCATTTATTTTTGTAACAACTCCAGCTTAACTAATTGCATGTCTTTCCTGTTGTTACCTAACTAATACAGGGTAATTATCTTCTACTGTCCTCTGATAAAATCAGCTATTCCCCAGAGGAATACAACTCTCTACACTTCTGTTTCAGTTCCTTATTCTTGAACTTACATCACCAGAGCCATACAGTGTGTTCTAGATGAGATTTCACCTTTGCCACATACAACAGCAATAATATTTACCTATTTCTTCTTGTTGCCAGGAGGATCACGTGTATCCCTCACATTGCCTATCATTTTGGCAGCTCATATCTGTGCTTTGGTAGTCGTACCTTCAGCTCCACCTAGGTCAGCTCCAGATGATGTAACTTTCCACTAGCAGTTCTCTTGAGATCACATGGTTATGATTTTGCATCCAGTACTACTGAATTTGATCATGTTTCTGTTTCTCAAGGCCTTGAAGATGTTCAGATTTTTTTCTGCATGATAAAGCAATCTATTTATCTTGAAGATGCCTCATACCTTTGCAACACTGCCAATAACCCTATATCCATACCAATACTTATGCTGCTGTGCAATTATGAGCACAATGAACAAGAACAGCATTGCACTTTATCTTTAAGGAACTATATCAGTCAGTAACCACCTGTCTTCCCCTTGTAATCTTTACCATCTTTTCCAGAGCTGGTTTGTTACTTACCTGTGGTTCCTCTGTTCCTTCTTCTCCATTTCAACTAGCAGAGCCATGCAGCATCATGCCATTTTTTTAAACTGATGAGATAGCTGAAATCTACTACATTTCCTTGTTATAGAAACACAACTCCATTTTACATCTTTCATAAACTTCCATTAACTTTTAGCTGATTTACAATTTCTTGTATTTTTTTGTTTGTTACATTAAGAAATCTCAGACATTATTTTTATTTCCAGTACCTTTTCACTAGTATGTATTAATTCAGATCTATGTGAGGGTGGTGGTAAGAGTAGCAACCTCTCTGTCTTCTCCTCCAGCAACCTACACTACCTAAAATTGAGAATTTTTCTTCCTGGCCATTTTAAGAGACTGGGGAAGGAATTACAGACATCCTGCTACAGCATATATATTTTTTATTTTCTTATTTCACCTTTATTTGAATTCCTCTGTACAGATGACCTCACTAACCATTTACTTAATTTATTGATGGATATTCTTGCAAAATATAAAAAGCTTTGATAAATATCTTTTGTTTATTCTTTGATTTATTTTAAGCCATATGAATTTGCAATTGCTCAGTCCAGGGTTATTTTCAATAAATGGTTATCTTACAATATTTGTATTATTTCTAAATCTGAGATTGATGTAGCAGATCTGCTTGTTGATGCAGTATTCATGAGGAAGTTCGTGAGCTGTAACACTCTGGAGTAGCTGCACTGCATGGTTACAAATAACCTGTATTTATTCACCTGTATCTTAGAAATCAACATTTTTCATAATCATGGAATTCCTGAGAACATTTATTCTGTTATTAACCTTTACTGTTTCTCATCAATTTAATTTCTATGAATCCTGAAGAGTCCTTGTCCTTCGGTACTCCTTAACAACCGTGCCTGCTATTCCATCATGCATTTGTTATCCTGACAATGGTGGATGTCACACCCATCACTAATTGTTCCAGTTTCTTCTTTTTTGCTGTGTAAGACCCTCAGTTTTCACAGAATCATACAAATACTGATTGGAAAGGATCCCAGTGGCCTGGTGGTTCAACCTCCCCCTTAAAATAGGACCATAGATGAGTCTTGAAAATCTCCAAGGATACAGATTCCACTCCCTCTCAGCAACATACCGTTGCATGTAATTTATTCTCTCATTTCTTGTTGTTCATCTCCCATTTCTCAAGCACATTGCTGTCACTAAGCCCGCCACCTGCTACAGCATCCTTCTTACACTTCAGCCTTCTCCTGACTGATGTTCCTTTATTTATTTTAATACCTCTATTTCTCTGATTTTTTCTAATTGTGCTAAAATTAGTGTGCCAGTTACATCTTTCCCTTTTCATTGTCTTTTCCCATTTTCCCTTTTATCCACTCTGCCAGTCTTAATCCTTGTATGCTGCTTAAAATCCTTAGCATGAATGACTCTTAGTGGCCAAACATCTTCATATCGTTCCTACCTCAGTCATCATGAATTTACCTGTTGACAACATCTTCTCATAGCTTTTGCCTCCCCAGTGGGCTGTTAGAGGAATTATGCTGAGCACTGGTTGGGTTCCTTTACTTTTAAGTGTCTTTCCCAGGATATTAATTACCCATGAAGCCATTGAATTTTATCAAGTGAGGTGAGCTTCTAGAACTTTCTTCCATCGCCTGTCAGAATTATTTTGAACTTTACATCTGCACATTGTTTCTTGCTGCAGACAAATGATCCTGAAGGAATCACATGACAAGCTTGCCAGACTCCTTAATATTTCAAGGCTTTTTGTAAAGACCCTCTCCCTTATGTCATCCATGAAGATTAAAACATAGGTGCCAGACAAGAACTATTTGTAGTGGTCTTGGGCAAACTGTAACATAAAGCAATCTTATCTATGACGAAGATGATTTTTTTTTTTTTTAAATATCTCTGTTTTATCTTTTGATTAGGAAAATGAGATCAAGGGCATTTGGTTACTTCTCAGAAGTGTGGAGCTCATCAAAATTCCTGTCAGCAGGAATAAATAGTATAAGTCACGAAAAGTCTTATTAAACCTCAGTGAAGAAGCTAACAGTGAGTACAGACAGTTTTCTACAGACATGCCCTGAATTCCCTGTGCCTCTCTTCCCATGCCACTGACTATTATGTTTCAGAAGCTGTCATCCATGTCAAAAATCTTGCTCTGTGTGTAACTTTTCATTTTACTTGTGACTCTCTCTAGATTGCTTAAGATTTCCTTTCTGTAATGGCAGATATCTCCCTTGAACCCTAACCCCCCTGTATTTTACCTTTCTAATAAAGCAATTACTAGTGGCTATATATCAGCAACCAAAGACTGCCAAAGAAGAAATGTAAGATAGTTCTTTTCTGCAAAAGTCATAACACGGAAGGCTGAATTCAATAAGAAGTTATGAGCCTCAAAGAATATTCTTCCATTACCAGTCACTGTGGTCAATATATAAATCGGAAGCATTATGACTGAGTGAGAAACTTATCCTTGACTTATCAGTAGACTATCTGACTAATTGGTATCCTTGAGGATTTTTATATCTCAGTAAGAACATTTTCTGGGATATGGACAGCTTGATTTCATTCAATTTCACGCCACTTTAGCACATGATTAGATCAGATTTAAATGGATGGACTTTACCTATGACTGTTTGGAAGGACAAATCTAATTAACCTGATTGTCTTTCCATGTATTCTTTATCTTTTCTAAGTTCTAAGCTATTATTGATTATCAGTAGCTAGAAAAACCAGTTGGATAAAATATGCATATACTTTTTTTGGCAATGATTATAAACCTAGATTAATCTAATTAAATTATATAGAATAAAATAAAAAATAGAGGGATTAATTACATAAACTGGACCCCTTGGAGCATTTGCCTCTTATGTTTGGAACTGGATATGCTGTGAATGAATAAACACCAACGAATAAAAATACCTTCCAAAAAAACCCCAGTAAAATGTCTACAGAAGATTGCCAGTCCACTGTGTTTAAACAATTTCATATCAAAAATAAAATATTAAAAATATTTCCACATATTCCTATCATGTAATCATCCATCTAGTTTTCTGTGACTGAATTTCTGAATGGGATCTCACAAGGAATGAAGTTACTGATTTCAGAGTTTATCTGTACTGCAAAGGACTTTTACAAACTCAGCACCTGGAATATGTGGTAAAAGATCAAGAAGAATTTGTGTAATAAAATAAATGAGACTACTGGAACCTACTCTGGGTAGGAAGACATACTGGACTGTGTAAAAACTATCCCAAAGGAAAAGCTTCTCTCTGAAGCCCTCTCTAATGTTAATAAGGATTTCCATATACACCTGTAAATCATTTACTGCCCATGTACTTTTATAGTGATCTTAAGAGTGCAGATGATACTGGCAGACATGAACAAAGGTCTAAAGATTCTTGTGGATGAAACCAGAGGCAGCTTTGGGGGTGCAGAGAACAAAAAACATGCAGTCCTTACATTTGCTGTAGTTGTGAGAAAAGTTTTGTATGTGAACAGGGTGGGATTCTCTGCATTCTGACTGGTACACTTACGTTGAGGGAAGTCTTTGGCTTGCATCACCTTCAGATAAAAGCAGAGCATGTCTTGGTGGTTCATTTTCATTCAGCTTATACAGCTTGCAATCCTAATTATTTATCTGTAAACGTCTGCTTATGCTGAATGAATGGAAGAAATGTAATCCTATTCATGAATATCTCTGCTGAGAAAGACTGGACCACAGACTATAGTGTTATTAGCCTTTAGTTATTAATGCAGAACCATGTCAAGTGTTACTGTCACCAGACTTTGTGGGTTTTTTTCTCTGTTCATATAACAGACACTATTTCAGAAAGGGAATATTTCCTTGCACGTTTCTATGCATACATACAGCTAACATTCCCTACATCATGAACTGAACTTCTCCTCGGGAAAGCTCACAGCTTTGGGGTTTTGTCTCTCGTCCCCTTTTTGTTCCCTCCTTGTAGCCTGTGATTAGTAGGAGGAAAGGAGCCTTTTACTAACAACTCAGTACTGAGTTCAGCATTGATCAAGACCCTTCCAGACACTTCTTCAAGCTTGTAAAAGGATGCTTATCAATCTTTCCTGCTGTGGTATTTCTAATCGGGCAGTACAGGTAGTCGAAAGTTCACATCTATAATTCACCGTATTCCTCCATTTGCTGATACAGTCTCTTGCTGCAGAATTCTAAAATCTTCCTAACCTTGCATGTATTAAAGGAACACTTGCCCGTCTTTCTTTCCATTCTTAAGTTTCCAATATTTTTCATGTCCTTAGTGGATTGGAATTGCAAATAAAATACACTGCTAAGGCTGCTCTCTGATTCAATCACATGCCAAGCCTTGTGCCATACCTCCAATCTTTAAAAATATATATATATATAAATTTATCATAGTTCTTTGTACCATCTTAAGCTTACATTTGCAGCTTCTGTGTCAGGTATCTGTGTCACACAGGGATATACCAAAATGCTGAAACTTATGAAAATGCTGACACAGAAAGCAACTAGAAGGAATATCTTCCTATTTTGCACCTCTTCAAAAAGGTTGTAGTTTGTTTTTTTCACTGCTTTGGCAGGCACTCAGTGATTAAAAGGGTAATCCTTCCAGAAAGGGTGAGTAAATGGAAACTCCAGCTGTAAGGGAAAAGAAAGAAGACCATGTTTGATATTGCAACAGACCATTGAGCAAAAATCACAAAGCAATCTGGTAGAGGGAGACAGAAGACTTCTGTTTCTTTTTCTGAAAAATGTAACAGGCATTGACCCGATGTCCTTTATTGTTTCTTGAGATATGGACAGCCAGCTTGAGATAACCACAAACAAGAACCAAATTGTTCATTACAACTTTGCATAAAAACTTATTTTAGCTTTGCATTATACACTACTGATACAAATAATGGAGCTAGTTTGGCTATGAGGAACTGCAATTCTATCGACCTTGGAGGAATGTTCTCTCTTTTATATGAAATAAATGAAAACTGCATACAGATGTTAGTAACAGTACCTCCTTTCAAATCAAGAAAGGCAAAATAGATAAATCATCATCTGAACCTCAGGTGCTCCATGCTGCAAGGTTGTGAACACCACCTAAATAATGGTAAATCTGCTTCTTTTAAAATGATTGAGAATTAAGGCCACTGGAGATCACAAAACATTGCATGTTTCTGATGGTGGTGCTATTAAAAAGTCTTTTTAATAAAAAGTTCAAATCTAAACCAACCTGTAATGCAAAATACTGGTTCTACAAGATATTTCTTATGGCTGTCAAAATTTATTTAATAATAAGTGTTGTTTATAAAGTATTTCCATAGTGCCTGTAATGAGGTTCGCAGTAATCAATTTGAAACACCGTAAAAGCCTCCTTCTTCTTCAGATACTCAAACTGACTTCAAATTACATACAGAGTTTTCCATATGATTTAATCTGAAAACACAGTGACTAAGAAGAAAAGTGGCAATGGGGACTCTGGAGCTGTGGATTCCATTTTGAGCCCAATTGTGCTACTGGTCATGTGCCTATAAGCAAATTACTAACCTTTTTGACCGAAAGTCTTCATTGAACATCTAATAGTGATGTTGTGAGCACTAGTAAACTTGCACTGTGTCTGGAGAGTCTCAGCTGGAGGTAAACAAATGCAAAGCATTGCATGTTTTCTTTCATATATTTCTAAAATATATGAATTATTTTACAGACACATTACGGTATCTTATTTTTGTTCCCCTGAGACTTCAAGGTGGGTTAGGCGAAGTAGGTGTATATGTTTGGACCCAAAAGTTCAAAATATATCTCTCTGCATCCATAATTATTTAAATTAAGAGAGAGCTGATTCCAGCTATTGTTACTGCCAATAATTCTCTGATAATCTACTGGGGGCAAAGAGAAATATGTGTTACAACATCAGGTATGTCTGTGCTGATTGTGTTGGACTGCCACAGAGGAGAAATGGGACTATATTGCTAACGAGGTAGGTAAGTCCTCAGCAATTACAATGATACTCTTCTAAATATCTGAACTATCAATGAACAGTGAAAGCAAACTGGTGTCTTGATGGCCCGGAAGAATCCCCATTACAACTGTCAGAAACCAAATCATTAACAACACAGGAATCAATTTCTGCTTCTCCTCTGTGCTCAATCAGCAATATTATAGCAGACGAGAACTGGGAAAGGGAGAAGCCAACAGCTGATGATTTCTTGAGATATAATTTAACGTCCTCTCTCAAGTTAAAGTGAACAGTAGTGTGGTCTGAGTTGCTCAACAGGAAACACTGTATCAAACAAGAAATGACAACAGATGCAGAACAAAAGTGAAGAGGAAAGTTGGGAAAAGAAAAATTTACATAGACCCAAGGGGATTTCTTGGCTGTAAAAGGCCAAGTGTGATATTCCTTCTTAAATTTTCAAAAGTATGGCACTTTTTAAGCCATTAACTTTTGGTAATAAACAATGGTTTAACATTCTGTTTAAATGAAATTAAGTTCAATCTGTGAAAGGCAACTTTTGCTAAATACAAAAGTGTTATGACTGTTAGCAAACCAGACTCTAGAAATGACTGCTTTGCATGTGTGTATATTCAGTCCTTCCTAAATTAGAAATGCTAAGAAATAAATAAGCGTTCCTGATAAAGACATGGATTTGTCATTCTAGGTTCATTTAAGAAATACATAATCTTGAAGACTGATCAGGTTTTTTTCCCTTGTGATATTTCAGTTTGGCAGTGTTAAACATCTGGTGGTCTTCGATGTCTATATCCACTTTTCAGTTGCATTTAAATAAATCTCCTGGATATATTAGTATTTTCTTTTGTAATAAAATACTCTAGTAATGGTTAAACTTAATTTACTGGGGCTATATTCAAAGCTTTATTTTTTGTTTAGCATAAACGTTTGTTAATCTTTTTATTACACATTTGAGAACACTCAGCAGACACACTGAGAGTCCTAACTCTTTAGTCGTTTACTAGAGTCTTTCCCACCTGCAGAAAAATGGTCCAAAAATAGCAGGTAGCTCTTGTGCATACTTTGCAGCCACTTACTGAGAGGTGAGAGTTGGGAAAAGAAGTGGAAAACCAGGTCTGCATCTTCCATTTAAAAAGTGTTAATTTGCTTAAAACCTTAGTTTACTTGTAATTGTTATGGTACTAGAATCCCTATCAGCTGACTCTTGTTTTGCTCCGTCCCCATCAACATACCTCATTACACATTCTCCTGATGTCTTCCCGAGTCTCTTCCAATCAATCTTCAAGTTTAATCACCATAAACCAGAAATGAGGCTGACTGAGGATGTTGATTCCAACATCCTTGGTCACAGAATATGTCTTTTTGACTGCTGAAGAGTAATTGAAAGCATCTGGGAATGATTAGAAACCAGAGCAGATGGCTTGTTGTTCTGGAACCCATGCTGCCAGAAGGGGGAACCTGCTGCACATCCTTGCACATGCAGGCCTACAAACCACATGAGGCTGTAGGAGCTGGAAGTCAAGGGGGTTGGTCTTGAGGCCCACACTTTTTCTTTTGATACCCCTTCATCTGAGTTATACTAGATTTACAGACTTTCAGCTGAGAACAGAAACATGTTTGCATAGTTATCCAGCACAGATCATTTAAAAAAAACAGACAAGCGTCAGATTAATGGAGGATTAACCCTTTCCAAGACCTTGCAAATGGTGAATGCTACATGTTGCAGAGTGAGCAGGAGGTTTCTGCTTTGTGCTATCCAGCTTGGTCCCCCTATCAATGTTACTGATATACCTGTGCTTGATTAAAGCTCCTTAGCTTTAAGGTTTAATGATTATTGACCAAAGATTTCAGAAACTTATTTCAAAGCTGCTGCATTTTAACCTAATACCATTCACAGTATGAACTTTTGGGCACACATGGCTTTAAAAAGGCTTTTTTTTTTGGTCTTACTATGTTATAGGGAACTAGTAACACTACCAACACACGGGCACAGCCTGAGGCAGCACGGTATTTAATTTGCACAGTGCATCATTTCTGTGCTACCCCACCATGCTACCACAGCATCGGGTAACAGAAGAGCGCCCTGTCTGGGACCTGTCACCTTACGATTCCCATTTACGCAGCGGATGCACAGCACTAAGCCTGTGTTTTGCTAAATGGCTCTCTAAAGCCCGTTTGCCCCTCAGTGAGTAAACGCTCCCCAGACAAGCACGGAAGCGAGCATTAATATTGTTGCTTTTACTGTCAGAACATAGAAGTGCCCCTACACCGGCCCTCCAGGGCCAGCTGAGCAGCAGCAGTCGGGCCTGCTGCGAGCCCCAGGGCCCCAGGGGCGATCAAGGCGCCGCCCCCGAGGGGCTGCGGCGGAGGCAGGGCCCAGCCTCCGCCCCACGGCTTCGCCCCGCCAGGCGCACCCCCGCCTGCCGC
>JAVJGI010000001.1:55426740-55446249 GCA_035590275.1 Ibycter americanus
GTGCCGCCTGCCGGGGGGCTCCCGCGGGGTCCCGGTGCGGCCCGGTGCGGGCCCGGGGAAGCGGTTTTTTCACTTTATGAAAACGTGTTGTTGCTGTGCCGCCATTCTTGAAAATACCGTAGTAAAAACGAACTCGGTGTAGCAGCAACTATCTGTCTGTGCCTAAATCGTGCAAGTGAGGCAGAAGGTGATACGAAGATGCTTGCAGGTTAGGTTAATTTCTGGTCGCTTTCATGAAAAGGGTCTAGGAACACAGAGGAGAAGAGCAGTCTTCAACAGCTGGTTCACGTTCGGAAAAAAACGTTGAACTCTTTCAGGTGAAAGGAAGCTGATGTTTTGACTCTTAGGCACCTAACAGGCAAAAGCATGCTGTGTTTCATTAGAGCCTTTCTGGTACAGAGACTGTATCAGGAGTGATGAGGGCTGTGGTTAAGGAGAGCCCCACAATGGGAGAGGTGCTAGATTACTGTTAAAAGCTTTTTGCTTTTTTGAGGTCAAGAATATGTAGGCCAAAAAGATGCCAGTTTCCTTACAGTGTAGTTATTCTAACTTTACCAGACCTCTTCTTTTTTTCTCCTCGGTAAGAATTGTGGAGATTTAGCCCCAGGTGCACACAGTGTATTCTAAAAGGAACTTTGCATGATTACGTTTTTGAAGCTGGCTGTTTAATGAGGTTGGTTTCTATAGAAAAAGTACTTCCATAGAAGATATTACCACTGTATTTGGTTGTAGTATACAAAGGAACCTTTTGGTTCTGAGGAAGCCTAGCTATTTTTGGTCTGGTTAGTAACTTTATATGGCTCAAGTATTGATGAATAAAAAGGTGCTCTTTGCTTCAAGCTATAATTTGCTTCTGTTCAAGGTTGGAGAAAAACTTGCAATTTAATATAGAAGGGAAGAGTGTTCATTATGCAAATACTAAGATATCAATTTCTGTGGGGGTTGGGTTTTTTCTTTTCTTCCTCTAATGTAGCAATTTTTGATGGCTAACAAGTTGGATACAGCAATGTGGATTTCCCGCTTGTTCACAGTTTACTGCTCAGCTTTATTTGTCCTGCCTCTTCTAGGGTATGTATTGTAATATTGTAAAATAGCATTAAAAACTTACAAAGTAACTACACTCCCTTTTCATAGAGTTGTTTTTTATGTAAGGGGAGATGTCTATTATTCAGCAGACTTGGATGCTTTTTGTCAGAACAGTTTACAGATTTTAGATTGTTTTAAACCAGTTGTAGATGTGTTTGGAAAAATGTCTTGAGCAATAGCAAAATAGTGGCAAATGCATGTTTTTATGTCTAGTTATGGAGTAATGTATTAAGTTGTTTTACCTTTGGTACCTGTAGTAAGTTGGTGTTACCAGTTTTTGAGTTTTATTTTGGTAATAGTGCTTATGTATAATAATAGAAATATTTTGGGTATTGTTCAATTATGATGCAATTCTCAAGGGTGGAAGACTTCTGAGCAGGGGCTTGTTCATATGGTAACGTCTCCTCTGATGATTTGCAGGTTGCATGAAGCAGCAAGCTTTTATCAGCGTGCCTTGCTGGCAAATGCTCTTACTAGTGCCCTCCGACTACACCAAAGGCTACCGCACTTTCAGCTTAGCAGGGCGTTTCTGGCCCAGGCTTTGCTGGAGGACAGCTGCCACTACCTGTTGTACTCTCTTATCTTTGTGAATTCCTACCCTGTTACAAGTATCCTTTACTTGTGTCATCCTGGTAATGTTTTTAAATATTTTAAAAACTTGTTTCTTTTCATCACCTGTGCCATGATTTGAAAAACTAGTTTAAACTAGAGTATGTTTGCTATTCATAGAACATACTCTATGTAAAATAGGAAAGGCTTATGTTGATTGATCCATATTCAGGTTAGCGACCTCTATAACTAGTGCACTGCAGTCTCTGGCTACTTAGGTTTTCTTTTTCTGAGGCTTAAGTTTGGTGGATTTTATGACCAGCCTCAAGTGGTACTTAGAGAAGTTGCTAACTTTCATTTATTACCAGTACTGGGTTTATATATGAGTGCTAACTGTAAGTAGGACATACATCATGTAGAGAGACAATTATTCAATAGTAGCTTTTTCAGATGAGTTATTAAACAGATAAAGTCTGCTAAAAAGACTTACTCCTGTGGCTTATCAAAGGTGACATGTAAGAACTGACTTTTCTTTGTGCCACTCTCTCTATATGCTTAATGTCCTACTGTTAAATGTCTCTGGCAGAGGAATGTCTACGTTCTTGCTCTCTAAAGTCTGCATGGCTGGCAACTGCATGTTCTTTGGCAGAGAAACCATTCTGTAGCATCTCTTAATAAAAAATACTATGACTACATGTATTTGATAGGTTTTAAGTAGTAACCTCTGGTGTCTTTCATGCAGAAAGAATGCATTTGATAGAAATGCACTGGTGTATAATGGTGTATGTTGTACTTTTGCATACCTACATATACACATATTTTGAAATTAATAAAAATGCATAGTGAAGAGGTGTAAGAAACAAAGGGAAGGGCTATAAATATAGATGTTAGACATATACGTATCTTAATCCAGTATAGGTCATTCCAACCAACCTCTTGCAAAGGGCCATCAAGCTACGACTTGTGTGTTAGCATAACATCACAGAGAAATAAAGCACTTGTGCAGCCTGTAATTTTCCTTATTGCTTGCTTCAGTGAGTATTTTTCCAGTTCTGCTGTTCTCTTTGCTTCATGCTGCCACATATACAAAGAAGGTTCTTGATGTAAGTATGATATGATGTGTGATACAATTAATGCTGCTGGTATTCTTAGGGTTTATAAACAGATTTGAGTTGCAACTATGGTTTCCTTTAGCTGCGCTAGAGGAGTTAGAGTGAAATTGTAGTATGGAATCTCAGCACAGAATCTGAGAAGTCTTTTTTTGGGTTGTTCCCGGCCCCGCTTCTCCCCCCTTCTGTTATGACCCAGTGATATGTTGAAGTTGACACTAATTATCTTTCTTCAAATGCTGTTCTTTGAATGAAGCAAAAGCTGTGTAACACTTAAGTTGAAACTTAAGACATGTCTTTCCAAGCTAAAACATAATGTGTGAAATTTAGTATTCTATTTCAGTAGTAAAATAACAAACTGCAGGGTGAGGCTAGCAAGCAGAATACTTTCCAGTTGGACCTGCTGCTCAGTGAACTGATTTGTGCAGCTTAATGTAAGGCCAACCTTCGGTGTTCTTAACTGGGCTGTCTTGCTGCCATAGGCACTTCCTCCTAGTGGACAGACTCAGGCTTGTGGCCATCTCTGTGCAGTTGAACCTAAAATGGGTGGGTGAGGGAATTGCAACACCTTCTCTTTTTAATTGTACTTCATGTAATTATGGAGTTCCAAGCTTCTGGTAGTTTTCTTCGGGATACTGATCTCAATATTTTTAAAGGATCTGGTCTTAAAATGCTGAAATGAGTTGTAAATGGTAATTGTTAATATTTTGCTTTCTTTGTGCTAGAGAAGCTAGGTGTTACTTGCATGTTTTCTGGCAATCTCTTTTTTCTCCTTTAAAGGCACGAAGTTCAAATAGTCTGCCCTTTCTGAGAAATCTTCTAGAGAAACTGAATGCTAATCAACAGAATATTCTAAAATTCATTGCTTGCAATGAAATTTTCCTGATGCCAGCTACAGTTTTTATGCTCTTCAGGTAAGAATTACCGTAAATATTTTCAGAATTAGAAACTTTACACAAGATTACTTTTCGGGGTTGAGTTCTGTGGGTCACAGATCTCCATTTGGATGGTTCTGGCTGTCCAAGGTGTCCTGGTTTTGACTAGGATAGAGTTAATTTACTTAATAGCTGGTACAGTGCTGTGTTTTGGATTTGGTATGAGAATAATGTTGATAAGGCACTGATGTTTTTAGTTGTTGCTAGGTAATGTTTATACTAAGTCAAGGGCTTTTCAGTTTCCCATGCTCTGCCAGTGAGCAGGTGCGCAAGAATCTGGGAGGGAGCAGAGCCAGGACAGCTGACCAGAACTAGCCAAAGTGATATTCCATACCATAGAACATTGTGCTCAGTATATAAACCGGAGGGGAGTTGGCTGGGGGCCACTGGTGGCTGCTCAGGGACTGGCTGGGCATTGGTCAGCAGGTGTTGAGCAATTGTATTGTGCATCACTTGTCTTGGGCTTTATTCCTTTCCTTTCCTCCCTCCCTCTCTCTCCCCTTTTCATTACAGCTGTTGTTGTTATTATATTTTACTTTTCTTTCAGTTATTATCCTGTTCTTATCTCAACTCATAAGTTTTACCTTTTTCTGATTCTCCTCCCCATTCCACCGGCGATGTGTGTGTGTATGTGAATGACTGAACAGCTGCGTGGTACTTAGTTGCCAG
This sequence comes from Ibycter americanus, assembly GCA_035590275.1. Lineage (NCBI taxonomy): Eukaryota > Metazoa > Chordata > Aves > Falconiformes > Falconidae > Ibycter > Ibycter americanus. Next base: position 55,431,089 of record JAVJGI010000001.1, read on the forward strand.
CTGGGGTTAAACGACAACATGAGACTTGAACTTAGAGTTAAATTTACTGGATTCCTAGACTTCTCAAGTTGGTGCATCATGAAATCAAAAAGCATTCACACTGATATAACTGATCACCAAAACCCACTTCCCTTTCATAGCATGGATGACATTGTTGGGTCAAATCGAAGTTTTTCAGGCCTGTAACTTGTGTTCTCCTACTTTGTTCAATAAGTTTAATTTTGTAATAGAATATTAATTTAAGTGGCATGAAACTTCTTTGTGCTCAGAGTATGCAAACAGGAGTAGGTTATGTCCTCTCCTGTGTTACTTCTGACCAGTGACCCTTGTATCTTTTTTTTTTTTTTTTTTTTATTCCATTTGGTTTTGCCTGCTGTGCTGCCTGTTGAATTGATTTTAGGGATCTTGAACATATGCATGTTGGACTCGTATAGGCATAATGACCTGCCAGTCACTGAAGTTTGGGTCATTGCCTTTTAATATTTGCAGGGGGAATATGCCCTTTGTTCTGTACAAGTCATAGCACAGTGAGAGCATTTGTCTTGAGTGGTCTCACAGGCAGCAGAGGAGAGGCTTTATCTTCTTGGAAGTTGATAGAATGCATAATTTGTCTTCTGATATGTCAGCTGAACACTTCAGTGCTTCTGCCCTGGAGGATTCAGTTTATTTAAGGCCGCTTACCAACTGACAGATACACTCTGTATCCAGTATCTGAAACTTTCAAGTGCTTTAAACTTGTCTTTGGGAGAACTTTTTTTGCCTCTGTCTCTCCGGAGAACTTAGTATGTGAAGTGTTGCTACTTCATATGTCATCTAGTAGATACTGAAGTTTATAAAAGATCATATACCAAATTCTAAAATCATATAATGGTTAAATGCAGCTATTGTGAGAATTTATTCTTTAAACTGTTTTAGCATACTAAATTGCTTGTAAATACTGTACAGGTGCAGTATTTCCTCTTTCCCCCCTCCTGTAGCTCACTTTCCTTTTCACTTTGTATTTTTTCTTCTGGGTAAAGATATTGCTCATACTTGAAGGAGCTGTAGCTACTGGAACTGTTATGTTCAACTTCAGATGGAACTTTTTAATATTGTGTTATATAAGGAAGTAGCTTCAGTCATTAAAATGAAGCTTGTGGTATTTCAGTGCTTTGCTGTATGTGGTTTGTGTGCTGCCCTTTCACTATTTTACAGCACTGTCATGTGAAACAGCAGCTTTATATAGTATCAAAACCTAATTTCAGTATACACTGACATAGTCAGGTATCGGCTTGGCGTTTATGTCTCAAGATGTCTGTAACAGTCTCCAGTGTGTTCTGAGTTTTGCAAAAGATACTAAAATATGGTCCACATACTGAAAGTGCTACAATTAGAGCTGAAGCAGCTTGCTGTAACTGGACTGTCAGCCAATTTCTGTGCTTGACCAGCAAGCCTTTTTAACACTGAATAGGCATCCACCATCATTTCTGTGATTCTTTGCTCACCACCAGAAATCAGGCATGTAAAAAAACGTAAGAAATATAAAATCAATACAAGAACAGCACTTCAGCTGCTTCATTGAGCAGTTCCATAATGTAAGTTTCTGCTTTCATAAGTATATGGTTATGTGTGTTTCTTGCCACATGTAGATTATCTAAACCAATGTGACCCCAATCTAGCTTTTTTTGAGCCTAAGTAGTTTGTTTGCTTTTATTAGGAAAAGTACTGATTATTATTTTTTTTTTTCTTGTCAGTATTAAGCTCTGCTTCTCTATTCTCTTTCAGTGGGCAAGGGAGTCTGCTCCAGCCATTCATTTACTATAGATTTCTTACATTACGCTACTCCTCTCGGCGAAATCCATACTGTCGGTAAGCACTAAATTGATTTTGAAAGTTAATGTTTAACTGCATAGTGTTTAGGCATTCAGAAATTTTTCATTCTAAAATGAATGCATAGCTCATAATACTAAGTCTGCGATTGGTAATCATAGAATGTGGAATACATCTGGATTCTAAAAAAACCACAAAACACACAGCTGGTTCAAGGTGACATTTATTCCATGTAACTGTACTTTTCTGAAGTGTACCACCATTCTTGAATGGAAGCTTTCAGAACATGCTTGAGTAATTAAAACTACGCTTTGGGAGAAGAAAGTCTTTCAACTGTTCTGCAGCCATTTACCAGAAAAATGTCCTTGTTTTTAGATTCCAGGCCTGTCTGAGGCTAAGCCTATACATGAACAGGTGCTTATGAACTTGTGTAATGTTTAAGATCCTGCACAGATTTTTTTCTGTCAACATGTTCATTACCTCCTTTAGTTAAATTCGTGAGTCAGGTTAATTATAATTGAAATAGAGCCTTATTGATTTTGTTTGAAAGTTGGTCAAGCCAGTAGTACTGCTTTAAACTTTGAAATCATAAATATTTCTGTGAGGATTTGCTCAGGTCGGTGTTTTCTCAGAACTGTTCACATGGCAGGCACTGCATAGTGTAAGATTTTTGTAAACATACTTTCCAGTCTGATCACTACTTGATTAGAAAATGGTTTGTTAAAGTATTAAGGAAGTGGCTTTGACTGCCATAGTGTGTAAAGACAGGTCTGAGAATCATAAGCTTAGTTGCCTCCTATTCCCTACTATTTTGTAAGAGATCAACTGTTTCATCTTAGTACATGTAGTTTTTTAATTAGAAAAAAAATGTGTCTATGAAGGCGCTTTACTACTTTGGTATCTAAAAAGAATTTAAGTTGTGCAATACTAAAACTAATTTTCAATGGAACTAGTTTATCCAAGATGTTCTGCTGGCATTTACATAGTTTTAAGGGAAACTGGTGGTGTGGGTTTTACTTCTCACGTCTGTCTTCTAATAGTTGCTTCTAGAATGCAGGGTTCTTGCATTTTGGCAGGAAGCAGTGCAAACACACAACTACCTCCCAACTCCTTACACTATTTCTGATAAAGCATTACTATTTCTTTTTTAATAGTATTTTTTGGCTTGAAGGTGGAATTTTTCTGCTGTCTTTATATCTGTCCTCAGCTGGAAGCTGCTGAACTGAAGTTAATTAAAATGTTAATATTTAAAAGACAAGAATTCTGAAGCTCTTGCAAGATACTACAACGCTGAGCTGGTCTAAAGAACTTGTGAACTAGAGTGTGTGTGTGGTGTTGAGAAGTGAATGAAAAATACAGATTTAGATGATGCTTCTGATAAATGCTGTAGGATTTTAAAACTCTCTTTAAATCTGATTTTTTCAGGACTCTTTTCACCGAGCTGAGGATTGTTGTTGAACACTTAATAATGAAGCCCTCGTGCCCTGTTTTTGTAAGAAGGTTATGCCTCAGCAGCATTTCCTTTATAAGCAGATTGGCACCAACTGTTGCATAGCCAAATTTCAGGCACTTATGTTTTTGTGAACATTATGAGCAGCTGGCACTTCTGCTGATGATTATAAATTCCTGGTTTTACACTGATCTCACTCCAGGCTGTATAAAAATGTGTATACGCTTTTCTTGGAGATAATATGAGATTTAGAATATCAAAAGCAAGTCATGGAAACTTAAAATTACTGTGCTGTGTTGCTAATTGGTGGGGGGGGAAAAAAAAGTAGCTGCATCCTATCCAAAACATGCCCAGTCAGAGTTGGGTTTTTTTGGAATTGAGGAGTGTTTGAGGTTAACTAAAACTCTTAAGAAGTCTGTGCTCAGTAGGTTTATGTTAGTCGGAACTATAGCTACTGTAGAACGTTTCCAGTGGATAGCATTGGTACGCATACCTGTGCAGTACACTTTGGACATTATTCTTCTGCTTACTAAATGTATCTGTAGAACCATTTTGTCTAAATTACTAAATCCAACGTAAAAATATGGCCCACTTCGAATTTAACAAAAGGTATTAAAATCTATCAAGCTGACATAGTTAACACCTTTTCTGAAGAGAGGTGATTTTTATTAATACTACTTAAAAAGAACTCTTCCAAGTTTCTACGTTGTGACAATCTTACATTATGTTGTTGGAAGAAATAATCGAGACTGATCACAGAAAACGCTGTGCAGTTATCTAGTCATAACAAGATGTTTTACCAAGCCAAACTGCTCACCTGTAGGCTTTTCAGACAAAGATGTAATACTTAAACTTAACCATCTCTTAAGTGAACTAATCAATGTAAATGAAGTAACTTTTGCAGAATCATAGCAGATTTGTTCTTGTGTCCACACAAATGTGACACTGCAGTAATTCAAGCATGTCAGCTTTTTAGGAATTTAATCTGTAGCTAGTGCTATATAAATTGTTCTCTCAGTTTCTGAGACTCTCATTGTGATGGGACATTTGCATAAAGGATCGCACCTGTTTAGGCAGCTTCCGAAACAAATGGGTGTAGGATTTTTTTGGCATAAATCCATCTGATGATTGATCTGAAGCCAGTGTCGTGACTACAGAAGTGACTATTAAATTGTGTGCTGATTATGCATTCACCCAGCAGCTGAAAGGTAGGTAGTGGAAAAAGAATATTGTCTGAACACAACTTCTTTCCATAAATTCAAGGCAAAGTATTTGCCTAATTTTCTGTAGTTAAATTTTCTGTAAACTGTTCTGTAGTTAATTGCATAAAATTAAATGGTTTTCATTGACCTTCTGTAAACTTCTATAGCACTGTACTTAACTCGTCTTCCTTGGTCGGAGAAATCTTACATGAAACACTTTCAAAAACAGTCTTGAAGCCAAGTATTTTCCTGTAACTATTGAGTTACCTTGTTTGTGACGTGGATATCATTCAGACTTTCCACTTGTATTAGTTTGTTAGATCAGAGCTATGTATTTATAAACTTCATTTTTTGCTCAACCTCTTGGTACTGATGAACTAATTGGTAATTGAATATATTCTTTGACTACTTGTCTTGCTCTCTGAACATGATTAGCTATTTACAGAACACTTGCACACTGCAGAAGCAACTGCATGCAGTAATGCTCTACAGCTGCTAAAGACTTGCAACAAGATTAATTATATGTATATCCTGTAATTTGAGGATTTTATAAAAACTAAAATTTCTACTGCAATAAAAGGAGTGTTAAATGTAATTTGCTAGGCTCTTCAAGCTTATTTTCTCTCTAACAGAACATAGTGATGCTTGAACCTGGAAGTTGAGCAGAATGCTGTCCTCTGTGTATGTGTGCATGTTCTTATATTCCCATGGCTACTTCTGAATTGGGACATAATGTCTTGTGTGTTTCTAAATTATTTTATAGGGAATTTTTGCCTTCTAAAGTGCAAAAATATATGACCCTTTTCCTTCAAAATCCAACCCAAGAATAAGCACTGCAAGAATGGTGTCTAATCAGAGCAGAAATCTAGACGTACTTCTTACTGTTTCAATTCCTCAGTGCTATTCTAGACCCTCTTTCATGTTCCATGGTATATTTTTCAAGTGGTGACATCAGATTCTGTTCAGCTTTTTGCACCACTGTGATTTAAAAATTAATTTGATCATGTAGGTTGGTCTGCCATACTGGGAGTGGAAGGCAAACAAATACTACTGTAATTAATGTAAGCAAAATATCATGTTACTTCTGAGCAAATTTTTGTGGTCTAAGACTGCTGTTTTGGGTGCAGTCTACTGTTCCTTTAATTGTGTGCTGCTATTAAATTAGAGAGGAGTCTAAATTGGATCTGATGTATTGCAACTGTAACTGGAGGATGCAAAGTCTTGAGCTCTTACTCTGGGAATGGATGAGGAAGATTAAAAGGAGTAAGTGAATGAGATTTCAGTAAGTAGAGGGCTGAAAGACAGTGCCATGAAGTAGATCTTATATATGGATACTGAATTCTTGTTAACTCTATTAAGTCTTAACAATGGGTCAAGTGGAGGAATATGTTTCATAAATGGGATTTGATTTGGCTAGTAGTATATTCTTGGCTTTGCAAGAAGTTGCTTGACAAATGAGGTCTGGATTTTACTTGTGGCCTGGTAAAACTTACCTCTCTGATGTGCCAAGACAACATGGAACAATGGGGTAAGAATAACTTCCATGCAAAATAAATAGGACAACTGACCTATAGTCTGCTTCAGCTTTGATTTTTACTGCAGCCTTTAGGCTGCTGAAGTGGTAACATTTGAGTTTCCTCAATGCTGGCAAAACCATTCTGTCCTTGTTCTTGCTTTCTTACTGCAGTTTGTGACTGTTTCTATACTAATGATTAAATTAAACACATGAAATGCTGGTTGCGTCCTGTTAACTTGAGATTTTTCTGGTGAAGAGAACTGTATGTTCATGCTGCTGTGCTGTCAACAGCTAGCTGTGATGCAGAGGCTGTAACAGAAGTCTGTGGTAGTAGAGAAGTTTTGCAACTGACCATAAAATGCTTGCAAACCCCCAATGTGAAGCAGAAGTGGCTTTTGTCCCACTGGAAGGCTACCTACTTAATGTGACTGTTTCCACTGGTATGAATCACACTGGTCATCGTCTTGGCTTTTGTAAGTTAAAAGTGCTTTCGCACAGATTCTGTGGGTAGACCTGCCCCTTGCTGTGCACAGGCTTGCCGTAGAAGTGGTGCTCTGGCATGACTTGTCTGTTCTCACTTTTGGAATGTCTTACATGCAAAGTAATTCACTAATGCATCCATCCTTTATTGTCTTTTATCTAATTTTATACTTTTATTGTCATTTTTGTGCTGTCAGTTTTAGGTTTTGTTCCCTTCTTTGATGGATGTTCAAAGGGAGCAATATCCATTAATATTTAGTTACATGTTTTAAGGATTTTTAACATAATTATGAGCCACTATTTATTCCAGCAGGTTTTGAGCTGCTAACCATATATGTAATAGTACTGTCCAAACAAATAACGTAGCTGGTTATTCTGTACAGTCTGTGTTGGACCTCTTTTACTGTTAGGCACCTGTATTGTAAGACTTGCTCTGCAGATCCCTTGTTAATTAAGGAAGTACACTTCTTGCCCACTTTACAGACAGGAACTGAGGCATGGAAGGAAAGAGCACTCACCTGAGGCAATGTAAGAGCTCTGGCAGAGCAGGAAATAGGAAAAAAAGAGTTGGGCAAGCATCCAGGGGCAACTGTGATTTGTTTCTACACCACATATGACTACTTGGTCCTGTTCCCAAAATCATGCTAACTGCTGCTTAAACAGTTTCAAAAAGTACTGTACCTTACAGTGCTCGGATTAAGGGTAGCAAAAGACCATTAAGCTAGAACAGCAGCATGTTCTTTTAAAATGGCATCAAAAATTGATTCCAATGTGCAAGAGCTAGGTATGGTCCCTGGTATCCTCATCTTTCTGGTGAGGAAAAATAACACAGTAGAGTAAGATCGCAAGCACTTAACCTGCTAGATGTTAGTAAAGTATGTTGATCTGTTGTAATTGACCATAATTTTAAATTGTTGCAATACAGGTATTTGTGGTTAAACTATATATACACTGAAATTGTTTAGTGTATCTTTGTCCTGTAACTTCTATTGTGCTATACTTTTCTTAAAATCACAGGAAGACTCAGGCCTTGCTGTTTTAAATTGCCTTTTAAGGATAGAACCTTAAGCAACCCTGTATTTCAAAGATGCATTATCAGGATGGATAATGTAATTGAATTTAATCTTAAATGTGGATTCAAAAATATCTTTTTCATAAAATGTCAGCATTACTTAACTTTTTTGCAGAAGCCAGCTCTGTGATAATAGCAGATACTGTGCAGGTAAGGGAGTTTCATTGCTTAGCTCTGTGCCATCCAGATGGTACAAACTTCTAAAATTAATTGGAAAATTCATCTTTTACTTGTATTCAAGGACTGAGGCACAAAATGCTAATGTAAGGGCTCAGAGGGGAAATATAGTTCTCCTGCATATTTGAGAAAATGTGAAGCTCTTTCAAGAAAATCTAATAAACATAATAATCACAGGCTGCTGACACTAAGGAAAAAGCACCTCATTCGCTCTTTCTTTTATGCAGCGATTTACTGGTCCCTACTGATTTTCAAATTGGATCACTGCAGTAAATTATCCATACCAGTACCTGTGAAAGAGAGCACTGGGATCCATATTTGTTTAGTGCTGTGCTTAAATCAGCAAGAATGATAAATTTGATGGTACGAAATTGGAAATATCAAGGGCTTTTCTCAGTGAACGAGCAAGTATCTCCATTTGTAATTTATTGTGACCCTTTTTCACTGTATGTGCTTTGTATGTCAAATATTTGTTTTGAAACAAATTAAATTGTTTTCTGTATTGATACAGCTATGGTTTTGTTGATGTTTTTGAAATCAAATTGTACAGGTTTTTTTTTCTGCATTTAAAATATTACTAATATGTTGCAAGATAGCACTTGTTTAAGTTCAAATCTCTGAGTCTGAGCTACTGACCAACAGCTTTCCATGTTAAACGTTCTAGGTGTGTGTTGGCTGTTGTGGGGTGGGTTTTTTTGTTGTGTTTTTGTGTGCGTGTGCTTTTAGTGCAGGGTGCAGTGAGCTACTGTGTCTTCTCATTTGCTTTTTCTAGAGAAACAGGAAGATTAAGTTGTATATCAACAACAAAAAAAGCTGATCACTGTCATTGGAGCTATTCGGCTTTATACTTGGCATAGGTAACACCAAGTCCTGTCAAAAAATTTGTGTGCTCAGTTTACTGCTGTATTTTCAGTGCAGGTGTTTATAATAGAGAAACACTGTACACCTGTGTTTTGGCAGGAGTCCTGTCCCTTTAATCTTAAAGTAGGTTACTTTGTGACTATGATTACATCCCACTACCTAAATAAGTACCACTGCTGAACTGAAACCAAGTCATCGCTAGGGCCTGATTACTTGGCATTTGTATCAGTATAATAAAGTGTTTTGCAACTAGTAAGCAAAATTGTAAACCAGTGTTAATAGCGTGGCCTTGTGTCACCCTCTTGTGGGCTAGGCTTAGCTCGTTTGTGATGGCACATTACATAGCTGACTTCTGTTCAGCCCCAGTGCCAACCACATGGGCTTTATTCTGCTGCAGCTGGCTACCACCACACAGCTGTGGTTTTGTAGCAGCAGCAGTGTGGATTGTATTCTGAGGAGGCATGATTTTGCTTTTAAGTTAATTTGATCATCTCCCTTTATCTCAGTTTCCATGTGTCTGACCATGGTGTCTTGTCGGTGAGGCCAGTGAAGCATTGCAGCAGTCCAGGCTCCTGCCTGGGGTGGGGAACCTGGTTTCTCTGAGAACAAGTGCAGGTCATGGTATTTTCATTTGCTGTGTGTGTTCCTATGAATGTTCGCTCATGCACCTTTGCCAATGTGAAGAGCAAGAGGGCGTTGGATGAAGGTGGTGCATCACTTGGTTGAGATATTTCACAGGAAAATTAACCCTGCACCTTTATCACTTCTGATTTTCAGCTTACCTGCAAGGGTTAAAGTGATGTCAACTTTTCAGAACTTCTCACAAAGGTAGAAATGTAATAGAAGGAGAAGGAGGAAGAATGGGGAGAATAATAATGAGAACACAGAAGAGTTTAGCTCTGATAAAAAGGTTTGGAAATCCTACTTGGTGCTCTGTTGCTTTCACAAGCCCTAATTCACCATTTGTGGGTTTATGCCACCAGTATCCTATGGGTAGCACTTAAGTTTTCTAGTTGTAAATTATTTCTGATTTAGTCTCTATGAAAATACTATTGGAATAGCATGTTTGGATGCTGCCTCGTTGTGCGGGAGCTGACACGCTGATCTTGGTTTACTTAAAATGGAAAACAGCTGCAGTGCAATTATGTATTCTTGTCCGTTCTGTTTGAAGTTCGTGTAGTGGAAAAGTAGAGAAATAAACACTTTCTATGCTCTATATTGCTACTGGGTTTCTTGACTTTTTAAGCTTTTACCTTTCTATGTTGCTTTGCTAGTTTTTTATATTGGCAATCTAGTGGAAGATACACGTGCAGCTGCATGGGGTTTTGTCCTGATGTTTGTTTGCTTCTGTGTGTAAAGACATGTATAGAACATGGTATTTGTAACTTATCATTTTAACATTTTTGTCTAGATTAAAAAAATTAAATCAATCTGACCGGTGTTTTGGGATGACAGATGTTTGCCTATTACAATCCCTTTCAACATACTTTCTGCTGTAGCAACTTCAGTTAGGTTCTGACCAAAGCACAACAGAAATCATTGTGAATCCTTTCCGTGATAAGTTTAAATGAAAGCCATTATGGCAGATAGAAATCTGTAGTTTGCTTCCTGAATTATCCTGTACCCACTGGCATTTTTTCAGTTGTGTATTTGTGTAAGACAGAAATAGTGAAGCCTTAGAAACTAGTTACAGCATCAAGCATTAATTCAGCAGGTGTTTTGTTTAGCATCCAGTGGTTCTGGTCACATTTTTAATTCTCTCAAATTTTTTAATATCACTCTGGGGAAGAGGTAAGCAAGATGTTTGGTTGCATCAGTGTGCTGTGGATCGATGGTGTGTATGTATTCTTAAAGCAGCAGATAAATGACTAAATGAAACATGTATTTTGAATGGGTTTTTTTGTCATTGGGATATGTTAATACACTTTGTTCTTTATGATCAAAAAACCTCTTCCTGCCCTCTGCCAGCCTTCCGTCTTTGCAGAGTGTTACACATTTGTAAGGAAAATAGTTTTTAAAAAAGGATTTTTGTACTACATAAGTGCTTCTAATATCCTGCCTTTATACACTTCAAAAGTACTAGTCAAGCTTATTTCACATTTTTATAATAATTTTTTTTTTCTTCCAAGCAGAAGAATTGAGCTGCTTTTAAGCTGGTCCTTGATTTGTTCATGTACGAGATTGTAGGACAGGTGGAGTAGCAGGAGACTAGACCTGATGATGCAGGAAGCTTCGTCCATTCCGATGTTTCTATGCATGTCTGCATATTACTGTAGAGAATAAAGAGTAGTTGTTTCCATGTATTATGTACCTAGAATTGTGTTTAAGGATTTTAAACTAGTTTCTGCTTTAGGATGAAGATGAGTGCTGCTAACCTTAAGAGTTCTTTCTTACTCAAAGGCTGGAAATTTAATTGATAATACAATTTTTTCATTTGAAATGAACTGGAATTCTTAAGTGTGCTAATTTTATTCCAAACCACTGACCTCTAGTGGCTGGTTTGCAACTATGAAGCACAACATTTTAGTGATTTCATGTGCTCTTCATGTGTCTTATTGGTTATAGGAGAGTCTTTTTTTTTTTTTTTTCCCCCCCCTTTAAATTTCTCAGAATAATAATGTCTCTCCACGATTTATTGTACTTTGGCTTTGCAGGTATCTGTCTGCCTTATGCATTAGAAAGGAGATCAAAAGAAAACCGGGTTTATGGTTAAGGTTTCTTTAAAGAAGTAACTACTCAAAAGTCTAAATGTTTGTTATGATGGGAAGCTAAAAGACCCTGTGATCTGTGAAAGCATCTCATAATAAAGATCTTAAAGCGTTTATTGTCAAATGCTTGCAGTCATAAACCACGGTAATTTATATTGGCAGAATCCTGATTTCTTTTTGCTTAGGATGTTGCTGCTTTACAATGGAAGTCTTTCCTGCATGTTGTGGGTATGGGATTATTGATCTGGGAACAGTAATGTTTTTCATCTTTTTCCTGCATAACCATGAAGCACACGCTTCTGGATATACGTTGTACGAATCTTTCCCTTCTCCATAGTTTGATTGTAGCTGCCTGTGTCCCAGTATAATTCCCATTGATTTTTGTTGAGATAGGCAAGTGACTCTGCATTCCCCAGTGGGAGAGCAAACATTTTAAGTGTAATGCGTCCCTTCAGGAAAACAGAGTATTGAGTAGCTAAAAGGAGTGCCTGCACTGGAATGTTAAATTAGAGCCATACTGGATTTTTTTTTTTTAAGCAAATCCCCTGATTGTTCTCATTTACCATGAAACCAAACTGGAACATCTGCCCTAGACTCCTAATAAGCTCTAGTCTCTTGTCAGGGATGCAGGGCCTGACTGGTGTGGGCTGCATTACTGCCAAGCTCTCATGTGTGTACCAAGTACGTGTGGCAATGGAGGGCTTCCAAACCATGGAGACAACACATGGTGTCCTGAAGTGTTTCAGCTCTAAATAAAGGGCCAAATAATATCTCTGCCTCCATGTCTGCTGTCAATCTCTAGCCCTCAAAGTTTATACCATCTTTCTCCTGTCCTGATGTTCCTTCCCTTCTTTACCTGTCCCATCTCCCGTTGTTGTCTGCTCTTGTGAAACCCTTCCTCTCTTCTGGAATTCCCTCCTTCTGCTTTATTGTACTCGTGGTCCTACTTCAACTGATTCTGCAGTACTGATGTCAGCTTAGCCTCCCACAAGATCTGGCATGCATCACCTGGGTTCCTGAGGAAAGGATGTGGTTTCCAGCCTGTGCTGTGAGAGGACAGCAAGCTGCTCCAGCAGCAGCAGGTCACTAGCTGCCTGGCTGCTGCTGGAGTTGAAAGGGCTTGTTGAGCGCTGCTGCACACAGTTCAAGAAACTAAGATAACTGCTGGTGGTCAGGTGAATGAGCTGCATGTGAATGACTGAAAACACCCACGTGCTGAAAATGAAAGATACCTATTTCCACTTTATGTTGATCTTTGTCCCAGTGACCATGAAATAACTTTACAGATCTATGTGACTGAATGGTGTTACGCAGACTTCTGTAGATTCACCATGTTGTGCTTTGGAAGAGTCGTTCCTCTCATGCACCTGCATGCTGTGAAATATTTCCTCTTTTTCTGTTAATTTAAATATTTCACTTGAAAAACTTCTGTCTCTTTGGGATTACTGGACACTTTATGTATCCACACTTTCTTTTTTTTTTTTGAACTATCAGTATGTATTTACTTGGTTTTAGCAGTATATGTATAGGATCATAAGTAGTACAAAATCAAAACAGTCTTTCCCTTTTAAAAACTTTGCTGTACGAAAGACACACAAGACAGGATGTTATGGGAATCCCAAAGAGTAATTTAAACTATGTTAAGTCATTACCTCAGTTCTTGCCACTGTCCTAGAGACATTGGAAGTCTCCTCCATTGTATGAACTTGAAATCTTTAATGAATTTCATATTAAAAAATATTCAAATTGGCTTTATATTACATCATTTTTCATGTAAGGAACACTTAAAATCCTTCACTGTATATTAGTCTTTGTGTGTCATGGATTTCTTGCTATGCAGTAACACTGGTGAGTTTCATCATGATGTACTGTTGTAGCTCGAGTAATCCAGTGAGTGAGTTACTACTTTTAAATAAAAAGGAACGAGGGAAGAAGTTTCCCAAGGTCTATGTATGAATCCAGTTGCCTGTCTTTACTTAGGACTGCTTACAGATCAAGAAACTTTTCAAGTGTCTCTGTAAGGCAGGTTCTCAATCTTAAAATGTTGTACCCACAAAGCCCCTGTTTTTCCTGAGGACCTGGTAAAGCAACTTAACCCTCTAAGTTTTTACTGACAGAATAATATGCTTTATACAACAAGGTTCTAGAGTCTTTGCAGAAGGATGCCTGAGGAAATGACCCCCATATAGTAGGTAGCCGCCCTCTTCTTATGAGCAGTATATCATGATTTTCACACAATAGGTATATGGGCAAACTCTGTCCTGTAGCCAGGGGTTCAGATGGCACAGAAGCCCTGGTACAAGCATGGCATGTATAAACATTTTTTTTATCAGCTCAAAGTTTAGCAACCTGGATGTGAATGAAGGTTTTTATTTTTATGTTTTTTTGCTTTAAACTGGCTTGATTTAATGAAATACAGGCTTAAAATAGCTATTGAATAACCATTATTCAAAATTAAACCTTAGGATGCAATTCCAGCTACAGTGAATGAAAATTTTGCCACTAAATGAGAAACAAGATCTCACCCATTTGCTATGGCTATATATAGTAGTCTTCACCATAGACAAAAAGTTAATATAGTTTGGATGTACTGAAATACGTAAAGAGTTCCCTGTCATTTAGGGTGTTTCTCCATTTATTGCCAGTGATTGATAGCTAATGGTCGTGATGCTCATAAATAAGGATTTGAGATTTTTGTCTTAGGATACTGCAGCTACATGCCATGAGGCATGGTAATTCATTATCAATTGCTTTATGTACTTGGCTATCCCATGCTGAATAGGCTGTTATTGATGCTCTTTTTGCCTGTTCTTTGTCCCCTTCCTTGGGTTTCAGTGTTTGTCAGTAGGGTGGTTCATGCAGAGCCCTTGATCATGTAAATCCTGGTTGACTGCCACACTATAGCATTAATCTGTCTATGATATTCCAGCTTTATTATTTTCCTTCCTGTTTCATATTTACAACAACAAAACTAGACAAGGCAAATTCAGTTATTCAGCTGGATAAAAGAATATGAAATAGTTTAGTAATTCCATTTGGTTTTGGATAGGAAATGAGAAACATAAACAAAAATATTTTTAGAAGTAATGCAACAGCATCTCATCTAGAGTATAGCAGAGACTCTTCAGGAATTACAAATGTTTCAGGAATTTCTATATTCTTTCAAACATCTTTATGTAAAGAAAAGAAAGGGAACTCTATAAACCTCTTGGGGTTTGTTTTTTTTTTTTTTTTTAAATTGTTAGGCTCTTGCCAAAACAAGCAGACAGCAAAACATACATCAGCTGCACGTTAGACCTTGACTAAAACTAGCGAATTGACCTCACCCTTGCTACTTTACAACTTGCAGTGAATTTAGCATTTAACTCTATTGCGGTGCATCTGGTGCCTAATGATACAGCATCTGTTGCAAAACTCCCGATTCACCTGGTATGGCTGTGATGGGGCTACTGGGTAGGTGGGCATTAATTATTTTCTGCAAGTATTTCACTTTAATCTGCCTCCATTGGGCTTCTAGGAAAACTCGTATTGGCGATGCTAATCACTCGCTGGCTGGTAAAGAAGCTACGTGCTAGCACACCCTGTTCAAAATCTAATTGGGTATGTAAAAGACAGGCACCATAGTAATTCTCCTCAGCGATCAAACGCTTTGTGGATTATGGGGTACATTAATTATTCACGTTCCCTGCCAGGCTGACTTCTGGCGAGCTCCTGTGTTCCTCCCAGCATGCAAATGAAGACAAGGAGGCCAGAAACTTTTTGTCAGAGTCATGTAAATTAGTATCAAAGCAATTCTGGGAAAACTTTTTAGAAAAAAAACTGCCGGCGGTCGGGTGCCGGTGGGACCGACGGCGCCGGGCGGGGCCTTGGCGAGGGGCTGCGGGAG
>JAVJGI010000001.1:55447321-55488952 GCA_035590275.1 Ibycter americanus
GCACGGCAGGGCCGCGCTGGGGCGGGGCGGGGCGGGGCGGGGCGGGGCAGGCGGTGGCGCTGTGAAACCGAGCGCGGCCTGGCAGGGTTAGTGTTGGTCTGCGGCGGGGGCCCTGGCTTTAGGCCACACATCCCATGGCGTTCAGAGTCTGACCTATTTTGTCCCTCTTCATGTAATCACAGTTGAATTGCAGCAAATACCCTTTTTCTTTAATGATTTCTTGTGTATGCGTGCATTAGTAGGAAAAACATCCTCTAAACATGCCGATCAAGTTTACCTTTTTCAGCCGCTTCAGTATCACCAAACCTTAGGAAACGATACGGCTCACCTTGTGCCATGTATTCACTGTGGTGTTTCGTGAGTCGTGATCAGTAAGCGCACTGAGGTGCGATGAGGTGATTTTTCTGGGGTTTTGTCACATTAGCAACAACTAATAGTAAGAGTGGATCTGACTCTTTTTGGTGAAATTGTTCTTCTGTAAGGTTCAAACGGTGCATGCACACGTGCAGGTGCTTCAGTACTGTAGAGGACTAAAATTAAAGGAAAGTTGTTGAGACTTTTATGGAATAAACAGTTTTATAAAATACTACCATTTTGTGAGAGGTGTATTGTTCATATATCATTAGTCGTACTTTGCATGACTTGATTTACCAGCATTGCTTAACTTTTTTTGAATTTATTTATTTTTTTAATGAGTGCTTTCCAAAGCAGCCAGCTTGCCTGTTGTGTTTCTGGTTGGAGGAGTTATATACTCCCTCTACGGAAGTGTTTGTGGTGCTTAAAAGAAACTGGTTGCTAATACAGGTTGGCCTGTACTTCATAACAACTCTTATGCACACAGTTAAGTTTTTCTTAATTGGTAAGCTGTGATTTGTACAAAGTGTACACAGAGTGAAATGAAATGACAACACTGACTTATAGTTTTGTATTGGTCTGTATTTGTTCTTTTATCAGTATTTGTTTTTTAAAGATTTTGAGGCAGTATGACTAGAACAGGACTTAATGTATCAGCCAATCTTATCAAATAACTTTGTATCTTTTTTTTTTTTTTTTTTTAACCCCTTTAAGATCATCTAGAGATCTTTGGAAAAAGTGCATACCAGATTGTATGGGGAAAAACCTTAATGTTAGAATGAAATTTAAAAGTGGGTATTTAAAGGGAGGCAGTGAAAGCATGCTGTGTACTCCCATTTTGTAATGCCTAAGCATGGGTAAAATAAGCACAGATCAGTACATAAAAGCTAGCTTTCCATAACTTAAGCTGGTATAGCTGGACCGCTTTCCCTTCTTTTTCGTTTTAAAATGGTTGCCCGAAACATCTTTTTTTCCCCTCCCGGTGTTAGGATGGCATGCTGCAATGAAAAATGGGAGTCTGACTTATATTCTACCATGCAATCGTCTGCCTGTGCAGTTGATGAGTCAAGTAAGAGTTTATACCTCCAGTGGTCAGAAAAAAGATACTGGATCAGAAGATACAAATAGATCCACCTCTGAAGAAACCCTGCATAAAGTTGGAACAGGTAGTACTAAGCTAAAATAAAAGGTATTTATATAAATGTAAAACCTTTTTGTATTTAACAGTTGGTAACTTTTTTGTTATTAGTTTTGTTGATATTAAAGCAAATATGCTTAGCATTATTACCATTGATATTAAAGCAAATATGCTAAGCATATTTGCTTGTGGACATCTATATATAAATTTCAAATGCATAAGCACGGAGGAATGCTGAAATTTAAGTTTAGAGTAATTAAAGTGGTGATGATAAAATGTGGTTATCAAAAGGGATTAGGTAACTTGAGGGATAAGAAACGGAATGTGTTACTTGTCTTTCACCACTTTGCTTGCTTCCTTGAGTTCTTCTTGTAGTATTTCAGGTTTGTTTTGTGCAATGAACTAGTGATGAAAATTGAATGAATGTGAATACTGAGTGCCGTGACTTCACCAGGTCAGGCTATAGATGACTGGTAAAGGTTGAGCTGTTTCATCTGTTAGAGCTTTCTAACCTGACAGTTGTCAAAACTGCAGCATTCACATTGAACACTTGATATAATGGACATAACCTGACCCTCCTTGCTGTTCAGTTTGATTGTCAGTCTTGTGCTAGTTAGGTGCTTGTGAAATTCAGAACCGTTTTGTCCTTGGTCCATAGTAGCATCCTCTATTTTTGATGCTTATTAAATGTAGGACTGCACAGATACATCTGGAAGACTACTGCTTAAGATACAAGAAATGCTTTTCAAAATGAAAGCTCTTTCTGTGTGCTTTTGTCTAAAACTAAGCAGTTTACTAAAGAAAATTTCCTACTCTTCATTGTCAGGTTAGCAGGTATTCATTCTTTGTTTAGTAACTTGTAAATTCCTGAGGCTTGCAGCAGTCTTTAAAAACTGGTAACTGTAGCCAACTAAGTCTTATTTTTCTGATGTTTGGAAGTACAAAAGTGGATCTTAAATGAAGAAACAACATCTAACCGTTACACTTAGAAAAACATTTAAGATCCCCTTAAATCTGTGGATTGTAAAGACTTAAAAAGACTGTGATTGGATTTGAGAAGGGGATATACTTAGGACCGTTTATGTTTCTTGGAAAGTCTTGAGCTGAAGGTGTTTGCTAGAGGGCGAGGTTCTTGCAGAAGAATATCTGCCTGAATACACTGGAAGACTGGAGAGCCCGCTGGAGTTGTTGGTGCTTTCTGGATTCTTAATGTGCAGTTACTGGTGTTCAAATTCTGACGTGAAAATAGTCTAGCACTATTGCTTTCGTGATTGCCTTGTTTATATAATTGTTGACTGTCATCAGAAGGGGTGTTGCCACCTTCTCCTACCCCTGTCTGATAATTCACTGTCTTGTGCTGGCAGTAATGATGTTTAGGCCTGTTTTGTGAACAATTAATTGCTTTCTTGCTTTGCAGAGATAGGGTAGAGGTAGGATGGATCAGTAAGCGGATCCTGCTCACTGTCTGTAAAACATCTGGAGGAGAGATGCTGCCCTTTGTGGCAGTGCAGCCTTGAGTCATAGTAAGCCTGAGTGGAACTGCGCCACATCAGGACCATGAGACTTACCATCTTTTGAGAGTGGGGGGCTGACTTATCTGTCTATGAAACTGCAACATACAGATACTGTGCATAGATGAACAATAGCTTTGAAGTTTATTTTGGAATGCATATTGTTATATGCACGCTTCATATAGGGGGTGTTTTCAGGGGTCTAGTGGATAGGATGTTCTTATGCATTATGGATGTATTACTACTGTTTATTTAAAAAAAAGCATGGTATTCTGGTAGAATTCTGAAAAGGTAATATACTACTTGTAAAGATTGCCATACTTGTCCAGTAACTTAAATATTTAGCAAATAATGGACCTCTTTTGGACCTCCATTTCTTTATCAGTAAACTTGGGAAATGCTTTTCTTGTTCATGTGATATTGAAAATATTAATACATTAATCTTGAAAGTTCTATCATATCAGCCTCTGCTTGTCTGAAAAACAGTAATTGTGAATTGAAGCATTCAGTTTTTTTTTTTCTCACTCATGCACTGTGATTTTTGTCCAGTCTGTAGGCCAAGGTGGTAAACTTTAAAAAGGTATTTGATGTACATATATCTCTGTGCATAAATAAAAATTTAGATATTTTTGTGTCTGCTACCCTGCCCCCCGCCCCGAAATCT
The DNA here is from genome assembly GCA_035590275.1 of Ibycter americanus. NCBI lineage: Eukaryota > Metazoa > Chordata > Aves > Falconiformes > Falconidae > Ibycter > Ibycter americanus. Next base: position 55,450,989 of record JAVJGI010000001.1, read on the forward strand.
TATGACCCAATCTTTTGTTAAATGGTGTTGGTGATACTTCTTTTAATAACATAAACGATCGCACAAAGCTTCTGAAAAGAAGCTACTACTCAGTTTTTGCTAAGTAATCTTAGTTGAAGTTTTTCATCATAAAGATTGATAGATTGGCTGCCTGGTGCTTTAAACCAAGTAAGAAAAGAAAGAAAAGAAACAGCAAAGGATTTTTTGATTTTGTTTTCAAGTCAAACAACAACTGATAGAGATTACTGTTTTAGGAATGCTAGTTATTTATAGTCCAGTATTTTTTTGTTGTCTATTAAGATCAGTTTCATAAATTTATAAGTGTTATTTTTCAAGAAAGTATACTTGGAGTGTTATTAGCCTTAGTCCTTAGTTGCTGTTAGGGCAATAATGAATTGCCTGATGGAAAGACAGTTATATAGTCCAAGCTTCAAGGATGTCTGACCTCTGAGTAATTAGAGTAGCATGTTAAGCTAGCAGTATCTCATTAATCAACACAAACCTGCTTGGAAAATTTTCAATTTTTTAAAAAATATATAATTTTCAAGAACAGTTTGAATTTTGTTAACGACTGTGGATGTGTGGCAAACCTCCAGTGTTAGAGAGTGTTAGGGTACAAAAGAGTGGGTATGTTGATTCAACATGCTAGAATCATAAGGTTTTTGTTCTGAAAGCTATGTTGAGATGTGTGAGATAAGGATGCAATATTTGTATTTCCAAGTAGTACTTCTGATTTCTAAGTAGAAATCTCACTGAAATTACTGGAATTTATTATTTTCCAAATACTAAGATTCACTTAACAGTACTGTAAATTATGTTTTGTCAGTGACTTCTCATTGAATCATATCCTCAAGTGTCAGAACCAGCTAAAATACTTTGTTTTCATTCTAATTCTAGCTTGTGACACGAGAGCTGTGGATTTTAGTTTAAATATTCTGTATTTTAAGGAACTAGCTTTTTGTAAGTGAAAAAGCTTCAGTCCCTTAAAACTGAATTACAGCTTGAAAGCTCTATGAACCTTGGGTGATCAGCAACCATAAACTATATAGAATTCATTATCTAAAAATTTGCATAAAACTTGGCACAAGCTATAAGAACACTGTTAAAATATTTTTTTAAAACTTTAGGATACTTTATGAACTATGTTGCAAGTTGGTGCTCTTCTGCAGGCTGCTGTGAGTTTATTGATCTATACTCCGTTAAATGTCTTATTTTGTTATTTATTTTTTACAATTTCTGTCTTCTATTTTGAGAGTGTTAAATGTTGGTCACCTAGCAAAAATGTTTTTTAATTGTCAGGGTGGGAAACAATTTTAAGATATATTCTAATTTTGTTATGTCAACCAAACTCTTTACCAAAAAGAAAAGTAGGTACTTCCATATTTCCAGTGAGCTTTATTTCTATGTTACAGGACAAGATACTGCCAATGCAGGCCTAAACCAGTCTTTCCTTAAGGAGCCAATCCAAGTAAAAGGTAAAGTAATATTTCCTGTATTGAAGCTTCACTGCTGTCTGCTAGTAGTCAAAAAAAGTTATGTGTAAGGAAACTGTGGTTCCTTTTCAATTGTGTAACAAGTTAGCGAATAACATTTTAAAACATACTTGTATGTCAGCTTTTTTTGGTACCCGTTTGTTTGAAAATGACTCCTGAAAAATCAAATATAGCAGTATTCTTTCTAATTACTCACTCTTCTGTGTCTGTTTTTGTTTCATGTAAGCTGATGAGTTTGTCAGGGAAAGACTAATTTGTTTTCTCATTTGTTATCACAGTCTGTCCTTGCATGTTTTTAGGCATGTCCATTCACCGTCTCAGTCTTAATGTGGCTAAGCTGAATACTTGATCTTCCGCTGTTCCTAGTTCTAAGTCTTCCTCTGTTCCTTCTTATTGCTGAGTTAATCTAATCAGTGTTGCTTCTAAATATATTTTGACCACATGAACTGCCTAATCTGAGTCCTGCAATGTTCCCATTTGTTCCTGTAGTGATGTGGTGGGTTGACTGTAGCTGAATGCCAGGTGCCCACCAAAGCTGCTCTATTGCTCCCCTCCTCAACTAAACACGGGCAAGAAAAAATATAACAAAAGGCTTGTGGGTTAAGATAAGGACCAGGGAGTAAAAAGAAATCACTCAGCAATTACCGTCACGGACAAAACAAACACAACTTGGGAAAATCAGTTGAATTTATTACCAATCAAATCAGGATAGGGTAATGAGAAATAAAAACTGAATCTTAAAACACCTTCTCCCCCTACCCCAGGCTTAGCTTTACTCCTGATTTTCTCTGCTTCCTCCCCCTAGCCATGCAGGGGACAAGGAATGGGGGTTGCAGTCAGTTCATCACAGGTTGTCTCTGCCACTTCTTCCTCCTCAGAGGGAGGACTCCTCACAGTCTTCCCCTGCTTCAGTGTGGGGTCCCTCCCATGGGATACAGTCATCCACAAACTTCTCCAACATGAGTCCTTCCCATGGACTATAGTTCTTCATGAACAACTCCAGCATTGGTCCCTTCCACAGGGTGCAGTCCTTCAGGAACAGACTGCTCCAGCATGGGTCCCCCGCAGGATCACAAGTTGTAGCAGTAAACCTGCTCCAGCCTGGGCTCCTCTCTCCATGAGTCCACAGGTCCCACCAGGAGCCTACTCCAGTGTGGGCTTCCCATGGGGTCACAGCCTCCTTCAGGCATCCACCTGCTCCAGCGTGGTGTCCTCCCTGGGCTGCAGGTGGATATCTGCTCCATTGTAGACCTCCATGGACTGCAGGGGCACAGCCTGCCTCACTGTGTCTTCATCACAGGCTGCAGGGGAATCTCTGCTCTGGTGCCTGGAGCACCTTCTCCCCTTCCTTCTTCCCTGTCTGCAGAGCTGTTGCTCTCACATGTTCTCACTTCTCTTTGGCTGCAGTTGTGCAGTCTCTCCCCCCACCCGCCGTCTTAAATATGCTATCCCAGAGGTGCTACCACCGTCACTGATGGGCTCAGTGTTGGGCAGTGTCAGGGGTCTGTCTTGGAGCTGGCTGGCATTGGCTCCATCAGACATAGGGGCAGCTTCATCACAGAAGTCACCCTTGTAGCCCCCCTCCAAAACCTTGTCTCACAAACCCAATACAAGTAAATACATGCTTTTGTCTTTAGTTATGTTGTTTAAACACAGAAGTGGATAAATTAAGAACATAACTTACTTTCATGTTTTTAATTTATCATGACTTGATTTCACACCATCTTCATTCCAGTAGTTTCTGTTATGTTGTTGTGAGACTGACGCTATTAAAAACTCCAGTGCTTCTGATCACTCCTAGCCTTCTGCATATGGAGAGAACTCTACCAAAATAGAAATTGCCATTTCTCTTTAAACTCCATCAAAAAAACCCCCAAACAATCTTTGGAGTGAAAGTGACTCAGCAGGCTATAAACTGTATCAAGATTCCTTCCTGTCTTTCCCCATATGTAAAGAAACATCAAGTCCTAGTCCTTGTTGGTTACAAGGTGACATCAGTGACCCTGTATCTTTTCTGTACGCTTTTGTCTACACCCTTTACATAAATTTCTTTGGGTCTCTTGTCACTTAGCACATCCATGCAAGGAGAACATACAAGGTAGATAGGAGAAATTAGATTGTGAAATAATTGTAAAAATAGATACATCCTTCAGTGAGAAGAGAGTTTTGGCTCTGTAGATTATGGACGTGCAAGCTATAATGTTTATGTTAAAGATTTTGATAGTATCTAGAAAGTGGAATTCTGGTCTTCAGATGCTGCTGTGACTTAGAAACTTATTGATCCAAGTATTACTAAGACAATAATGTTTTTAAAGGATCACTAATCTTAAAAATTTGTGCTATTTAAAGTATTTTATTTACATCATCTTTTACTGGGCTTTGTGCTTCTCTTGGAAATACCAAATTGATTCCCCACCCCCCACCCCCACCCCGCCTCCATGTTTAGCACCGGTTTTATACAGTTATTTTAACTAGGGGTAGGATTGTGGAGATACTCTGCAGTGAGCATTTGGTTACAGTATTTTCTTCTAGTGAAATTTACCTGGGTTTCTGAAAGATGGATTAGTTAAGTGTTTGATAAATCCACAAGTTATGTTTTACTAAGGTTAATACACTTTGGATATATACCTGTTTCAAATAATAAAAAAAAAGATGGGAAGCATTCTTGTTTAAAAATGTTCATCCTGTTCTGCCTTTAGTCAATGATGGACTGTTGTTAGGAAATCTCTAATTTTCTTTGTCACCTTTGCTCAGGAGTGGGATTGTGGGATGAATGTGATTACTCAAATACTTAAATTGTTTAAGTTCAAACTGGATGACAGAAACATTATTATGGTAAATATTGATATCTGAAGTGTTAGTGCATTGTTGAGTGTCAAGCAATATAATTTACTTTTAAGCTTTCAAGACTCAGAAATAAGGCAATATTGAGCTCTGAGAAATTTTTTCTCAAAGTCTTTAAATGCAGTATCTTTTAGTAAGTATCCTGTGACTCAAGGAGAAGTTCTGGACTTAACCAGAAATCTTATCACTCCTGTGATATGCAGGAGGTTTACGTGGGCTCATAAGTTTTCTCACCTGCAGAATCTGAGCTTTTCATTTTCAGTTGTGTTCTGTAATGTTATATCTTTCAGCAATTGTAACTCTTCTTCTAATAAGCATAACGTTTTTAACGGCGGTGAGTGTAGTGACTTATATTGTGACTTACATTTGAAGATAAGATGAAGTTATGTACGTATAGACCAGCAAGAAGTAATGGCATAAATTTAAAATTCCATTTATCCTTTTTCTGAATACGTGTGGTATTCTTTTCCTTGTGCATGAAAATCTGATGTGATAAGAGTACACCTTCTAGAAATACAAAGCACTATAAATAATATGTATTTTTAATTGTTATAAATGCCCATATGAAGTGTGCTAATTTTGAAAGTAATAGGTGAGAAAAACAATGTATAGTCTGTCTCTGTTCTCTGTATAGTCTGCAAAGGTCAAAAATCTTATCTGCAGAAGGTACAGTTGGTTAAGTGTTGGAAAAAGACATGGAGCTCTAGGTTGCCATTTCAGTTGCTAGGGTGAGGCTTTCCAAATTGCCATATTTGAAATCTATTGCAGTAGCCAAACACCATCTCTGACATCAAAGTTGGAGAAGTAGCTGACCATGGCAGTTAAGTGTGTGTGATATTTGAGAGCCGTGAACTACAACGTAGTAAGTAGCATTTTTGGAGGTAAATCATTCTACTTCTACTCGTTTCCACAATGAAGAACATTCCTTTCTCTTCACTGTAAGTTTTCTGTCTCATTGACAAGCATTGTTTTTCAGATCTCCACTTAGAGATGTAATATGACACTAGATTGAATTACCTTTTGTAGTTTCTGCTATGGTCTTCATGAGTGGCTTAACTTGCTTATCAATTTCTGTTTTTAAGTGAAAGCAGTCCTTAAAAAAAGAGAGTATGGACCAAAATACACACAGAATAACTTCATCACTGGAGTCAGAGCAATAAATGAGTTTTGTCTTAAATCCAGGTATGATGGGTTTGAGTTGAAATTTAAATTGTGAATATTTGTTTGTATGTGCTTCAGAAGTAGTTGTGATTGCAGAGTGATTTTTGCACAGCAACTTTTTGTAAATGCTTTTGTGGTATAGGTAATCATAAGTGGCTGAAGTTCTTGATTACTTAGTATTACAGTGGATCAGGAACCTGCAGTTTACATGTTTCTGTACTTATTTCTTAAAGGAATTTATTTGTACTTACGTGCCTGTAAATCTGATTGGGGGGAGTCCACCTCTAGAGCAGCTAGTTATAGGGAGGAAGGGCAAATAACTTTTGTTTCAGCATATTGGGGTCATGATGGTTTGATGTGAACACCTCTAAAAGATAAGTGGAAACTTCATGTTACATGGGGTCTATAATTTGGAATAAAATACGATATGATCTTGTTCATTGTGACCTAACTATTGTTACTTGAGTCATATTTACTGCCTTTTACTATGTGCCACGCCTGCCAGCAGGACTTACGGAGTATTGCTGTAGTTGAAGTGTCTGTCAGATTTCATACATGTTGGATGTGTGACCCATATTAAATCTAAAGGCTTATTAGCAGCTTTGCTTGTAACTACTTATGCTGTCACTGTTCCTCCCAGTTTTTACATACAGCGTATGTTGCTAGACTTGGTCTTTGCTGAAAATCCAGTGACAAATTATGCTTAGTCCTCTGCCATGTTTTTATCATAACTGGCTTGTTGTGCAGAGAAATAACTTCCTATAGTTTCGCTGGATTGACGAAAAGGTGGGGAAGAAAAAAGGACTGAATAATTGGTTGGGCTAAAAATGAAATATTCTGTTTTATTAAAAAAAGAATAATTCCCTGATGCTTCTTAATGTGGATGCCCTAATGTGGAGCTCAACACAGGAAATTTATCAGTTCACCCAAATAGATTTGTTGTCTCCAACCTTTTGCAACTTGTGTGGGGTGTGTAGGTTTTGATGTTAAATTTCTTAAATTTTCATGTCACATGACTTCTGATTTCCATTTAGAGACATTAAGCCATGAACCCTCTTGTTTAGGATTTTGCACATTATTAATTACATGGAGATCATTCATTGGATGTTTTATTATTCAGGTTTTTATTACATTGTCTTCCATGTATAGTATTTCATATTGTGAGGACGTGATTTGAACTTTGGAGTGTGGAAAACACAGTGGTTTTTAGTAGCATCCTAGGGATTGCTTGCTTCATGTGGTGAATCTGTTCTGTTTGGCTCAAGTAAACAACTTCAGTTTTTTTTACTGCAAATTAATAATACTAAAATTGTGGAAGATCACCCAGATATAAAAGTAAAACTAGAATAATATGAACTTTTTCTTGCACTAAACTATTTGTCCGCTTTCCTTAGTGATCTAGACCAGCTGAGGAAAATTAAACGACGAAGCCCCCATGATGACATTGAGACATTCACTGTGTACCTGAGATCAGATGTAGAGGCAAAGTAAGAACATTTTTATGAAGGAGAATGTTTGGACTGTTTAATATGAGAGAAAAAACTTTAAAAACTCAGGTTTACAATGTGAAAAGGCAATAATGTTTTCTGTTTTCTATCAGAACACATTTTGTATCCCAATTATTGTAATAATTACATGGTGTATGGAAAATTGGAGGATATGTTTCATGTGCCCAAATCTTAAGTGCTTGTCCTTAGCCTCCTCTTGCCCAGCTTTTTATTTTGTAGTCTGCATGGCTTCTTATCAGAAAGAATGATGTGATGTTTTGCTTTTAGGAAAGGCATTTGTAATGTCAAACTGAAAAGAAGTTGCTGAAATAGAACCATTGTTAAGGTGCTTTTACTCTGTGCAGGTCTCTTGAAGTTTGGGGTAGTCCAGAGGCTCTTGCTAGAGAAAGAAAACGACGTAAAGAGGCAGAAATCAAGTACAGAGAAAGTGAGTACAGTTTTCAGATAACGTCAAATTTAAACAACAAAGTATGATTGTTAGAAATCCACTTGATGATATGTTATTTCATTTAGAACGTACTAATTTTGAATTGGCAATTGCTGAGAAAGTTTTATAGCATAGCGTTAGGGTAACATGTTAACTATCTATGCAGATACAGTCTGTTACTATCTTACGTTTTATCATCTCTATGTGATATAGCAAGAATATACATCCAGTTGAGATCTGTAGTCATTCTTCGGTTTTTTTGGGGGGTTCAATTTTTACATTATGGTAAACATCTTCAATGGTTTCAGCTTTTTTTATTGAGAATTTTGTAAAGACTTAAAACCAATCCAGATCTTTATACTATACCATTACTCATTTATTTTTCCTCTGAAAAGAATTTGGCTTTCCTTTATGCTTCAGGAGGGGGGGAAAACACCCCCAAATCATCTTTTTGCTTAAGATTGTTGTTGTTGTTCTTGTTGGTATTATCAATAGCAGGTACAGTCATATCAGTAGCTTGTAATGGATTTTGATCTGTCTAGTCAGTTAAAATCACAGGAGGGGCAATAGTACTTCAAGGTACTTACTCCAGTTACGCACCTTAAAATTGGAGGTCTTGTTAATTTTTTTGAAACGATCGTGCCACTGGAACACTCTCCTAGTAAAAGGGTTAGAGGTGCAGGCACTTGTACCTGTAAGTGTTTGCACTGAGAGTGCAGTCAGTAGCCTCAAAATTTTTAGTGACCAGCAGAGTAATTCTTGGACTTAATTCAAAAAATGAGATTAAAAAAATACTCAGTCGTAATAGCACACTGAAACATTGTATACTTGAAGTGGTAACTCCTGTTTTTTTACAAACTATCCTTGTACTACTGGCTGTTTTAATCTGTTTAAATTATTGTATACAGTGTATTTTGTATAACTTTGTAGGGGGGAATCTAGCACTGCAGCTTCTAGATACTGTAGTACACCAATATTTATTTTGAAGTTACTGAACATTGTTAGTGGATGGAAAAATACTGATAAGAGACTTGCTTTGAAATATCCTTCCCCCTCTCCTTTGTGGTTAAGGGGCAGGAGAGGGGCAGTAGAATACCTGGATTTGGTGCAGTTTATTTTGAGCTTTTCCCTCTGTGTATCATCCTTTGTTGGTAGAAATGGAAATGATGTATAGAAACATAATAGACTGTATTTGGCATTTTGCATGAGTATATAGTAATATGTGGTTCTGATTAAAAATATTAGGAGAGGAGTTTTTCACAAAGAAAGATAGACCATGTAGCTCTTACTAGAAGTTGGCTGCTGCATTAAAAAAAACCCAAAACCTTCAATCCCTTAAACTACTGGTTACTAGTATGTATTCATGATAACGATTTTGTATTGCAGATCTATTTAGAAACCAAAGGCTGTTGAGGGAATACAAGGAGTTCTTTGGAAATACTAAGGTAAGAGGTGTTTTAAAGTTTTTGTCTAGAAAAATGCCATGAGATGTACTATGACATCTTTTGAAGGAAAAAAAGTTGTGAAATGGTTGCATAAGCTTAACTACCAATTTTATTTGAACATTTATTTGCACTGTAATATACCAGATCTATCCCTGATTGTAATGTAGTGGTAAATGTTTTGATGCCAGTTTAAATGGGTTCCTGCTGTGGCAGTGTAATCTACCAGTAAGGTGGGGTGTGGTTTGTGGTGTTTTTTTTTTTTTTCTTCAGTCAATTGTCGTCTTATTAAAAAGATTGCAGGTGTATTTGTGATTTTATCTATAGCCTATAAACATGTATAGTAAATATATTGTTCATTTAAAGAAATGGTTTTCTTAAGGAAAAAACCCCAAAACATTAACACTTTGCTCTGGCCCTTCCTCTTTGCTTAAGCAGACCCATTCCCTAGATCCAGCGGCTCTGCTATGGTAATCTTTCTGCTGCACAGGTGTCTCCTGTCCTTATGATTGCAGTGGCCCCTGCTGGAGGCTTTTTTGGTTTATCCTTTTTATAGTCATCCATTTGTACAAATGTGTAACACCCAACTGCAGTTTGGGTGAGCATGCAGCAGTAAATTAGTAGGCTTCAAGGACTGTAGCTTCACTTTTGCAGTACAGGGCAATGCAAAGATTTTATTTAATAGTTTGTGTGCTAGGTCCTTCAGGAGGTCAAGATTTGGTTATTTTATTTTAATAATCTCTTACTTCTTTATGTAGCCACGCTCCAGTGCAGCAGCTATGTTTTTCAAGGGACCAGGGAAGGTGGTGATGGTAGCTATTTGCATGTAAGTTAAAAATAAATGTTTTGTTTATGCAAGTATGAAACGATTTATTTTTATTATCCTGGAAATGAGAACAGTCTGTATTCAAGCTAAAGATATCTGTGTCTCTGTAACTGAAGTTAATAAATTTGTTTATTCATTATTGGTAGGAAAGAATTTAGGTAAATATATTTATCAATATGTAGAGATCAGGGATAGAATATATCTCTGATCAGAGAAGAGCAAATCTTTTGAAGTTGATCAGATTAAACAGTTTATTAAAGTGAAAACTAAAATCTTGAAGGACATGGAGAGGCAGTTTAAATTATGGTTTAGAGTTAAAACAGCCTTCCTTTCTTCTTGGGTTATCCACTAACTTATGCATTATTTTTACTTCCGACCTGTAAATTATGGTGATGCTTTACCATCTCATGAGGTAATGAGACTAAATTAAAAATTGTAAAGCACATTCAGGTCCTTGGATGAATGGAGATATAGAAAACAGTGCTACCTCTTGCTTGAAGGAGTGGATGTAGTCTCACAGAAATTATTTTAAGGATGACCTTGGAAATGAATGTTATTTAATTAAGTATATAGTTTTGTGTATATCAAGGGGCTGGACTTGTGCTTCCTCTAACTTAAATATAATTTCTTGACATGTGGTTGTTCAAAACTGCAACTACAAGATGTTGTTAATACTTATTTGTAACACGTAATTGCATTTGAATACTTTTTAAAATTGCCAGTAAGTTAAATTGAAATATATTAAAAAAGATAAAGGAGAATGTTACAATCCTCTGGTATGATTTTCTTTGCAGTATGATTGTAACAATTTACCTACTGATCCTGATAATGAATGTTTGAAGTGAGAATGTAGACTGGGATTTTAGTGCTGTTACCTTTCTCTGTACAACATAACACAATGCTCACAGTCCAGTGAGCTTGTAGCCTAAAAAAGACTTGACAGGTCACCCTGGACATCTTAATGGAAAAATTCCATAGATAATTTTTCAGCATAATCTAATGACAGGCTTGTCTTCCTATCTGTTGTCTTATGTTTGTTTGAATTGCCTAAGCTGAGATTGAAGTGGGGAACCTTCCACTCCATCCAGTATTCGGAGGGAATGTATAGGAGTGAAAGGACTGAAGAACGAGAAAAGGAAATTATTACGGCTTGTATTCTCCCATTGATAGGCAATTAGTTGTTCTGAGTAGTGAGTGTAGTGGCAGTTTTCAGGAAGTGTAACATATTGGGACTGCTTAGAAATTAATTATTTTGCAAAAGTAAAGTGTGTATCTTTACATGTCAAGTTTAGTTGTTGAAAGAGCTTTTCGACAGTAACCATGCAGAAAATCTGTATGCCATATTTGCCTCTAATGATTAAATGGACACTTGGTTTCACTACTTGCCTGTAGGTGATGCATGATTATACAGCACTTGTGGTTTTGCTGAGAATATTAAGGACCAGATATTCTGTTGTTGTTTAGTTTGTTTCTTCGCTTTGTTTTCAGAAACGGGTTGAACTTTTTCTTTAAGCTACTTGCTTGGGTTTACACGGGTTCTGCAAGTATGTTTTCAGAAGCCATACATTCTTTAGCAGACACATGTAACCAGGTGAGTATTTTTTCCATTCTGCTTAAGTTAACACTTGTAATAGTTTTTCAGGAATAAAGATAGATACTTAGAGTAGTTGTATTACACTTGAAAGCAAAAAAAAAAAAAACCAAACAAAAAAAAGTAGATTCTTAAGTTTTTTTAGAAGTGAGTTGAAAGAGAAGAGCTGTTGCGAGCAGACCTATACTTGGCTACTTCGTAGATAAGTGGGACTTGAAACTAAGATGATGTACAAAGTATACCTCTTTTTTATTTTGGTTCATGGTTAACTTGAAATACTTTTCCTGTTGGTTGTTGTAATAGAATGACAGACTTTGTTGCTTAGTCATCTCTCGGTAGAATAATGAGAATATGAGCATCTGTTTCTTTTCCTATTCCTAGACTGCCTTACCAGCCTCTCACAGCACTAGTAGCCACATACCTGGCACATTTACTTTGGGAGGTGGTATGGCAGACTCAGAGCTGGACATGTAATATTAGTGTGCAGGGACAAAATTAATGCTGTTTTTTCCACTGTTTTCTTTAGTGTAATGTACGCCTCAAGCACAAGACCTTTAAATTTCTTCTTCTCCCAGTGGAGAAAGAATCTTTCGTGTTGCAGTTTTTGATATAGCAAGGCTTTGGAAACAAAAAAAAAACCTAAAAATGAGTGGCTGAAACCTTCCTGCAACTCAGGCGAGGAGTCCTTGGATAGCTTGGGACTCATGTAAAATGCAACAATCTTATGCTTCTCCAATTCTGAAGAATGTACAGAACATTAGAGCAGACTTAATATCTTAAAAAGCATTATAACGTAATTTGGGGTACTTTTTTGCTTCAGTTGTACCTAGTATGCTTCTCTGTCCAGAAAGACTGACTTGAGGACTCACATTTTGTTTGCTATTTTTCTGTAAATGGCTTTACACAACCTTTCACCTGTTCCAGCTGTAAAGTGAAGGGAAGGGTGCTACTCACTCAATTGATAATACTTAAATTTATGGGGAGGCAGCCTTAATGTGTGATACTCATTTGGCCAAGTGTGTCAATTTGTAGGTGAACCAAGTTTGATAGTGGCATTATTGACCACTTATGTGTGGAAGAGCTGTTCTGGTTTTTAAATGTGAAAGTTAAGTGTTCCACTGGAAATGCACAGGGTTTTTGCTCAGATATTCGAGTACGTGGTTTTGGGAAAAACACAGGAGAAACCTTGCTGCCTCAAAGCAGCTTGCTGCTGTGAAGACTGAAGTGTCTAAATTTTAATACTTGTTACTATGTTTCAATAATTCATAGTCCTAAAACAAAACACATGCTTCGCAAAATTAAGGTCTAGATTTATAACTCACTGCATCAATAGTGTAATACATGCCTAATTAAATATATGCCAAACAGGCCATTTAGATAGAGGTTTTTATTTCTTCCTTCAAAATAATTCTTTTCTTTAGTTTGGAGAATACGAAGTTCACTACTGAAAGAAGCTGCAGTGTAAAATGACTGCTTTAAATGTAGAATGCCATCACCATAGTCTCAGTATAATTTCTTTTTAAGAGGGATTTATTTAAATAGCTTTGTTTCCTGAACAACTTCATTCCTTCACATTGAAGCAGAGCAACAACACTTGTGATTGCATGTAATGTTCACTTTCAGTTACAATTCTAAAATTATAATTAACAGTAATTATATATATATATACACACACACACAGACATGCACTATAGAAATACTTATGTATAGGTATAATTAACAATTTTTTTTGGGTGGTAGATTTTGATGACAGATTTTGAGGATTATATTCCAGCTCTAATAAAGTATCAGTTACAAAGTGTATGTGCAGATAAGCAGACTGCATCTGCCTTTATCTTTCAAGTTCAGTTGATAAAGGTTTCTAAATTTATTTATTTATTTTTAATAAGAACGTTTTTTTTCCATTTGTCCTAATTAGGCATTGCTAGCTTTGGGCATCAGTCAGTCTGCAAGGACGCCTGACCCTAGTCATCCGTAAGCTTTTTGAGTAAATAATGATTTTGGTAATTATATATAGGAGTAAGATCAGTTATTGTTTGTATGTCATCTTGTTCTTTTTAATCTGCCATTTCGTAAAATTTCTGAAATGCATTGTTTCTGATTTTACAATAGATGAAATATGAAAAGAGATTTCTTCCAAACTGCAAGAGTTACAGCTTCAATGGCTTGATGCATGTTATATTTAATGTTTTTTTATTTTATTTTATTTTTCAGTGGTATGTTTTTTGATGTGTATTGTTTTAATTTACATTATTTCTTCAAGTTATTCTGGAGTCTTCTACCTCTTCCAGTGGATAAATTTATTTTGTTTTTAAACGCTGTTCGTGTGAATGGCGAGATTTTTTAAAAATAAAAAATACTGCCCTTTTTCTGTTTTCAACAAAGTGCTTTTCTGCAGGGCAGCTACTTGTATCGTAAGGAGATGTGTTTGACTTAAACTACTCTTTGTTTTTATCTGAGTAATAGGGATATTATTGACAAGTTCTTACAACTTAGGAAAGTTAGAAGCTGTATTCTCCATGATACTTTCTTGGTGTTGACCTGCTTTACACTTTACATGTTTGAGCAGTCATACTGTAAGCACTAGTTCCAAATACACCTAATGTACAGAATTAATTAAGCTTTTCTGCATTAAAAACATCAGGTAATTTGAAAAATATTTTAATCTTAAATTTGTCTAAATATTCATTGTATCTCCTTCCCCTCCCTCACTTTTTTCCCTTCTTCCTCAATATAGTCTTTTGTACTACTGGTTTTTCAGTGTTGCTAAAGAAATGTATGGTTTCTAGTAGCAGTTAATACAAAAAAAAAAAAAAGGAATAAAGGTACACTTCTAATACTGCCTTAGCTCTTCCCACTGTTTTTAAAAACTGCAAGCCTTGAATGTCTGCAGTTAGCTGAGCTACTTAAAGGTGTCACAAATTTTATTCCCTTTAAATTAGCATGTTAAAATATGTAGACTGGGTGGATATAAGGCTAAAGTTTTCATTTAGAAATAGCATTTCAATAAAATGTAAAAGTGACATGAGTATTGGTTTGGGTTTTTTTAACAATAGTAAAATCCTCAGTCTCTGCACAGGAGCTAATACAGCTGTGTAAATAGCTTGTTTAAAAATGAATTAGAAAGAATTCTTACCCCATCTTACTTTCCTAAATCACTTCCTTTGTTTTCATCTAGGTATGGTTTCACAAATATGCGCTATATTGCCTCCCTAATTAGTGGGGTGGGCATTTTCATGATGGGTGCAGGACTTTCTTGGTATCATGGGATCATAGGTTTACTCCACCCGCATCCTATAGAATCTCTTCTCTGGGTAAGCTAATCTTGTTTGATATTGTATCTAACACTGGTGACTTAGTAGAAAGCACAATTAACTCAAACCATCCTTATTGAGAATGTGTTTTAAGAAAAAGAATCATGTTAAACTATAGCGGATCTTAGAGCAAAATGAGCTGTTTTTTAAACCCTGCATCTTCCCTTCACATCTCCCAAGAGGTTCTCCTTTCCCACTTTACAATATATTGCACAATTCAAATATTGTTGGCTGCCTTCTGTTTAGGGACAGCTACACAGTACAGTGGGTAATGAGGTTCTGGAATGCTGCATTTGGACAGTCTGTGATGAAGAGATCTGTACAAATATGCATATAATGTAATAATTGAGACTTTTTTTTTCCATACAGGCATACTGCATTTTAGCAGGGTCATTGGTATCTGAAGGAGGTATGCAGTTTCAAGAAAAATTTCTATTTATTTTTTTAATCTCTAAGAGTACAATATGAGTAATTACAGTAATAATTGGTCCTTGCTTACACAGTAGTTTTGAACTCTGTTGCACATACTTGTAAATAAACAGAAAAGTAAAAGTGAGAAAACTTTAGTTTCTGATCTTTCTATATAATAATAAGTTGAAGAACACATCACTTGGAAAGTATACATAGAATTCCTTTTGGTATTAAACTGTCAGTGAATATAACTGTTCCGATTTGTATGGGGGAGACACAGGTAGAAAAGAAGGTAACTTTATGCTTTGTCATTATTCAAAGTATCAATAATCAGAACTTTCTTGATGATCTTGTGCTATGACATAAAGAAAAGTTCCCCCTCTTCAAAATGGAAACAGGTCTTTTTGCCCCTAACCATTTTCAGTAACTACTTCGGTGTTGTTTCAGCTACCCTTCTTGTTGCTATAAATGAAATTCGAAGGAGTGCTCGAGCCAAGGGTCTGTCGTTTTATCAATATGGTACGTGTCGTTATAGCAGTAAGGTATGTGATTATTTAAAACAGAATCTATTTACCAGTATTTGCATAAGGATCAAACCAGTTTTGTCTGTTTTCCCTTTCCCCTTGCTTTACTGATCTGCTTTCTATTGTAGTAACAAATACATTTTACAAGTTAGATGAAAACCTGTTGATTTAAGTAACACTACTTAGATACTTCTACTAAACTACTTGCATTTTTCAGGATAAGTGCCCCTTTAATTTTTTTCAAACATTTTAGAGAAGCTTCTGTAATTGGCACCGGGCTTGTTCTGTGTATTAATGAATGCTTCCAGAATTGTGTGCGTATGCAGAAATTGAGTTTACTCCTTTATACTTACAGAAATTTTTCATTTAAGTTGCTGGTGTTGGTGTAGTTTAAGTACTGTGCATAATGTAGTAAAGCGAAGCTTTCCAAAGCAATGTAATTTTTGTTGTTGTATATGCAGTTGTGCAGAGTCGTGATCCTAGTACAAATGTGGTGTTGCTGGAGGATGCTGCAGCAGTTCTGAGTGTGGCTGTAGCTGCTACCTGTATGGGTCTGACTTCTTTAACAGGTAAAATTCTGCCTCAAGCTGAGGCAAGCAGGATGTGAATTTCTTCCTGTGCATGACATGAACACAGAGCATTTAGTTTATTTTGGTTGCCTTAAATACATCTCTACTCTCTGATACTTGTACTGTGTAAGCTTCTGGAGGTTTATACTGTTCTCTGATCTGATTTCTAGTAGTTTGAGTTGAAAATACTTAAAAAAAAAAGTTTGGGTTTTTTCATGTCTATTATTGATGGGGTTAAGCTTGAAAGAGGACATGCAGATGTGGCTGGCTGACTTTTGAGTGATTTTGTAATACAAACTAAGGTATTTTTTACTAAAGGTGTATTTATTGCCGTCAGTTATATAAATCACTTTGTGCCATGGTGGGATGACATAATTTGAGTTTCATTAGTCAGTGGTGTGCAGCTCCATGTGCAGGTGGGGAGGATTTAGGGAAGCAGTTCTTTCCTTCCTTTTGATACATAGTGGTATTAATGTTATCTTCAGATTACAATAGCTGCTCCTGAACAGCGTGGCAAACTCAACTCATGCAGATAGGATGATCTATATGGCAGCTGATTCGAAGTCTGAGTTTGCTGCACAGTTAAGCTTTCTAAAGAGGGAAGATTACTTAAAAAGGGACAAATAAGTATTGGCTTTGGATTTTCAATTGTTTAAAAAAATAAATACGTTAATTTTGTTTCTTTGTGGCTTTTAATGAGTTAATTGCATGTTGCATTTTTTTATGTAGAAGTCAGTTCTCTAGTTTCCTTCATAAACTTAAAAATACATTATGGTTTCTACAAATCTGAATATGCATGAGTACTTGTTTAAAACCTACTGTATTCCAGAAATGGTTAATACTTCCAAGTTTTTGAGTTACTGATGAAAGAACCCAGACTTCTATGCTACTACCATGTTTAGGTGTATATAATGTTATATTAATAAAGGTAGTTCTGTACACATAAACCCAAATAGCTGACAAGAGTTTACTTATTTATTAGTCCTGCAGGGGACAGGAGGGACTGGAGACTTTATCTTAAGATAATTTGTTTTCTTCCAGCTTCATCTTGTTCCTCAGTAGGAAAGAATTGCCAGTGCCTTAAAAAAAGCTACAACACCCCCCCAACCAAACCCAAACAAAAATAAAAAATCCCACCAAAAAGCAAAAACCAAAAAAACCCCCCAAAACTATATACTCTTTTCAGTGTGATCTCTGAATTATGTGCTATGTCTTAGAAATGCTACGTGAAACTAATTTGATGTATCTTGTTTAGGAAATCCTTATTATGACAGTGTGGGGTCTCTAGGTGTTGGAACTCTGTTAGGAACTGTGTCAGCATTTCTAATCTATACTAACACTGAAGCCCTGCTGGGACGATCCATTCAGCCTGAACAACTGCAGCGACTCACTGAGTTACTGGAAAGTGATCCTGTAGTAAGGTAAGAATCTTTACAGCTCAATCTCTAAGAACAGCAAAAAGCAAGAAAATAACATTTGGAAAAAATAGTTCAAACACTTTAAATGGGAGAAACGTGGTGAGATTGATTATTTTTAGGGTGGATTCTTCTGAGATTGTAGAATCTGCTAACTTCTATTTCTGTGCTAAAAATTTCAATAAAGTGAATACTCGTACCTCTCAGATGTTCCACAGCTGAAATAAAATTGCAAATATGTTCTAACAGTTACATTAAAGGAGTTGACGATGACTTAATGAGAAAGCCATCACAAACAAAACTATTTTCAAATGCATGAAATGCAGGCACTTTTAAATGATACTGTAATGTTGCTTTTATAGTTTATTAGCATTTAAATATTTAAATTCTGTTACTGTTAATATTCAGTGTCTGGAATTCTGTAGCAGTTGGCAGTGAAGTGCTGCAGTAGTATTATGATGTAATAGATTCTGCATGTTAGATGCTTACAGAATGAACTTAATGCTAATTTTCTTTGGAAATCTGCAATTTGTAGTGAAATAGACTTATAGCTTACTGTAATTCTGAAATCTTGTTTAAATGCTTTTTAGGGAGCTATTTTAGCTTTAACCCTATTAACCTTGATTTAGAAGCAAACCCCTTTTTGTTTTCTTCTTAATCTTTATTTGAGAATGTATTTCTGTGTGAATCAGCTGGAATATTTTAGTGCTTTTTTTATTTGTAGTCATTACTGAGCTTTGGCAGAAAAAACCCAAGCCCGTTAGTTAACACCAGAATAGTAGAAAGAAGCTAAGTGCTGCATCATCTCAGTTGCAAGCAACAGGTCTGAATGACATACCCTTCATTCCAGAAGCTAAACCAGATTCCTGTTTTGAAATAGAATTGTGTTAGAATTTCCACATGTCAGTAACTAAACTCTGTTTAAAGTATTTGTGGTGGCCCTGGATTAGTCTAAGTGGTGGAGCATGTGTCAACAGTACTGTGTTAGAGTAGGTGAATTCACATGGTTATTGGTACTCTGCTTCTGTAGTTCTTTTTTCCAAAGTGCACAGGTGGCTTTTGCTTGTCTCAGTCTGGAATAATAAAATTTCTCCTATCCCAAGCACCATTTTATATTGTATTCCATTTTGTAGATGGCTGTAACTTATCAACAGAGCAGACTTAGCTTGTCTCCTTGCTGTAGATACTTTTTTGAAACAAGAAGTAACTTAATTTTAAAAAAGCACGAAGAATAAAAACAAGTGAAGGCTTGGTAAGAAACTGTGCATTTCTCTTAAGGTTAGAAGCTGAAACTTGTTTAGTTACTTTTCATAAGGTTGTTTGCAGGACCTTCTTTCTGTGTGCACTTTGTCTTGAGTCATCTCTTTTCTTAGATTCATTATATTATCTGCTTTGATTTCTTTTAGTGCACACTTTGTCTTTGACCAAGTTCTTGTAACAAGCCCGGTATCTTGAGCTTGGTTAACTTAACATCTTCTGATAAGACATCTGGTCTTCATCTCAGAATTCTCTGAAATGTAAACATACATTAACCTTGCTTGTAGCTAGGCATAACCTGGGGAAGAAGCTACTCTTTTATTTTTCTTTTTTTTTTTTCTCTTATTCCAACCATTGGTTGGTTAGGTTATTTGGTTTGTTTTCAACTTTTTCCTGTGAAATGAGGAAGTCTTTTAGCATCAAGTGTTTCAGAGACTTGTAGAATCATTTATGTTGGAAAGACCTTTGAAATCATCAAGTCTGTTAACCCAGGACTTCCAAGTCCACCACTAAACCATACTTCGAAGCACCACATCTACACCTTTTTTTAACATTTCCGGGATGGTGATTCTACCACTTCCCTGGGCAGCCTGTTCCAATGCTTGATTGCCCATTTAGTGAAGAAATTTTTCCTAATACCCGATCTAGACCTCCCCTGGTGTAACTTAAGGCAGTTTCCTCTTGTCCTGTTGCTTGTTACCTGGGAGAAGAGACCTACTGCCACCTGTCTACAGCTTCCTTTCAGGTAGTTGTAGAGAGCAATAAGGTCCCCCCTTGAGCCTCCTCCTCTCCAGGATAAACAACCCCAGTTCCCTCAGCTGCTCATCATAAGACTTGTGCTCTAGACCCTTCACTAGCTTTGTTGCCCTTCTTTGGACATGCCTTTCTTCAAAAGGCTACTTGTACATTTTCATCAACATAGCTTTAGGCTTGTAAGAGTTTCAGCATTTTCTTCAACATTCAAACTCTCCTGTTTTCTTAAATGGAGTGTTGCAGTAGTATGTCCTACTCTTAGACTTTTCCTACTGGCGCCAAATGTAAAAGAAAAAACTCCTTAGTACTGGTCTGCTTCTAAAGCTGTGACTAATATTTGTTCTTTTTACTTCAACCTGTCAGGGTTTTTAGCTATCAAACTGTACCTGAGTTCTCAATGCAATCCTTTTTGCAGTTGCTGCTTCCCAGAACAGTCATCCCTTGTTCCTTCATTGAGAGTTTTCGATCTTTATTTTCAGATGCGTTCTGCCAAATATGTAGGAGATTTACTAGGGAATCATTTAGTATTCAGCAGAAAGTATTCTAGATTCAAATTGACCAAAGGATCCAGAGGCTCTGATTTCAACTCCCCACTGCCCCTGTCACTGCTGCCACCACGACTTAACTTACTATTCCAGCAGCTGCTTGCCTGAGCATTGTGTTCCACTGGCAATTATAAAGTATGTGATTTATCAGACAGTGCTAACTGCTGTCCTACTGAAATAATTAATCTCTGTGTTGTTGATCTTTTTTTCAGCTAAATCTTGAGGGTTTTTTAATTTTTAGAAGTTTTTTTTTTTTTAGCGATGTTGTTTGACAAGACCTACATTCTCTAAAACCTTAATGACTGGAATTAATGCTCTTTATATATAATTTTTTCCTGCCACCTTTTTCACTATTTTTCCTTGGGTTGTCAGGTGAAGTTGTCTTTAGTTAAATGGATTGCCTCATTTGCTGGTCTTAAATTGTGGCACAGTGGTGTTAATATACTCTGTTTTTTTTTAATTCTCATCAGTATTGCAGGATGAAAAATTAATTGGCCTTCACAGTTACTCTTAGTTCTTTTTACTCTTGAATGCAAGTTACAGAGCCTGCTGAATTAGAAGCTTTTTTCCCTTCTAAATATCCAATACGCTTCTCTGCTACTAATAGGGAATAGCTTTGTAGTAGCAATATATTGTTTTGCTTTTTTTAGACCAAGAAAACAATGATTATTGCATGTTTCTGTCTATTCTGTATCATCAGTAACAATCTTACCATTTCCATCTAGTAGCAGGCTTGTTTCCAGGTTATCCTTTGGTTTTGCTATACTTAAAAAATGTTGGTTTGTATACTTCTGTCAGTTTACTGGACTTCATAATTTCTTTTTTAGGCTTATGGCTGTTATTTATTTCCCCTTTCTTTTCATTTAGCTCGGTAACTTCTAGTTGAAGCCCTTATTTCATTTATGATCCAGAATGGGCTTTCAGTGAGTTGCTCTCAGCTGGAAAATGATTTGATTTTATTTTTTGCTATACAAACATTCCATTCTTAACTCTCATTGATACTTTTGGTGCCTAAATCTTTGTGTTCAGTTTAACTGAAGTGTTAGGCTTGATGCTAAAAGACTTCCTCATTTCACAGGAAAATTAGGCTTTCAGAACTGTGAAGTAAAATACATGATGTGGTACAGACTGTCCTGATTCTGTTCTTATGGCATAAACTATTCTTAGTGACATTTTCATCTTCAGTTTTTACTTCATTGTGACAGCTATTGGGTAATTGTGCTACTGTTGTGCTGGAAAATCTGGCTGTCTGGTTTGGAGAAAAAAAAAAAAAGAAATATTACAACTGATGGCTCAAAACCAATAACTTGGTGTCCCCTGACAAATTTTTCTTTAATGTGAAATTTACTCTTTTCCCTAGATTGGGTTGACGGTGTCTACTAGCCATCTAGAAGCTTCCATAAGTAAGCTTTGTGGCTTAAGTTTTAGCATACACATTTGTATTTTTCAATTATTAGTGATTTTCTCCTCCTGACTCACTGTCTTATCTTTCCTGGACAGATTATAAGCAGTAAGGTAGACTTTTTTTTCCTTCACATTTACAGAATATGCATCATTCCGCTGAATTTAATCAGGTTACTACTTAATGAGAATCTCAAATACTTCTTATCTTCTTGCTTAGCTCTGATAGGCACTTGATATATCTTCAACATTTTCGAATCGCATGGATACAAGTTCTCTGAATTCAATAACCCTCATTGAACCACACCAGTTATCTTAAATACCCTCTTGTGTGAGGAGGTAGTTCGATGTCGGTTAGGTTACTCCAGTTAATACTGTTTTGATTTGGTAGCTTCCCACAGAAAGCTGTGTAAATTTGATTGGAGCTGGAAATTCTTTATGGCTACCAGTAAGCTGGTAGTTCTTTTAATCTGCTTAAATGTTTACTAAGATGTATTTTTTGGTGTATCTATATATATTTCATGTTTATTTCTTTTTTACTGTGCTTACCCCTCCTCCACCCTGAGTATTACAAGTAACATTTCCTATGACTGTTAATCTTAAATTTCTGCCTCCTGTTCTTTGTCGGCTGTTCACTCTATCAGGCTACTTTTAAAATATATTTTCTGCTTTCTTCCTACACTGCCTGTGAAGTTAGTTCTGATTTATAAACGTTTAGATGAGAAGAAACATTTCTCGTTGGGAGGAGTAAATTTGCTTAAGACAAAGGACAAGCTAAATTTAAAGATGCTGTGAAATTGCACCACTTAGTAAGATGAACGGGGGGAAAAGGTTTACAGATTTCCATCAAGTCAGCTTTATTGGTGAATCTAAATTGTGTGTTAGAATTTTAAAAATTGTCAAGATTGCATTTTTCTGTATAATAAAACCAAAGTCTTTGGAATATTTACTTGCTTTGCTTTGGAAATGTCAGAAGAATGAATTTCAAAAATTTGAAACTTCTTGGCGATTTGTCCTGAATTTTAGTTTCCCCTTTTTTCTGGCCTTGATGGAAAAAATATGGAAACTTACTCTGCAGTGGCAATTTTAAATTATACTTGGCTTTAAGGATAAACTAAGTTTGTTACTCTAGTTTTTTTCTAATAAGATTATTTTAATGTTTTATTTTGTATTTATTCCACTGTCGAAATATACCACGGCATGTCTGGGTCGTGAGCTTACTTCATACCTTATTATCCCTGAAAAATAGAGCACTTTTTGTTTATTACCCATGTTCACGCATTGTGGAGTTTATCTAACAAACCAGAACAAAACCATGCTATGGAAAACCAGGAGTTTTCAAAGGACCAAAATATAAACATATTGCAACATTCATGTTCTAGTATCTATTAGGAACCTTTAAATAGACATTTTCAGCATTTACGAACAGCTGTGTTGTGATTAATCATGATCAGTAATTCAGTATAGTCAAAAATGAGCTCCAAACACAGTATCTATAACTTTTTCTTGCATCAAATGTTACTCTAATAGAAAATTCTCCAGAAGGTCATGCTTTTACAAGTTGTAGTTATCTAGGAAAGGACGCTTCTGTAATTGCAGTGTGGGCTTTCAGTAATTGACAATAGATTATTGTTCCTTACCTCAGAATTGATGGTACTTAAAGATTGTTAAATAGTGTCAGTATATGCGTAAAAACTTTGCAGTAGCAAATAAGTTGAACTCAGAAGTTTAACTCAAGAATAGGGAAGTTCTCACTTTCTAATGTGTTGGTTTTTTTTTTTAATACTGCTAGTCTAGTTCTAAATCTGTGATGCTTCTTGTAGTCTGTCTTTTATAGCAGCAAACCGTGTATGGATGTGTTGGTGTAGCAGATACCTATAGAAGTAGCATAACCAGTTAAATATAAATCAGTATTTAATGAAAGAGTGTGGTGGCAAAATAAGGATATATTACTCAAAGGCAGTGGCCTTTTAAAATTACAGGATCGTTTTACTGTGACAATACTGTTAATATCAGAAGTCAAACTAGCTAGTTGTTTGTTTTATGTTGTTCTACATTTTCTTTAAAAATTATGTGTTTCAGAGCAATTCATGATGTTAAAGCTACAGACATGGGAATGAGCAAAGTGAGATTCAAGGCAGAAGTAGACTTTGATGGACGGGTTGTTACTCGTTCTTACCTGGAAAAACAAGACATTGAACAGCTGCTACAAGTATGTTTAAAAAAGAAAAATTTTTGTAACATCCAGTATTTGATATTTACTTTCCAATTTCAAGTATGTCTAAAACCAAGATTTTCAAGTAGGTGAGATATATTCCACTTCTTATTTTGAAGGATTGCAGATGTTTTTATTTTGTGTTAGTGTGTTAAATATCTGTATATGGAATCCTATTATGTGCTGCTGAAACAGAGCCACTTCTGGGCTGAGTAGGGCCTGGGTAGGAGGAGGGCAGATGTTTTTTAATTCAAGTTTTTGTTAGAAAATATAGACTTGTCCAAAATAATTTTGATGAGAACATAATTCTTCCAATAATATTTTATTGAATTACAAGAACTCTAGTTAAAACTGGAAGCCTGTCACCTGAGAATAAGCATCTGTTTTGGCAGAGCCATTCGCCTTGGGTGCTGAAGATGCAGTGTTACGGTTTACAGATCCTGCCATTCAAACTAGGCTTGAATATGGATTGCTGGCATCACATGTCTTAGCATTTTGACAGCGTTTAACAATTAACCACCCTTAAGTAAGTGTCTGTCTCTGATTTTAGTGTCGTTGAGAGTAGCTTTTCTTAGTCCCTCTTTTCCATATAGAAATGCAAAACTGCTTTCAGCTGGGTTCTACACAGCAAAGCTGTGAAGTATGAAGTAAAGAATAATTTATCTGAATTACAAGGAGAGTTTTAAGTGGGCAAAACATTTGCGTGCTTACCCACTTTCACCAATAACTTGCTTATTTACTTTGCTACCCTTTCAAAGTGAAAACTAGGTATCGGATGTCTGCATTTTATGTCTGTCGATTAAATATGACTTAGAAGTTATCTAAGTTTACATTTGAATTACTGCAATTTTTGAAACCATTAGTCAGTGTCCCAGTTATTTTTAAAAAGTACTGCCCTTTAATGTCAAAATGAGAATGTATATATGTTATATATGTAGTGCAGTAAGTGATCTGTTCATGTGTCGGGTTTCAGTTTAATATATTTTGAGAGGAAGAATGCCATCAGCTTTGTACAACTGCGGCACTGCAGGTTTGCTTGGTTTTATATTACTGAGTCTCAGTGGCTTTGCCATTGCAGTTCAGTGGCTACTTTTCAAAGGCTTTGTTAGCTTTTGTCCTTTACCCACTGTTCCCTTTGGTGATTGCATACAACCTTCACAGGGTCTTCCAATTAGTATTGTTGGGAAAGTTCTTTCTGATTGTCTCTAGGCTGGCAGCTGTTTCTTACACAGGTCATTGTAGTTTCATGTAGTAACCTCGCGTCAGCTATAAAACCATTGTTGAAGAATGGCCTCTTTCAGCAGGACTCAGCCACCTGAAGTCAAGGGCAGACATAGCACTTGCCTTTTGATCTGTAGTTTTTCAAACAACTAGTTCATTCAACTAGCATTGCTATCAGTGTTACTCTTTCTAAAGCTGTGAAATATTTGTTGAAATACTGTCATTCAGATTAATCTAGTTTTTTTCTTGCGAGACTTGCTGTGATCGTAGTCATAGGTTGTTGTGGTTGGAATATCTTGTAAGCTCACTCAATTACATTATTCCTCTTCAGCTGAGAGTAATGGCAGGGGTAGAAATTAATGTTGCGTTGTAGTGGTATACACAAGAAGAATTCGCTATTTAATAATTACTCTGTCTGTTAGCGATAACTGACTTGTCCTAAACGTACTGCAGCTGGTATCGCCTAAACTATGGATGAGATACTGCAGGGCAAATGGCTTCTGGCCAACTTGGTGTGAGACCTCTAAGGAAAGCTTATGACAAGGCTGTAATGTAATACCTGCTTTGATGCTTCTGATTGTGGTTTTTTGGAGGGAAGAGCATAGCATCGTGTCTTCTTTAACCTCATTCCTGCAGTCTCATATGCTATGGATCTCCTAGTCTCAGTTCCTATCAACTACCTTCAAGTTTTTTGATACTATGGAAGAGCTGTATTTATAGCAGCATTCATAGTAATCCTTGTGGATTTTCAGATGAGTTGGTAATTTGATGCCCAGAGTAAGCAGTGTAATGGAATAGTAAGAATGTTAAGAAAATAAGGACAAAATACACAGGGGTACCCTGCTCTGTCTTGCTGTGAGCAAGGGATACCCCAGAAACTTCTAGGAAATGAAAAAAATTCTCTAAACTTACTTGAAAAGTCAAGCAGGAAATCCATTAAAGATACAAGAAGGTTTTGTATCAAGTGCAGGTGTAATGGTAAGCCATCTGTTTCCATTGAATAGATACTACTCTTCTGTGTCTTTGAGACATAAGAACAGATGATATTTTGAAGGGAAATCTGAAGAGTGTTTGGGTTTTTTTGTTTGTTTTTCCCCACTTGAAATGTGTCAGGACCCGTTGTAGTGTTAGTCCTTTCTTTTCTTTTCCTCATCTCAATGTCTTAAATTTGATTTCTTCCTAGGAAATTCAACAAGTGAAAACCCTTGAAGAATTAGAAGCCTTCATGCTTAAGCATGGTGAGAATATCATTGACACACTGGGAGCTGAAGTAGACAGACTTGAGAAGGACCTAAAGGTAAAATTTAACTGCTTATTAGGGAGTGCTTATTCTGTGCTACATTTTAAACAGTATCACTGCATCTGCTTTTTGGGATTTTTGTTGTAAGTATGGGAGAGGGGAAGAGGCTGATAATCCTAATGCAAATTTTTTTGCTTGTAGTATCATTAACTAAGTTCTCACCAGCAGCAAACCCTTACTTTGCTGTTGATCAATTTGTTATGTATTTTGTTCAGTTCAGAACAATATTTTTTGTGAAATGAGACCCAATAGTGTCTTTGTTACTGTATTCTCAGAATGTCAGGTTATTTACAGGCTGTTGAACTATGTTTTGGTTGTAAAGCAGCAAATTTCAATTATTTTTTTTTTTTAAATCTTAGCATTGTATCAAATATATGTGTGTGGTGAGGGCTTTAGTCAACATTTTTTGTTCCTGTTGAAGCAGTACAGTGTTTACTACTTTTATAAACCTGTCATGACTTTCTTATCGTTATGTTTTTTTTCCCCATTCTGCTATTTAAATGTTCTTTCGTTGATGCAACAAAGGATTGTTTCCATTTTTAATTTTATAATATATTGTGGCTGTTAATCTTACCTTTCCTGACATGAATACAAATCTATAAGCATACTTACTGCCAGGCAAATACAGTCCTGTCATGATTGCCTTTTCTGGTCATGAGACACTACTCAACAGCATGTCTGTCCTTGCTTATTGGTAAATACTATAGTTTTAATTTCTGTCCCTAGACTGGTGCTGTTTAAAAATCAAAATATTATTTTTGAGTTTAATCGCACTAGCAGATTCAGTTCTTCGTGGTTTTCAAGGGGCAGGTTTATGACTAATTGTTTTATAAACATGAATACTGTTTCTTGGTATAGGCAGGGACTTTAGTGATTGTGTTGCTGTTGAATATGCTTTACTAAATATGCTAGTCACGTTCATGTGCTGGATGATTTTGAAGTCAGTGACTTTCATTAAACCTCTCACGGATCGTACAATTCATGTAACGATGATAACATATTTCTACAATATCAGAAAATGCATATTTCTTAATAGAAACAGTATTTTGAATCTCTATAAATAGCTTCAATGACATAGAACAAATTGTCAGCAATCTTACCCATTATTCAGGGAAGTATCTGTTAAAACTTTCTTGAAGTGAGATGCATGTATATATATATGTTTATTTGAAGAGTTTTATATAAAAACTTAACAGCCTTTTTAAAATCGAGAGCTTCTTTATAATGCATAAGAACCAGTTTATTTGTGATGTTGAAAAGTATTCATCAAATAAAAAGATGACTTGGCCTTCAAAAAATTGCTTATACTATGGGC
The DNA here is from genome assembly GCA_035590275.1 of Ibycter americanus. Taxonomy (NCBI): domain Eukaryota; kingdom Metazoa; phylum Chordata; class Aves; order Falconiformes; family Falconidae; genus Ibycter; species Ibycter americanus. The sequence continues at coordinate 55,478,521 of JAVJGI010000001.1, forward strand.
AATGTTTGTTGAAGCTATTCCTCATTTTAAAATAGTCCCTGTGTTAAAATAGTCCCTATGTTACCAGAAAAGGGGATTTGTTATCCAGTTGCCAACATCATACCAGGAATACATTACTTGTATCCACGTGCAAAAATGTGTTTGAATATTTTGAATTTGTAATTTATTTATTTATTTTATTTCAGCAACGAAATCCTGATGTTCGTCATGTGGATTTGGAGATACTATAGACTTGGCAGAAGAAATCTTCAGGTTGCTACCAGTTTGGAAAGAAGTCATGTAAAGGGCTGAAAAGTTTCTGAAATTGCAGTGACCTCAGCATCATACCTCGCTTACTTTTGCTGTAGGCTTCCTGGACTGTTAGCACTGCTTCTGTTTCTGGAAGAGCACTAGACTTGCAGACAAAGATTTCCATGGCAAAATCAGTTTTAAAAAACTACTTGACTTAAATTCCACAGGAGAGTCTGTCAGGGTATATTTACTGCAATTCAGAACTTAAGACTTGAGGGTTAGTTAGGCAGATATAGCTGCCTGAAAATATACAACATAGTTTTTCCATTTGTGTCCCTTTGCAGTCAGTTTGCACTTCTTTAGTTTCTTTCAAGATATCATTAAAGGTTCTTGAGAGATATTAAGATTAGCTAGGAAGAGTTTGTTCCAGTGGAACCTGCCAACCTTAAACTAATTGTAATATTTCAACTATGTGATTTTTTCACAGTTTTTCTTTTCTGTGAGATAATTTCTGTCAAACAGGCGCTGGCCTTCTCTCAAGTACCACGGTCTGGAAACCTGCTTTTTGCCACTGTTGTGATTACCAGCCACACTTCAGAAAAATAAGGGTTTTCTCCTCAGTGGAATTAGCTGGATGTGGTTAGCCAGAGTATGTTAAGTTACTGTGAAGAAATTACCATGTAGAGATTTCAGTGAACTTCCTCTGTTTAAATTTTGTTCTTTTTTTCCCTACTTTGATGCTTGTTCTCTTATTTGTAAGTATCTTCAGATGTAATCTGAGAGATATTTATAGTAGTGCTTATTAAAAGTTAACTGGCATTTTTGGCTTTTTATACTTTTAATAGGCTGTGTTGCCACTTACAGTCTTTGCTAGAAGGTGTAAGAGACATAGTTGGAAGTTACAATAGTAAACAAATTATTAGAACTATTTATAACTAAACAAATGAATACATTGTATTCTTAATTTATTTACATCTAGACATAATCTGTTATCTGAATTCTAAACTGCTTACTTTGTGTTTTTTAAGAATTGGCCTTGCTTGTTTGGGAAAGTAAAGTAATTCTATCAGTGGTCCTCAACAATCCTGAGATAAGTTTGTAAGAGTTTAAGACTTTGAAATGTGCAATTCTAGTGCTGTATATAATAAGCGTCAAGGCTTTCTGAAATAGGCACCCATGTTATACCAGATTCTTGGAGACCTAGCCTTTATTAATTAGGCCATGAGTACTGATCATGGAAATTGAAATATAAGTGAAATAACTGCATATAAATAACTGAGGAAAATCCTTTATGCACTTTAACATATGTCAGTAAAATGAGAATTGCTCGTGGGTGAGAGGTAGTAATAAGACCTTCTGAGTGACTCAGAGTAATGACTGACTTGCTGAAAGAAGAAATGTTGATATGAAACACCAGTCTTCAAAAATCAGTTTAAGATTAAATTGTAGGTACTGCAGCAAATAGTAATTGTGGAGACCAATATGTTCGGGTTTGACTAAAAGCTTTTTAGAATTTTTATACTAAGTGTCACTTACCAGTGAATGATGAGAATTTAAAACAGCATGCCTTTTGACAACTGCAAAGCACTTCACATGCTGGTCATTTTAAGTAGAAAAACATTCCAGAGTTTAGTTACAGACGGGACTTCACATACAGTAGTTGTGGGTGAAGGGGTCTTTTTAGTTCCCTTGTCCATAATCCCTGTTCACTGGTGGCTTCTTTATAGTATATTAGGTTATTATGGCTAATCCAAAAGAAGGCTTACTTTTATCTGGTTTTCTGCTATTGTAGAACTAGGTAGTATATTTAAGCCTGATGATTTGAAATGCAGTTTAAAGGTAATTTGGAAGTGTACTGTATCAAGTAAATAAGGCATATTTTAGCACATTATAAAGCATTTACCTTTCTCCTCATCCTTCCATGTAAACCTCATCTCATCAAAGTATGCACTCTGCTGATGTTAGTCTTATTCATGAAGAGCACTGGAATCTGATAATGCATAACCTTTTTCCTTCTTCCTAGAATATATTTATATGGAATTTGAATTTGAATAAACACTTTAATAAACCCGTTATTCCAGAAATCTTAAAAACCTGAAGAGAAGTAAAACTGAGAAAATGTTCTTACTGGGGAGGTTAGTGGAGACAGCCAGTGTGATCTAAGTGGTTTGTATGCTGGAGTTAGTAATGAATGAGTAGTGTTGGTATGCACTTTGCAGGGCAGAAATTTCACTGAGAGGTTAGTAGATGTTGTCTCAATACTGAAGTGTTCCCATACCTTGTTTACGAGGAGGTGTGAGTTTATGTTCTTATAGGGCATTTGCTCCAAAAGCCTACTAAAATGTTTTTCTTGCTCATCAGAGATTAATTCGAATGGAATCTCATCTTAATTTCCTTATGAGTCAGAAGCATACCCATCCATGCACCTTTTGTTTGTATTCCAAGATAAAATTCAGATCCTTGTCTCCCAGTTAAGTTATTGATGATAGCATCACAATATGTTAAATTTAAGAAACCAGAAGTTGAATGTTTTTGGGTGCACAACAGTTGCGTAGTTTGAGGACCCAGTTCCATTTTTAAAAACAACCTGGATGGTGATGTACCACAAAAAGGCAGGCTGACTGTTTTTGGCAGTACCTTGTAAGTTTACATGTCTTGCAGTTGGATGAAAATAGCAATTCGTTCAGCCTGTCAGATTGGAAAGGAAAAGTAATTCTAAGCTGTTATATTTTAATATGTGTTACAATTTGCAGATTGTTTTTAACAGTTTTGACATTTTTACTGCGCTTTTTTCTTAACTGTCTTTATGGTCTAAAACTTCAGGTGATGTGGGTCCACTACTTAGTTTACTTTTGTTTTAAGTGTTTTTGGGGAAAATACTTAGCTGATAGAATGATACATGATAGAATCCTCAGAATTAAAGAAAACTTACGAAGTGTGGACGAGTGGATTTTTTTCATTATCACAAATACAATTGCATAATAATTTTAGATTGACTTTAAAGAAAAGGAGTGAGGATTTAGCACTCACTAAAATAAAGTTAACAAAGTTATATTCTAGGATTTTATTTAAGATGTGGTCTTTCAAAATTTATTTTTGTATACTGGCCTTGCAGGTTCTATTTTTTCAAATTGCATTCAAAGTACTACTGCCCTCTGCTTTGTGAAAGATTGCTTGTGTGTTGTGCAGTGTCTCATAATTCTGTAAAACTTGCGATGTTTGAAAAAATATCTTCATGTTCCAATATACGGAGTGATTTTAATGTATTTTAAGTCAAAGTTGGCTGGACATGAATAATATGTGCTTTCCTGTAGAATTCATTTTTCTGTAAAAGATAAAATTCTGAGGTGATTATCTTTCCCCCATGAATCAATTTCAAGTCTAAATTACTTCCTTTATACACTGTGGAGTTCAGTGTTTGATGTGGTCCCCCTCTACCCCTCAACTTCCTAAAGCATTTATTAAGCATATTTTAGTGGTAAATACTTCAATGGATGACTGTATTACAGAGGCTGCTGTGTTTTCTGCCCTAGAAGTAGCAGGGACTTGGGCAACAGGAGAACGTATGTTTTAAGGACAAGTCGCGTTCTTTATCTTCTGTGACTCATACTCAAGCTGCAGGTTTTTTAGCCTCTACTTTTCTTCTTCCTTGAATTCCCACACAGATTTTATTATTTTTTTAATAACTCCTACTTTTAGAGGAGGAAGCTGTTAGGAGTGTCTTAGGTTTTAAATAGGGCTAGATGCTACTTTTGGTCTCTGGAATTTGTACTGTGCTTCTTGTTCGTTGATAGTTGACAACAGTGTTTGCTGTTTTGAAAGCTACAAATCACGTTAGCCAAAACTACCAGAGTTTTCTAATTCTGGCAGGTGCAGTTTTTTCAGCTATATCCGAAGAGTCAGTTTTTATTGAGAGATTTTTACTGGCTCCCCTTTGATAAGGGGGAGTACGGGGAAGAGTTTTAAGTATGTTTTGCCTAGTAGTACACTGATTGCAATTCTGTGTTCTCCTTATTTGTTATCATTTTAGCTGTTTTATCTTTTCTTCTGTAACAAACTGAAAAGTACGCATTATGGGAGGTGCCTCTACTAAGGATGAGTGCATCAAATACACTCTTCCTGCAAAGAGTTTTTGGGCTTTTGTGTGTTGAAAGTGTGGCAATTTTTGAAAATTCTCAGTTAAGTAATCCTTGTTCTAAAGTTGATCTAGATGTGTTTCTTACAAAAGAATCCACAGAAGCATATTGTTTAAGATTTGAAATACAAGTATTTCATTTTACGGTCATATGTACTTAAGGCATTTTGGCTTGGTAGAATAGAACAATTGATTAATATTGACTCCTGCACAAAAATTGAACTCCTCTGCGTGCCTAAAGGCTTACATTGTTATTTTATATTCATTACTACAATGTGGGGTTTTTTTCCCCTTCTAGCTTAAGTATTGTGCTGCTTCTGTTCTTGCTGTCAGCTCTGAAGAGAGTACAACTAACCTCTCTTATGCAGTTTACTTGCTTAATGTAAATGAGAAGTTGAGGTGTATCAAAAAGATACTTTTGTAGAGGGGTTACGAGGGTTAAATAAGTAATTTTTCCTTTCTTGTTAGTGAGAAGCAAATATTTAAAATAAAAAATAGACTATATCTTTATTACATACGGAAAGAAATAGGAATCCAGACTTTTAAAGCACAGATTTCTGAAGTGCATGTCCTTTGAGAAAAATAAAATGTGCCAGGAACTCTTTTAAGTGGTTGTATGGACTACAGAAACTGCACTCAGTCAGGCTTTGCTGAAGCAAAACAAAGGAAACTGTAACAAAGTGTGTGGTAAAAAGAAAAAGAATACAAGGAAGGGAAAAAAACTAAGATGTTGAGCGCTTGGGAATAGGAAAAGGTGAACACAATCTGAAAAATGTGGCCAGAAATAAGAAATTATGATTGGAGAGAAGAGCAGTAAAATGATATTTCATTAGAATGCATAAAACTATGTAGTATGACATTCTCTTTCTTTTAGCAATATTCAGATAGCTGGGTGATTCCTCCCTCCCACCCGTAGCAAAAAATAATTTCCCCCCCCCAATGAAAATGAGTGCCACCATTTAACTGTTTCTTAATAAGGTATTGAGTCTCGCAGGTATAAATCTATTTGCCCTCTGAAAACAGTCTTATTGCTAGGGGTGATGGTGTAATCTCAGTCTGGAGTTCTGTTGGTGAGGTATGTATTTGGTGAGTGGAGGGTGAGTAATTGTGATTGTGGAAATGGGAGCTGGACTAAATTAAAGAGAAAATGAATAGTTTCTTTCAGCCAGAAAATGATTGAAGCACCATACTGAAGATGCTACAGAAAAAAAAAAAAAAGGTGCAGTTTCTAAGTTCTACAGAATTCTTGCAATGGACTGTAATCATTGGTGAATATGTTACTATCTTTCAAGTTGCATATTTTTCTGCGGGTAAGCGAGACTTCTAGTTAAATCATCACATTCTGAAAAGGAGTTAAAACATTCAAAACGTAATGTGAAAAAGATGTACATTTTTAAAATACCACAGACATACTGCAACAGATTATAGTAGGTAGGCAGAAAACTGTCGTTCTATCCTGTATTACATGAGGCTCTTGAGGACAGTTTCTTTTTTCTGTGTAAATCAAAGCCAACAATTACAATAAAAGGTCTTGGTTATTTTCTATAGTGTTACACTAACAGTAAGCCTGGTCAAATTTTTGTATTGCCAGCACTCATAGTGCTTTTACAGGGAGAAGGTGTCTGTTAAAATAGTGGAATACAGTTCCACACTCTAGGATATGTTTGATTTCTGTATTTAGACTGTATTTAAAAATTTTGAGGTTGTGATCAGCGGCTTCGTATCTGAAGACAGAAGAAAAAATATGCAATGTTGTATAAATGATGTACCATAAAGTTTTTTTTTTTGTAAGTTTCTCTTCAAATTAAAGATGCTGAAGAACTATGTGAGAAGAAGCATTTGAAAAATGCCTAAAGCATTTGGAAAGCATTTTGGCTATTGCCAAAATTGTATTAAATCTGAAAGTCAATGGTGAGGAATGTCACTGGTGGTAGAACTTTCAATGGGCAATCGCAAAGCTGAAACATGTTTTTCCATGCAGCCTTTTAATTAAGTGTGTTCCCTCCAGCCGTGCTTTTTGGTGTATTGGCTTTTTCATTCTGTGTCTTGGTTACTTCATATTAGTATGGGGAAGTAATTTTGATTGGTGAGGTGTAGACATTGAAATATTTCTCTGCATATGTTCCTTCTTTTGTAATACTTGAATTCGGTACATCCTATAAAATGTCTGGAAGTTGTAATTACTCAGTAAAAATGTTACATAGCTGGTAAAGGTTGTGTTCTGTTAATTTAAGCAATTTGATACATATTGTAAAGGTAAGCAGTAACACTGGCTTTAGGCAATTGATTTGCTATGATTCTGAATTCAAAATGCATGTAACAGTATTTTATGGATGCAAAACAAAGGTTGTGTCCATCTATTTGTATTAGTTATTCAATTTGCCTTTGTGATGTTGACAGTATGCAGTCTTAAACAGCATGTACTCAGAACGTGAGCAACCTGCCTAGGATAGCCAAGCTAAATTTATTAATAGTTAGTACTTAACTGGCATCTATGCCTTTCATCCTATTCACCCCCAGAGCGCTGTTCCTTCCCCAGTACAGAGTAAGCTCTTTCTGCCTGGCTCAGAGGCCACACTGGTGCTGTCTCCAGTTTGGACTGATCTGATCCAGGTCTAAGGGTGACGTGAAGAAAGGTAGTAAGACAGATGGGTCGCATGTCTGTGTATAGTCAAGGGTATGGAGAATTTCTTGAAGAAGATGGGTTTGTGTATTGGACTTACACATGTAGTTTGACAATCCCAGCAAAGCTGTCCAAGCCTCTTAAGAAAAAGCTAGGTATCATTCACTTGAAATTAATTATCTTGGAAAGGATTTAATGTACTGTCTGGTTCATTCAAGTACCACTTTTCATCGCTAATACTGATGGAAACTGGTGATTTATCCAGTTACGGAAAGAACTATTTCAGTTGGGCTAAAAAAAAATCTGTATGTGGCTGGAAAGAAGAGACAAAAATGCAAGAAGCCTGGGTGATAAAGTGGAGGAACTTGGAAAATGGTGAAGTTTTTTTGTCTGTATGGTACCAGATAGCAGAAATAAGGTGGTCAAGCAACATATTTCAGGAAAGATTTTGGATATACAGCATACATCTTGATTGCTAAAGATGTTTCATTTCATAGTTAAGAGACTCCCTTTCTCAAGGGATTTTCTTGCAGAGACACTGGACAGTAATGGGTGGTGGTCAGTTCACAAAAGGCTGCAAGCCAAACGCTTATCTCCCACATTCAGCAACATTATTTTTGGGTGGTACAACCATTGTTAATAGTTTTTTGTTTGGTTTTGTGTTTTCTTGTGGGTTTTTTATGTGTGGGTTTTTTGTTTGTTTGGTTTTTTTTTTTTTTTTTTATTAAATGAACTAAATGGCACAAAATCTGCATGAGCAGGGGGGTGACAGACTTCAGGGCCGTGTCTGTTTGAGGTGAAGTCCAAATGTTGGACTGTCTTTTGGGCTGTCTGAATAACCAGGCGGATGGTCTCAGCTATTTCAAAAGAGGGAGGGCACTCTGTCTTCTCACATAATGTAACCTGGAATCTTCAAAATCCTTTATTCCATTTGTGGTATTTGTTGAAGGGCCATTCTTAAATTCTTAAATAGTTGTTCTAAATGGTTGATAATGGGTTGAAGTGGGACCTTGCAGTTGGCTGGTTGGACGTGATCTTAACAGTTCCATTCAAGAATCAGTTTTGTCTGTCTTTCCTGATATTTTATGGGAGACTTCATTAAAAGATCATGGAAAGTAAACCTTCCTTTACCACTTGAAGTAAACTTTTTGAAAACCTTAGGAAAGGGACATAATTCCTGCCTTCACAGAAGCTCTGCCAGCTTGGCCTCCAGTAAAGACCTATATTGACTTACCCAAGTTCTATTGTGATTCCCCCCCCCCCCCCCCAATTTAGACTCCTTCAGTACTTCTGGTGCTGAATTGGGGCTTAGCAGGATCTTTTCCAGGCCCTCTTTCCTACAAATGAGATGGCTTAAATGGTATTCAGTGCTCTATTGTAGACTGATACTCAGTGTGTTAGAGATTTATTTTTTTCTGGTGTCGTCCCCCCCACCCTGGAAATACTGAACAGGAGTTTACAATTGAAATAAATCAGGCCACTCTGGATACACAAAGCATTACATTTAGGGTCGAAATGTTTTTTCCAAAGCAAGTTAACAATCATAAAGAAAATCCATCTTGCATTTGATGCACATACAAATACATTTGTATGTGAACTTGTGTCTCTGGGTGTTATAATTGTATGTAGGTATCTTTGGTTGTATATTTGTACCCCACTGATTGTGTTTCTCCTGAAAGAGAACAGGTATCTTAGGAAAAACAAAAATTACATACTGTGTAAGAGGATTCTAATGAATTTGGACAGTTTGGAAACCTTGATGAAAGGAAGACGTTTCACTGAGGCTGTGGCTTTGAGAAGACCAGACTTGCGGTGTTCTGCGTTCTGCCCTGCCTTTTCATCTGGCTGCTGTCGGAGACAGCACAGAGGGGTTTGACAGGCCTGTGGTTGAACCCTGTGTGTCTGCTCAGACTGACGGACACTAGAGGAAGAAGGTAGGAAAAACTGAGCAATGAAACAGTCAACTTCGCAAGTAATACTAAGCAAGACACGGTGCAAGGGGATAGCTGACCTATACCATCATGTGTTACAGTGCAAGTTAAGAGAAGTGGAAGGGATGCTTTTCACAACAGGGAGAAGTTTGAATAATTTTATGACAAAGTTTATTGCTTTGATATCCTCAATCTCCAATATACATAAAAGAAACAATTTTAAAGTGACTTGGATGGAGGTGTGTGGGGTTTTATTTTTTTCCCCACATTCTCAGCTCACTTTTGTTTGCTGGGGATGCATAATTTTGATGCTAAGGATAAATTAATGTCAGTGGTAATCCTTAACAAAAGCTGATGCCTAAGCAAGCCGTTCTGGGCTGAGCTCAGATTAATCCCTCAGTGGGAGAATGCTTTTGGCAGCTCTGTTTGTCCTGACAGCCCATTTCCTAGCCCTGCTCCACCTGAAGAAAGGATCAGAATGGTGTATCCCCAGCAGAACAAAAGTGAGCAGAGAACAATGAAAACCAGACACCTCCCTCTCCATGATCTTTTTTCAGCCCTAGCCTTGGACTAAGGTTTGAGGCACTGGCAAGGCACCCCAAGTCTAGTCATGGGGATGAGTTACTTGTGGGAGAAGTCTTTTTGCAGCCTTTGATTTCCTTCCTTCAGCAGGTATTTGTCTATTAAATACAAGAGATAAAGAGAAAAATAGGAGAGGGATGAGAGGAGGAGCCACATTGGTGGTGGTGGTTTGTTTCTTAATGTTGAATGAGATTTCTGCCTTTAAGATTTGGTCCCATGGTGATGGATGGAAAATAATGCTTTGGTAATTGTTGAATTTGAATGAGGAAATGTTCCTCTTTCAAGTTATGGTTGTGCAAAATTTTCACAATATGCCAACATATGACCCCAAAACACTTATGTCTGTTGCTGGAGTGAAGTTCCTGAATAGATACGCTGTTCGCATTTCTTAATTCTCTCCAAGCATAAATATGAGGGCATTTGTTCTTTCTTCTGCCATTGAAGAAAGCGAAACTTTCTTAGAACCTGATTATCCCCAGCTTCTCTAAACAGCTCAGATCTGTTGCTTCCACTAAGAGCTTAGGTTTTGATCAAAGGAAATAGGTAAATACTTGTATCATCTCATCACAGAGAAGTTAGCAAGGACATGACTGCTAGGCCTAAGTGAAACTTGTGGACTTTGACCCATTCTGCTCCTTCCCTTTATGTCTTGCACTGATTTCCTTGGTTTTGACCTGACAAATATGTAGCTTCTGTCTCCATATGGTTCAAAACAAGGGTTTTGGGTGGAGGACACTAATTCCAAATTCTGTATTCTAAGAGCTCCATCTGCTCAGGCGACAACTAGACACTTCTGGATCACTGGGAGAGGTGCGCAGCGATGCTCTAGCTAGCCTTTGGTGGGTTTACAAACCTGCCAAGGTTAATTTTTTTTCTTTCTCGGGGGGGGGGGGGGGGGGGGGGGGGGGGGGGGGGGGGGGGGGGGGGGGG
>JAVJGI010000001.1:55488962-55524338 GCA_035590275.1 Ibycter americanus
TTACAAACCTGCCAAGGTTAATTTTTTTTCTGTCGCGCCCCCCCCCCCTTGAAGATTAGCCTCACCCTGGAACTGTCTTCGTGATGCTGTGGATGAGAACCCCCCCCCTTGAAGATTAGCCTCACCCTGGAACTGTCTTCGTGATGCTGTGGATGAGAAAGGTAGCTTGGGTGTTCCCTTCACATTCCTTTTTTCAAGAGACTGTGTTAGAACTGCTTGCTGCTCTGCTTCTCATTATGGATTATCCTTTAGAAAAAAATCCCTCTTTCCATCAGTTCACTAAGTAGTTCAGTTGTTAGCTCTTTCAGGTTCACATCTTTTTGCAAGAAGACTTTGTAAGTTTTTCACTCACGTTACTACAAGACATTTTTGAAAGGTTTAATTAGACTTTTTCTGCTGTATTACTGACCTCGTTCCTAAATGAGAATAAAATTTAATATTAACTTTTCTAATGGGAAAATACTTTGAGTCATTAGCAAACCTATTTCTTTCCATTTTCCTACAAAGACTGCCTTGGTTGTGGCAATTATATCTGCCAGATGAGTGGGAGAGTTTAAGGACAAAAGGTTTTTTAGCTTTTTCCCCAACGCTGTTATGTAAGTTCATGTCAGATTTTTTTTTTTTCTCTTGACTCAGGTAATTAATCTGCTGGTGGATTTTTTTTTTTTTCTCTCCCTGTTAATGCCATACATCTGCAATGGAAGCTGCTTTTATACTTCAGGTGTTGAAGAGTCTTTGGAGGAGGGTTTTTGTATTCACAGGGTAAGGTCATATACAGCGATCTGCCAAGCATACCGAGGGACTGCAAGCTGCAACAGGGGGGATTTATCTCTGGAGAGCTGTTCATGTACAAACTTGCTAGGAAATACCCAAGACAGAGCCTTTGATTTAAACCGGCCCCACTCAAGGAGTGAGTGCTTAAGTCACATCAGTGGTATTGGTTTGCTGTATCAATAACTAAGATTTATACGACTGTCACCTGGAGCTGTGTTCATGTTTTCCTCCTGCTGAAGCACCTGGGGACCATTTGTAGTTGCCCGTGGTGCAGATGAGCATAAGTACCAGGTAAGACAAGGGAGGTTCTTTCTTCCCTGTTTGTTCTGAGGTATCATCTATGTACATGTTTACAAACCAAAGCTAAACTTTGCAGGTCAGTACTCACCTTGTGGTGGTGCCTGTGCTGTGTGAGCTCGTTGATTGCAAAGGTATGAGAAGAGAACATTGTGAAGGCAGCATCTTAAGGACTCGGATGTTAGGAGAGAGCAAAATCAATGCTGCTGTGCAAATGTATCTCAGTCTCCTGCTGCCTGGGAGTCCTTATGTCTACTCTACAATGATGCTGTTGCCCAGAGCCGCAGCGCCTTGCAGGAGGGTGCTGCTTCTTCAGCAGTGGTTTGGTGTTTGGTTTTATCCTCATCATTTGATCGGTGGCCTGGTTTTATGTACTGCATGCACTCAAGCTCGTCTGTGGGCAAGCTTATTACCCTCTTTGAGGGCTTTTCTGTTGTGCTTGGCACTATAGCTCTGGTTCTTCAGCAACACCAATCTTCACACAAAACCCCACTATGGAAGAAGAGGTAGAACCATCCCAGTTTTGGGCACAGTGGGATGAAGGTTGAAATGTGCCACGTCATGCTGTGTTCCCTGGGACTCTGATGCGCTTCCTATTCTGAAACTTGTCCTGGACCGACTGCTTCAGTCGCAGAGGTGCCTCAGCAGAGGGAAGGTGGCAGAGAAAACAGCAATTCCTGCCGAGCTGAACTCCTGAGGGCTAGATTTTGCAACTTGAATAGTTTTATTAAAGTAAGATTACAAAGACTTTCATTACAGTGAACTTGCACGTGAGCTTGCTCTAAACAAATGAGGTAAAGCCTAAATTCCTTCATATACATGAGATTCAATGGCTGACTTTGAACTAAAAGGTTCTCTTCGGGGACATCTTAGTACTTGAGCGAAGGCGTAACTGCCAGCAGTGGTGGGCCATGTTTCTGAAGGACCAGCCAGCTGTGCTGCTGGTTCCCCTTATTTCCCAGGCCTGGTTCTCCCCCATCCCAGGGACTTGCTTACCCCTTCTCTGCCTGTCCAGCCCCAGTCGCTACCTCTTGTGCTTACCAGCTGCTTATGGACTCCACAGTTAGACCTAATCGCTGGGGATCTTTCCAAGCTTCAAAACCACAATTGCTGTCTCTGGTTCCTTACCTGCATGCTCTCCTTCCCTGCCAGTTCCTTGCCTGTACTGCCCCATCAAAAAGTCTAAGTCAGAGCTTTCCAAAGAGAAGTTCCAAAGACAATTTTTTCAGAGGGACTAACACAGTTTTTTTTACCTACGTTTCTGAAAATCACTTGAAATTATTTTGGTGAGGGTCTTACTAATAAGGCTTTTCACTAATGACGATTTTCACAGAAAATACAGTAGGCTGAAGCCCCTGATCTAGAATATACTGGCCCAATCCCTGTTAGTTTTGCAACATTACAGGCACCCGAAATGGTTGTTTTGTAATGGAAATATTTAGCAACTGTTTCTAATGAATGGCACCAGCCTGCAGTCTGGCCCATGTTGCTTCACAGCCCAGCAGAAGGGGTTTGCCGTGGTGGATGTTTGTCACTGTAATTCCTCTACAAATTATTTGGAGTTGGGATTTTCTAAAGCGTTTAAGAGAACAGGAGACATTCAGCCATCGCTGAATTTTGAATTAAAATGGGATTTAAACTTCACTGCTTGAAAATCCAGGTCTTAAGATTGCAGATGGGTACTTTCTCTGAGCAGTCTTTCTGTCTAACCAGCATATAAATATACGTGGTTGTATTTTGAGGTGAAAATGATTTATATTATATTCATACTTGAATTCATAATCTTTCACTGTGCTTGCTGGTGCTTCACACCAAACAAGCATTTAATGCAAAAGACAACCCTCTAGCCTTTTATATAAATCTGAGCCTAAAACTTTTAATATGTATTTATAGTGAGAACCAGTTGCAATGGCTGTCACACCAACACACCAACGCCGAGAGAGAGAGGTTAACCAGAGACTAACTTTTATTGTGCATTTTTATGCAACAGAACAAATGGAACTGGAGGTATGCAGTAATAAAACCAATATTCAAATTAGAATTAACACCTGAAATAGTAAACTGTAGGTAACAAATGTCTTTATAATTAAAAAATATTGACTGTTTAAAAAATTCTCTAAGATTTTATATTCTTTAAAAGAAATGTGTGTTGCCACATAGAAAACAATTCACACATCCTATAGAAATTGTCACAAAAACCTTACTAGTCTATATTACACTATGCACTTCTTTTGTACAATATCTGGTAAAGGTCTATCCCTAACCTGTACTTACTCTACACAGTACAATCATCATTAGAAAGTATTCATAGAATTAACTACACCATAACAATAAAAATATCAGGATTAATGGTTTTTTAATCACAGTTTCTCCACAAATATTTGTCATAGAAAATATAGCGAAGGCATGTTGGCACAGATGGGCGTGCGGTACTGCTACACAAAGTTTGAGAGAAGGCAGATACATAAATGACAGTAAGATTAAAGAGTATGGAAGGATAAGACAAGAATCTCTATCCTCCTGGGACTTTCTGGAGTGACATGATAGATAGCGGTTTCCTTCTGTTGCAAGCCTGCTGTCTACATCCATAGCTGGGAAGGGATGTGCTGACTTTCAAAGCACACTGCTTAAATATGGATATCTCGCTCTGCAAGGGCTTATGTGCTATCTATTACTTCAGGTCCCATGCTATTACACCTAACATCTTGCGGGTATGTAGACACTTCAATGTGAATGAATTTATAATGCTTCATGAACAAATATAATCAGAGTAAGCTGTTGTGAAAGGTTTGTGGTTTTTTTTTTTTTTTTTTAATTAAAATGGGTGGGTCAAGATTTGAGTGGCCACAATGGATACAAAGACAACTGAGAAAAGTTGTTGTACTCCATTATTTTGAAAAGAAACATGAACAAAAAAAAAATGAACTGGTGTCTGCTAATGCCTGTCTGTGACTACTGATTCATGTCACTGGCCAGTGCACACAAGCAACTGAGGGCAAAACTTCGTAAAGAAAGGTCCAAACCTGCAAAGCCATTTCTACTGCCAGAGCGGCTTTCAGGATGAAACACTATACATTTGGTTACTTTGCACAATATGAGAGCAGAGGATTGAGTGGTTCCAGGACGCTGGCTACATTTTTTACACTAAAAAATAAAGCTAGGCTTACTAGTTATTTCAGCAAATCTTTAGGTTATTAAGTGAGAGAGGTCTGTCCAGTCTAGTAATTCTGTTCTGCGACTGTTAAAAATGAAGCATTTGTATTTTTAACCTTATACAATTAAACATTTGAAAGGAAACCATCACAATGTTTACAAAAATACAGCGTGATACATATCGCCGTGGACAAATTTACAGTATAATGTTGACTCACACGTTCTGACATGTTTTACCAAGTAGTTCTGGCAAGTGTCACCACATTAAACATAGACCAGCAAGACTTACACCATCTGAGCAATGTAACATCTTCTATTACAGTTCTTTAAGAAAAAGTGTAAGTTCAACACTGAAAAGCTACTGTAGGATAGCTGTACTGTGACGTTTCTATACACCGAGTTTCTCCTCCAGAGGCCACCATGCACTGTTGACGGCTCAAAGAAAGTCATCTCCTGCCTGTGGTGAGGGATGCTGTCCCAAGCCCCTCGGCCTGCTGCGTCCAGTGAGACTAAACTGCTTGCTCCCTTTCAGAAAATAAATGAGTTACGCTGGGCCAAGTGAGTGCCTTCCAACCCCCTTTTAAAAGTCACCAGAAATAAAATGAATTGAGAGGTATCGGACATTTAAGGGCCTAAAGCACATCCCAGCTGAGCAAGGTCCCCTCTACGGCGGTGCACGGTGACGCCTGTGTCCCAAGACGTCATGCCGGCTGGCTGTGAGGGACCGGTCACAACCGCAGGCAAAGAGGTGGCAGCCGGTGGGAAGAGACCACCAGGCGGGTGAGCTGAGCCCTGGGGCGCTGCCTCAGTCCTTCATCTGCCGCCAGGCTGGAGCGAAAGGAGTGCTTCGCCCCAGAGGGCCCTTCCTGACCTTTGAGGAAGGGGCCGGGTGCCTCCTGCCCTGCCTGGCGTGCGGGGAGACCGTCGGGAAGGAGAAGGGTAAAAGGAGCAATTAGTAGCTTCTCTCGTCGCTTGCACAAGGTGGTTAGGAAAGCTGGGGAGTATGAGACACACGTTCAGGAGAGTCAACGCTGATGAGGTAGCACTAAGGATGGTCAAAAGCAAAGTGAACTTTCTTCCCAAAAAACAGTTCCCTGTACAGGCCAGTGGGGAAACGTGGCCTCGAGGAGAGCTGGTTCGGGCTGCGAAGGACGCCAGCACTGGCCTGAGCAACCGGACAAGGGAAAGGAGATGGAAACACCCTGACACGGGAAGGAAAGGGTATCGTTTCTTTGGCATTGCATAATTTCTGGAGTGCATCAATTTGGAGGGACAATGGACTCCCAAGCCTTTAAAATTAAAGGTTTTAAGTGGACTGATTTGTTGTTTTTTTTTTTTTTTTTTAATTTGGTATCTGCTTCCAATGTTGTGTGCTGTTGTGACTTCTGCTCTAGCACAGCTCTTTTCTTACAGCTCTCAGCCTGGACCCCAGGTTTACCTACAACAGAAGTTGTAAGTTGGCTTTTCTTACCCAGCCCCTCCCTGAATGTAACACTGAGCATCTGACTGTTAAGACCAGCACGTTGCCTCATTTGTTTGAAGGAATGGATATAAAACACAAATGAAAGCAAAACCAAGAAAAGGCAATTTAAAGCCTCTAAAGCTACATAATATGGCTGCAGAATAGGAACAGACAAAGCAAAACCTGTCTTCTGAAATGGCAATTTGTTTTTAGCAATCTTGTTTTAATGAAAACTGTCATGATCAACTCTAATCCCCTACAAATCTAGATAAATACAGTGTCTATCTGATATACAAAGCAATTTTTATCTATTAGAAGTGCCTGTTATTGTTCTGGGTCTTTGAAGGATTCTGCCGTTGACAAGTGCTGCTGTTTTACCCGGGAAGCTTAATTTCCTTGGCAGTTGGCTAAAGGAAGCCCCTGAATTTTCCATCTTGTGTGGTATTTTAAGGTAGCATCTATAATTACGTTATTTTCTGTTAGGAAATGGGAGACCACTTTTTTTTTTTATAAGTGTGCAGAGTTGTTCTTACATCTCCTACACAGGGAAAGCAAAGGGTGCCCAGCTGTCCTGTGTCCAGACCTGGGCTTGTTAGTAATAGGCAGATGAGATAGTAACTGCTGTTTCTTTTGACATTTTTATAGTTTTTAAATGACCTTTCCTCTGGAACTAGATGAAATGAACTGCAATTTCCCTTTGAGGGTGCTATGAAGGATTTGGAAATAATAGGCACTGAGAAGTCCCATAGAGCAGGTCTTGAAATGTATTTCTTTCAGTTAACTGGGACATGGTAGGATGGAGAAGCTGAAATGTAGGCAGTATGTGTTCAAACATGCTTTGGACTCTTAAATGACAGCAGGGTAAGTATGTTTAACAAATAGTCTCTCCTAAATTAAGTGGTTGCTACTGTTGTATGAGGTTCTTCTCACTGCCATCAATCAGCAGATCCGTCTTGCATACCTCTATTGAAGACTTCGTCCTGTGATCCTGGATGGTCAGTCCCTTCGTAATACGAGTTCCCATTGTGAAGAAAAGTCCCCACTGCACGCCCTTGACGAGCATGTCCTACTGCGTCACTGAATACCTTGTTTATTTGCTCTTCGGATGGCATCCACCAGTCTGGGTTGGAAGTACAATGCATCCTAATGAATTCTGCAGGAAAACATGCAAGGATAAAAACCAACTTGTTTTTGCAGCATCCGTTATCGCCCAGGTGTCAAAAGCTCATGGGAAATAAGAAAGGGGCATTACTGCTCTATTTAGGCAGAAGTAAAGCCTTATGGGGATGCCATGATAATGCCACTTGGACCTATTTTATTTCTGTACAAGTGTGTTTCTCCACATGCACTGTATGTACTTATACCTGAGCTAATTATGTGACGCACGGGATCTGGAGACAAAATCCCTTCTTGTGGAAATAAAAAGAACTAACTTGAAGTGATGGTTGTAATTCAGCATGTGCAATACGTGTGAAAGTTAACATGAATCAGGACGTATTTCATTTGAAACCTGTTGTGTATTAATACCTTAAGGTGATTATTCTTGTGGGTCTTTATCATCTCCCTCTGCTGGCTGCTTCAACATCTGCAGGCCTGCAGCTGCCCACAACCTGCTTGAAAATGTCACCACTGTCACTTCAGTTTGGTGCTCCTTCCTTTTTGGAATATCCTTCATTTTAAGTCCTGCTTCCTCCATCTTCCTAAATCTGATGCCTGTTTTTCAGAGACTTCTTTTGCCTTAGAAATAGCTACATGAGGTGAGAGGGCTAATTTTGGGGAGCCTCGGAATAGTTTTCAAGGCAGGAGAAAATGAATTGTACTGCATGTAATTGGGCTATTTAAGTAGCTGGTGCTTCCACATACAGCTATTTGTATGTGATGATTACATTTCTTTAAAATTTCTTTTCTGGATTCTTTGACATGCAACACGCTAAACTTGCAGAAGATGCCTTAACAATTCTGGAGTTAACTGCTAGACATAGCTCAAACAGATGTATTTGGACTTTGAAATGTCCAAATATGATTTTAAATGTGAGGGCACCTTATTAGATATATTGGATACACTGTACCTCATATGGAAACTGAGCTTATTTATTCTGTAACATTAGTTATTTCCTCATCCAGTATTGTGTGTCCCAGGATGTTTCTAAATTCTGTTTTCTACTGTTGACAAGCCAACAGCACAATAAGTGGCATAAGGTAACTTCATTACTGTCACCACATCTCGAGACCAGGGAATGCTGTGCTTCTATGTGAGTTCCCATGCCTGGAAGGTATCTCATCTGTTGGACAATTAGGATGTGATTTTCGCATAGCTCTTCCAGCAGTGTGTCTGCAAAAGTGATAGCTATCTTGGTTTTAAATTCATTTCCCTAGAAATCCACACAGGCAACAGTAATTCCTACCTAGTTAAGTTCACGTGGGGCTCCACAGACCGGTGTTTTTCTCAGAGAAATGGTTACCACGTAAAGGAGTAATGCTAGAATTTAAGCATGCCAGGCTGTTTTAAAGCTGGTTCCAGACACCAGTCAGTTGTAGGAATATATTAAAAATGTTTACAGATGTTTAAACTACTCTGAGTGCAGGGAGAGAAGCAGTTTGTACTCCCTGCTATGGTGGGAAGGCATAATTGGATGTGCTGAGAATTAGTCAGACACTTGTTACCTTGGCTTGCAAATGGGTAGGAGCCAGCGGCCAACTCTTGGCACTGGAGAAAGTTGTCATATTCCCACCCATGCATGAAAGCCCAGAGGGAGAGCTGTCTACTCTGCTTTCTTAACTGGTCCTTAGATACTGAATGTTTTGGCTTCTTTGTCAAGCTTCTGAAAATTAAGGAAATTGGCTTTTCTCCTTCTCCCAGGGAGTGCTCCACAGGTTCTGTGTGTCCAGGACCCCAGAAAAGAGAGTGGTCATAAGCAAAAGTCCATCTACAGGTGGATTTACTGTTAGTCTTGGTGGGAGGTAGGGGAAGAAAGGGAAAGAGAAGGGTATTAACGCTGCTTGTGCATAAATTATTCAGTGAAATTTAAAGCCATTTAGTAAATGGTCAATGCACTTGTATTCAGCCTTCCATTTCCAGGGGAGCTTTGGGGACCCCGCATCTCATTCCAGGCCTCTGTGCAGCATGGTGTGCAACAGACTTGCCCTCCTATTAAGCTCTGATAGAGTACAAGGTCTGGCAGAGTATCATATAACAGGTCAACCAGTTCCTTTGCAGTAAAAAAAGAGCCTCTTTGCCTAGTTTGCCTGTATGTAAAATCTGAGTTCGTTACCTGGTTACGCCAATGTACCCCAACTACAAGTCTTATCTACTTGGCCTTGTTGGATTCTTCTACCCTAGACGGGAAGAGGCTCGATCTGATGTACATAACCACTTTGGAATCCAGTTGGATGATTAAAGATATTTTTATCACTGACCAAAATACACCTTTTAACACTGCATCAATTAGTAAAACATTCTTGTAATCAGTTCAACCAAAATTTTGTGTATGTGCTCACAAAATGCTACAGAAAGTTAACTGTGAGTTTATTAGAGAAATGATAAGCATATGCATCTATAAAATGCAGATGCTGATACTACAAACATGTTTTTAATTGGGCTCTAGAAAGTCCTGGTTTGTATGTTTCATTACAAAGCCCAGTACCAGGCCTTTCAAACAATTTTAGGAAACCAAAATATGAACTGCCACAACACATAATTCTTCTCAATCTGGACCCTTTCTGTGTATTGTCCAACATACTCACTCTCCGACATTGTGAAATGCTTGCAACATTCCCCCTCCTTTTCAGGCTAAACATAGGGGAAAGCTGTTCCCTAACTTTTTTCAGCCAATGTTGCATCACTACTCCAGAAAAAATCCTTGACAATGCATTTGCACACACTTTGTATGTAATTAACTTGTAGACATTCTCGGCCCTACAGAATGTTCAAACCTATTCTGAAACTTGGTTAGCTTTTAACTCCAATGATGCACTGTAGCCTTGAGTGTCATATACCTACTACACATTAGGCTCTAAATATTCCCTTGGTTAATTCTGCTGTACACCAGTGTTAAAGAATGCCCTGTTAGTTTATTATAAAAGGGTGTAATCAGAGTTGTCTGATTTTTCCTTGTTTGCTGCTTCGAGTATATCAGTGTCATGTGCCCTTGTATTTGTCTCCTCTCTTAAATAAGCAGCCTTGTTTTTCCCATTTAAAAAAACCAAAAGCACATATATAATACATACATACACATATATATGTATGTATATAAAAAAAAAAAGAAAAGCGGAGGGTTTCTGGCTGCTTTTCACCCGCCTGTGAAACCCCTTCTAGTTCTGCAACTGTCAGCCAAATGCTTCTACTGAGCCAGAGCCAATGTGGTGAAATGAGATCACATAAGGTGGACACTGAGCGAAAAGATGCAGTACCTCTGAGACATGTTACTTTTACTGGATCCAGAGGACGTCTTTCAGGACCTGTCTCTCCTGACTGCACTGACCTTTTCCTTTTTCCAAGGCCGCATGAGTACTTAAGCTCATCGGTTGTGAAAACAAATCTGATGAGATAGCGAAGGAGCCGTCGTCCATCTTTCTTGGAAGAATTTACAGCCTCATCCCACTGTTTACTAGTAATGTAGACAGGGTAGTTGTTCAGCAACTGCTTGCTCCCCTGAAAAAGTGAAATATTTCTATTGTGATTTTACAAGGCAAATAAGTAAAGATGTCAGTTGCAATAAAAAATACGCTTTTTAACTAGCTGCGATACTGACAGCGAAACACATCCTGAAGTGAACACACAACATAATTGCTCTTACTAAGAATGAGTACTTTTAAAATTACATTTCAATTTTCTAGAACATGAATTTGGTGAGGTGCAAGGAATACGTTTTGAGAGGTGGCTATTGGTAATTTCCACTTTAACAAGCAGGTTAAGAAAGAGTTAAGAATCAGTGACTGGGCATACTATTTAGTATAACCTTTCTTCTTAATCTGTTAAAATGCATAAAAAGGGTCTTTGAAGAGTGTGATCAAATGGATCACTTCATCGCAGCTGACAGTTTACTTCAGAGGTAACTCTTTTGGTCTATTTTTATAAGAAATTTATTACTTCTGTAGAACACACCTGAAACTTGACAGCAGTTATGTTACTGTGAAAAATATAAAGAAAATAAATAAAGGAACTATGAAAACTAAAAGCTTCGTTATTATTAATGAATGCCACATTAACTCAAATTATAGCTTTACGGAGATGCCACCATGTCAGGTGGAAAGAAATTTTGCTTTTAACCTTCATAATTTGTGTGCTTCAATATTCCAACACTAAATGAATGCTGTGGGACTAATTATGGGGATTCCTGTAATCCGCACACATTTATAAGCCCTCTTTAGTCAATTGTACCTAAATTGTACTTAATTCTTGTTGCCCATAAAATGCCATAGTTCAGGATTCCCCAATTACTTGTAAGATGGTACTGTTAATATACCTGAAATAACTGAAGTACACAAAAAACCCAAACCACACCCTTCTAGAGACTCACTCACTTTTACACCTACTCCTCTTTATTAAAATACATAAATCTGCAGGCCCAATTAGTAAAATCTTTGTATAGCCTCCAGCTTAGATATGAGCTCACAGCAAACTAGAGAAACAAGGGTCTGATGCTCAACAGAGGCAATCAGCCGCATGCTGCACTTGTGGGCAAATGTTGCAAAGTCCTCCTCCTCGCTTCCAGATCTTTGATATCTGAAAACTATTTTAAGGACTACCCTTGCCTCCTTTCATATATTTATTACAGCATCCTGCGAGACAGCTTGGGAGCATCTTTGCTCATGTTTTTCCTCAGGTATTTGCTTTTAATTTTTTCGCAAGTTAGATAAATACATGGAAGGATTAATTTAGTGAAGACTGTGATCAGGGGGTCATTAGAAAATCTGTATGGTTTAGGGTACCACTGCCTCCCAGGGGGGTTAGCATCACTGGGAGCTGAGCCTATGTGACTGCCTGCTACTTGCTCCCTGCGGTGCAAACTGCTGGCAAAGACAGCTACAAGCAAATCCAAAGCTCTGCAAAGGAAGCCAAAATATAAAGGAAGAGCTTTGTCTGAGGGGCCCCTCCCCTCCCCCCAAAACATATCAACTCTTCCTTTGCCCTGTAACTTGTAAATCCAAGTTTGTAATCCCTAAGAAAAAGACCTTTCGCCTATAGTCCAGCTCTGTTACCATCTGAGACTTTCTCTTTGCGCTTCACGTGTCTCCTCCTACCACTGCCAAAGGGCCAGCGTCAATGCCTCCCCCTCCACTCACGCTACAAGAAGCTGCTTGAATTTTTGTCACGTACACACACCCTGGGAAACCTGTAATATGTCTGAGGAGCTTTGCCATGGAAAGAACATTACCCTCCATCCAGTCCAGCTCCTCAACCTCTGCCAACATGGTGAAGGGACTGGGGAAGGAGGAAGAGCCAGGGCGCAGCATGGAAAGCTCTTTGGGGGTATTACACTCTTATGCTAAAGTGACTGTGACCACTCCCTCTCAGGGGGAGCTGGCACTAGTATTTATCTCCCTGGCTTGTTCCACCACAGAGGTAACACACAGGACCATCTAACCCCCCCCGTTGCTACTTATTATTTTCAGCAGCTAGTTCCACAACCCTTTTATATAAAGTGAATTATTTTCCTACCTTCTGTTTCTGAAACCTGTTTTTTTCCCTATTAAAAAACCTTAGTGAAGCAAGAACCCTCCTTACTGATACCAGCACAAAGTACAAGCTGCAGCTAACTCTGTAGGCACTGCCTTGCTTTTAAGCCCTGGCAGGCAGAAGCAATGCAATGTAAGCCGTAAGGGTAAGGCTCCAGCCTTGCTCATGTGTGTTAGGTCAGATGCTCCTGTGTGGCTTTGCTAAGTAGCAAGCTATCCCAGAAGCTACCTCTGTGTTTAAATGTATTGCACTGATGGAAATATGGAAATAGGGTGCAGAAAAGACCAACATCTTAATTTCATGAGAGCTCACATTACTATTAACTGAGGAGAAGGTAATAAATTTTGTGTAATTTCCTCAGCCCCAATTTTATTATACTTCTTATTCCCCCTGAAATTTAGGATATTTTTCCTTATTCTTCTCCAAAGGCATGATATAGTGTTATGCTACTCTGTTAAACAATTACTGGGTTCCTGCTACAGATACACTTTCATTACTTCCTCTGAAAGTAAAGCACTTCTGGGCAAAAGATTCTCGGTAAATATATGATGCAGTTTGCTGTGTCCAGCAGTCATTAAACTAAAACAAACAGAAAACCTTCCAGAACTGAAATAAGCAGACCCTGAAGGAAGAACCAAAGTACAAATGCGTTCATGCTTGTATTTGTACATGATTAAGCTTATGAATAAAAGATTAGCATCTATGTGTTTAATTGAATAAAAAATTCTGTCACATCATGACAAGCTATTCCATGTGGGATGTTACAGAACAGCCTTGGTTTTTACAGTGCTTGAAAATTTTAGTTAAGCAAAAGAGCATTAAAAAAAGGAAAATGAATCCTTGGAATATATTTGAGTGATAACAGCTAATGATACATATAAATATAACTATATATATGTACATTGTAATTTCCACAGGATAAAAATGAATGGAGGAGCAATGTGATGCAGAGCCTGAACTGCTGCAAAGCATGTTCAGTGAAACTACAGTAAGTTGGACTACATGAGGCTTGCACCACACATATCATTTATGTGCACAGGAAGGTCATAGACATAAGACTTCCCTCTTCTGATTTTGTTTGTGTGAATAATGGGTAATGACAAATATACACTACATACACGAAAACATGCATAGCAAGAACCTCAAATACAGACATTCCAAACTAGAAAAGTCTCAGCAAAACCCACTTAATTTGAGGCATTTTTACAAGCCTGGATAGAAACACGCTGGAGCAAAATTAACGTGAGTTACACTAGATTTGCTCATAGATAAATCTATACATCTCCCTTCTAGAGAAGGGGAGGACTTAAATTTCCTGCTTTTTCACTGCATCACTTTTAAACAGATCATAATTACAAAAATCCCCAAACTCTGTATCAAGTATAAAATTGTCAACACTCAACATTTTGTTTGGGATGCTTTCTGTAAAGCACAAGCACTCCAAAGACTTGCAGAAGTCTATATTTGGGTCTAGCTGCAAAACGAAGGAAACCTGTATCTTTGTGTTAACCATCTCAGGACCGCATTAGAGCTATACAAACTCTATACACATGAATGTCCGTGTCCATACACGACATGTTGGTCATGGGCTGCAGCCCCTGAGCACTGGCAGCTGCTGCGTGCAGCCACTGTCAATCACCCTGCTACAGTTTTCACCAGGCTAGCCCTAGCCTAGATTCTACCCATAAAAGGGATGTTTCTGAGGAAAGGTGAGAGAAAAGTTGCCCAAAGCAAGGCAAGTGCAGCTAGTGTGGATGGAGGGGGTTATGCACTGCTCAATAAAATCATCCTAGATTATACCGGTGATGAGTCTCCTCCATTCACAGGATTACTGTACCTAAGAATGACAGTTTAATAATAGATTTTACATATTTTTACTACTAAATGTATTCTTCCAGCACCTACTGATTTATTTGCCTACGGGTTTTCAATGAATTGTCAAACATAAAGAGATGCAGCTTGTCTTCACTGTATACTACCTCAGTCGGATGGTCTGTTGGCTGTGGTACCATAAGCTGGTTGTGATGCTGAAGTACAGTCTTCAAATAATCTAAAACAGTCTGGCAGGGCACTGCATGAAACAAATTGCAATTACTGTATATTAGCTATCTAGCACAAAATAGAACAACAATATTAAATCAAGCAGTGTTCTTCAGGATCTGTTTTGTATGTCTGTGAGATTTATTTCAAATAGGAAGTACCTCTCATTTTGATTTGTGCAGACATGTCATTCAATAAATATACAACAGATGTTGTATTTCCTATGTTGAGATCTCTGACATTGCTTTTATTTTCTGCCCACTAGTTTTCAAAGGTTTCTTTTCCTAGTTTGAAATTATAATTATTACAAATACAAATTAGGTCAGCAGTAATGATAATAAGAAAAAAAATATCTGTAAATACTGTAAATAGCCCAAACCACACAAAGGAGAAAACATTTCCTGGACCTAAATCATGCACTGATTAACATGTAAATATGCTCAAATGTTTTTGAAACTACAGTCTGATTAACTATACTGAACAGATTTAATGATTCATATACTTTAATTTCTTTTCCCTCCCTCCTCCCAAATTTGTTATAAAACTAGGTGTTAGGCAAATTGCTTTATTTCTCTTTCCCTCATCCTCCCCCCTTTCTATTCCCAGCACTCTCATCCATTTCAGTAGTGGTACCAACATCCTATTCCCTTCTGCTGAGGTGATAGGTTAATTAGGGATGATTCAATTACGGGTCTCTCTTAAGCAGATGCTGCCACGTCCCTGATTAACTCTGGAGTATTTTTGAGATACAGTGCTTTTCTCCTGAGCCTGAAACACCGTAGGAGAATTAAACAGATATTAACCCAACATTACGACTGACTTGCGCAAAATTAAATAAGCATTATTTTTAAGGTACCTTATCACTCTCACATTTCATATGGGTGGTGTGTCTAAAATATTCAGAGATAATCATAGCTGCAGCTAAAAATCCAGAAAAAATATTTCAGTGTTCCTTCTTTTTTTTTTTTTTAATTATTTCTTGGCATTCAGCCTTTACACCTGGAAAAATGTGGTGTTCTGAGCTTTGTCTTTAAGCTGGCAATCTAAAAGCAAGCACTGAAATCACCGAGAATGTCTCAAGGTAGGATTTACAGGTATTTTGCATTCTTCCCTGGGCATTCACACTGTGCAGCAACTACGCCCTTGTCTAGGCAGCCAGGGTGCAAAACACCTTTACACTGTGCAAAGCAGACTCTTTACTAAGGGCAAAGTGGCGCTACACCCAGCAGTCTGCATACAGAAGTCATGCAAAGGGCCTGACATGAATAATACATCCAATGTCGTTTCACCCTGCACTGACTTGTCTGTAAAGACGACCCATCAGTGTTTTTTACTCCTGTTTCATTTGATATATCACACTTTGCCATAGGAGGTTAGGAAGTTATGCATTAGGCAAAAGTTAGCATTTCAAGTGACTTGTACCTGTTTCATTTCTCCAGTGACTTCACTGCCTATTGCTAGACCAGGGCAGTGTCTCGGTAGCGTAGCTGCTACACGGTGACACTGCCACATGACCAGCAGGACCTGGATGCTTTTTTTTCTTGTAGGAAAAAAAGTACTTCTATAAGTGTCATCGGATAGTTTCTGAAACAAAGTCAAAAGGGCAGTCAAACTTAACAGTTCCACCAACATGTTCTGTGGCCTTCCTGTAATGAGTTGCTATGTACTTAGCATATAGCAGCAATTAAAAATTCAATAAAAGTTCTTATGTGGAATAAAGGAGAAAAGTAACAACATGTAACATTTTAGTACACTGGACACTTGTAAGAAGGTGTGGCAAAAAAAGGATTTGGCTTCCCCCCCCCCCCTCCCTTTTTATATACAGGAAACCATATATGGGAAAAAGAAAAGATTGTATTTGGAGACCCTTTTCTTAAACTCTGCATGTGTTTGCTGTCTGGCATGCCTAAAACGAAGATTAAACTAGGAACACCCACGCACAGGTTACTCTGATTAAGTAGGTGCCGAAGACAGAGACACAATGATCGTGCAGGCTTGCTGCCCTGAGCAGCGTCCGAAACCCTGTGACAAGGTCAGCAAAACCTCCCACCCACGTGGAAGTTATCGTGGGCAACCAGCATCTCCTGTGAGATCCCCGCATCTGCTGCACGGTAACAGTAAGGATGGACGAGGCTATGATGGATGGTTGTACTACTGCCTGAAAGATTCCCGGTACTTGAACTTCGAGGAGAGCTGAGTGATAATTGGGAAATTAGAGATACTTACAAAGTATCCTTTTCCTGCCCTGTCTAAACGTGTCACTTTGTTTAGCAAGCTCACTGAGGTCCCAGTTGCCAAAGCATCAGCAGTACCTGGAAGCTTTAGACTCCTTTGGTCCCTTGAAGCTGTGCTCAAAACAGTCTCGAAGTTTGCGCTTGCTTTTCTGGTTATCTCTATTAGCAAAAGTCCCTGGTGACGACCTGATGGCTCTCAGCCATACTTGGTAATATTACCTGTAATTATGTGGAACAACGTGGGGCCTGAAAGCGAACAGAATATAATGCATCAAAAATTTCTAATTTTTAGGAGCTGATCTCACAGCAGGATGGTATTTTACCCACAGTAAGTAATTTCACTGCAGGCTATCCAAAGATGTATTTACCCATGTTCTTCCGAAGGGATGGGGCACAAATGAGAAGACAACAGAAAACTGTTTAACTTGTTGTGTCCCTGGCAGATGAAGTACAGCTCTGTTTCACCTGTATTCTGGCGATGAAATGCTTTCTCATTACCAGTCAGAAATACAAAGCTATTAAAAGCTGGCTGACACTTATAAAAACTTCTGTCTTCTTAAAAGCAGTAATGTTTCCAGCACAAAATTGTATGATTTAGTTATCATTCTAGTGACTGGAGGACTCTGAGCATTTTTGACTTGCAAAGCCATCATACATCACAGTCTGCTGTTGGTACAAATAACCTCATTCTGTTCAAACACCAGATGCTACTTGCAAAGCCAGGCTTCTGGGCTGCTGCATTAATGGAAGCCTAAAGGAAGCCACAAAGAGGGCAGTACGAGGCTGAAAGTCAAAGCTTTGGTTTTGCTTTTGCGTCCCTCTTATGGCTCTGCAAATATTCTCTTTGCTGAGAGATGAGAGGAAGTTTTTCCTCCAAACCCTGCAGCAAATGTAACTTTCTAAGAGCCTGCAGCTCCCAGCTGTGAAGACGAATAATCATTTAAACCTAACAGCTTATTTATTTTGTATTTCTTTGACTTTCATGCGATCTCTAGAGAGTTAACAAGATCATAACCCTGAGAGCTGATGCTCTGCATGCTTATGCACGTATCCACTATCACCGACATCACCAACAGGGATCTGTGCCTACTGTAACCAACGGGAAAGACGCTGATGTCAAAATAACACTTGTTGTGATTTAGTAGCAAGTCTGCGGGGAGGCAGTAATTTTCCTGCCCATCAGGAAGAAGTTTCCACAGCCTTTACTTTCTGAAAGTGCCAGCATCTCAGAAAGTGCAGCGAGTGAAAGAAGAGCGAGATCTTTGTGGGAGCTAAAGGGTGAGGAGGAGGTGCGACAGGGGACCAAGCGTGCTGGGGAAGGCTGGCTTTGCCAAGATGCTAAGCAGGACACACGTAAGAGGTGACAGGTCTTTGTTGTTTATCGACCCAAGTTTTAAGGCTTCATTGTTATTCCAGGCATCTGTATGCTGTAACAAGTGCTTCTTCGGCATAGCTGGATACAGCTTTCTTTGCGGAGTATCCTAATTTCTATTAAATAGTTGAACAGTGTGGTGGCCACCGACTGCGCCACCGACAAAACCTGGGCTGTGATCTCTGAGTCTGGCCTGCCACACAGCACAGCAACTTCCCAGACTAAATCCTCTTTGCACCAGACAGCATCGGCAAGTAAAACACAGTACAACTCAAGTCGTCATCTCCCAGCGATGCAGCTTCTACCCATGGGTCGTTGTTAAGGCGTGTGTTATTTCACCCTCAGAAACACACACCTTACTGCAAGTCTGCATTTTGGTTTCCTTCAATGAGGTTTTGTAAAGTGGAAAAAAAATGGAAAATGCCTGTTACCTGTTATGTACCTATAGTTACTGGTGAAGTAATTTCTCTGTCTTGTCTTTGCTAAGCTCAACACGGACCTCCCCGACATGCTGGGCTCAGGCTAAAAGCAAGAGTCCCTACACCTGCTTAGGTGTCTGTACATCCGAAGACCACACCAGCACTTTTGGCTACACTATGCATCAATACTTGGCCAGAAAGCCACCATGTCCTCTACAAGCCTTTCTCAGTGTCCATTTCCCAGGGGCTGAAACCAAGTAAAGCTTCTCTGTGCCTCAACACATAGTAATGCTACACCATGTTTGGCCAAGTCTGTCACCTCTCATCTTCCTCACTCACTGACACCTCTGCACCGCTTGCAAGCTGTGAGCAATGACTGTATGCTACCTTTCACTGATGATGGTATTAAAAACATGGGCTGTGAAGAGTTTCAGAAAGAATCCCTCTAGAAATTCAACTGCATCATAGCAATTTCCTGAACACAAGTATATTTGCATTTTTTAAATCACTTTTTGTAATATGTTATGTAACACCCTGAATATCTGCAATACCCTCATCAAGACAAACTTTTAATCTCATCAAAACCATAATTTGGCAAGATGTTGCTTGGTACTAATTCCATTATTCTCTTCTAGTACTCTATTAATTGAAGCCAGTATCAGCTGTGCAATTAAGTTTGTCTGGGCTCAGTATCACGCCAATGAGCCTACAATCATCCAGGACATCTCACATATCCTTTAAAAAAAAAAAATCATATAGTATTTGCATCTTTCAGTCTCCTGGAGCACCCCAAATATTCCAAAACATGAAAGAATGAGTCAGAGTCCTCTTTGTCCACCTTCATTTTTCTTTTAGCTCCTGAAGTGAGTTGTCCAAATCTCATGATTTTGAAAATGCTGTGCTTTGGTGGCAGCTGCCTAATGCTTCTGGTAATAATTTGATGTGCACTTAGGGATGAAAAGCTGGTGTGCCCAAGCAGTTACTGCTCCTGGCGGCCTGTGCTGCGGCTCCCCTGACGATGCCAGTCTCTGAAAGAGCGAGTCCTGACTCCACTCTTGAACCACTCTGTCTTACAACCCCTGCTCGAACCAGCATCTCTTTATCATTTCTAAAAAGGCTGGCAGTTCTGGAGCTAACAAGCTCTCCAGTTGTCCCGACACCAGGAGGGCAAACAGCTGAGGTTGCAGTCCTACCTGAAGCTGCTGACTGTGTGCTAACACCCAGAGTTACAGTGGAAATGGAAAATACTTCCATCTGCTTACCATCGTCATCATATTGGTGTGACTGTGTGGGTTTATTTTTCACAAGTACCAGATCAGAAATACTCAATGAGCCGTTTCGTATTATTGACAAACCCTATTACTTCCACCTGATAGTGGTCCGATACCATTATTAGGACACCATATTTTTCCTTTAATCTCCCTCCTGAACAGAGCACTCCAGGTTTAATTTTAACTATTAACTTTCCATTGATCCTAACCTCTGATTTCTACTCATCACCATCAACTTTCCCTCTGTTCCACTTGTTATCCTTCTGTTCCTTTGCTTTCCCTCTAAGCTGGTTGTTTTTGTAACCAGCATGAACCTTTTCCTCCTAGATAGTCTTCTCCGGCCTTCAACAACATGCTTTTAATGCTTCCCAGTTACCACCCACTCTTTTTTTTTAACCTTTGGCTCTAATAATTGTTTCCAATTTTTTATGAAGTGCCAAGAACATCTCCATTACTGGTCTGAGCTGAGTTTTTGCTCATTGTGTTATTGGGCTGCAATCACTTGTATTGGTGTCTGTCAAAATGAGTGCTCTCATTTATCCTCCCCAAAATGTGGCCTCCCATGTAACACACTACAGGGCTGTTTATATTGCCAAAGCACAGCGCTAGGAAGAGATACTTGGGCTCCCCTGTAAATAAGGCATATCTCCAATGTAAATATACTGATATATCCAACCTCTCCCAAAGCATCAGACAGCCCTAGCAAGAAGGGATGGCTCACCTCCAGCTTGGCTGTGTGTCTCCCCACAGTGGCCTCAGCCCCACAGGCAGACAGTAAGATATCTGATTATTCTGTTCATTAATAGGATTTTGTGATGTGTAGCTGACACTGGCTAGTATTTATCCTGGTGTTCTGCACAGCAGCAGATGAATCCCTTAGCACTCAAGACCATTTACTTTTGACTTGCCAGCAAGGAGGAGAATTGGGAAGGGTGTACATCTACGTCCACCCCACTCTGATTGGCAGCTGTTAGTTAAGAGTGGCTCAGCACTGCAACACGTCCTCCTTCGTTTGACCTTGAGCAATGCTTCACTCTGAATTCATTGCAGGGCATTTCTAAATTGATGCTCGACTGTCAAAAAGATGTAACAAATGATAGGGAACATGCTGACGAACTACATGGCAGTGTGAATTTCTTGTAGCATTAACAGAGATGCCTTCTCTGCCTGAGATTTGGACAAGCGTGCAGTATAACATGGATTGGATTATTTTAGCTCATACACTAATTTATTTCAAGTATCAGCTGAGAGCCAGTGAAAAGTTGCATGGACGCGCTGCGAAGACAAGTTGTTGGGGTACAATGAGCCAGAAAAAGAGTGAGGGGCAAGGAGAGATGGGGGTTAGTAAAGAGGAACTGATCTCAGTACTCAAGACCCTACAAATCTGGATGCTTTAACTGGATGGCAAAATAAAACCAGCACCCATTTGTAGTGAGGGCAGCCAGCAGAAATCAGAACTGACACTACACGCAGAAGGCTGTTACCTACGTGCCTGCCAAAAGCAGGGAAGGGAGACAAAATTACAGCAAATATCCCGTTACTTTTAAAATCCCTTTCAGTTGTGTTTTCTAGGTGGAGTGGAAAACTATTTAACTTCTGTTAATCTGCATCTGAAAAGCCATTGTATTTCTTTCAATTTTCTTTTACAAAAATGTTTCTTCCAGAAAGAAGAAAAAATATGCCCCTTCCATACGCCCCTGGGATGTACACCTCTGCCTAAGCCACAGAAGAGAAAGAGATCAAACAAGGCAGCTGTACATCTCTCATTTGAGCGATGCTGCCACATGCTCCTGTGGCTTTCATTTTTGTCTGTGCTCCCTCGCTTTCCTTCTACTTACTAGAAGGTACCTCTTCTTGTCCTCCCTTTCGCCCATGAAGTCTTCAGGACAGGAACCTCCCCTGTAAACCCCTCTACACATTTATACTGCTGACAAACAACAGGGAAACCAAGGAGCACCCGGTGAGTGGGGGCAGCAGTTTGTGTCGCTAAAATGCTGATGTGCAAAACACAAACCAAAGTTGAGACCAGGGAGTTCAGCCTCGCCAGGCTGAACCGTGGCTCCCCATAGAACTCCCACCAGCTCTTGCTCCACAAAGTAGGCTAAGAAACCTGACCCCCCAGATTCTTGTGGGTTTTTACCAGAAGCGTTGAAAAAACAGATTAATAAAGCCCTGGTCTGCTGCAGTTAGGTGTTTCAGTAAGTTTTTGTACTCTGGCTGGTTTAGCAAACTAAGCTGGCAGCCTCAAGCTGCAAGCAAAGCCATGCTGCAAATTCAAAGGGGTTCTCATGCCAAACACTGGGCAACCGTGCTCGAGGCTCCCACTTCCTGAAGTAACTTCATGCTTTGAAGCTGAACAGTAGAACAAGGCCAGAGATCAGACCAAAACATCCAGAACATCAAGGGAAACCAAAGAAGTGGTTAAATGTGAACATCAAGAAACAGGACAAAAAAATAAAGGACATGAAAAAGTGTTCATCATAACCCTTGATGGCTGCTTTATCTACACCGCAGCTGCGGTAGGCTCTTTGGAAACGCGATGCTCTGAAAGTATAAAGGAGACAGGATTTGTAGGGAAAAGTAATATCTTTTATTAGATCATCCGATATAGTCAGGAAAAAAAAGAGTCAAGCCTTGGGCACACAAAACCTCCTGGAAAACTTGTCTGACTTTTTCAATTACATTGATATTAACTCTACCTGCAAATCCTGCTTTGCTTTGGCTACTTGCAGCCACCGTGAATGCTGTCGCTATAAGTGATCACCATTCTACATTTGAGGGGGTTTTCCACCCCCATCCTTCTGCTCTTTGCTGGAGTATCTTTTGCTGCTGCGCTAATGAGGTAAGAATAATTACTGTATTTATGACACACATCTTCATCTTACTCATACCTTTTCACTACTTTCAGGCTGGTTTGCCGGAAACCATGCAGCAAAGCCAGGAGCACCAGGAGGCAAACCCTCACTCATGACTCCTGGCCTTTGCTTTAACCACCTGGAAATAATTTCTCCCTTTTAGGCCAAAAACTGTGAGAGAATCATGCTGACAATAGTAAAGGAGAACTCCTTAATATCCTTATATATTAGACGGTCTAAATCCAGGTCTTACATGCAGTTTCACAAATAAGTCTTTAATTTCACTACTGGGAATGTATCACAGCCACAGTAATTTTTATACAGAGGAAAGAGATTAGGAGGCACTTTTCTCCTCGTATAGATGGATTACTTTGCTCTGTTCTTGAAGGTCTCAAAACCTTAAAGAGCCAATGATAATTTTGCCAAACTCCTTCCAGGAGCTGTCTAATCTTTAATTATTTTTCAAAACAAGACTAAATAACGCACTGAATAAAAATGTTTTTCTTCTTTTCAGATGAACTGACAACTGAAAATATTTGGTTAATATTTTTGCTTAAAAAAAAATACTGGGGAAAACTGCACAGGTTGCAAGAACTCACATTGCTCCAAAACCAAAGCACTGAAATACAAATTTTTCTTCATTTATTCCACAGCTGAAACAATCAGGATTTCACATAAATTTTAGTATTCTTTCAGTCAAATCAAATGGGTATTTTTTGAGGAAAAAACCCCCAAAACCAAACAACCAAAACATATGCAATATTTCACCCATGTAATTGTTTTTTTCCAGTGGTGATCTGCCAAAGGGTGATGCTAGGCTACGGGCAAAAAGATCCTACAGGACTGGAGGGCTTCTACTGCAACAGAGCAGAGTTTTGAAAACTGAAAAATCTTATTTGCTGTGTCCAAAAGCTACAGGAGGATATGTCTTCTGAAATATTCGTTAAAAAAAAGTCATTGCCTTTATATCTGCTGAGAAAACACTCTTCTTCTCGGTATTCTCTTTGTGAGCCATGCAAATGGTGCTTTGCAGAGCTAGAGGCAGAGAAGTACAGCGGTAACTATTTTTAGATTGCAAACTCTCATGGATTTTAAAAGGGCTTTTGCATATGGAAAGTAAAAAAAGAAGAAATGCAAAGTATTTCAGGAAAAGGATAAAATGATTCATAGACAGAGCAGAAAGGAGGGGTTGGTGCTTTTATCTTCTGTTGACAGGGTTGCTGGTGGGAGCCTCAGTGCCTGTGGGGAGAGCATGGTGCATGACTCCCACTGCCCCACAGGGTACCCTGCCAGCCTCACCCAGCAGCTCCAGCCCAGCTCCCTCAAGGATGAGAAGGAAAACCACTATGTCAAAAAAAAAAAAAAAGCTCTTTCAGCAGCTTGATGGGACAGTATGTCAGCCTCCATGCTCATCTAGCTGCCTCCGCAGTTGCTTCTCCTCTGCACTAATCACACTGCCTGGCCCGTCAGATGCCCAGCATGAGGTTTGTGCATGAAAGTTTGTGCTCTGAGATGACTCTGATGTGACAGATAGTGGCAAACAATGCTGAAACCCTCAGCAGAGGGATTCTGGCTCCCTCCCGAGGCATGCAATGCCTTGATGGGCAAAAAAATGCTCAGAGAATGGGTGCTGCGTCTGTCTACATCCAGAGTTGGGTATTTCAGGTGATAGAAAAATTTCTGCTGGCTTCTTTGGCAGCAGAAGCTTATTGGAGCAAAATCAGCACGGGAGACCAAAATAATTAGACATTGCCTTTAGTTGATTTTTTATTAACCTTGCTCAGTGGTGGCTGTGGGACTGCCTGGGGAGCTCTGACCTTTATCCTACCATGTACCAAAATCCGAGGGCACCTTCTGTGGCTCTTAACACTTTCCCAAACGCATGGGTCACTTTAGACCTATCTGCATACATCACCCAGACAGCAGCAGATGCATCTGATAACAGTTTTACGTTGGCTGATGAAGTCATATGTCCTTCCCTGGACATTTATTTTATGTTTGTCTGCTCCCTTTGATACACTGTTAACAAGGTGGTTCATTACTCCTGGGGGGTGGAAAATGACTGTGCTTATGTATGTTTATCTCTCTTTTAAAGGGAGATGAAGGGTAACTGATGACCCAGGTAAATATTGGCTGCTTAGTCCGGCATTAATCCTAGCAAAATACAGGCAATCACAACAGGATTCGATTGACTAAGAACTAAGGAATATGAATATAATTAATGCCAGTCAAAACGGTCTTACGGAAACTGGATCATGTCAGACTAACCCAACTGTCATTCTTTGATGAGATTACAGGTTCGTGTGAAAAAGTTGGGTTGAACAGATGTAATATACCTAGGCTCCTGAAGGGCATTTAACTTACTACCATGAGTTATCTGATTGCAAAAGCAGCAACACTCAACATCAGCACACATGGATCAAGAACCTGCTACTGACATCTCCAGTATTTGTCACTGACGGAATCATCACGAATAGATGTGTTTCTAGCAAGACTCACCAGGGACTTTCAGCGGTCTCAATACCATTGAACATTTCTAACCAGGATCACAAAGTTAATTTAGAAAAAATCAAAAAAATTCTGGATGATACAGAAATTGGTGAACCAGCAAACACTGGGCAAATAGGGCAGCCAAAGCAATTCAGATCACCTAGCACATGAACACAGCCAAATACAAAGTATGTACATCTACGAAGAAATGAGCACGGAACAAGCTCAGCTGCATGACCCATGGCCAAATGACCAGGGCATGGTCTGTGGGTGGGAACAGAGAGACTACTCACCTTTGCTCAGGCAGATAGGAACATATTGCATGTGTTTCCAGTGCCCAAATCTTAAAGAAATGAGCAGAAGGGGAGAAAAGAACTGCAAAGAAGGATTCAACTCATTTGAGGAGTTCTGAACAGCTCTGTTTGCTTAGTTTATGTAAGATGGAAATCATGTCAGCTTTCAATCTGTGAGTACCTTCAACCAGAAAAAGTACCAAGTCCTATACAGCACTTCATTTAGTGGAGCAAAGCATAAAAGTCAACGGCTAGAAGCTGATTTCAGATAGGCAAGGAATAAGGCACTCATTTTCACCAGTGTAATTAACCACTGGAGTCAAGTGTGTGGGTAAGAGGTAGAGCTAGTGCTCACCAGAGTCTCCAGCTCAGGACTGGAGGCCTTCTGAGACACAACTTGAGTCAAATGTAAGTTATGCTTTAGTCAAAGTCAAAAAGATTACTGGGTTCAATATAGGTGACTGAACAAAAGCTGTAGGTCAGATTACAGACCCTAATGATCATTTTTGGTCTTACACACCTGAAGCTAGGACTCAACAGGAGTTGAAGTCCACATGATTCCCTCTATCACAGTGCTTCCACATGATGTACGAACCACTACTGAATTCAGTGAGAGTGCACGAGTTATGGTGACTCCGGATTTTGGGAGGGGTGGGGGAAATATTCTAAATTTTGGGTTTTCTCTGCACAGTGTTGCTTACGGGATTTGCTGGTACCCCTAGGGACTAATGTACAAAGGAAAAACACAATGTAAGACAAATAACGCATGATACATCACTGATACCTGGGGAGAATTATGAAGACTGCTGCTTGCTTTTTGCTCAGATTTTGCAACTGCACCTACATACTGGGGCAGTAGTTGGTTACTGCCTTCTTCCTTTCTGCATAGTTAGCAGCTCTGAAATGTTTTCTCTCTTGCAATCCATGCTACGTTATCTGTGCTTTTCTGCCACTTAGGGATTAGTTCAACTAACTTTGCATCTATCTACTCTTAAGCACCTCAAACTTCAGCTAGAAAGCTGCAGCTCCCCAATGTTTATACATGTCAGAAGTGTGTTGCACACTTACTTTCTTTGCTAAATTCCAATTTTCTTTTAGTATTATTATTTGAGGTGTATTTTTGCCTGTGCTTAAAGTTTAGAGGATATGGGTCCAAGATATTTTTTTCTTTTCCAACACCACTCTTCAAGTATCTCAGTGCACCTTAACAGTGAGAACTCCTAAGTTTAAAGGGGTAAGAGATGTTTTTCACAGAGGAGGTTTCTATTAGATAATGTTTTTCTGTCTGCTTTCTCTCTCCCAGTGGCTGCTAGGTATTGCTGAACTGGAAAAGTTGTTGTCAAGCTTTTTTTTCAGGTTTTATTTGAAGATGAATGGGAGGAGATGTATTTAGGCTTCTCACTGAGCTAACAGCAATTTAAGAGATACTGTTCAAGGTAAAAGGCAAATCTATTTCAGTTAAAAGTACGGATGCAACTTTGAATAGTTTAAGTAACGAAAAAGGAGCCCCAAAAGGGAATTAGGTTTATAAGCTGCAATATAACTTGAAGAACAAGACAGATAATTAGGTATAAAAGCATATCTTTGAAATTACTGTGAAAAATCACCTGATGTTTGGAATTTGGGATTAACAGTACACCCCATCCTGAACACAGCTCACTAATTAAGTACTCAAAATCCATATGGATGAGTACCAGCAGATAATTTTCTGGTGGCCACAGCTATAGGAATTTTGGCTGGAGACAAATTCCAGTATTCAATTGCTATGATCGCAACCTTAGAAAAAATGATGAGAACAACTTAAACCAAACTACTACCCAAACTATTTTTATCACTGATTGACAGTATTATACGGCAGGGGATTATTTACCTGGAATGCTCTCCAATTTTCTACGAAGTTCCTCATTTTCTTGTTGCAATGAAATTACCTCCTGCTCTAGCTCTTGACATCGAGGGCAGTAGCCTTCTTCCTCTTCCTCCTCTTCCTCCTCTGGAAGTGTAGAAGATGATGGGTGACCATGAGATTCAGATGTTGCTGGAGATGTCCATCCACCTAAAGTATGTACTGGAGAGG
This sequence comes from Ibycter americanus, assembly GCA_035590275.1. Lineage (NCBI taxonomy): Eukaryota > Metazoa > Chordata > Aves > Falconiformes > Falconidae > Ibycter > Ibycter americanus. The sequence continues at coordinate 55,516,376 of JAVJGI010000001.1, forward strand.
TTGAAAGTGGATCCACATCTGCCAAATGGCTAAAATCATTTACTGATGAGGTGTTCTGAGAAGGAAAGCTCCCAGAAAGCAAATAGTTCTGAAGGGAATCGGTAAAAACTCTCAGAAAGGCTGAGGTTTGTTGCTTCTTTTGCATATACTGCATCTCTATGTCTAAAATGTCTGACGTCTGACTATGGACCATTTTCCCAAGCTGACATTGCTCTTGTCTTTCACTATAATTTGGGTTTTCCTGCTTTATACAAGAAATCATGGACTGGGAGTGGTTGTTGTCCAGTAGTTTTCCACCACAATTTAAGAGACTTAGAACCCGGCTGCATTGTTGGGCAAAGGCATCCAGAATCATTCGACTCTCTGCAACAAAAGAAAAGATGAATCACAGAAACCTAATGCAAAAGGTTACGCCAGGCAGTAGCAGCTAGATGAATGTACACAACTGTTTACAGTAGCATGCATTTTATTTCTGAACACATTAAAATTATGGCTTCTGCTTTAATACTTCTGCAACACTGTGATTTAAAACAATCCTGACTTTGCTTCTATTTTGAGAGTGCCCTCGTGCCCTTGCTGTTCATCAGAAACGCACTGTGATGATAGTCACTGCTTACTGCCATCTTCTTTCAGAGGGACTGAGAAAGTAAATGGGGAAGAAGATACAAATTCCATCCAATTTGCTCCAAGTAGATATTCAAGTAAGTACTTCTGTGGAAGCCTATTTCAGGCTGCTGGTGGGTATTGCCAGTACATATTTGCAGGACTTTGCACTACACCTTTGTCCTATGCCCTGCTCCTCTCCAACAAGGCTTCCAAGCTTTTTTTTTCTTCTCCCTTTCATCTTTACTGCACTTGCTTGACCCTATGCATGGGACACTTCACGTGACCCACCCCCGATTCTATGGACTTTGCTTCTGTTCCTTTTGCTTTAAGTTCCAGATATGGCCAAGAACAACTCAAGAGTAATAAACACAAACCCCTCTTTTTACACTGAGGAAAGGCATCAAATGTAAAACATGAAGCTCCTCTGGTCAGAGGAGGAATTTTTTCTGTTGCTGACCTCCTATGAGCTTGTGGGCAGGCCAGCATCATGCAGCAGAGAGCAGTGCAGATTCTTCAAGCTGCTCTGGACATAATCAGGAAACCTGACACAGGGCTATGTATCAGTTTCTCGAGGCAGCAGCCCAGATCTGGAAGTAGGGTAAGGATGCCATGCTGCACCTAGTCAGCCTTGCCTCTAGTGACAGGAGGTGTCACGTCTCAGGCAGCAATAGCAGCTACAACCTAAACCTACAGAGTAGGATGTTTCATTTCTGCAGTGTCTACGTATACAGCCCAAACTCTGTAACAGTTCTTGGACTTGGATGGAAAATGACCAAGACATTTAGGATATGACCTGTTAGGTTCCCCAATAAAAATAATGCCTTTTAATTTTTTTTAGCTTATTCATAGCTGAGTTCCTCTAGGTGTCTAAGAAGACGTAACTAACATTTTGCATGAGGTAAAAAAAAAAAAAAAAAAAATACTGGCAGGTTTAAGCGCTGCCAATTTTGGAGAGCTCTTCTCAAGCAGGCTTGACTTTTAGAAAGTGACAAATGCATTTACTTTTGAAAAGGCAACCTGCTACATAAATGAGACTAAGCACCCCAGACCTTCATTTATCTTAACTTCATCAGCAGAGATGAAAACTTGGCCTCATCACACTGATAACATGTAAAGAACAGAAAGGTTCAGGATTCGGGCCTTTAAAGAGGTGGCACTTCTCACAGTACTTCCCCATGACACAGAAGATACACCTTCTGGTGGAAAACCTACTTCACACCGAGGTTAGTACAGCTGGCCCGCAGAATATTTGAAAGAACACTGATTTGCATTTTTACCATCCTCCAGATCTTTGCAAAGAGGGCCGTGCTGAAGCAGCACACAAATGCCTTCAGCCTGGAGCGCGGCCTGAGGAGCCCTGCCCGGCACCACACCCGAGCGCCTCATCTCCTGAGGCCTGTGCCGTAAGAGCCGGGACGTGAGGGGGACAGAGCCAGCACCGGCCTGTGCCGTAAGAGCCGGGACGTGAGGGGCACAGAGCCAGCACCGGCCTGCGCCATAAGAGCCGGGACGTGAGGGGCACAGAGCCAGCACAGGCGCGGTGCTGGGCTGCAAGGCTGCCCAGGGCCCAGCAGAGAGAGCCCACCAGCATGTGAAGGAAGGATTGGGGTGGCCCTAAGACCCCTTAAAACATCCTCGCAATCAGCCTTCTGTGCTAACGAGTCACACCATAGCCTTGTAGACGGGCTCAGACAAACCAGGGCACATTTCTGCAACATGTCTTTGATGCAAAACGTTAAGCATCGCCCTCTGTCCACACTACGAACGCAAAAGGGCAGAAATGCACAGCATGGGCACTGCTGCCCCTTTGCAAGTGGGTGCTGGTGAGGGGCCAGGTGCTCTGTAGCCTCCATACCTGCTGTCCTGCCTTTAACCCTTACGATGCAAGTACAAAATAACACAGCACAACAGACGTAATATCGATTAAAAGCACAGAACCCCAGTGACATTGCAGATTTCTAGCTGGGACCTACTGATAAACCAGAAGAAAATTACGAAACTCAAGCATGCCCAAGAACCTCAAGTTATGCTTTCTTCGCCTTACTTCTTTACTTTCCACATTTTCCCTTTAAAATTATTACAGGATGATATTGATCAGAACTTTGCAATCCTACTACAGAGCAGTTTTTTCATTCATTTTAATCCTATAATCTGATTCCAGACCTGAAGTCATATTTACCGTTTGTATTTTAATCATTATGGTCCTTGTTGACAAAACAGTCACTCATTTGCATATCCTTGTTGCAAGGGGACAAAATATGAATGAAACAACTGAAAAGGGATTAGATTAACATCAGAGATGTTATTCTAATATTACTGTTTCTCCTAAAATACGGCAAAAAGTAACCTGACATTTCACATACCAGTTTTTGAAGAATGCTGTAACACACACTAACATCACTAAATATAAAATTAGTCATTAGTTTTGTTGTAAAATTGAATGCATTAGGCATATTTACTGTGATACTGGCTTAAAATGTAACTGAAATTTTATACAGAAATGACAGTATTGATTTAATCTTCAGTTCAGCATCAGATCTACTACAAAGACACAATAACAGCAATTACCGTTTTTTTCTTAACTTTAACCCATACTCAAAGATTTAAAAATGAAAGTCATGACAAGGCAGGGCTACTCTGAAATGCTAGCGCAAAGATTTGCAAATGCTTTTTTTGTGGGTACCGCTGGGCAGCAATAGCGAGGGATGTTCTCAGCACACGTTCTGGAAACATCTGTCTCTGTGCTGAAGCGGGTACTACTTTGAAGCGACTTCTACACCAGCAATGGTACACGTACCCACAGTCTGAACAACCCTAAATGAGAATGATAACTGTGGTTATTTCTTGTGATGGAGAAAAAATAAAAACAAATGCCGCCCATTTAGTGTATATCGTAGAAACTGGGATTTCAGCTTTTACAGACTTATTGTAATTAGAAATGCAAGCACTGTGCAATGTCTAATCACTAAGAAATGACAAAAAGTTGTTTTTATGTGATTACTACTGAATAATCACTCATCTATGATCCCTAATTGATTTAATGTAATATATGTATTTTCTAGGAATGGAGGATTCTATTGAAATGACTGCACCGGACTAAAACGGTGTAAACAGTTTATGAAAGTCTTATTGTGATATTCCTTTTCCTTATTACGATGCTCACCAACCATGTAATTCTAATGTCTCAGACCCTGCAGTCTTTAGCCTTACAGAACTTCTATCGGCTTTAACTAGACTTTTGCCTGAAGGTGGACTTGCCGGATCAGGCCCATAAAGTGCTAATAGAGAAGGATTAAATGGCTAAAAGTGTCAGTATTCCTAACCAGATTATTTAAGAGTGCAAGCAACCAGAAGATACCATCATATGGCAAATCAGGTACCAACTCCCAGATACAGCATTCATCTTTACATCTTTTTCTCATTCATGCTGAACTACGGGGCTTCTTAGCTATCCAACTGCCAGACTAAAACCAGGGTTTTAGGAAGAACAAACTTCCGAAACTCAACCTGACAACATACACTGATGCATCAGACAAGATGTCTGGAAAGACTGGCAGGTGTAACATCAGCTTTTCCTACACCTGAGGATCTTTTCAATACTTGGACCAGGCAGCTTTATTAATAAGGCATCGTGCTGGGTCTCAGTGGCTCTGGATTCAGGTGGTGGCTTTTTCATAGTTTCCTTTGTAATCTTGGGCAGCTGGTTTAAAAATTCTGAACTATTGAGTGGGTCTGAACTGAATACCATACACTCTCCCCTGCAGGGCATGTATTCATTGGTGCTTAATTTTCAGCAAGATTCCAAAGTCCAGGCTCCTTAGCAATTTCGATTATCTCACACTTTACCTTGCAGTGCTTCAGTCCTCTCACCTGATGATTTGTATTTCTTGATTTCTTTGATTATTATCATATTATTATTAATTTAGGTCCTGGGACAGCAGCTCTGTACCCCCCCAAATGGCTCTGTCCATTCATACAGACTTTGTCATTATGTTTTTAGATATGAACACTGCTGTAAATATCTATGACTAGGTCACGAAATCGAGATCATTTGACACCTCCCATGATTAAGTGATGCTTTCTAGAGGATTTTGCATGAAGATCACTGACAGCCCAGTGGATGAAGGCTGCAAGTGTTTGCTCACTGCAGTACTGATCTGACAATCTACTTCTAGATGAGGGTTCCCAACTTCTCGGTTCAGGCCAAAAAAATGATCTTCACATTCTCTGTTCACGTAAAAAAACTTTTTTCTGTCTAGGCATGATAAAGGTTTTATTAACTGGTCGTGTTAAACATGCCAGGTGTTGTCACTGGAATAATAGCTCTAAGACAGCTCTACTCTTCTCTACTTTTCATCAAAGCCCACCTTAAATTTTAAGGCACACTGCAAGGTCTACAACATGCTTTGCTAAAGAAGAAGACTTCCTTTGGTGGACTATGATACTGTTTAACGTACATGCTACCAAAGACAAAGACACACACTGTTTTCATACCAGGAAAATAATCTGAACAGACTAATAAAAAATTAGTATTTTACAGGAGACAATGGGTATCTGCTGGTGCTTTGAATGTATCTGTTTGTGTGGCTTACTGCAGCAGCAGTGGTCAGAGTAACCACTATTCAGTAGAGCAGAGAGCAGGCTTGTGTTGCAGCGCAGCTCCACATTTCTCATTGTAAGATGACGTTTCTCATTCAGGATCTTTCTCTACAAGATGGGATCTTGAGCTAGATCTTTCCTCACCATGGTGCAGGGTGGAGAACACCTGCTTCTCCTCCTTCTGCTAACCCCTCTTCCTGCAATTCTTGTGGAGTTTGCAGGCCAAGGTGGTCTCTTAAGAGAGGGACTGAGGAAGAAACGATTCACTCTTGGCAAGAGCTCCAACCATTAGGAAAAGCTTAAAAAATATGGAAGCATCCTTACTTGTGGCTGCATTTGAGATGCCCACTCTCAAAAGCAAACTTGGTGCTCTGATTCCCAAGAGGCCAGAAATGTCATGCCTGAAGATTAAGAACCAACTGCATTAAGGTGTAAGCTGCTCGCGCCCAGTTAGACATGCCAGAAACGGTATTTTACTAGCCAGCTTGCTCACTGTTGCCTGCACAAGTGGAGAGGTATCAGCAAAAACAGGGGAATCTCTGAAACTGACCTCGCAAAATGGGTGTCCCTACAGAACTGTGATCCACAGCCCTCCACCCCTTCATTCAAGTAATCTCCCACCAAGTGTGATCGGTGAGTTACGTGGGACAACTGCGCAAGTCAGGGATGGTGACTGTCTTGCCTTGTGGAGAACAACTCAGTAGACCTGTAGCTGGATACATGCTAAAGGAAGGATCCTTCCCTCCCTACAACACCCACCACTTGGGAGATGAACCTCTAGCTATGAGGTGTTCTGGAAACGGCCCAGCCCGTGCCCCTTTCTGCTGTGGGGAACCCAGGAGCCAGGTGGGTAGAGACCCTGTGGGCACTGGGCAAAGCACAGAGTAACCGTGCATGGAGCAAGGTCAAACGCTCCCACTCCCCAGTGGCAAAACCCCAGCTCTGCTTCTCCAGCGGCAGTCTGAGCTATTAAATTGGCTCACGCTTTTGTTAAGAGCATTTCAAGGCTCTGGATGACAAGATGGAAGCACTTCACATACATTACATACATACAGCCCCGAGGTCCCACCTAGCTCACCCTCACAGCTCCCTGCTCAGCTTATCGGTGCTCCAGCTCCTCCAACACAAGCACCTGGTACTTCACCACCACCAAGTAGGATCAGCAAAGCTCATACCTCAGGATTACGATACCCAGGAGGTCTAAACTTTGCCACTTGCTTTATCAGCCTCTGGTAACAACTTGTACAAAATCCCACTTCTGCACACAGTAGCAAGTTTTTGGTTTGTTTTCTCCTGTTCTGTTTGGCTTGGTACTTAAGCCTTACCCGAGAGAAGGGTATGTTGGGACCCATATAGGAACCTGAAGTAAAAGTAAAGCCTGGATGTGCACGTGACGGGACAGGGACTTCACAGAACTTCAGTGCTCAAATGGCAGTTCCTTAACTACCTTTTTCTTTTAGCACAGGACTGAATCAACGACGAGCTCTGAAGCCTGCTCTAGCACCTGGTTAGTACAGTCTACAGAGGCAGGAGAAAGTCTAAACTTCTGCTCATAAAAGCCCAGAGGGCTGTGCTGTGAATATGGCCTCATATATCATCTACCAGACAGCTGTTTTCCATGGCGTAGTCTGCTTCTGTAAAGAAACGTAGGTGTCACATTTATCAGCAGCGTTTTGATTGTGGGCTACAAAAAATACTGAACTACCACCATTTGGGCATTTCATAGGAAGTACTTTCAAGAAAAAAGAAAAGATGACCTCTGCCACGGATCATGGGATGACGTGTCAGAGCCGTGAATTTTCAGGCTAATCTATTCAAGTATTAAACTTTTTTGGCAAAGTACTTGAATTATTTGTAACAAGACATGATAAAATTCATCCAGTACACGGCTGCTTCTGAGTGAAAACAGGCATTAAAACACAGCCATATATCCTATTAACTAGCATATCTCCCTGTTTAGTAAGGAAATGTCATCACATTTGTTACAAAGGCAAACAGCAACATACCAAAACAGGATCCAATTTTTCTAAATAAATAAATCAATGATGTGTCAAAAATTAACAGATGAGTTAATATACCCGATGTTATCAAAACCAGATGGTGCTTCATAACATTCATCCTGTTCAGTCAAACCCTGAATATATTCTGGACCATCAGTATATAAAATAGGATGCTGCTATTTGTGATGGCAAACAAAAGCAATCATGCCTGCCAAGCACATACTATAACAGGCAGCATTTCAGCTCTGCTAGACAGAAAGTAATTAGAATGCTTTTAATGTCCAAAAGAATGATGCTGATAGGCTGCCACAGATGTGTAGATTTATGAATATTTATATGGTGGTTTATAGCTGACACTTTTATCAGTTGAAGAAGATAAAATATCTGCCTGACTCAAAAGCTTGACAGTCAGGTTAATAAAATCTCATTAAAGAGAATGACCTATGCAATTATATAGGATTTATTGTAATTCATTTTTGATTGTACTCTGCTTAAAGATGCAATTTCCCATTTCCTGATGCCAAATTTAGGTTGCATATCAAGATCTACGTGGTTTTTAACTCCAAGCCATCACCAGAAGAAAGATATGCCTTCAGCATCTCGGTATCTTACACCTTTAAAGAAAAAAAATAATGAAATAACCCGATCTCCCGTTCCTCGCCGCATCTTACGGAAACGGTGCAGGCGAGCAGCCGATCTATTTTCCTTCTGTTAAAACCGCCACCCCTGTACCAGCAGCCCCTCCATCACCAGCGGCT
>JAVJGI010000001.1:55525638-55546544 GCA_035590275.1 Ibycter americanus
CTGTCCGGCCCGGCCCGGCCCGGCCCGGCCCTCCTCTGCTCTGCTGTGCTCTGCTCTGGTCTCCCCGCAGGGAGCGAGCCGCCGGCCGCCTCCCCGCTTACCAGGGGTGCAATCAATAATGGCGTAAATAAAAGTATTTGGGAGTCCAGGACCTGTCAGAGTTGATTAGGGCACAGAGGACATTTTCTTTCTCATTATGCAAAAGCATTTCATGGCGAAATAAAAGAGGTTTCGCTGTAACTCATGCATGATATATTTCCAGGAATCCGGGAGATTAATCACATTTAACATTATTTGCAACGCCCCCCCCCGCTTTTTGCAAAGTGCTGAAATGAGGCGGAGGCTGGGGTGAAGGCTGGCCCTGCTGCCCCTGGGGGGGGGGGGGGGGGGGGGGGGGGGGCCCATCGCCCGCCCCCCCCCCCCCCCTCCTGCCCAGACCCTTTCAGGCACAGTTAAGAAATAATGAAACGCTGGTGAAAGACAGGAGGAGAATGAGATGCCATCGAGAGACGTTTCTGAGAAATGGTGGAGATCTGGGTGAGATGGGAGACAGCTGAAACTGAATGATATGTTGAAGAAAAATAAATGATAACAAACCGCTCGCTCCCTCTCCCCATTCTTTTCTGTGAGGCAATTTTATATTTTGCATTAACATTTCCCTTCTGTCCCACTTCTCTTGATGCCTCAAGGGTTAAAACTAACAGTGTTGCAAGCGGCCTCCATGCATAAGACTTAGGCCTTGTCGCCTGGTTTGCTGAAGGTTTGCTGAAGTCAGTAGTTACTTAGTAGATTTATAACCTTGTTAGAGGACGGAAGGGATAAACATAAGAAAGATAATGACGATTTGTCAAGGCTGCTTGACAAGGAGGAACCAGAACAAACAACGCATGGAAGATAAAGGAAGAAAAGTAACAGATGGACAGTTGGCAGGACATGCCAGCCGATAAGACTCAAGGATACCAGGGCAAAGTAATTGTAGTAGTGGGAGATTCGCGACCCCCTACTCAAATGCCCCCCCCGAAGAGGATGGATCCCCCGCTCGGGGAGCATGCGTAGTGAATTTAAAATGAACTGTGCCTTTAAATTGAAGCGAGAAAGCAACTAACCAATAATTAGTTAATAGGTGTAGACTTTGGGCGGAACTAACCAACTTCACTGCATAAATATGTATTGTGAGTGAAACTTGGCGTGCATAATAGGTGGAGTGATCCCCCACGCACCCGGTGCTGCAATGAAGAATGCTTGCTTTCTAACAACTCTATTTTTGAGTCTTGGAAAGTTTCCTTTACCTGCCATTTTCAGTATCACTCTCCTGCTTCTGCTGCTATAATTTATCAGCATTACAATAAGCCCTCTGGCTTGTGGAAGTAAAATTACAGAACACCTTAGTTATATTTAAGCGATGGCGGTGGGAAATCATTCCTCTGTCATCACGTGGAGTTTCGGCCACATATTGTGATCATCGCTCTCCCATTTCAGCTTTATTTATTTAGTCGGAGTTGGGCTCGCTGGAAATGAAAAGCGACCCTTCTCTACTGATGTAATTAACTCCTGCGGTCTTCGGCCCCTCTCCTGCAGAAAAGTTGAGCTAACTTCTACAAGCCAGGCATTTCTTTTATGCAGGGCGTACAAGGAGCTGGGCTGTTGCTGATTTTGATTTTTTTGACAAGTAAAATAAATCAATTCCTTGTAGCAGCCAAAAGCCTCTAAGTAAAAGCTAGTGTAATAGAAATCACTACTTTACTTAAGAAAAATCTATCATAAGTCTTTTTGTTTTCTGACTGACTCTTTGATCGCCTGTGTCTTAAAAAAAAATACTGTACTGTAATGCGAAAGAGAGACTGGAAATAAGTGTGAGAGAAACTCTGCTTCCACTCAGAAATAAAATGCGTCCTCCACCTTGTCTCATCTGACCAGTCTTTACCACAGCTGCAGCCAGCAGCTATCGCAGGTCAGTACAGTAATAAAATTGTATAAAGTTAATATTAGGCTCTTCATAGATTCCAAGAAACAGCCAAAAATGACCTGCTCAGGTGTCAACTACATCCCTAGGAGCTTGCTGCTCTTTGGTGTTGACGCCTGCCCCTCTGCTCCTGGTGGAGGAAACAGCCCTTGCCCTACCACGTGCCTCACACAGAGAAAACTGGGGTTGGCAGGTGATGTCCTCCAAGCTGCCTCCTTTATCCAGGGTCCCTGCAGCTCATCAGGCACATGCTGGGTCTCTATGGACATGAAGAGAGAAGCCAGTTTGGGGTTAATGGGGTCCAAAGCCACTGAAATGAGGTGGGGACCTCAGCCAGGAGGAAAATGAAATACATCCTTTATGCCCTGAATTTCCTTCTGCTGAGGTTTGACAGTGCCCACCACCAAATGCCCCTTTGGTTGTTTTTAGGAAGACTTGCCTTTTCATCTGTTCTGCTCTCAGTGATTCTTCTGGGTATGTAGACCTAAAAAATGTGTTGGGGTAGCCCGCCCCCTCTTTCCTTCTATCACTCTTCCCCGGAGTTTCAGAGGAGGGACTCTGGTGCTGACCCAAAGGCTATGTGTTGTGCCTCACATGAGGGGCTCCTGCAGCTCAGTCCTGTGGAGCAGAAGCGTTTAACCCTGGCAGCCCCACCTTTGGTTTTGTGGGATGCCCCTTCTTAAGGGAACACCATTTTACTTATAAATTCTGAATGGGTATGCAGTGCTCTCGCAGGAGGACTGACATGGCTTTGCAGGTGAGGTGCGTGGCCCTAGACTGGCAAAAAGGCAGGCTGGGTGAAGGGATGGTCTCAAAATATGGGCAGATGCAGCTGTACCTGCTGCAAGCAGTTGTGGGCTGCCCCCTTCCACGTCCGCTCCCTGCACAGCACATCCACAGCACCCAAGTGGTCTCGTGAGTAGCATGTAGTCATGAAATCACTATTAACCCAACATTTCTCTCTGAATTACAGTCCCATTTGGATTGCACACTGGATTAAAACAGTTAAGGCATAGCCCTTGCCTTGATCAAGTAAAAAAAAAAAACAAACAAAAAAACAGCCAAAAAAAAAAAGAAGCCTTAGCTGATACCAGCAGCTCATTTCAAGAAAGCCAAACACCTTCATTTCCCTTAGACTGTGCTACCACTTGGGATTTGACCCTGAAGCGGAGGTTATGTCTTTCCCTACCTGTTTACTGATGCAAGTTTCCACTGTTTTACTGACGCTAAGGGCTGGAGATCTGTAACAGGATTATTTCAGAGAGCTCTGAGCGGAAAAGGATGGGAAGTAACTGACCCTCGGAAGAAAAACCTAATCAAAACAAAGATAAAGGGCACAATGAAAAATAAGGAACCCAACATTGCTGCAGTGTATACTCCGCTGTCCCTAGAAATCACCACAAACAGAATATTTGTCAGTATATAGAAAAATACCCAATCTAGACACAGGCTATCAATCACTGAACATGCCTGTGTTGAAGGTACCATGAGGTACTCAAAGAATAAAAGTGTGATTCATCTCTATCTTCTGAGCAAGGGCTAAATCTTGCTCCACTTATTCATGGGAGCAGTGCTCCTGTGATAACTAAAGCATGCAGGATTTGGCCATGAACTGCCAATATCGCTCTGCGCATTTGGAGTGCATGATGAGAGCTAAGATTGGCAACTCTCCTCTGTAATCTAAACCACTCTGCAAGCAGGCTAGCCATAATTTGATGCCCTAAACATTTAACCCCAGCTAGTTAATTTAAGCTTAGCTCAGTTGCTCATGTTTATGGATAAAGAAACAAAAGGGAAAGCATCAAAAGGAAAAGATGACTGTGGAATTCAATATTTCAGCAGCTGTTGATAGGTAAATGTTATTGAAGTGTGGCATTCAAAACCAAAGGCCTGCATTTATGATAATGAGCGTAACAAGGAAATGAGATTGACACAGCAATTCTCTGTTTTTGTTGTCCCCTGAGGTTAGAGATTATGCAGTGCATGGTGCTGTTTTTAGCCTCTTTGGTGATTCCAACTGTGAGAGACAGCGCTGTGCATATTTGTCAAGGTTGCACTTTAATCAGGTGACTCAGGAGCTTTTTGAGGGAGAACATGAACTGCTGGTCTCACTTAAACCTTAATCCACATCCTATGTCAGAGATCCATCAGGCAAGTGACGCAGCTTTTAGCCCCTGTTTTTCCCTTACGCTTACTCAGTGTTCTGTGAAAATGCCTGGAAATAATTGAAATGTATCTATCACTGTTACATTGTATTTTGAGAATTACTGGAATGTTTCTCAGTGACATTAATTGGTTTTAAAATATTTTTGTCTTTCTAATTAGTGCACGATTGATGAGCAGTGGAAAGGGCATTTATACACAGGCAGACACATTTCCATGCTACATTTGTGTCTTAATAAAATGGTAGCTAGCTGGATTCTTGTGCTGAGTAAACACTGGAGAGAAAGAAAACATCCTATAACTTTAGGAGGAGGAAATATCCTGTGTTTTAAATGGGATCACATTGTGTAAAAAAAAAAAAAAAAAGAAAAAAAAAAAAAGAAAAAAAGAACTAGTCTCCCTGAGGGCTGGAAAATGGATAAATGAATTATTTAAATATGGTTAAAGGACACACAGGAAAAAGTAATGGCTTTGATACTCAATGTAGGGAAAATTATTAATATTTTAAGGAATCAATTGTGGACACATGGAAAAGCTCGTTTTAATTAAAGATAGCTTACATAAAGCAGTTTGAAGAAAGGAGAAATAATAGAGGGTACTTGTTGCTGAGAATATTTTAGAAATACATCATGGGTGAAACAGGTGACATAACAGAGTCCAAACTTCTGTCTGCCCTAAAAAAGCTTCACTATGTTGGAACAATTTGGAATAGCTTCATCTTCCTGGAGCATTAGCTCTTGCCCTTGCCCAAGCTTGGTGCTCTTGTCTTGGCCAGCACCACGTAACGTAGAGCTGCTTTGCCAAAGCGATGCGACCCTCGCTGGTCCTGCCAGATCCTGCCCTTCATCTTTCCAGCCCCTGTTACCCAGGCTCGCAAAAAGGTGGTCCTTGCGGGACAGAAGTCACACCAAGCTAGAACTCAATTAGACTAGGAAAAATTGGTTTCCCCAGGTAGAGATGTTATTGATATCTCACATCGAAGTGTTAACATTCGGGCCCAGCACCTATGCAGCTCGGCGGCTGTTCAGAAATACTGTCAAGTATTTTGTCAAGCAAGCTGTGTGCATCAGCTGCAGTTAAAACACAGATGGGACGGACAGAGGAAAACAGCTGGAAGCGGAATATTCCTCGAGCTCACCTAGACGGGGAACCTGGCTGCAGTTCCACACAACAGGATATACGTGATCAGCCATGCGGCATCTACCAAGCCGAGTCAACTGGGCTTAATTTGATGAAAAACACAGGCCTGACAGATGCCTGGAGATACCACCAGTGCTGGAAGCATGGGGATGACACTGGATTCTTTGCTGAAGATCAGCTTCACCCCAGATTAGATGGCTTTCCCAGCTTTAAAGGGGACCTGTTAGGAATTGAAGGGTGTGAAATTTTCCCTGCATTTGCCTCCATCACTATCCCATTCTCAGGCAGCCCCTAAACCTTACATGAAATCATGACAACTTAACAGTTCATTCTTAAATGCAGAGTTCAATCGCTTCATGGAAATGAAATGAAGGACTTCCTCTACATTAATAATCTTGTAGAAGTAACACTAGTAATCCTGTGAGAAACCCCAAAAAGCTGTCCTTGGAGGCAAAATCATTACTGACAGTCCAGGAAAAAGGAAATCAATAGGCAAAACCTGGAGTCTCCTGAGACCTTGACTGCACACTGGCTGGTGCAACACAAAATGGCTCAGTTGAGAGAGGTGCTAAAATCTTTGAAACACAAACTTAACTGAGTGCCACATTAAAAGAAATGGGGGTGGGGGGGTGGGGGGGGAAAGACAACAGTACATAAAGGCAAAATTGTGTGGGAGCAGGGCCAAGAGACTGCGGTGCTGTGGTTTTGTGGTTTCAAGTGAGAACAAATTCCATCACTCCACAAGTCTTTGTGCATGGTAACATGCTCATCGCAAGCTGCATCTGCTTAGGAAGAAAAGTAAATAGGTAAAACTGTGTTTGCTCAATGGCAAATGTACAGATGTTGTATTTGCAAAGGCTGAAATTCACCTGATGCACCACCCACCTCTGGCTCTCTGCACACAGATGAGTTGTACCCAAAAGACATCCAGAGGTCATCTCAGAACAGCACTTCGAATAAGTGACATTCTATCAAAATGTATGCTTTTACTTGTTTAAATGCAAAGGATCTGAAAAAAAAGTTGATGATATGTGTGTGGTTGTCTCAGATAATAATATGATAATACCCCGAGCATCTATCAGCTTTACTTTTTTGATTACTGTATCATGAGAATCTCTTTATATCCTGGCCATTATTCAGCATCCTTGTTATCATAGTCTTGTTTCTTTGCTGTGACAATGGTTTTACATCTTAAAACAGGAGAGAGAAACTTGCCTGTGACTATAAACAGAGAGGGGAGAGTTAACTTTAACTAATTCTCTGTCCCTGAATGTCTTTATAATTGAGGAAATCTTATATCATCTACCATCCTTAGAAATAACTACTGGTTTTGGTGCTGATTCTGCCACCCTTAGTTAAAGGAGATCAGAATTTAGGTCATTTACATTATTTTAATCTGGACTAACATTTAAAAATTTATGAAAATCTTCCTCTCAGCTGGTAGGAAAGTGGCTCTTCAAGGAAGACCTATTTCTTGTTCTCCCTCCACAAACATCTATTTCACTTATGTAGGATTTAGCTTGTAAAGAAAAAAAGGGTCATGCTGTTTGTTTTGTTTTTTTTTTTCTTCCCTCTCTCTAATTCTCCAACCCCTTTTGTTTTATTTTTTAACAGTTATTGCAATTTTCTTTTGCTGGGGTAAAAATCTTCTCTGATCAGCTCTATTAATGATGAAGGAAACCATGCTTTCCAAAGAAAGGGCATTAGCTTCCCTAATTGTTTTCAGACCATATGTATGTTTGAAAGCAAGAGGCTCTGGCTCCTGGAAAACCCAAGTACCAAGTAAGATAGCTGTCCAGGTTTGAGAGAAGGTATGCTGCTCAAATACATCTGGCCAAAACATGAGCACAGACGTAGCCTTTCTTTACACTGTAATGCAGACAGACACGCATCCAGAAAACTGGAAAACTAAATATTAAAATCTGACACTTGCACAGTTAAGATTTTACATGTTCACTTACATAGGCATCTGATTAAAAATGCAAATGAAGCTGGCTTCGCTGAGATGCTGACCTGAGATCAAGCTTTCTGAAGACAGGCTATTTCTACTTTCCTCAGAAGAAAGAAAAAAAGAATCGGGAGTTTTTATTCACCTGGATGAAACAATATAAATATGTATGGCTAAATATTTAATTATATATATGCTGAATGGTTTAGCTGTTGTTCAGCAAATACATAATTTGTTAATTTTTCCTGCTTCCACTGAATAATTTATTCATCAGATCAGCTTTTTTAATATTCACTAGATGATCGGCTGATCAAATCCTGTTAGCTGAATATGTTATTTGATTTTTTTTGCCCTTTTCAAAAATCACTTAGTCTATTGGAAGAACATTGCTGTGATTTATTAGTGGTATATTCCATCCAGTCCATGGTGACATTCTTCAAGAGTAACCTCTGAAGGCAGTAGATTTCTTGCTCCTGTCATATGATATTAACCTTTTGTAAACCTGACACAGACTAGATGTCTTTAACCAGGGAAATAACACCCCGTCTCCGACAGCACCCTTTTGTGTCACACATTCATGACGACACATGTATGATGTGTTTTATTTTTCATTTGATGACTGAGTATTGAATTATTTAGATTAGCTACTTCAATCAATCCCATATTCTGGTTCATCCAAGAGTCTTCCCTGTTTGCACAGTAATATGTCTCTGCAAAGGATTTCTTCTAACCCCTAAAACTGCCATGTAGCTTCAGAGATACCCTGACATTACGGTGGGGAACAAGATGGAGAAAGGACAGTGTCTAATCCTTTACAAGTCAGCCTTGAAGTCAATCATCTTATAGCCCTTTGTAGCTAGAAAAGGACTTCTTACACTTATCACTTGAAAAGGGGAATTCTTAGCTTTCTATTGTACTGTCTTCATACCCAGGGAGGTCTGCAGAGATCAGGAAATAAAGCCATGGTATTATTATGTTTGGAAATTACTTTATGTTTTTATAGTATTCTTTCACATTTTCGTAATTTTTAATGTTTCTGAGGACATACTTTTCCTCTTAATTTACTGAAGCCTAAATATTTGAATAAGGCTAGCTTTGTAAGAAGGAGTTTGTAAAAAGCAGCATCAATTCAATTTAAAAAAAAGAAGTTCTCAAACGAAGTCTCTGTTACACTGCTCTATAAGACTTATAGTATAGAGAATAAACAACAGGGCAGTGACATCCAAAAGCACTGAGAGCACTACTCTGAAATGACCTGTGTAACTTTGTGCCAGTGCCAGTCAAGACTAGTGCCGAAATCTAGTACTCAGATGTGTGCGCCACAATCTGTGCGCTACAGCCTAATGTATTTCATATTTCAATATGCATGCATATGTAATAGGCTATATAATATTCCATACAAAAATTGCATTAAGAAAATGTTAAAGTTGCCTAGTTCGGCATTTAAAAGTCAGGAAATAAAATTAAGGTTGTACATGCAACATTAACTCTGTTCCCTGGTGCATTTGCCTATGATACAGTCTAATTACATGATCAAATATTATTTCTCAGATTATACAGTATAATATCTACATTTTTTTTCTTCCTGCAAAGTGTGAGGTGAATTAGGTAGGACCCAACCAGATTTGTACAAACCTCCATATGAAAAGACTCAAAATAAACGTGGACTCATCAGTTTGGAGAAGGGATAACTGAAAGGGGTTATAACAAGGGGTTATAAAATCATGAGTGGTGTGGAGAAGGTGAATGAAGAATGACGATTCAGTATTCCTTCCACTGTAAAAGCTGGAGGTCATTGACTCAACCAGCAAGTTTAAAACAAGCTTATTTTATATGCCACACATGAACTCACCACCATAGACTGCTGAAGAGGTCCAAAGTACAACGTATCCAGAAGATACCAGAAAAATGTGTAGAGGATAGGGCCATTGCTGACTCTTACATGTGAGTTATGGGTACAATGCCCATGCCAACAAGTCCCTAAATTGTTGATGGCTAGGAGTTGGGAGGATCTGTCTGGGAAGAGCTCATTTCTTTTTCCTTCTGTTTTTCTTCTATTCTTTCTCCAAACAACGACTGCTAACCATGGTTTTGAAAGAGTAGCAGTTACCAGTGTTTCCATAAAACGTAATGATGATGATGATGATGACGACAATGATGACAATGTCAGTAATATCTTGTATTTGGGATCCCTGCCACAAGGAAAGGAGAGATAAGTGTGACCCCTTCGTCTTGGGAAGATGTGTCTCCTGTTTACCAGCTGAGAACCCCATCCTCTGAACCACTCCTTACCAGAGGCGTTTCTGTGCACATTAATAACCCAGTGATACCAACCTAAAAGCTTTGCGGGACTGTCCCTGTAAGTCTCCGTTCCTGCTCGCTGCTCCACACTTACATAGGATCTTACCTGAGATCTGTATATGTGCATGTTTTAAGCACTGAGTGGAGGACAACTGGATCCTTCTTCATATTTCTCTGCAGTTTGAGAGACGTACCTATGCCTCAGTGGCTTCTCTCCCTGACTCAGTTGCCAGAGGTGTTGGTTGTGAGATTGTTGCAATCCACTGCTGGCTGGCATGGGGTGCCCTCGGTGGGCCAGCCACTTACGGTGAGCATCCCTGGGAGCTCTGGACCAAAGATGCCCAAAGGGCCATAGGAGCTGATGCACTCCTCAGGTACAGGCTCTGTTCCCACATGGAGTGGGACACTTCAGTGAGGCAGTTTTTCTATGATATGGGAGTGTATATCAGAAAAAAAGCAGGTTGAGATGACAGCCATGTGATAGACCATATTCACAATAAATTCCATTACCTTGCATATATTATCTGTCTGCTTCACCTGCACTGTGACTGCTAATTCATTTCTACCAAGAGTCTTTTTCTTATGCTAATGAGGTTCTTTAAACAATTGTGGCTTAACAACTCACTGAGTTGCTAGAGGAATGGTCCTTTCTTTTCCCAAAATGTAGAACAGTCCTTCCTTCACTCCCTGACAGGCCTGAAATGACAGTGTTGTTCCATTGGCGGTTTTAAAGTCTGTTATTTCACTCTTCATTGGGTCTAAAGCCACTATTTTACATAGTTAAAGATCAAGAAATACTAGTTCAGGGAATTGGATGTTGAGGGAGTCTTGACAGATAGTAAGGTATTATGTATAATTAACACCAAATAATCTACAATTAGAAGATTATGCATATACAAAGGTTATTTTGGGGAAATTAATATTTTAGAAAATATATGTGATGATTTTTACTCCCTCTGAAGTCTGCGGTTCTTCATGCCTTTACAGAGAGAGCAATATAAAACCAGTAAATTTTCATTTTAAAAGACCTGAATTCTTATTTTTGTGTCTTGCAAAATGCCTGTAACCATCTGTAATGCTGATCTGTCTGTAACATCTCAAGATTACATTTGGGTGAGGTACCAAACAAAAAAGCTGGTCTGGCTTTATCGAGGGAGGAGTTAATTTTCTGGACGTGGGGAAAACCAAGCTTGATGCTTACATCTGCCATGCTGTAGTGGCTCATATAATAGGATTTTCAAGCAGGGACGGGAAAAGTAAATGTGAGAGGAATTACAATCTTTCGGTAAGGACACAAACTTAAAGTGCTGATTGAATGCAGCTGTCCCATTACTCACCTGTATGGTGAAAAAGAGGTCGTTAGTAATGTGAGGGGTTTCATTCCCTATTGTTCTGCCATTTAGGTGGGGTATAAAATACAAGTGTTGTAGCAACACTGCACTGGAGGAAATCATTGCATGCCACCTCCAGCACTGGGGAATGTTATTCTGCATCCCATCGCACAACTTTAATGTGGAGATTGTAAATAACCCTTTTGTCTTGCTGTTTTAGTTTTCAACAATATTTGTTTTCTTTCCCAAATTGGAGACTAACCATTCCAGTAATGGGTAGACAAAAGGCTGCCAGTCTTTTTATCTGTGCAAGAGACCCAGCTACCAGCAGCTATTGTCCCTGGAGAGCTCGGCAGCCTTGGGTTTTGAACCTTCTTGTTGAACTTGCAGCTCTTTGGGATGGCAAGTCCAGTTTTAGGTCAGCTAGACCTAAGAAAATCAAAAATCTCATGTCCAGCATGGACAGGTTTCACAGGCAGCTGGCTGCATTCAAGGCAGCTGGTGCTCTTTGCAGGTGGAATTGTGCTTTGCATTGGCCATGCATGAGCATCGTTTCTACAGTTTATGTGTAGTTAGCTGCTGTGCTATAAATTCAGCCCTAACTTGGTACTGGTTAAATTCCCTATTTAGACCAAACCAATGCTCATTCCAGAATGTAAAGCGACAAGTTGAACCTATGCATATTCACATTCCTCTTCTTCCATCTCTTCCTTTTCTTCTTACATTTACTCTTCTGTTTGTTTTTCTTTTGTTTTGTGATACTTTGTTTACTGGTTTGCCCCTCCAAGCAAACAGCCTGGGATAGCAAAGTCTGTGGGGGAAGGCAGCATCAAAGATTTTGGACTCTGACTACAGTCCTTTAATAAATCACACTGACCATTTTAAGACTGACCCCAGCTCTCTGTCTGGTCCCACCACCAGAGTTTTTTGTGCTCGTAGCCTGTTACAGGCAGCATAAGGAAAACACATAGTCCTGTGATGCAGCAGTGCAGCTCACAGTCTGAGCCTGCAGGCTGGTCTGTCCACGAAACCCCAGAAAAGGAAGCAATGTTCAAATGCCTGAGACCTCACAGTCACACACCTGCAGGAGAAAGCAACCAGAGACTGCTTCTTTTGAATAACCGGGGGGGAAAAAAAAAAAAAATTAAAGAGGCAAGAACTTATGGATTCATTTGTTCAGACAGATAGAAGCTATTAAATGTTTGCAAAGCAGTTTTTTTTCTTTAACATTACACTTAATGGGAACAAAGTAGCTGAAAGATATGATTGCAAGAATCCTAACAGCAGGATTCTGAATGAGCTTTGAGTTTACAGAGTGTTTTTTCTGCTCCTCTATAAAGGAAGGAGCTCTTAATGTATAACTTCTGTGGCATTGTAAGCAAATAAAAAACAACATAATTCTTTGCCCTTAAAATTGACTTTAAGTTAGATGATGCACAGACACAGATGAGATATAACTCTGAACTACTGCATTCTTCAGGGCTGGCACAGTTCTTGTAGACTAGGACTTTTTTAATGAACAGGATGAACCTGGTTATAATAAATTAGCAGTTGTTACGTGGCCCGAATTCTGTGTTAAATGGGTCAAATGTTATTACCGGCTGTGAGAAGATGACAAGAAGCTATGGAGAGCACCTTAATAAGACAGTCACAGAAAGAACCAGATGAAACTGTGTCTAGACTTTGATGGCAACAGTACAGTTGTGGGGCAGTTGTCAAAAGCGATACTTAGTAAAGCATTAAAACTTCATGTGAGAAGGCAAACATCTCAAACCCTAAGTGTTAAAGCTATCCCCATCAGAACATGCACTGACATCCAGCCACACGCTGTAATGTAAATGAAATGGCTCTGATGTTTAATCCTTCGATGTTGCTTTTCTAAATTTGCTGCATTAAATAGACTCCTGCTATTCCTAGCATCAGACCTCAACCCTATTACAGCAAAGAAAATGCAGAGGATACATCATTTCAAAACTACTATGTGATCTTGTGTAGTCAGTATATGTTGTGGGTTTATATAGTGCTCAGCTCTTCCAAAAAGTAAGGTTTAGAGGTTTGCCCAAGACCACGTAACAAAGCTGGCAGAGCAGGATATGATTTAGGATCAACCACCTACCATATGGCACTTCTCCATCCTATGCTGCTTCTTGATCATGCTAAGTTAGTCACAGCTCTAGCAACAGAAATAGGAGTTGTTGTTTATTATCCTCCGCGTAGTAATGATACCTCAGGCCACAGTGACAAGTAATTGAAACAACAGGGGTCTTAGAGATACTTAAAAGCAGAGATCTTAAAATATACAGGAACCGGTGTAGACAAATGGAATGTGTAACTAATAAATTACCAGCTATCTGCAGTATAATATTAGAGCCCAAATTCCGTCATTCCAGAGACTTCCACAATGCCACTTGCTACTCTTCAGAGTGTAAATCTCCATCAAGCTGAGGCTAAAATAACAGCAATAATGATAATAATTAGTTATTCATACTATGTTATAAACATACATTTGCCTAAAGGGATTTCCACTTGTAAATGCCAGGCAGGTGAAGAGTAAATTTAACACCAAGGTGTGACAACAATCACATCCAATTAAGGACCTAGTGCTATGTGGTACTGAATATCTATGGCCTAAAGCTGATGAGGAGTTAATCAAGTAAATAGCGATCTTTATAAATATTGTTGACTTACTGTATCATGTTGTGCTGGCCTGAAAATATGTTATGTCATACTGATTACAGATTTAGAGATTAAAACCAAAACGTTTTCTTCACAGTTTTATTTGCCCTAAACAGACATCATGGAGCCCTTTATTATAAGCTCTGAGGAAGGACGGGTACAATCTTCAAAATAAGTCTTACAGCATCAGACCCACTGATGTGTATTTCTCTGTGTTCTTTATTAAATGAGATTGCATTTGATATTTTTCATTTGCCTTTATGATCTATTAATAACACTTTACCTACCCATCACTGTATTTTCTGCATCATTTTATCCAGCGCTTTCACTTTTAAGATGGTCCTAGAATTTATAGTACTATTCCATGTACTGTATGCATTTTGGGCATGTATTTTATGCAGCTGAGATATATCATACTTAACAGAAAGTTTTGCAAAAACATAGTCTCACATTGTAATGAGATACAGAGAGATTAAGGCTATTTTAGTACTTTGGCTACTGGATGGCAGATGAAGGGCAATATGATTAAATGCAAGATAAAACTGTGAGCTGAGTGATAAAACCAGGCAAGTACATGAAGGATTCTTCTGTCAGAGGTTTTTCTTATTTGTCATGTAAATATTGCCTGAATGCACTATTACTGAAACTGAAGTTTGTAATTTTGCAGCTAGTAATTCTCCATTAGAAGTACTGTTTCATTTATCACTATGGGATTGTCTTTGGAAGACTAGGAAATGAGACAAAGTCATATAACAGTAATCTCCTTTAACCTGTGCTAACCTGGCTGCACTGGTTATTTCTAGTAGCATGCACCATTTACCAGGGGTAAGATCTAGCAAGGTGCCATAGGTGCTGCCAGTGTGGCTCTGCAAGGTATAAAATCAGTAGCTGTTTCCAACAAAATGCTCAAAAAAAGAAAAGAAAAAGAAAAAGAAAATCAGATTGCCAGGCTCTCTAAATCTTCGGTGCGGAGAGACATATGCGTCTGGTGGGTGGTTAATACGTGGAGCAGGGAAGCGCCAAGAGTTAGCCAGTAGGGTACGCTGAGCAGCAGGATCTGCTCAAACCTCACTGTGGATTGTTTCTGCCATGACAGTGGGGAAGAGTGGAGAAGAAATGGCTGTGACACTCCAGCAACCTCAGCTGACCTCTTTTGGGACCCAAGGTGGTATCTGCTTTGGAAAGGTCCCAGATGACTCAGCCCTGGCTTGGGGATCCTGGTGCTGTGCTGGGGAGCGTCGTGGGCTTCAATTCCCCCAGCTTCAGCCCACTGCCCTCGAGTTGCTGGGGAATCACCCTGATTTTAAGGGTATCAATATGTAAAGAATGGGGATGTTAACAGTTGCAGTTATTTTTTTGGTAACGATATCTGTGCCAGGAAACATAGGACACCCCTTGCCAGCAATATTGCAGCTCCATTTATATACCGTGTTGCAGAAACCCAGTCTGATCTGGGTTTTTGTGATGTGGCTGGAGCACCTGAGCTTCACACTAACGGTGCACTAGTTCTAGCAAGGGACAAGGTTTGTAGAGGTTTGCAGGGGTTGCTGGTGCCTCTTGCTGAAAGGCTGTTGAAGCTGCCTGCCCACTGACACAGCGTTGGAGGAAGACTGTGCTCACCATAAGCTACTACTTGAGCAAATTGTAGGCTCTGTTAAGTTGCAAAAATTACTGGCCAAAGATTTCGGACAATGAATACATTTGTTCTGAAGCTATTTATGCACAGAAATAAAACAAAGCTCACAAAAAACAGTGATGGTTTGAATGCGCTTTTTTGCCTGATATTAATGGATATCTGAAGGAGCTGGGTTGCATGACTCATTCAATCAAGCTGTAAAGATAATCAAAGGGGGTGAGAAATGCTCCCAAAGGATCCCATTCTGCATTCTTCAAACATCCCAAACTCCCAGTGAATTCGGTACAGAAGAATTAAGGCGAGGTTTCCATCCTTGCAGGTCTCCTGTCTCCGTGGTACTCTGTACAGCAGAACTGAGACTAAACCATCTCCCAGAGCTCATACGGCAGCTGCACAATTGCCCCTTTCTGTATGACATTTGCTACATACGTTTCTAGTCCCTAGGCTGGATCTAAGCAGTCTGCATGTGACCTGCTGCCTGTCCCTTGCCACACTCTTTCCACAAAGCCCTCACTGTCACCTGGGGATGGAGATCTGCTGTGCAGCTCCCGGGTGCCTTGATAACGAGCTATCTGGCTGCTCTTGCTGAAGTTCTGGGGTCCCTCATGGATATGTGACACCCAGGAGTAAAATGGAATTATCACTATAAAAAAATCTGATCTTTTCATGTCTATAATTCGTTCCTGTGTTTGTGTGTTATTGCATTGCATTAAGCTCCCTCTAAAAATAAAAAGCTACAATTCATAATCAGAGAGAGAGAGAGAGAATAATGCTGGGAATCCCAGATTACTGAAAAGGAGAGGAAAAAAACAACACAAAATTGCTGCCTGAGATGATTAAAGACACTTCAAAATTTTATAGGGAACAGCCTGCAAAATTGCTACAGAAAATGGTGGGAGATAAGGAAGAAAAGGAGTTGGTTATCAGAGGAAGAAGTTGGGGATCTTTGCTGAAAAAAAGTTGCCATTTGAAAATATCCTCTCTGGTCTCCACAAAAAAAAAAAAAAAAAAAAAAAAAAAAAAAAAAAAAAAAAAAAGGTGTCAAGAGCAGATACAACCAAGGAACATATAGATATGATCACTGTCCCATGCTTCATTCAATGAGGCAATCAAGATAATTAGAAAGTGTGGGAAAGATTGATTAATGGCCAAGGCAGACATTGAGTTGACCTTTTCTTTATTACTACAGCAGTACATTTAAATAGTCTCCACTTAGTAGGGTTTAAAATAGAAAAGTGAGCTGTTATAGATATAGTAAATGTGTAACTAAGACTGCATGATCTAACACCCCCATTCTGTAGCTTGCTTCCCACCTTTAATCTCTACAACACCATCTCATCTGAATATGAATTAATTTCTTGAATCCATGCTCCAGCAGCAGTACTAGTTACTATTGTAGAGACACAAATTTATTTAATGGTAGTAAAATATAGTTTTAAATGTTTTAAAATTCAAAATATGAAGACGTAGGGCTCAGTGTTAGTGAATTAGCATCGGTTTTGTTATACAGGGGAGTAGGACCAGGACCAGGGGAGTTGGAACAGACTCCTCATGCCCCAGGTTCAGTGATAAACAAGAAAACCTGCCCAAGGCTTTCTTGGTGGTACCTACTGCTTGGAGAGGCTGGCTTGTCCACAGCTGGGTAACCTGGGCTGTTCCTTCTTTGTGTCAGAGATTTTGGCTCAGTGACCTACAGCTGGGGCCAATGGAGCTGCCACAGCACCAGTGCCAGCAGTGACACTGGTGGAGCACAGAGAGCAGACAGAAATCTCAAGGGAGAAGAAACTTTGCTAAGGCATCTTTAGTGGTATTAGCCAGTCTCCTGGGTATGAAGGTAGAGCTACCAAGCAGGAACTGTCTGCAGTGGGGACTGGATGAGTGCACAGCGGGAGGGGGACACCACGCAGGGGAGGCTTGCAAGGATTTGTGGTACCCATAACAAGAGATCCCCAGCCAAAACGTGTGGATGGCAACACTCACCTGAGAGGAGCTGAAAATAAACTGTAGGTAACAAGACCCAGGGGCTGGCTGACTTGTGCTGCTGGGCTGATGGTGTGGAGCTGGCCACCTAAGCAGCAGCCTTCAGGGCACAGTGGTGCTGCCCCAGTCATGCAGGGAAGCTGGGACTCAAGGTGTGCCCAGGGAATATCCCCCTTTGGAAAAGAGTTTAATTTACATTTTTATACAAAACACCCCTCACTCAAGTGAGAAATACAGTGAGCTGGGGTCTATAAGGTGACCCTAACAGCAAATGTAAATGAGAAGCAGAGGTAGGTACAGACACTTCTTGGCAGCAGAGAGTGGGAATGAATGATGCTGGATTTTGCCCAGAGGTAACCCAGGGCAGCAGCGTTGTCAGATCTTGCACAAAGATAGTGCACTGCGTATCCTGCTGTCAACACGAGCTGGACCGCAAGCGGTGCGGGTCTGAGCACAGCCGAGCCCGCTGCGGAGGGCTCCGTTTCCCACTGAGGTTCAGTGATACCTGCTAAAGACTCGCAGCATTTTCGCAGCTGCTGAACTGAAGAACGGTGTGTAGTGCTCAAGGCTGTTTGCTGAACAGTGCTCTTCCTCACAGGCAGGTCTTCAGGGAAAAGAGAAGGAAGTTAATTAGTAAAAGTGGAAGGCATCTAGAAAAAAAAAAGTATTTGGAAAAAAAATCCACACCAGCCTTTGTGGTATAATGCAGGTAAAGTCAATAGATTTCTACAGAGAGTATTTTTGCAGCAGCTTACAAAATCTGCAGGGAAATTATGACATTAAGCAATGTTTACAACTACAGAATGGCATCTGAAGCAAAAAATATTGTGTTCATTTGTAGTAGGCAACCCCCCACTCCCCACCCCGCCCCAACTACAGTGTTAGCCTTTTAATTTTGTAGAGTTGAAAGCCATTGACATGTTGTATGAAAAGTTTTCTTCTGTGAGTTATCTCTATTAAGCAGAAATAATCTTGATCACCAGCTCTGGATCAGACATTCAGCTCATGTAAATCAGCAGAACTCCTCTGGTGTCAATAAAACCACCTTGATTTACTGTAGCTGGAGATCTGAGTGGCATATTGCTTTGAAAAATGGAGATGTACATTTATTCATTGTTTCAAAGGTGGAGGCTTGATCCGCTCTGCTGGGACAGAGCCTTGCTCTGTCAGGCAGCTCCGCAGAGGTCCCTGCAGGCTCAGGCGGACTGGGGCTTGCTTACAGCACGCACTTTGCAGGATCAGCTCCTCATTGAATAGGAGCAAGTCCAGCGCTTCCTGAGGAATGCCTCTTTACCCTAGCCCATCAAAAACACACTTGCAATGGCAATTAATTGGTTCTGGGATACCCTCCAATGCAAATGGCCAGATCCAAAGCCCTCTATTTTGCTGTCTTCAAAGGGCACCAGCTTAGTCTCAAGGGTGTCGGTTTTGAGACTGGTGCTGGTGCTTTATATGCATCTAGGTCACATTTCATCTGTGACCAAACACACGAGCTGTGATCCTGCGCTGATCTCAAAATGTGTGTAGAGCCACGTGGAGCCTTTTTTAACCCCACTGCTTCACTTGCTGCAGCGTGGGTATGAGAGTGGAGTGGGGCTGCTCAAGTGCATGGAGGTGCGGATGCCTGCCTGCTTTTGCTGGGCTAGACCCAGGCTTCATAGTCCAGTTCCTGTAGCACTGGCAAGTAGGTGAGACTCCAGAGCTGGTCTTATTGAGAATGTTGCTGTAATTCCAATAAATATGTTAAAAAAAGACTAATAAGCAAACGTGTACCTCATAATATTAAAATGTAGCATTTTAAACAAGAGGGCAATGAACAGCTATTGTGGAGACGGCAGCAGGTGCCTTCGGGTTGGAGCAGGGCTTGCTTTGGTGTTTATACTGTATTAAGTGCCCTAGAACTGGTGGTTCACTGTGGTGAGACGCAGAGTACTTCTGTCTAGCGCTGAGCATTTTCCACTCTCATTGACTTCACTGGAGCAAACTGAGGGAGCTCCATGCCTTGGAAGGTGGCTGCAAGCTCTGACATTTGAATCATATTAATGAAATAGTTTCCCTTGGTGGGATATGCATTTCCCCTCCCCCTAAGTTTCAAATAATACTACTCCTTAAAGTAGGAACAAACATTTTACTTATGGCTAGAATGCATTTATTGGTAATTTTCACATAAATCAACTTATATGAAAATGTATTCATAATCCAAGCCTTCTCTATAGTGATAAAATGTTTCTGCTTCTGTGGTAGAAAATAGCTTATTATGCAAACAGCATTGCTAGTGTTACATTATGCATGGGAGTCACCTGGAGAACATCACAAAAGCTTCAACCAAAAGGAAAAAAAAGCGGTGAGAAAATCGGGTGTTCCATTTACTGCACCACTTGCCTATTATAATTAGCTGTAAATGAGCTGATATCTGTACTTTGAAATGTATTTCATATATGCCTTGGTAACACTATACAAATAAGAAAAGCAGAACAGAATGGAAGAATATGAAACTCACCAAGGAATGGCCTTGCAAAATGTCACCCCAATTAAAAAGCAAAACCCAGTTGCCATTTTAAAACTGGTTAGTTGTATTTACTTTGAGAATACTTTGATTATATTTATATACTACTTGATTTAATTCGGGATGCAGCAAGTTCCCGCCAGACTGTCATTATTATGAATGACATTGTTGAGAAGTTTGATTAAATAAGATCTGCTCAGGCTCAAAACCATATTATTTTTTTTAAATAATAATGAAAAAAAGAATTAGTCCCAGCATAATCATCCAAGGCCCAGTCTCGTGTGGCCTTTCTTATTGAGGGAGAAGAGGGGTGGTTTTAAAGAAAAGTGGGAGGTTCACTGCAATGTCAACTGTCCTCTGGAGACAGTGAATTATTATAGTTGCTTTTGTGGCACATCTTTTGGAAAGTTCTGGAGAGACATCACATCTCAGAACAGCTCTTGCCCAGAGTGAATTTACAGTCAGCGTTGTTCAGGATGAGGGCTCGGTGATTTTGTAGTCTGAGGACTGATATTCAAGTAATTCTGAGTCTTTCACATACCACTCAGTTTCAGGAATGTATATGACTCCCCGCACCAGCACTATCTTGGCCACTGTCTTTATGCCTACTATATTGTTACATCTCTTAAACCTTCACTGGAGGGATTCTTCTGGCTGCAGTCTTCTTGCAGGGGCCAGATGTTTCCATTGTCTTCACTATATCAGGTTGTAAACAGTGAGGTCTTGACTCCTCTGATGTTCTTGGCTGTGTCTATAATCTAACTGAATAACTAGTACTTCCCTGAATCGCTTGGTTCTGAAAACATTTGGCTAAGCTGGAGCAATCTCTTTTTACGAAATATTCGTTTGATTGGCATTTGTGGCAAAGGCAGGACAAACATAAGCAGGGCTTCACCACCCTTCACAATCTTTTAGTCTTGCCAGTCAGCCAAGAGGTGAAGTTAGCTCAGAGTAAAACAAGATGACACCAAACAGGGGAAGGGAGATTGTAGAGAAACTGTAGAGGGTTAATTAACATCGATAATATACAGTTGTGGGCTTGTTTCTGGGGCAGTGGGTTGGCTGATGTGGATAATGTACAGCTGTGGCTGGTTCCTGCTAAGCAGCTAAATAGCACTGAGGAGCCTGGAAAGAGGAGGAACACTGGGTGAAGAGAAGCAGCAGATGGAGAGGAGCTCTGGATGAAGGAGAGGCCCTGGGAGAAACAGAGAGAAGAAGGGGGCCCAGAGGAGGAGAGGCTGGCTGGAAGAGGAGCCAGGAGA
>JAVJGI010000001.1:55546644-55588679 GCA_035590275.1 Ibycter americanus
CTGGCCTGAAGAGGATGAAGAAACAGCAGGGACAGTAGATGAGCCTTTGAAGCCTTGTGTGTGAGGCTGGGGGTGGTGCTGAGGCATGAGGGGGCTGGTATGGGATGGTAAAAGCCTTGTTGCAGCTTGATAGTTTGGTAGTGCTGTGACAGGAGATGCTGTGAACCAAAACTGGTGCGTGGTGTTGCTGCTTTATGGCTTGCTGTCAGCTGACATCCACCCCTCAGTGAGGGTACAGGGCTTTGCGGCATCCTGCAGCATGTCTGCTGTTAGCATCTACCGGATTGCTGAGTCCGAGATAGCCTGAAACCTTGTGCAAACCTCTTTGTCAATCAGCAGTTTGCAGCGTGGGTGTTCCCCTGACAGTCCCTGGGGCTTGGCCAGGATGGACTGTAACTATGAGTTCCTGCTCTTTCTAGCCCAGAACAAATTTGCTGTGTTTTCTCATGCCCCCGGCAGGTAGGGCTGCAGGTTTACCTGATCTGAGGGAACCAAAAAAGTTACACGGTGCATGATACTGTGATTCCCCAAAACCCTGAGAGCTGAAGGGGCTGGTCTGAGCTCACTGGTCACTAGCCCAGGGAAGCACGCTCTGACCTTGGAGGAGGGTGGCTGGCTCTGCTGGGCTCCAGGGTTTAGAAAGTCAGTTCTGCCTCATGAAGTCTCATGTCAGCACCACAGCTGTTCTGCTTAAGCAAGAAGCTGTGGGGTTCAAGCTGCAGGGAACTGTACCTTTCAGTACAAGCCAGCTCAGACCAGCTATTATGCAGCAGTGGGGGCTGCTGCTGGTCAAGTGAACTTGGGTACTGAACAAAGTAAGTGTCTGATGCTTTTTGGCTCAGCATGGCTACCGAATAACACAAGGCAGGAGGAGGAAAAGCAGCTAAGAAAGTATCCTGAGAAAAAGTTGGAAGTTGAGAAGCTGAAACTTCCTGAAAATGTGCCAGATAGTTGGAGATGGTTTAAATCCCACTTCACCAGCCACAAGATATGGCAAACAAGAAGATAATCAGAAGGCAATTTTGTTTCTGGCAACACTTTGATCTGAGGCCACTCATGTGCTTAATGGTTTTCATTTCGCTCTGTTTTGGAGACATCACTGAGAAGTGATGAAAAACGTCACAGAAGAAAGATATGTTGCTAGCATTGCATAAATATCCTATATAAACCCCCTGCACAGTATGTGTACACTCACAAGCATATGTGTATGTATACCTATCTATATCTAGAAATCGAAGCCTCAAAAAGAGGAATATAGCCTGTGACTCATTTAAGGCCAACAAGCCAATCCTAGGGTCCAAAGTCTCTAGTAAGACACAAGATCATGACAAGAAAAGTACTCACAAGAGTGACTACTTGAGAAGTCAGAATTAATACATGGCAAAGAAAATAACACGTCTGAAAGGTGGTAACTGAAGTTGCGTTTTTTTCTTGTGGAGGCAACGTGAGGTGACATTGTGGCTGGTAAGGGCAATCCAGAATATTAGGTGAAAAAAGAGTGGCAGAAAGTCATAGCCAACAAAAATAGCATATAGAGGTGCACCGAAAACCAATGTAAGCAAAGATAATGCCTGATATTTGGAAAGATATGCAAAATTGAAATGAATTATGTTATTTTGCAAGAGTGCATATGCCAGCAGAGTGTGCACAGCATGGACAAAGAAGATGACAACAACATCACTAGCTCAGAGCAATTCCTTCTTTGAACAATGGACACTGCTGCAGAAGGTGAGTGGAATATTAGCTTGAAATCAAATGGAATGTTTATGAATTTTAAGTTGGACATAGGTAGACAAGCTAGTGCGGGGCCAGAAACACAGATACTATCATGGAGATGACAGCCGCAGGCAGTAGGAAATGAGTTGGAAATGTTGGGTCTTACAGTGGGAAGCTTATCTCTGCCAAGGGAGTGTGTGAACTAAATGTATAAGCAAATAATAAATTAAGAAAAAAAGGATTTGCAGATGTGTCAAGGGTGAAGGGATCTATTTTTTACTTAAAGACATGTAATAAAGAAAAGTACAGTTATTAAAGTGAAAAAAGATGAAATCTATTTGATAATAATTTGAGGGGATCTTCCGGAGGGTGGGCAAGGAGGCATAAAAGCCCAGACTAAATGTGAATAAACCTATTTATCCTCCATCTAATGCCTCCAAGACAGGGTTTTCTCTCATGCTAAACCAGAAGGCAAAAGCGCAGCTAGTGAAGTCATTGCTATTGAATCACAGAGTAAGTGAAGCATCCCTCCGGAGTGGATACAATTTCTGGGCATTGCAGGGGAAAAGAGAACCTGTGGTTACTTATTAATATATTAAATAAGGATGTGAAAACTAAAGTCTGCTTCTCAGGGAGTGACATCTTTGGGAATATGGACATTGCTGGAGATACTCTGTGTGTGTTGTGCCAATGCCAATTGGGAAGCTCCCTTAGTGAAAAAGTGTTTGCTCACCCCACATAGTGTCTTCTCGAATTGCAGCTGAGGAGCTCCTGACTGTACTAGATCATTATATGTGCCCATAGGACCAAGTTATGTTCCTGGAAAGAGTTCAGCAAAACCCCCACTGTCCTGCACCCAGTTTGTTCCTTGACTTGGTGGAGAAATTTGTGACAGTCATTTTGTCTTATCTTTACGTTGTTTATGATCTTACCTATGTTACAGTACTGATGAGTTAATTTTTTTTTCTCTTTCTGGCCATTATTTAGTGAATTACCTAATGAAAAGGTATTTAATGAAGCATACTTTGAAGCTCTGCTACTTTTCAAGCCTTGGGAGACTGTGATTACTTCTGGTTCATTCTGGGGTCTGGATTACAGACCTCTCCTGCCTGCATGGTGCCCTTGGCTTCTTTGACTCAGGGCCGAGGTCCGTGTGGCTCTCCAAAGGTTATAGAGAAGTCTTATCTCAGCAGGTAATTCTTTTTTTTTTTTCTTTCATGAATTCATCTCTGCTGATGGCTGGTGGGCTGGACTAGCTCACAGTGATAAAACTGCAGAAAAGTGATTGAGTAATATTAACTGAAAACTCACTCTGTCCCCACATCAGCATCATAAGTGTCCTGCCTGGCTTTACGAATGAAATGACAGACCTGTATGAAAATAGGAGCAGGGCTCAGACAGCACATGTGCAGATTGCTTGTAATGAACACCCAGTTACAGGATGCTGAAGATCCTGCTGCTGTCTGAGTCCAACATAAGGAAGATGAGTCTCTTTTGGTACACAGATGGTGATGACCACCCTGATGTCCCTGCTCATTGCACAGGGTGTTGGACTAGGTGATCTTTAAAGGTCCCTTCCAACCCAAACTATTCTATGATCCTGCCTGTGTGCTGCCTAGCTGTTTTTGCTTCTGCATGGAAATGTGTCATGTCTCCATATTCCACCAAACTCTCAAACTTAGTCTTCACTTTCTCAGAAAGCCTTATCCCATACTCTTAAAAAAAAAAAAAAAGAAAAATCCTTCAACATTCAATGTACTTGGCTGGGTTTAACTAAAAATGAGCAAAAATACGTTTGAGGCAAACCGGAGAGGAAGAGGCAGTTTAGTGGAATGACTTTTCCCCTTCCTAAGGCTGTGGTGTCACCAATAATTTCTTGTTCCTTGAAAGCTGGGCTGGAAAAGGTAGAGTTGCTGCATCCCTGCACCCTTCATTGAGATGCTACAGGTTGTGTGTGCCCCACTTCAGGCCTTCAGGTCTGTCATGAAGGCCAGTAGGATCACACTTGTTATGATACAGGCTAATTTTATTGCTCTTTATTGGCATGCAAATGCCAAGATATAACGTGTTTAAAGACTCACGGTATTTTTCCATTTTGCTAGGAAAAAGGATGAGTGTGAAAAGGAAGGGTCCAGTACTGATGTGACATATGGTGAGGTAAAAGGCAGCCAGGCAGCATGATGTGGCTTCAGGGACTGGAGGCTTCTCAGGGAGCTAACTGAGATTTTAGGATGGGGGCTGAGAGCCAGAGAGGAGCAGGAATTGCCGTGTAGGTGTGGAGGAAGGTGGAAAGAAGCCTGTGGGACCATGAGAGATTAGGCGTCCTTTCAGGCTGCTAGGCAAGAGAGAACAGTGCAGCTTTAGACACAAGGCTGGTCTGATAGGGTAATAGCTTGCTATAGTCAAACTGCAGAGTGGGATTATTATGGCTTTGGATAAGAGCTATTAACTATTGTTAAGATGATTGATCACTTTTATCATTTTGTTATGGAAGGAGTTTCACAATCAGAGCTAATCATGGGGCATTACAGTACCCCTGTCTGCTTAAATGCTGAAATCCAGAGATAGATTGTGAGATGATTACAAAAATTGCAAGACTGTCATTTCCATATTGAACATGGACTGGGCAAAAATCATAACACATGTATTGCTGAGACACCCCATGTAGGGGAAAACACTTGTAAAGTTTGCTTTCAGCCTCTGGAGAGGGAAACAAACAAGTTTGCTCACTGTCCTGATTAGCTTTTCCAGCACACAAAGTTTCTACAGTTTTGAGACTGTGCTGCTGTGCAACTCCTATGGTACATGTATGTGTGTGTTCTCTGATACTGACTTCTGATACTGACTTCAAGATCTGCCAAGGTTTCATGAGGAAAAGCTCAGAGAGCTGTTTCCCTGTAAATGTGTTTAAAGTAAGGAGTAATAAAAATTCACCTCATGGGCGGAGGAATGGAGAGTCAGAGTAAGAAACAGATTTGAACTCTGTGTTCAGCCAGAGAGATGTATTCAGGCGTCTCGAGAGCAGCGAGATAGCTTCCAAGAACATAGATGTCCATCTTACTCTCTCACAGAGTGTTTGTAAGGCCTTTTATGAAACTTTCATCTGAGAAGTAGAAGACTCTATTTGATGGGAAAAGAAAAATCCATATTAGCTAAAAATTATGCAGGTTCTGAAAAAAACAGATGGATCAAGGCACAGAAGTTCTAGGTGAATACAGCATGGAGATCTGACCAGAAACAGAAAAATTAGTCCATGAGACACAGTCTCTAGTAACACATGGCTAATCCTACATCAAGATTTGAGACACCCAGAACATAGCAAATTAGTTCACGTCTATACCTCTATGTTCTCACTGGTGATGAATAAGAGCAAAGAGAATAGCTGTTACCCATACACTCAGCATCAGGAAAGTGGCATGAAGGAAGCAGCTCTTTCTGTGTTTTTTTCAAGGCTTATTTTTTCTTCTTGAGCACACTATGAAGATCTGCCTACAAAAATAATGAATATCCACCATAAACAATGTAATGTTCAGTTCTGATTGGAAGGTGCGTGTTCAGCTTGACCTTGCAGAAATTGTGCATGTAATAGTAAACACAATAGAAATAAGAGACAAGAGACTGCATCAGGACTGGACAGAATGGGAAAATACCAATGACAGTGGCCTGGCCAGTCAAGCTTTGATTGAATTGTACAAATACTAAATGGTGCAATAAGAATTCTGCAACAAAGTAGCATATTATTGTGCACAATATTAATAACATGCCAAGCCAGCAGTGCATGTGTTCACCAATTCAATCTCTTGAAATGCTGTTTCTCTGCAATGACAGAGTACTACAGGAAAAAAAGAGGTATCTCCTACTGCAGCTAGCCTGCGCCAGAGACCTCGTGCAAAGAAACCTTTCCCTGTCACTGCCCTGCTTGTTTAGCATTTGTTACCTCTGGCAGGTCCTACCTCACATCTTTCCTGGTATTTTTCCAGTTTTTACTAGGAATATGAACTATTCTGGCCCTAAAGCTCAATATTTGCAGAATCTGGTTTTATGCGTAACAGACTCAGCTCTGCTTTGGAAATACCACCTTCATAATCTAGAACCAGAGCATCAGTAAAGATGTAAGCTTTGTGGGGCCTTCCTGGACCGGTGGGTTTCAGCACAAGTCTATGTACATGAAGTGCCCAAAAGACACTTATGTGGGTGTTCTTTGCTTTCCTTTGACATGGATAACCACCGACCAGAATTTAACCCATCAATACATTGGTCATAATTCATTCATCTGTCACTGGTGCAAAAGAAGTCCTGTTCACAGGAGTTATACCAATGGATAGAATGATACTCCCATAAGATGGATTTGGAGATGTTTTATATGACTAAGCATACCTGCCTTGGGAGGAGATGATTTTACAGGGAATGGAGAGTCAGTGTCAGCTGGTGTGCCCAGATTTCAGACTGCTTCCTGAACAGTGGAAAACCAACTCTGAAGTCTTTGAATGTGCATGCTAGCTAGATTAGATTTGTACTGATAGCTTTTGTTTCCGTTCCTTTCTGTCTTGCCTAGTTTAATATGCATGGCTATATATGGAGAAAATGTGTGTCTTTGCTGGCATAGCAAAGATAACCTTGAAGAGTATAAATGAATGTACGTATTGATGGAGCAATTTGTGTTTTTATTGATTTCTTGCTGTGTCTCGCTGAATTCCTAGCATGTAGCATAGGCTGTAACTATTTTGTTATGAAGAATGCCACAGAATATATTTTCCCACACCAATTTTTAAGGGACGTGGGCAATTTATACATAAGAATATGAAAGAAAGCATATGGTATATATTGATTATTGTTATTTATTGCTAGAAGTAAGATTTAGGGCTCCAGCTAGAGATACAAGACTTGGGATCAAAAAAGGGTGACATATTTTCTGTATAGGAAGGCAGAGCTGCCAAGATGAAATACCAAGATTTTAAGCCTAAATTACATAGCTTTTGCAAATGTGGAGAAAGTTGAAGGTGGAAGGGTGACACAATGGTGTGTTCCTCAGAAGAAAGGATGTTGTCATAGAGCAATGATTAATGCTGTCAAAATGCAAATGGGTGTCTAGAAAAGGAAAGGCTGGTCTGGGTCTCCTCTCTGCTGGAGGACCAGCTGGTGCTGTAGGTGTTCTTCCGAGCAGGTGAAGTGGGGCAAGGTGTCACCGGGATATGGGGCACTGGGCTGAGGATGCCGGTCAGGTCCAGAGGCAGGTACCACCCCAGGCCCTGATCCTGCACATGTTTCTGGACCTGAGATCCTTTGGTTTCTTTGAAACCGGTTGTCTTCTAGATGCACACAGAGATCTGTAAATTAGGGATCTAGTTTGAATTGCTGATACAGTGATTAGTAGCATGAAACTGAAGCCTGTGGATGTCTGTACGGGTAGCTTGGTTGGATTTTCTTCCATTCATCTGTGTTTTGCAGTCCCTCCTCCTATTGCACACTCCACCTGCTCTAAGCGGAGAAATAAAGCAGAGAAATGAGTTGAGTACTAGGTCCTGTGCAGCCTTGCTGGGCTTTGAGAGCAGGCATTGCAGACCCCTTGAGTGCTGTTTAAGGCAGCTCTATCCCAAATTTGAACCCAGCCTCCCTTCAGCTCAAGGAGTGGAAACTGCATCTTGTCTGGTTGCTCGTGAACAAGGAGAGGAGCAGTGTGTCCACTCTGCTGCACAGAAATTAGTGACATTAGCATCACCGTGCCGGGAAGAAGGCACCTTCACTGCGCCCAGAATTTGCTCTCTGGAAGTGCCCAGAAGTGGATGCCTAAGAAAGCACACAAGTAACAGCACACATGTAGCATGAGACTTCCCTTCAGATACTGAAGGAGTTTCTGACGTAGAGGTTGCCTCTGAACTTGTGTTTAATAGGTGTTGATGGCACCATTCTCCCGGAATGTGTCTAATCTCTTCTGAGCTCATTTATGCTTTTGGCCTTTGTAACATCCTCTGGTGTAATTATACTTCATGAGAAAAAGTACTTCCTTTGATTCCTGTGTAGATCTGGGCCTCTTAATTGTAAATGAGCATACATGGGAATTAATAAGGCTTTTAAAATGAAGAAGGGAAGTTATGAAGCTGATCACATAGATCTGGCGTGTGAGGCTGAACACTGACATGCGGGGTGGGCAGTGTGCCAAAGGCCTGAGCAACTAAAGGTTGTGACTGACAAAATGGAGTAGTAGCACTTCACCAGACCTTGCGAGATTTACAGTCTTCCAAGAAATAGAGAGAATAATTATGTGAAAACGTGAGAATGTCAGAACAATGATTAATTGTGTGATGTACGTTATCAATGAAGTTGTGGGTCATCATGCAGGTAACTGTATGATGAATGCCTGTAAGTGAAGATGGCTTTATTGTATTTCCTTTCCATTCATCTCCTTACCGAGATCTGAACTGCAGAGTCTTCAAAATTTGTGTATGCCATGGATTTGTACTTTGTGTGGTGACAGAATATGTTCCTCTCTGGTCCCAGCCCTTTGCTATTGTTTATATGTACTACATTCTCAAGATACAGAACCTTATTTTTGAAGAGTCACTATCTAAGTCAAGCACTAATAGAGAAATATGCAGATTTAACAACAATGACGTAAAACCTGTGCAGTTTCTATGCATAGGCGAGCTGTGGGGCTCCAGACCCATGAAGGCAGCTCACCCCTGAAGGCAGTGGACAAGCCCGGTGATCCTTATTGGAACCTGGTGAGCAAAGCGTGTCCCCACGTGCTCGCAGGAGGGTGGTGGCTCTGCTGGCCTCCCCTGAGCCACGGGGACTGCTGCTCAGGCCCGGCACTTCTCTTGCCAGCTTGCTGGATCTTTCACATCATTTTGTTGGCCAAGCAACCTGCTAGTGTCTGAAGACTGCTAATTTCATTGATGCCCTTCCTGCTGGCTTTGTGGCTTGCAGGGGTGACAGCAGTCTTACAGAGTGAGGGTTTCCACTTGGTGATGGGCCCTGGGGGGACCCTGGGGCTGGCTACCCTCGCTCTGCCTCTGGCCATGCCATGGAGCCCACCTCTGTACTGTGAGTACTTTAGAAAGGCAGATTCTGCTTCACAGTATTCCTGTGGAGACAAACTGGAGAGAGGCAAGTGGGCCCACAGCTCATTTGATTTCATGGAAGAGCCTCATGTTCAGTATTCTGTTTTAGGAAAGAGCTTGTGGCTCTCAATCCAAAGGAGAGGCACGCCACCAAAATGGGCTTCCTCAGGGCTGTTCTAAGTGCTTCCTCATTTCTATCCACATCGCCTCAGCAGGAGCGGAGTCTCTGGAGCCCTGCTGCCTTCGCCCATGTGCTGTGCCTGGCTGGGCTGATGGCCTCAGCCGAGCTGCTGTCCAAAGACGACATCCTTCAGGTTTCTCTCTGCGGAGTGCAAGAGCCAACCCATGTTGGAGCCAGCCCTGTCCTGAAGCTCTGAAACCTGGTATCCTTTTGACAAAATGGTGCCTTAAGTTCAAATCTATTAACCTTCAGGACAATGTATCTTTGTTAATACTGCTAGTGATGGGAGAAGAGAGGCCATGCTAAAGAGCTGGGGACAATGGCTTTCCACAGAGCTGACTGTAGGGCTGTTGTCTTTAGTGAGAGCTGTGCACAGGTTCCCGTTCCTGTGGGAAATTCCAGTGGAATTTCCATTCTGTGGAAGACAGAAAAAAAAATAATTCCTGTGGAGCAACATAGACAAATGTTCTGTTTGGCATGACTTACATTTACAATTTTATTTTTAATTTAAAATTTCTGAACTAAATAACTTGAGGATAAAATCAAATTATTCTAGAGCAAATATGTTGCCACAGATGTTATAACTTTTTGAAAATGTTTTATTAACTGAAACAAAATGTTATTGAAAATCTTCCTGCAAGTCATTTCAGTATCAAGTTATGGAATTTTTCTAATTGAAACATTTTCTGACAGAAGATTTTAAGCACACTCTATATTTGTTTTGCATGTGCTTTTAAAATGTTTTTAAAGCATTTTTATAATTTCAAAGCAAAAGAAAAAAGAATAGTAAAGACAAAAGAAACTTTTTATGGAATTGATAACATCTAGCAATAACGGACAGTACAAATTCAGCCAGTATTTTTAAAATGGCCTGTACACTCCTACTGTTTCACACTGAAACATAATTGCTTTTGTAATCTACCAGCCTTATTTTATACAATGCTCAGGTGTTACGGTGCTTTCATTAATTTATGCTGACAATATTATAAAAAACCCCTCCAGAAGTGCACAGGAGGGGGAAACTTCCTGGGGAAGTTTCACATCTCACGGACCATTTGTACCATTT
Organism: Ibycter americanus; assembly: GCA_035590275.1. NCBI lineage: Eukaryota > Metazoa > Chordata > Aves > Falconiformes > Falconidae > Ibycter > Ibycter americanus. Next base: position 55,556,669 of record JAVJGI010000001.1, read on the forward strand.
GCTTTTAACTGTAGACTTTCCTGTTTTCATGTAACTCTCTTTGGAAGAAGGAGGGTGGTGTGGTGACAAAGGAGCACTCAAAATACATCAACGCTGCCAAGGCAGAAATATAAAGCAGTAATTTGAGGATCTTGAGGGTGCTGTGCAGACTATTAAACTAATGGAACAGCTGTTGCTGACAGAGGGGCAAGGTTTTCAGGGCTTTGGGAAACTCTTGTAATTACTTGCTAGCTTTGGTAGTATTGTTGCAGATGTTGGAAATTCAGACACTAACTGTTCAGCAACTCAATGCAGTGGATATTTTTTGTGAAAACTACTGAAAATTAGGGGTGTGTGCCTGTATTATCCAACAGGATGATGCTAAAAGCCGTTTAATGATCACTCATAAAATGGTGCCATCTCCTTCCATACTACCAGGTCCTCTGCTGAGGGCAGTTGGCTAGTACTTCCATCTCCGAGTCTTTCCTTCTGCTAAGAAAGTGCACCGGTTCCTCAGAAAGGTGGAGCACAGATCATTGTTTCTCTTTGTTTCCCCCTAGAGCGTGAAACTCAGTCAGAGGTTCTGCTTGCTCTTCAGCAGTGCTCTGTGGTTGGAGTGACAGCATGAGAAGTAAGGGCTCTGGGACTAGAGCCCTGTTCAGCTTAAACTCACAGCTCCAGTCTACCAAGACTGACATAGGAAGCTGTTGGGTACAAGTTCCTCTGTGTCTGACCATAGTACAAATCAACCACTATTAACTGCTCTGAGGCCCTGGTTCTGATGGTGTTGTTTAGGTATGCTCAGACCCTAGTGGACAGGAGATCTTTGGGGTTTGGGGAGAAGAGTGACTAGTTTCTGGTTGTTGGTTGTCCTTACAAAGGAGGTCGATGTGTGCTGAACTGGAGAGCTCATATAAGCTTCCCCAAGATCTGCATTTCACTAGGCTAGCTGGATACTGAGTGGGTTTCTTTGGATTTTAGCAGGCTTGTGGTACTTAAGACCGTATTTTGTCATAATAACAAATTTGGAGTGCCTTGGGAAAATCAAGACCTCAAAGTATTCTCCTTTTGATCATCAGTGTTTCAAGGCAAGCGTAAACTTGAATAAAGTAAGGTTGGTGACTTTTTGAGTTTTTAATAACTTTCATAGCCTGTATCTCAGGGAGATTGGTCCATCTTTTCTGTATCCTGAACACTACCTAGATCCTGTGCTTCTACCTGACAGTGACAACGCAGTACCTACTACTGGGACTTGTTTTCAAGGTTTTGTGATTTGGGCACAGACAACCATGACAACAGAAACTACACAAAATTTTCACTTATTTCTATGTAGGTCTCTAAAGAAATTTCCTTCTGTTATGAAATTCTTATTTTTCAGCACCTCCTGGATGACTGCTGGGTCAGAATCCCATCAGTCTGGATCTTTTATGAATCCACAGAATAAAGAGCAGTTTGTGATTTCCAGACTGAGAACGAAGCTCCTGAAACAAAAGTCTGATTTCACTGTAAATACCTAGTATGTCCCCTACTGCATTTGCCAGAAATTTCTGGAATCATAGGGCTGACTTTTTTTCCCCCCAGTTTTTTTAACTATAACAGAGAACTTTTAACATAAATGCATATATCCAAAACCAGTGCACAAATGAGAGTAGATAACACAGAAAATTAAGAACTGAAGGGCTGTATTTACATTGATTCTGTTTTTTTGCTAATAATTATACGGTAACAAAATGCTAAAATAGTAGTACCAAATACAAAAGAAAAAGAAGAAAAGTCAATACTTATTATAGTAAGACTCAGAATGGTCAGATAGATACGGCCACTTTTTGACACATTTGCCAATATTTCCTTCCCCCCCTCCTGTTAGCAACTGTCTGGCGAAACCTGATGAGTGGACGCAAAGGGACAAATCCATCCATAACCTCAGAGGAATGACTCTAGGGACATGTTCAGTCTATTATGGTGAGCAGGCAGTGTAAGCTGATTGGCATGTCTCCAATGTTACAAGATCGTATTTACAGATGGAGAAGTTACATTTAGCACATACTGTTTCCCCCAAAAAACATGCACAGCAGCACACATTGTATTTTCATTAATATGATTGCCTTTAAAAGACTAACTTCTTGGATATATTTTTTATGCTTCTTGTTTATTTATGGATTTATAGGATGAGCATAGTTGCCCTTGGCGCGGGAATTTTTTTATTTGGTTTGGTTCTGTTCTAGGAAGTAGCCTTTCTCATTTATAATGAGAAGGATGGAGTCTGTAAGTGTTCAATTAATCTAAAGTAAAATGTGAAAGCTGGTGTCATTACAAAGATTAGGAAGATCTCTCCAGGTTGCACCTTGCCTTGAGAAACAATTTAGAAATGCTAGTAGATCTGTTGGTGACACCGCTAAGATCAAACCTAGAAGAAATCCTCTTACTTGGAATCAAATATGCTTGTTTGTAAGTGAACTTCTCCAGGTTTCTGACCTTTAATACTTTTAAAAGTGGCTCCCTGGAGGGCCACATGAGCCAGAGCAGGAGCCACCCTGTTGCTCGATGCTTGTGCAGTGGCTTACCCAGAGGGGTCCAGGTTATAACCAAGCCACTGAAGTGCTACAGCAGTGAAAAGCATTGCCCTGTTCCTTGCTCAAACCTCTGTTTTGCTCTCTTTTTTAAAAACTAGTTTCTCCAGATAACAGCTATGGGCTTGAATGGACTGACATACTGAGGCTTGGCAAATGTAAGACAGAATTGCTGAGAGGGGAAAGGTTGCTAAGTGTGAGAGGATATACCTTCATGCCTTTTAAAAGCAGACTCAGTGAACTGAAGGTAGGATGTGAAGTCAGATGGTGGCTCTGCTGAGGTGTGGTGGTGTTTTGAGACCCTCCTTTACACAGAATGCTGTTCTGTGTCCTACACTTCGGAGTGACAGAGAAATGGGCAGGTCACAAATGGCCACAGTACCACGGCCTTCCTCTGCATGCAGTTTTTGGAAGAGGTATGTGGTAGATAGCATATATGTAACCAGCTGTCCAAAATTAATTTGTTCTAAGGCAGTCTGTGTTGTATTATGTCTCTGAGAACTGAGAATGTCACAGGAAAATGCCTTTGGTGAGCAAAATACAGGTTTCTTTTAATTCTTATTTCTAAGTTAAATAGTGCTGGATTATGTCTAGGTTATATTAGTGCTCACCTTTGGGGATGATGCTTGAATTCTAAATCTTTGCTCATCAGTTCCATATGAGACAGATGACTGTCACTGTCTGTCTAGTGGTCGTGATTCATAGGTGGGCATTTATTGCAGCGAGATGAGTTACAAACATTAACTTTCTTCTTCTTGCAACATTACCTGGAGGTCATGTGCTGCTATCTGGAATAGTTCACACCGTTGCTAAGGTCGTCAGGGCCTTCCTTGAGTGGCTTTATGACCCTTGGAGCAGCTCTGGGTCATTCTTCTCCGTCCCTCTGAGCCCAGCCAGTGGGTGTCGTCTGGTTTTACCAGCATGATGAGCAATCCTATTACACGGTGTGTAAGCCTTGAGTATTGAATAGGCTGCTCAGGCTCTGGGCGAATGAATAAATGAGCATCTGCCAGGGGATGCTCGTCCAGGGGATGTGGTGGAACACACCCAAAGTGTGATGACGAGCCTCATTAGGTTATATTTAGAATATCTGATATCCCACAGTGTCCCCACGTTACAGTTGCCTGACTCGGGGGGACCCGCTGCAGGCAAACGCGTACCGTTTTTGGCAGTACCCGTAGAGGGCGCTCTCCGATTCCTTTTGAAACAGGCTTGCCTGCGCCGGGCTGCTGGGGCCCCACGGCCCCAGCAAGGACAGCATCACTCGCCGGCAGCCCCCGTGGCCCCAGCAAGGACAGCATCACTTGCCTCACCACCTAAACACGTGAAACATCTGGTGCACCTATTTGAAGACACTGATTTTAACAGATCTTGCATGTGCAAGTTATCTGAACACAGGTCATGCTTGCTAATGAAAGCTACTGACACCAGCATCAGACTTTCCAGAAAAAAGCAGCAAGGTGTAGAGAAACAGTGTTGTTGGTTTTTTTGTTTTGTTTTGTTTTTTTGTTGTTTGTTTTTCCCCATTAAGGACCATTGCTTTGATTAACATACAAAGCCCTTGAAACAGTTGGGGGATCACTACTGCAATGACCGTTCACAGGGAAATGTAGCCTACATGTATGTCCGTAAGCTCTTCATTTCAATAAGTAACCAGCACCAAAGGAAGAAGAAAAGGTGGTCAGTTTCATATGGGATGCCCATGATGGGACTCGGGATGGATTTTACATGCTTCCTCATGCTTTCTTCTCTCTTCTTTGTGCTGTAACTACAACTAGTTAAAAAGACTTTCCTATGCTTTGAATAGTTTTAAGCATTGCTGAAAATGCAGACGTGGAGTGCCCTCACCTTTACTTCAAATCAAAGGAGCTGTGGGTGAAATAAAGCCTCAAAGAAGTTTCAGTACTTCATGAAATCTTATGAAAAGTACAATTTTCTGAATTAATACGTTGAATGAGATAAGTTAGATTTCAGGCAGGATTTTTCCCCCCCACGATTCTCTATACCAGATAATTTTGGACGATGGAGATATAGGTAGGGTATGCTGTACTTCCCAATTTGAATACTTCCTAATTACATTAATACCTTTGGGATGGATCTCACTGAAAAGTTGTCCTGTCTTTCAGTTAATAGTGTACAGAGTTTGCCTCAGACAAATATGGATGCTCCTGTCCTAATGGAGAATACAGAGTCTGCCAATATGTACTAAATCTGGCTGTCTGAAAATAAAAGAATACCAATAAAAAGTCAGCGGTTTTAATTTATTCAGGCTACAAAAAAATGCAGTAAACTCCTCTAAATGTTTGGGATCATCAATGTTTTCCTGAATCTGCCAGTTATGGTTTTTCAGGGCACAACTCGTATTTGTTTGCAGACACTGGCAGGGCAGACAGCATGCTGTGACAAGCTGCAGGCACAGGCTGCTTCAGCAGATTCCAGGGATTTTCTCTCACTGTTTATTCCAAAAATAAGCACATCTCCTCCTAATAAATGTTGTATGCAAATATGGCTCAGTCATTTCTACATGAGATTCTAATTCATTCATTTAAAGATGTTCATTTTGTAGTGTATGCAAATTTGCATATGTAATTCAGCAAAGGCAGGAGCAATCTTTTATTCTCATCACTTCTGACATTTTAATCAATGATTTATGTCTTATTCTTACATTTATTAGCCCTCCCTCAGAATGCTAAGGCAGATTATTATGCATTGATATTTCTATACATATATAAAGCTCATTAAGACTCTTTGACAGAAGGCTGGTCAAAGTGCAGGAACAGGGGGCAGGCATTTGGGGGCTTATGCTTTACCTTCTTTACAGGCTGGTTGTGCTCATTTGATAAACAACTTCCCCGTGTCACCGTCGTTCCATCTGTACAATAGAGATAGCATTGCCCAAACTCAGAGGTGCGACTAATTGGAGTTTTTAAAGCTTTTTGAGCCCCCTGGCTGGAAGCTGCTATATAAATATTCTTCTGGTCACAAAGAAAATTAATGAGGTACAGTCCTATGTAACAGAGATATCATCCGTTATTTCTAGTTTTTGCCTGCGTTTAAAGGTGGCTGCAGAAATGCTATCCTCTTCTTCTACAGACTACCCCTTGTAGGTATTCACAGTCACGTACTCACTGACTTTTTGACAAAATACAGCTTTTACTGCTATTTCCTTCTTCTGACTTCGTTGGTTTTCCAGATTTGAGGGACTAAACTGGATTTTATTACCTCCTAGGCACCACCAACAGAATAATTCATCTAGTCTCAGTGTCAAGTCAGTCACTCCTCTGAATCCTTGGAGGACAGTGGGGTTACAAAGACGATTGGGAAGGGCTGAATTGTAAGACGTAGAATTACAGAGGTGTCATTTTAAAGGCCTGGTTTAACCTACAGACCTCTGCAGCTGGGATGAGTGTGTGAATAGAAAGTAGTCAGTTGGGATCTCAGATCACATTTTGAGTCTGAACCAGGTCTCCATATTTAGAAGTTATTTGTGGTGAGAGAAAACAACAAGGGATTTTTCAAAAATATAATTTCAATGTAAAGGGGTGGAAATATGGCCCTGCAGGTCCTCAGAGTTAGAGCTTTGCCTACGTGATTTTTGGAAATATATTTGTATTCCCATATGCAATAAAGGCAGCCCTGTGCCCTGCAGGAATCCAGTTTCAATTTCCAGAAGTGTAAATCCATTGATGGCACTTGTCAAAAGCAAAATCCCAAGCACGTTTACACTTAGAAATGGGAACTATAAACTTACACTTTGTGCATAGGGGTGTGTGTTTGGTAAACGCCACGCCATACACCTAGAGAACACAGGCATATGTGAGAAAACTGGTCTTTATTCAGGATGGCTGCTCATGCAGCTGAAGTACATGGTGTCCCTGTAAAAGGAAAATTTCTGGAGGACATCTGAAGTCTCAGGTCAAACTCTTTTCTATGGAGTAGTTTATGAATTATCCCTGCTGCATACTCCAGCCTGCATCCCATGTTTGAGCAAATCCATGTGACTGCAGTTACCAGTTGGCCCAAAGTAAGGAAGACAGCCATAAGAGACATGGATTATACAGCTGGGTATTTTCATTGTAAGAACGTCCTGCCTGACATCCAGTTCTACTCAGGCATTGTTATGAGTCCTATGACTGTCAAATATACCTAAATGATTTTGATGCCATGCTGTCAAGCCCAGGATAATAGGGATAAACAGGATAAACAACTTGCATTATGAGTTTCTTTCTAAGAACAACAAGCAACTACAGTGATACTTACAAAACCAAACAAATTTGACAGTCATTTAAAGTTAAAGATCCTAAAGAGGGATGTGTGCACGTCCCTCTGTTCTTGAACATGTAGCTTAAAAAAGTTGGAGTTGCTACTAGTGAATAAATGTATTAATTCTAGGGAGGTGCTCAGTATTCAAAGAGAAGTGGGGAGAAGAGGCACTGTAGTATCTTAGCAATCTTGCCTCTTCTAAAATCATTAGTCACATTCTCATCTCCCCTCCTAAGCAAACCATTGTAAGAGTAGCCTAGTTCCACAACTCCAAGGCTAGACAACTAACTTGAAAATAAAAGAAAAAAGATTATTCTCAAAATTCCATGATTCCAGGGGCTGGAACTCTAAGAAAGGCACTGACCATCCTTCTCCTCTTCTCTCTCCTGACAGGGGGGAAAAAAAGCTCCAGTGTTCTATACTCTCAGGAAATGCAGTTTATTCTCAACAGTAACAAAATGTTTCCTATTTCATGTTATAAAGGCATTTTAAACATCTTTAAATGTTTTTCATACGTATTTTATTTTATACCAAATGTGAAAAAGGACAACAGCAATTGAAGTTCTTGTTTTTTCTGGTTTACGTTGTTACACAGACCAGACCTCAGCACCACACAGAGTTGGCAAAATGGAATGAAGGGAAGACACTCCATTGTCACTGGAATGGTTTGTTATTTATTAATCTTTATCCTACACCACCTTCCCACCTTCCACTCTCTGAGGGGCAGTAGCACACCAACTCACTGAGGAATTATCCAAAGGACAAGAGACTGTCCAGCATCACCCCCTTCGAAGGGAAGCTGGGAAGCAGCTATTGCCTGTCAGGTAGCCCACACTGTCCAAGACAAATCCTGAGGTTAACCCTCCTTATCCCAAGGGATGCCTGGACAAGACACCCAGAGCCCTCTCACTTTTCCCTCTGCTGCCTCACCAGGTCCTGTGGGAGAGTCCCTGCGGCACAGACAGTGTCCCCTCCTGGCAACTTCACCTTTAGTACCATCCGCTGGTCCTGGATACTCTCTGGATATGGGCTTCCTCCAGGCGTAGGGTCTCTGCTACACCTCTGATTTCAGGTCTGGGAGGTCTGGGCAGGAGGGCAGGGAGCTGAGCCAGGCAGTCCCACGGCTGGGGCAGCTCTGTCCCTCCTCACCCTTTACTCCTCAATCGCCAAATACACTGCTGCCTTTTTCTAACCAGCAAATGCTCTGGCAGAATAACCTTCCCCAGCACTTCTCAGGGTTTCCTCAATCCATAATTAAACAAACAGCACTGCAAATCTGAATTAATAGTAAACATAGCAAATATAAACCTAAAGGAAAAAGGATGCTGGGGGGATAGATATACTCTGAAGAAAATAGGACACGAAAGGACTTACAGAAATATTAAACACAGATAATAGATCAGGAGAAACAAAACAATACAAAAGGATGATCTTTGCATGGATTTCTTGGGAAGCCCAAGTCTCCTTTTTATTTGCTCTACAAGTAGCAGTTTTTTCATGTGCTGTCAAGAGACATTTACTCTCCCTGCTGTGAGGAGACAATCCCACAGCTGGATCTCCACAGAGGCAATGGCACAGGCAGTGTAGTGCTGCCATTAGTAGTTAACATTGCTGTTGTCTTTCTTTCATAGCACCCACCATCTTGTGAATACCTTCAAAGAGGTGCTCCAGGACAGAGACAAGATTGCACCAAGATCATGTGCAGTGAGACCAGCATGGAATCTGATCCCTTTTGTGGGGTGGTCCCACTGACCTCCACAATCCCATGGAAGGCTGAAGACTCCAGCACAGGCCTTCTTAGCTTGGGAAGGACCTTCTGAGAATAAGACTTATTTAGTGCTGGGGAAGACAGGAGTCTAAGGGATGAGTCAACAACCAGCTGAAGTGCATGGAGCTCTGTCTGAGGATGGATGAGGAGCTGATCGAGAGTTTATGGATTGGGATTAAGGGAAGGGCAGGGACAAGGACAGGTCACATTATAGTAGGGATCTGCTATAGGTCACCCAACCAGGAAGACTAAGCAGATGAGGCCCTTTATAGGCAGATAGGAATCACCTCACATTCACAAGCCCTGGCCCTCATGGGGAACTTCAGCCACCCTGATATCTGTTGGAGGGACAACACAGCAGGGCATAGGCAATCCAGGAAGTTTCTGGAATGCGTTCATGACAACTTCCTTCTCCAAGTGCTAGAGTAGCCAATCAGGAGAGGTGCTGTGCTGGACCTTGTTCTCACCAACAAGGAGGGGCTGGTGGGGAATGTGAAGCTCCAGCGCAGCCTTGGCTGCAGTGGCCATGAAATGGTGGAGTTCAAGATCCTTAGGGCAGCGAGGAGGTTGTGCAGCAAGATCGTTATCCTGGACTTCAGGAGAGCTGACTTTGGCCTCCTCAGGGATCTGCTTGGTAGAGTACCATGGGATAGAGCCCTAGAGGGAAGAGGCACGCAAGAAAGCTGGTTAATATTCAAGGATCACCTCCAAGCTCAGGAGTGATGCATCCCAACCAAAAGGAAGTTGGGGAAGAACACCAGGAGGCCTGCATGGGTGAACAAGAAGCTCCCAGACAAACTCAAACATGAAAAGGAAGCCTACAGAGCATGGAAGCAAGGACAGGTAGCCTGGGAGGAATACAGAGAAACTGTCCAAGCAGCCAGGGATCAGGTTACGAAAGCTAAAGCTCTGATAGAATTAAATCTGGCCAGGAACATCAAGAGCAACAAGAAAAGCTTCTCTAGGTACATCAGTGATAAAAGGAAGACTAGGGAAAATGTGGGCCCTCTCCAGAAGGAAACAGGAGACCTGGTTATTTGGGACATGGAGAAGGCGAGGTGCTCAATGACTTTTTCACCTCAGTCTTCACTGGCAAGTGTTCCAGCGCCCCTGCCCAAGTTGCAGAAGGCAAAGGTAGGAACTGGGAGAATGAAGAACTGCCCACTGTAGGAGAAGATCAGGTTTGAGACCATCTCAGGAACCCGAAGGTGCACAAGTCCATGGGACCTGATGAGATGCATCCATGGGTCCTGAGGGAACTGGCAGATTAAGTGGCTAAGCCACTATCCATTATATTTGAGAAGCAGTGGCAGTCTGGTGAAGTTCCGACTGACTGGAAAAGGGGAAATGTAGCCCCCATTTTTAAAAAGGGAAAAAAGGAAGACCTGGGAAACCACATGCCGGTCAGTCTTGCCTCGGTGCCTAGCAAGATCATGGAACAGATCCTCTTGGAAACTATGTTAAGGCACATAGAAAATAAGGAGGTGATTGGTGACAGCCAACATGGCTTCCCTAAGGGCAAATCGTACCTGGCAAATTTGGTGGCCTTCTACATTGGGGTTACAGTGTTGATGGATGAGGGAAGAGTGACTGATGTCATCTACCTGAACTTGTGCAAAGCTTTTGACACTGTCCTGCATGACACCCTTGTCTCTAAACTGGAGAGACATGGATCTGATGGGTGGACCACTTGGTGGATAAGAAATTGGCTAGATGCACTCAAAGAGTTGCAGTCAATGGCTCAATGTCCAAGTAGAGACTCGTGACAAGTGGCATTGCTCAGGGGTCAGTACTGGGACAGGTGCTGTTCAACGTCTTTGTTGGTGACATGGACAGTGGAATCAAGTGCACCCTCAGCAAGTTTGCTGATGACACTAAGCTGAGTGGTGTGGTCAATGCGCTGGAGGGAAGGGGTGCCACCCAGAGGGACCTCATCAGGCTTGAGAGGTGGGCCCATGCAAACCTCACGAAGTTCAACAAGGCCAAGTGCAAGGTCCTGAACATGGGTCAGGGCAACCTACCGTATCAATACAGGCTGGGTGAGGAATGGATTGAGAGCAGCCCCGAGGAGAAGGACTTGGGGGTGTTGGTTGATGAGAAACTCACCATGGCCTGACAGTGTGTGCTCACAGCCCAGAAAGCCAACCATGTTCTGGGCTGCATCAAAAAAGATGTGGCCAGCAGGTCGAGGGAGATGATTCTCCTCCTCCGTCCAGCTCTGGTGAGACCCCACCTGGAGTACTGCATTCAGCTGTGGAGTCCCAACATAAAAAGGACATGGACCTGTTGGAAGGAGTCCAGAGGAGGGCCACAAAGGCAATCAGAGGGCTGGAGCACTTCTATAAAGACAGGCTGAGAGAATTGAGGTTGTTCAGTCTGGAGAAGAGAAGGCACCAGGGAGACCTTATTGTGGCCTTCCAGTAATTAAAAGGAGCTTAAAGAGCTTAAAGAAAGATGGGGACAGACTTTTTAGCAGGTCCTGTAGCGACAGGACAAGGACTAATTGTTTTAAACTAAAAGTGGGTAGATTTTGATTAGATATTAGGAAGAAATTCTTTCCTGTAAGGGTGGTGGGACACTGGAACAGGTTGCCCAGAGAAGCTGTGGATGCCCCATCCCTGGAAGTGTTCAAGGCCAGGTCAGATGGGCCTTTGAGCAACTTGATCTAGTGGAAGGTGTCCCTGCCCATGGCAGGGGGCTTGGAACTAGGTGATCTTTAAGGTTCCTTCCAACCCAAACCATTCTATGATTCTGTGATTCATTGGGGCCAGACCTAAGAGTGGGCAGCAAGGTGGTGTGTGGACCACCGCTGAGTGCACGGTTCTTACACTCCAGGTTGCTAACATTATTCATAGCACTCTCCCTCTGGGATCTGTGCTCCAGTGCCAGAAAGGTCCTGTAGAGTGAACACTGAACTTCCCTTAAATGGGAAAACAGCAAAAGGAAAGAGATTTGGATTATGAAAAGTCCAATGTGATTTCTGCATCTGTATCAGACACCAACCAAATAGACACATTTTCAGTTAGGAACCCATGTTCTGAGTTTTTAATTGCACAATATACGGTGTGACTGAAAAGCCAGCCCGGAGCAGCAGGTTCGGTGCTGCCACTCCCTTGCCTGCTCTTCCCGAGCAGAGCCCAGCACCCAGCGCACGAACCTCTGCAGCCATTTGAACATTTCATAAAGAACTGCACTTCTGGAAGGTTTGATATGTTTGCCAGTATCCGCACAGGCCCTAGCAATTCATTTTTTGGTAGGAAGTACTACTCATTCATTGAACTTCAGAGTTTTCCTGTGTGGTTTTAAAAGTAATTTGGCCAGATGTAAGAGCTTCAGACCCCATGGGCTGTAGCCAGCATTTGTTTCACATAAATCATAGCTTGCTTTAGGTTACATTTTCTTTGGAATGGAAAGCTAATTTTTTGAGTTATGTTGGTCTGAGGGCATCAAATTGGACCATATTGTCACTGGTAACAAAAACGAGCTCACAGACTGCTCAGGACGTCAGTAAAGGTAATTGGTCAAATGACTTCATCCAGCTGTAACTCTAAAGGTAGGCGTCTGATAAGTCAGTCAAAGCCTCACCTTCCATAAGCTATCAGTTCATATATCACTCTTGACATGAAAACGGCCTCATTCCCACAGCTTTAGCACCAGAAGGTTTTTTTATTCTTAAGAATAGAATCTGTGCACAAGATAGTCTTGAAAATTTCATACCAGCAACTAATACCTTACTGAATTAGACCTTAAGGATAGTTCTCCTGGGATATTTGAGTTTATTTTGCAATTGTACTACTCATTCACTGAAGTAACACCTTTCAAATCAAACCGTAATATTAAATCCAAGCAAAAGAAGCAATCATGCTTTCAGCTTCTAACAGCAAGATGAAATAAGTTTAGTTACTCAGTAAAATTATTTATGGACAAGTGGCTTCTTGGTAGCCTCTGTCATCACTACGTCTCAGACTAACAGAACAATTTTTTCAAATTAAAAGATTATTTGCTAATTTAATAATTATATGGCCTGTCTTTTTAAAATTTTAATGCTGCACTTCACAGCGCTGTAAAATAATTGTAAGGAACAAGACAATGATCTCATTCATGAATGACATGAGGATGTTTCCTCTGTTCCTAGAAGAGGAGTTACCAAAACCCCACTGGTAACCACTGCTGGTGGGATCCCAGGCCTGGAGTCCCAAAGCTTTCCTCCTTTGCTTTAACATGGAAGTAACCCTGTCAAAAACAGCTACCGCTAACAAATAATGCTGGATATGGATCCAGATATCGTGTTCCTCTCCTCACATGAAGTTTGCTGAAGAATTAAAATTTAGGAAGAGTAAAGACATCTCTGCCCTTAAACTTTAGTTCTCTTCACAAACAAAAAGGTTGCACCACCACGTTACAATCATGTTACAATGCATTTACCTCCTGATATCTTTTTTTTTTTTTTTTTTTTTCTACTGTGAAACTTTACTAGGTCTGGCTGCATTGATTTTGATGGAATTAATGACCCTAGAGGATCAAAGGTGTTACCATGACCCTGGCTTTGTACAGCATTAAATAATAAAACAGCATACAGTGTTTCAGATGCAGGAACTTCATCAGCCTTACTCTGATGCTCTTTTAATGTTATAAGGAAGGAAACATGAAGTAAAGCATTTGAGATATGACTCATTAAACTTTTTTCTTTTCATTTATAAGAAACCATTTCTTATAAATCTTTTCCACAACTGAAAAGAAATAAGTCAATTGTACTGTCTCACATTTTCTTTTCATCCCTTCTTTGACAGGAAGGAGGGGAAAAGAGAGGAGAGAAGAGAGAAAAAAAACACTTGAGCATTAAGCAGCTGGTTTTTGTGCCGTTGCTGGGATCCTTTGTTTTTCTCTTGGTGGACAAATAAGTGACCTGTACACTGGGAAGAAGAGACAGCAGGGATGAAGTACAGCTAGTACTGGATCCAACGTGCAACCTGGGGAAAAGCAGGTGCAGTAACTGCTCCTGGCAGCTACTCTGACCTCGTCAGGTTTGCAAGGCCATATGCCTGTACCACATCTTTAGAAGCAGTGACACTCACGCCAGCTGTCAGCCTGGCTTAGGAGAGACCTAACGGCCAGGGGACCTTGCGTCCATACGGCCTGTGGGTGCCCCAGGCACTCTCCCTGGTCCCCAGTCTCTGCTGTGGCTCCATGGGGAAGGACGCGTTTCTGAATGCACCAGCAGCACGCCCGAGCACATGGCTCTAGGCTGCAAACATGAGCACAAGGGAAAATCATGGCATACAGACATACCTCAAGTGCAATCACCCCCTCTGAGGCTTGGCGAGCTTGTACCAGCCAGAGTGAAGCTGCTTATGGTATTGCTTGTAGCTGGTCTTCCACTCAAATCAGGTGGCGGTTTTATCTTTTCCTTGGGTGGAAATATTTTTCCCTGCAAGATCATCTAGTGGTTGTTGGGTTGGGGCTTTTTTGCACGTGTATACTTTCAGCATTTGAAATGTCCCATCACAAAGCTTGATTAGCATTTTGCTAATTTTATAACTACCACCTGCCATTACTAGAAGATATAAAACCAACTGCTCCTTATCCACTTTTTCTGTGCTATTCACAATTTGACTATATCCTCCTTCTGCTGTTTCTGTTCCATGCTAAAGAGCCTTAGCCTGTTCTTACTCCTTGTTACAGAGATATTCTGTTTACCCATTCCTGGGACCATGCGCTTTTCCATTTGTCCTGTTGTCTTTCTGAGCCTCTCATCACCACTTCTAGCACGTAACGTTTTCTATTTATATGTCTGTACTACAGAGTTTACAATCAAACTAATTTGTTTGCATCATTTAGTAGAAATTCTGTCTCGTTATACATATTCTAGTATTCAAAGGATGCTAGTTCTGCAGTATCTAATACCCAAATGTCCTGACAATAATCAGAAACAGACAAATCAGGAATCACATCCCAAATAGATCTCAGCATGCAAGCCTTGATTATATAGAGCTTAATACATATGGCTACATGGGAAATCAGGCTGCTCCTTCTTGAAAGTCTACAATGTAAATTTTTATTCCAGCCACTACACAAGAATATGTACAGATAGGAGAGGTAAGGTTTTGTTGCTCTCTTCATTCAAACTTGGGTACAAGCTACTGAAAAACTGAACAAAATATTATGCTTTTAGCCCTTCCCATTACTGGCTTGTCTCACTTTCCTACCTGTTTTCACATTACAACAACTCATTCCAATACATGATCAGAAAAAAGAAAATAGAGGCATTATGATATCGGGGAATTGCTCATCTGAGTTTAATAGCTCTATTTTTATAATTATTGATTGAAAATTACTCTCTCTGAGGGCTGTTGAAATACATTTTCATGATATGTTTTGCACCAAAAATGCCAATACTTACTGCTCAATAATCCTGCCTTCAGTTTGCCTAGTCCTTCATCTGCTGAAAAGAGGCTCCTTTGTGTAACGCTCCTTTGTGCAGCACACAAATACACCTTGGTGTAGCAATCATTTGTTGCAGGGCTGTCTCACAGTGTCGCTGAGATGAGGCAGCTTAGAGCAGACGCTAACTTCTAGTGAACGACAAATGATCCAAGGGATGCACGATTACCAACCACTTGATATTCGCCACATGATAAGATCATTGTGGCTTGACTGCATGTCAAGGCTGTATGATGCTGCCGGTGCCGTGGCGCATCCTGAAAGGCGTCAAGGATGATCTGATAGGGAGATCTGTGAGAAAAACATTTGTTGAATAGTTTCTATCTCTTGGATTATCCGAGCTGTAGCTATTGTGTACGAAATGCAACGGTAATCCTTTGCTTGAGCCTGGTGAACTGGGAATTGCCATCTCCTCATCATGTGGTGTTTCTTGGAAGCTGGGTTCTGCCTAGCTTTAGTGCAAGAATAGGTGCCTAAGGGTCCCTTTGTCACCCAAGGCCACTCGCCACTCGCCATTGTCTTCCTCCGTACCAGCAGCCTCCAGGCTGGGGAATGTAACTATAAACACTCCAGCTGAAATATTAAGCAGGACTACAGATCTGACAGAGAGGGGGACTGTCATGCTGATGCAGGTGCTGGTGTGACAGCAGGAGAGCAAACAGCAAAGAGCTGTGAGGAAGCATCAGTCCGTGGGTCAGGCTGGCAAAGCAGCAGCAGCTCCTGGCAGGGATGGGGATTTACACTGTCTCCCAGGTAGGGAGCAGAGGAAACACTGCCATCCAACTGCTAGTGCGCTAAAACTGGTCCATCGAGATGTCGTTTCCTGGGATTACTGTTTCTTCCTTTACGCTCCACAGAATATTTGTAGATACCTTTCCTGTTACTATTATGTGCATCAGGTAGTGTTGAAGCCGGTCATGGTTTCAGAGCTGAATCCTACAGAGCCACAAAACTGGTGAGCCTCAAAAGGCATGCTGCTGTTTAAGATTGTCAGGCAGTTTTTAATTGTGCAGTCAACAGAAGTTTTAGTACATATCTGTGATTTTTTTTTTTTTGTGTATGTGCCCTGAAAAGTTTTGCTCCCAGAGGATGCTGATTAAAAATTTTAATAGGCATTTTAACAGCCAAGCGACATGAAAATGCTCAGCCTTTAAGTACTGTCCCCAGCATTAATAAAACTAGCAGGAATACACTCTGCATTTGTGTAAGAATTATCCCCCAGTTTCTATTTTGTTCCTCTAGATCATCTTGCTTGCTTCAAGTATCCTGTCTCCATGATTTATTGCTAGATCTGCTTTGTCACCATCTGCTCTGCTGTTGCTCAAGAAAGAACAAATCCCCAGAAAACATTACTGTCCAGACTAGGCACCATATAAGCATCCTTTGCACATTCAGCCAAACATTGACTAATGGTGAGCGAAGCTATAATCACAAATTCCCTCCTTTCCTGTTCACTACAGTTCAAATTCATATCAAAAACTTGGTGGAATTCAGCTACCCTCCTTGGGGATATAGGTTACCATCTGTCTGGTTTCCAGTGGTACATTTAAAAAACATTTGTCCCATTTTCATAAAACATTCTGCTGCACAGCAACCACTTTAATATCTAATTACACAGCATTATGTATCACATATGTCACACCCAGAATAATTTCACCTATGTTTCTCTTCTCTAGTCTAGTCTGTTTTGCTATTTTAAATTAAGTTATCCAAACACCTACAAATCCAAAAGTACGCCTCTAGCTAATGTAATTAAAAAAAATAAAATAAGTAAATACTGAACTGCCTGAGGAATATTTTGGATTTAATTTGGTAATTTATATAAGATTTTCATTTCAAAAGCAAGCTAGATTTTAAACTAAAGGTTAATGTACTTACCATTGCATAAAAAACCAGAATCCAAGTTAGTAAAAGCAGGCAAGAGAACACCAAAATATATTGGTTGTTATGCTGCCCAGATAAACATAGACAAATCCCAAAAATATAACAAAATAAATCAAATCTTCTCAGCTGTCCCTAGAGGCCTGTGCAGGGGGGACAGGCACTCATTCTGTGGTCAGTCAGGGGAGAGCATCTCCCCAAGCCACATCTACTCAGGGCGCTTGACGTGAAGCCTACTCCGGTCTGCGGGAAGCTTCCCGTTGACTCCACCAAGCCGTGGTGCTGTGGGGAACCCCTGGAGAGGGGCTGGGGAGAGGCAGCCAGACTGCACCACAGCCATGTCCGTGGCCAACCCACGTGCCGTCATTAACCGCTCCTCTACAATGCAGTTAATGATGATCAGGGCACAGATGCTCTGGGAGTGCTGTGATTTCAAGTGCACGTGAAAGCTCCTTGATACCAGGATCCCATGGGGCAGTGGCATTCACTATCCTAGACCAGAAGCTTGCCTTGCACCGTTTGGGCCAGCTATGTTGTATTTCTGCCCTGCTTATGCAGGGATGAAGCTCCAGCAGTGGAGGGATAACATCTAGAGCACGCTGCTTCCCCTTGCCCTGGCCAGGATCTTTCTTCTTCCCCCCAGCAAAGTGCTGAGGCAGAGCAGAGTTGCCATGAACACAGGCTTAGGGGGGCAATGTTCTGTAGGTCCTCTGGGTCTTGTTGAGCGTGGGGGATAGGAAAAGTTCACTCAGTTCCTCTGGGAGAGCTCCCAGCTGAAGAGTGGGATAAGAGTGTCTCAGGAGCTGGGGCTCAACAAAAGGATGGGGGGGGAGGGAGGGGGGGCATACTTCCTTCTTCTCCCCAGAAACTCAAGTAGATCCCTTGGCCCAAAGTGTTGATATCCAGCACTAAGTTGTTTCACGATACTTTTTTCTGCTATCAGATCCTGGAAGATTCAAATAGTGTTTCCCATAGCTATCCCAAGGAGAACAGTTGCAGCAGACCACTCTTGAGATGACAAACAGATGATGGATAGTAGCAATTATTTTTTTTGAGCACAATTTTTTTTCCATCTGTATCTAGCCAGAGAGCAGCTATCTCATTCACAGCTATTTGTCTAAGAGAAGCTATAAATTTAACTAAAGTTCATGGGGAACATACGCTCTTGAGGGTGGTAGAATACCTCCCTGTAATCACATTGGTTCTGTCTGCACTGAATCTGAGCCAAATTACTCAGAAGTCTCCTTCAGTTTTGATGAGTCTTCCAGATAGATATGACATAGTTAGTCCAAAGAACAATGTTAATGATGGAGTCTGCAGTGTAGGATTCTTCCCCAAAACTCAGAATCACCTTAGAAGAACACGCACTGTCAAAAAGCTGTCCCTGAAAGCAGCCAAGCTTGATCAACCAGCCTGTCTTCACTGAACTGCCTGTGTGCTTCCACGTGAGGAAGGCTCCGGCTGCTTTACAAAGAAAAGGTCCATTCTGAGGAAGTTGTATTGTTGGAGTGAGGGAGACATGGGGTGGCTGAATATATAGAGACTAATTCTGTCATTCCTAGAGCACAAATGAGCTTTACATAAGGTGTATGAGTGGGTAAAAGAGGCTTGCTTTCCCTGAGATTGGTCACGGTTTGGTTGCATATTAGCAAGCATCAGTTGTCTGGCAGCAATGTCCTGAATGCACTGGGGACACCTGGCCAGGCTCCCTGGGCTCTGAGGCAGAGGCAGGAGCATCAGCAGTGCAGGGCTGGAAGCGCACATGAGGTTGTAGCTGCCCATCTTTTGTAAAGGATGATTACTTTCATTATGTTATTGGTGTTAAACTGAATTCACGGTAGTAAACGCCAGATTTTATCAGACAGAGAATGATGTCATTAAAGAAATGGACATTGAATTCTCAGGAAGAATTGCAGAAAAATAAAGGGAAGTTAGTAACTCACTTAGATTTTAGAGAACTTGTTCTATTCTACAGACATCCCAGTAGGACAGAAAAAGCTCCTGAAGGAAAAACTGCACAGGCATCATATAAAAATTCATTATACTGCTGAGCTAGTCAATGAGGTTTTAGAAAATATTCAGACATCAATACCAAAGCCTATTTGCTAACTACCCCCAGTAGTAATATTATAGTATCGGGTGCAGCTAGCCAGGAGAAAAATAATTTTATACCCATTAAAATTTATCTGCTGTTTCAGGACAGATTATCTGACCAAGATCAGCATGACTCTGAAGTTATCTCAAAGGAGACCTCCTGAGCTCTATTATATTCAAACCAACATCTGAATGAGTAAAAAAGAATGCAGGTAAGTATCATAATTTATGAGATTTTCATTAGAAGTCTGTCAGTGGACATCTTGCCTCTTCACCTAACCAATTAATAAATAAATACAGAAGGAAAGCGATCTCTACATTTACCTTGGTTGAACTTTGCACTTTCTACTGTCTGACAGAATTTATAACTTTATGCCCAGAACTTCATTTACACATCTGCTTTTAAGCACATTCACTCACACAACAACTGTGATTGCCAGAGCGATCATGCTTGCAGGCCAAGCTGCAAAATAATCCTCCATTTATGACTTGCCTATGCACAGAGGTCTAAGCACTCCAGTAAAGGCAGGATTTAACAGTTACTTCATCCCACTTCTCATCATGGAATTAATGAAGACAACTGATGGTAAGGCAGGCTTCCCATTTAATAAGCAGATAATAGTAATGAGTTTTGCACACATAAAGAGACAGTATCTGATGTCCCTGACCTGTGCAGCTAGGCAGAAGTCAAAGGTTTATATAAACTTATTAGAGATGAGAGTGGAACAAAACAAATAAATTTCCTGTACGATTAAGTTGTCTCATGAATAAGAGTGGTCACAAGAGGCCATCAGAATAAAGAGGTCTTGGCTCCAGCGTGGTAAGGAAGCCGCTACTCTGGGCACCTACACATTTTCTATAGATTCCTGTGTCACTAGTTCCCTGCTGCTCGTGTGCCATTAGTTCAGCAGTGGGATGTGCAAGTTCAATCACATGGAGGCTGCTATTTTATTTAACTGAATTACGGTGCAAATAAGTCTTAGGATGTCTGCAAACTCTTTTTGTGTCTGTGCCGGGTCTTCACATAGCTGCTCAAGGAGCTGAGCTGACGTGTTCACTCCTCACACTTCTAACGGTTTTAAGCTCAGTGTTTTCTTGGGCCAGCTGATAACTAAATTAACTGTTGTGCTATTTCTTTTGAGAGTGATATGAAGAAAACTTCACAAAAAAACCTGAACGTATCTAATCTGTCATCCCAAAGTGATGGGAATGCTCTGCAGGATTTTTTGCACAAACCTGAAGTATGCACTAAGACAGGATGTTAATTTCATTTTATGACTGCTGGTAAATGCAAGACAGAGAATACACATATATCCATCCCAGAACATACATTAATAAATTTCATGAGTGTTTTAAGGATCTCAGATGACTGAAACAAAAAAATATGAAGTGTTTTTTTATGATTTTGAAGACTGGTAATTGTTTTAGTGTCTCAGTCTCAGTGCAACTTCTCCAGCTAAATAAAAAGCCCTGGCTGGTGCAATGAACTTGAGAATATGAAAAATGTCTTCAATTTCAAACATGGCTTCCTTTAACCAGAAGTTACCCTAGTTCTGTTTTAGGAAGCAATAGATAAAATCTGCTTGGCTAGTTAGTAAAAGGGCATTAGTCTGCAGAACATGGGTGCGTCTTTGATTACAAGCCAATATGACTAAATGAGCTGTACTAGTAAAAATGAACCTGAGCATTTCTATTTTTACTGTGCTAAAGACTGATTTCTCGAAGCGAATTTTTAATGCTTAACGGATATTTGATGGAGGGTGTGGGAACAAGCCGTTATGAAATCTGTGAATGGTCTAGCATCTGCAGCTGAGAACGCTTGATGACCAGGTAATGCTGGGAGAACTACCAGTGTCTCATGTAAAGATGTGAGCTTATATCTGAACTCTTAGGGGTAAAGACCTTGCAATTTGCTAGCAGAGAGTTTTGCAGAAGACTTTCCTGATACTTATATTGAACTCCTAAGTGCTTGTGTAATAGAGTAATAATGATTAATTATAGAGCATGTGAGCTGCAGAACAAAAGTTCAGGCTAAAAAAAAGACAAATAGGTGACTGTCGAGAAGTACAATAATTCATAATTTGAAAATTGTACTAAAGAGTGAAGCAGCTTCTGAGCAAACGAAAACTTACAGAAATGTAAGATTAACTCTTAACTAGGCTAATCTACACGGTGTTTAGCTGTTTCACTCCTTGGTACTCCAAAGCGTAGGATTTGTAATAGGTCTATTAATCAAAGTGATGGAACAATAAAACCTTCACACTCAGCTAGGAAGGCATCCAGTCAATATCAAAATCATAACATTTTAAGTTAAATCCGTCTATCTGGACTTTGGAAATGTTTAGACTACACAACCAAAACTTAGAAACCAAACATTTGAACTAAGCTGATAACAAGTAATCATTAATTAAGGCTGAAGTCAACAATCTGGCACTGAAGACATTTCTAGGATCCTGAGCCAAAAGTCGAAAGTAAGATGTCCAAAGCAAGTTCATAATAATTCATCATCCATTTGAGATGAGATAAGCTCACTGGAAGAAGCCAGACGTGGGTAATACAGGGGGCTATAGGCAGTCAGTACAATAAATACTAACTTCTCTTCAGAGAGGGAGGCTAATGGGGACTCATGATTCAGCTAATTTAGGACTGGTTTTTATAACTGGATAAAAAGCAATTTAGGACTGAAGCTACAAACTGTTATTGATGTTGTCAAAGGTTTATATTGAGACACCAGCAAACTACCAAACCCAGCTGTTGAACGCAGTTGTGCTAGGCTGTGTCCCAGCACAGGTTAGTGCCAGCCCTTGCTTCACCTCTTAGTCTAAAACCTAGGAGTTTATTGCTACAGGAGATGTACAGCCTGAGTAAGAAAGTAATAAACACAAGTGGGATGCACTCAGTTCACAGCCATCCAGTAGCAAAGATCTCAGCAGCAGGGTTACGAGCAGAGTATGCTCTGCTGAGCACTGGGGATTTTCAAGGGACAACTCATGGGCTGCTGGTGGTCTCCAAGGCACACAGAAGTGGGTGGTAAAAGCAGAAGCTACACATATCACTGGCTCTTCCTCTATGTCTACTTTTGCCATATGCAATGGTTCCCACTTTCTTTTCACCACCTAGCATCCTTCACAAGCTTCTTGAAGTGGGTGGCTGTGCATAGGCTAGAAGACATAGGTGGGGAGCTGAAGGAGGACTCTGCAGTGATGTATTTTCTCTGGAGCTTTTTCGCTTGCAAGAGGTAGCCCTGGAGCGAGAGTAAAAAGTTGCCCATGTGTTATTTATATAAGCTGTGTGTGTGGTGTGCTGGGCACCCTCCCTCCTGCTTCTCTTCCGCAGGAGCGTGTGATGCATCCCTGTGGAGCTGCTGGCTGTGCCTGAGCAGATGCTTTTAGCCTTGTTATATGGACAATTTGGACTTGGAGGTGGCCCAAGACTGCCCTCCTGCAATCAGTGTAGATTGTCCCAACCCAGCTCTTGGAAAATGCAAGTGGTGGCCAGTAGCAGCTGCTGGCAGGGAGGTGAGGTGAGGTGAGAGGCAGCTGGAGAGAGCCAGAGACAGGGCAGGAGCGGGGAGGGAGAGGCCACCGGTGTATGAGATACCCACTTCCACCAGCAGCTGGGACCCGCCATGGCGCTCTCGCAACACACCATGCAAGCTGTGCTCCGTGATGCCTGCAGCCTGGTGTCCCTGCGGGAGCTCCCTACCAGACGTGGGATGTGTACTCCTCCCACCCTCCTGCATGGTTTCACCTGGCCATTCCGAATACGTCCTTGATACTGTAAACAACTTCATTCAGAGAAATAATTACTCCCCAAACCCTGTGTTAATTCTCACTCCTCACACAACAATCACGCGCATTTTGTATCATAAGGCCCTTCTGCAACACATGCTCTGCACTAACAGAAACTGCGGCCAGAAGAAGAGAATCCATGACATTTTTTGGGTATGAATATCTCCTCTCATGTCCCCAGCCGTAACCAGCTCCTGCAGTATCCCCGAGCTGCACCGCAGACGGCGGTGTGCAGTTACTTTCCCTGGCATATTTACCTATTAGCTGGTTCCTTGACATTTGCTGGAAAACTACTTCACTCGGTAAACAGCAAAAACGATAACATCTGAGACTATATTTAAACACTATTAATTTCGTATCTGAAATAGGAGTATTTGTTAAGTGTTTGCTGTAAACTTCAGCGTATCATAAATCCAGTTGCTTTTATAGGTCAGATCCCAGAAGAAATCTAACTAAAGAGACTGAAATGTAGATAAGCAAAAGAAAATTTCCTCAGGCTGTTGTATATAAGAATAATAAGTAATACTTAGAGGTAAAGTTATTAATTCCCCAAGCACATGGCTACATTCAGTCTATGTGAATAATTTAAGTCATATTCAAAAGCTAAATATTTTAAGTCAACATTACTGCTCCCCAAAATAACTAACGTGTTCACCAAAACATTTATGGATCTACTCATAGTTGTTTAAAGATTTAGTCCCTTTTAGGTTTCCTAAACGGCTGAGCGTAGCCTGTACTGGTTCCACATTCAGAGATGTCTTCCTACTCAGTTTTTTCCCTGAGTAACAAGCGGAGTTCACAGCCGCGTTGTACCTACCCGGCGGTAACGCTCGCAGCTGCGGAAGGTGAAACGGGCTTGTGCAGACCCTGCGGTTTGTGCCACCCCAAGTACAGCTGATGCCAGCCTGGAGGGTTTGAGCTGACTTTTGTTCCTTAAGGCTGGGCTGCAGGACAGTCATCTGATGACTAGCAGCTAAGGCTGCAGGAAGAGATAAAGCTTTTGTTCCTTCTCCCACAGGTTATCTCTCCCGAGCAGGAAAATTGGTGTGGAGACCAAGATGGGGAAGAACGAGGGTGTGCATGGAGCTGTCTGGCTTGAGCAGAAGTCGCTCCCAGGCTGACTCAGGAGCCCCTAACAAGCCCCTAGGTCCAGTGCAAACGCAGTGCAAGGCTTTTGCTCTCCACTCCAGCAGAGCCATAAGCCGAGGGGATATTAGGCAAGATGGCTATAGACCACACTAATGGCTGCCTGCTAAAAGTTCTCCAGTGAAAATCTTTTCCGGGTGATTAACCACGGCAAACTAACCCAGTCCCTCTCGAGGTGAGGCCTGAGCAGCAGCAGCAGGCTTGTGTTAGCAACACTGCGTTACCGCTGACTGCACAGTTATTGCACTTGCACACAAAGATGGAGGCGCAAGAGCTCCAGGCCCCTCAAGGAGCAGATAAAACATTTGGAAGTCACCACTTGCTAAGCAAAGGTGACAGAAGACTTCTCACAGACATTGTGCCAGGGGACACTGCAAGGCAACCCTCCAGCTGGGGAAAGGCTCACGCCTGGCAGCTGTTTGCATGAAGGAAGGTGCCATGGGGAGCAAACACAGGAGCACGTCATGTCATCTCTGCAACTCAGGCAAGGGAGATGCGCCAACTAACAGAAGAGGTTGCTCCAGGGAGAACTGTGGTGGGACACCAATGCAGACCGTGCCTGGCACTACTGAATTGGGTCTGTGGTGATGGCAAGAGCCAGTTTATGACTTACCAGCTTGTTTGAGGATGACAGATCTCATGAGAGAGCCAAACAGAGCAGTCAGGTTTGGAGGAACTGTGTTGAGACCATAGTGAATCAGATGAGTGGGCATCACAAAGGCAAATGAAATGCAGCACCTGCAAACACAGAACAATACCATTTAGAAAGGCACACTGAGACTTCAATTTAGACACTTTACAGGACTTTCAGTTCACTGTATTATTTCAGAAAAAAAAAGGACAGCTCAGGTGTAGAGAAACTGTAGAGGGTTAACTAACATTGATAATATACAGTTGTGGGCTTGCTTCTGGGGCAGTGGGTTGGCTGATGTGGATAATGTACAGCTGTCGCTTGTTTGGGCTCAGTAGCTAAATAGCACTGAGGAGGCTGGAAAAGGAGGAGTGCCAGTGGGAGAAAGCACTGGGTGAAGAGTGAGAGCAAGGAGACCAGGTGAAGAGTGAGGATGAAGAAACAGCACGGACAGTAGATAAACTTTTGTGAACCTTGTGTGGGAAAGCCCTGTTGCAGCTGGCTAGTTCTGTAAGTGCTGCAGCACTCAGGGAAGGACATCTGCTCAATGTTCAGCTACCATCAAAAAGTTACCAGCAAAATATTTTGAAAAGAGTATTAGTGTGCTTGCTCTAGGATTTGAGTTAAAGCCAGTCCCCAATTACTACTGATTCAAAGTTTAAAACTATTATATATTGGGATCAATAGATAAGACCTCTTTCCTGCACACAAATCTTGTTTGGGGAAATTTCAGGATGGTGCACTTTAGACCAGAATCCTCAAATATTTCTTCTGCACGCACCCTGGTCACTGCCTACAGGCATACAGCACGTGCCTAACAGCTCATTGCACAGGGGAGGTGGACGTGGTGTTGCTGCAGGGCTTTTTACCTCCCCTGAAGCAGTTGTTGATGGCCAGAAAGATGAGTTTGGCTGAGGTGAATGGCAGGACCCATCCTGTTTGTGATCTGGAAATGCAGCATACCAGGAGCAATAAGCAGCTGAGCACAACATGCAGCAGCCCTGCAGCTGCACAAAACAGTGCCAGGCTGACCCAGTCTCTGACTTGCCTTAGACTGCGGGGAGCTGAGGTAAAGCTTCTCCTTAAATCCTACCCACCTGCAGCCAGAAGGAAGAATATGGGTCTCAGTCTTTAAGCTCACCTAATATTTTGTTCACTGATTGGATTATCATAAATATAGATCTAATTTATGTCATCAAATGCTAATTTCTTCAGACCTGCAATGTCTTACGCACTTTGGGAAATCTGCTGTACATTGGAAGTGCTCAGAGGCCGTTCCAAAGACAGGACAAATACAATGAATGAATGAAATGTAACTATTTTTTATGAAGTTGCAATGATATAAATGCAAACATGAATGGGTGGTCCTCATGTGGGTGAAATGTAGCCTGAGGAAGCTGGTGTGGAGGACCTGAGCCACAGGAACTGAGGGAATGCTCCCCCATGTTTGATCATGCAGAATGTGGCCCTGTTTTTCAGCATTGAATAGCTGCTATTTAATGCTCAGTATAAACCGGTAACAGCAATAATATAAGCATTTTTTAAATTCCTGTTTGTACTATTAAAATATTTAATAAAATTATCTAATTGGTTGCTGACTAAAGTGTCAGGGAACAGTTTAGTTTACCAGATTTAGTGCTACAAAGGAATTATTCTTTTAGATCCAGACGATCCATTGCTGATGAGTTATTTGTGTAGAACTCTGATGCGTTATAAACAATCTAGGCGTACGAGGTACTAATATATCCTAGAGAACTAGTTCTCCCATAATTCTGTAAAGGATGCCTCTTACTTAAGGCTTAAGGCACTTTATAACTAGTCCATCCAGAGATTTCTTTACACATCAATTGTTATTCTTGTGCTTTAGTTGCATAATAATAAAAAAAGAAACTTCAGCACATGGTTATTAGGCACCCTGTTAATTAAGGATTGAAACAGTGTCCTCATATTCAGCTCTATTTATTTTGGGGAAAAAAAAAATTCCATTGGTATGTATTAACTTTTTCTTTTTGAATGTTGAAATGTTCTTTTTCTCAGTGCAAGTGAAAAAAAACCCACTTGCATTCATTCCCTGGTAATTTTCTTTCTACACTCAAACGTCATGTTCCCTCACATCCTTTCACTTTTTTTTTTGGTCATTAATTCTGTTGCAAGGAAAAAGAAGTGCACACTCCGCTGCAGAGCAAAGCAGGTCTGACTGATGCTATCTCTCTCCTCTGACCTTTCTGTAGCATTATTCATTAATATGGCTATACCACTAAGTCTTCTGTTCAGGGGATTAGGGAATTGCATGGCAATAGCATACTGAGCTTTCCACCTCTAAGTGGTAGGCTTGGTACTGTTCAAAAGCGGTTAGAGTTATGAAGATTGCTAGAAAATGTACTTATTTACTAGCAATAACTTGTTCTTTCTCTGCAAGTTACAGAGAAGAAGCTATGTGCTGAATTACAACTCATTAACATTTTCCAGGTGAAACAGTGGTCAAAATGTGGCCATTTTTCAGTCTTTTTTTGGTTGTCAAAACATTTCCCCATGTTCAGTGCTTTAAAGATAGATGTTAGAAATACAACAAAACAGCCATTTTTATACTTCATTTTTTACTTTTTCTTTAGGGTTTTTATCGGCTCTTGCTGTACTAGAGGTTGGTGTAATTACGTACTGGGGTTTTTTTCAGAATTGAGAATTCTTGCTTGGACAATTTGTTTCTGAGTTCAACATCACAGGAATTTCTGGTTTAAAAGCAAATAAAACACCTTTTCAGAAAACCTTGCTTGGTAGCCATAAGACAGGTTATTTTTAGCCACAGCTAGAATGAAGGAAGGGTGACTGCACATCCCATAAGATCACCAGTTCCTATATTTTCTAGACATCTGTCCTTGCTCTCCTACTCCTAGCAGCTCTCTGTGCGCCTGGATGCTGAGACAGAGAGCAGAGAGCACTGCTATGGCTGTATAGAAGAGATACGTTCAGTGCACGTAAGTTACTGTATGTAAGCAAATCTCTTCATCTTTCATGACATGGTCTCTGTAGAGCTCAAGCATAAGATGAGAGTGATCTCCTAAAGGATAGGTGGGGGGTGGCTGGAGTAATATGTTCCTTGAAGAGGGATGGCTGCATTGCCAGCTTAGGAATGTCTTCTCCTCTTGAAGCCTTAGAAGGAGAATAATGACTTCTGAAGTCTGAACCTAACTGCTCCACCCAGCAGCGCTGCAGATTTCAGATAAGGGAATGTTACTGCGCTGTGCATATATACGTACCAAGATACCAGTAACCCAACAATCCTACTTCTTGAGTAAGCCCTGAGGCACTTACAGAGCGACTAATCTCACTTTGACATCATTAGGCTGAGATAGCCTGGCCTCTACATTTCACTCCCAAAGCTGTCACTGGCTTTCTCAATGGGTTCGTTGCAGACAAGCGTAAGTGGTGCTGCTTGTAACAGCTGGCCCACGCAACCTTACCCCTCAAGTATTCCCGAGAGACTTCAGAAAACATGCTGATATTCCTGACCGGGGTGAAAAACAACGCAGTGCTGGGTCAAATACCAGAAATATTTATTCAGAAATAAATCATAACAAATTGACTGTCAGAGCTGCAGCTCCCACCCCAAAACGGACCAGAACGATCCCTCCCTCCCAGATACTGAAAAAGAAGCAAGGCAAAAGAAAGAAGAAAAGCACCACGTTTCCCTTTGATTCAGTCAACCAAAACATATTTTGTGGGTTTCACAGGTCCGTCTTAATTTGCTGATGCAGGCAACGGGATGAGGCTCTGCAGCCAGAGGAGCGGAGATGTGGCAGGAACCTCCTCGGGATGTGGGGCTGAGGCTGAGGCACTTCCCAGCGCTCCCGCTGGCCATCCTTGGCTGGGAGATGCATGTGGCCTGGCAGGGGACAGGGACACGTTGTGGCCTGGCAGGTGGCTCTCCCAGCAAGGCAGTTGCAGGAGGGACTTTCTCAACAACCAGCCAAGAATAAGGATACAGTTTTAGAAAGCAGCATATAGGGTTTTATTCAACACAGTCCTTATGTGCTTAATGAAGCACTTCATGTAGCTAATGAGTTTGCAATTTAGATGGTAAATTTTTTTATTTTTATTTTCAAAGGGAAATGTGCTTGCACCAGGCTGTTTTTAGAAACCGGTAACTATGTGTTTAGCCTTTATGTTCTTTCAAATTCAAGACAATATTTAATGAAGAGCCAGGGTGAAATGACTAATCCTGATGGTTACATCAAGCAAGACATGAGCTGAGCCTGTCTCTCATGACCCTAGCCAAGACAGAAGTGTGACATTATTTAGGAGTATTTGGAAGATCCAGTCTCTGCTCAGACTCTAGTAGCCAAGCCAGTGCCCCAGGGCTTTACTAACATCAGTAGTGCCTGCTTGAAATGGTGATGTGGTCGGCTCTCATACTAGAGCTTCATGGGTCACTGGCTTGTTTTATACTGTAAAGGAACCCCAAAAGTATCATAGCGAAAACAGGAAAGAAAAAAAAAAAAAAGGCAAAAAAATAAGGCAAAAACCCAGAAAATCAAGCATAGTAAAATTATTGGTAAGAACTATGAATCTGTTTAAAGCTTGATTTTAATATTTGTTTTTACAATCTATCCATTTGGCAGAAGTGAGGTAATTACTGTGTGCATGGATGCAATGATTTCAGAAGTCATTTAAGAAAAATTGTTTGATCTTGAACTGAAGCAGATGAGGAGTACTGTAATGTGCTCTCCCCATAGGTTTGCTGTGGGGAGAGCGAGAAAAGCCTGGTGAATAATAACAACTTAAACCACAACGAAATTATCTTTTCTGCCTGTTATATGAGTAATGTCGCCTTCATTAGTTTTAAAACTAAGCTTTATAAACGACAGCAATCAGAGCGATAGCTATATGAGCTATTAAAACCAGTGTTTTTCATTCAAAATTAATGATGACACATCACCTGGAAGCTGGAAGGCTTCAGCTAAGAATAAATAGTAAGCAAAGTCAGCATGGGTACTTTGCAGGAACGTTACCCAACAAAATACCACTCTAAAAGTAAGGAGCCACCTGATGTCCTCAAACTGCAGGTGAAGGAT
This sequence comes from Ibycter americanus, assembly GCA_035590275.1. Classification (NCBI taxonomy): domain Eukaryota; kingdom Metazoa; phylum Chordata; class Aves; order Falconiformes; family Falconidae; genus Ibycter; species Ibycter americanus. The sequence goes on from JAVJGI010000001.1 coordinate 55,586,305, forward strand.
GCTCACCAACAGTTTGCATGACATTTTTTCCTGTATTCTTAATTATTTGTGGGTTTGTTTTAAAGTAAATGACATAAATAGGTGTAAATGAATCCGCTAGCACATAAAATTCTGTAAGGATGTGGTTGCACAGATGCGATCTTTAGGAAAGGGGAGCAGAGCAGAGGGTTTTGTCTCTCTGGGTCAGAATAACTCAGTTCATCTGCACTAGAGTCACACGACATTGTTTACACTGCATCAGTATTTCAGAGAAAGCACAAAAATAAGTCCAAAGAAGTCGGTGACGATCTCAGCAGCTCAGAGGAAAACTGCTCATGTATCTTCAAACTTTCAAGGTTGGCTGTGCTTGCAAGAGCAGTACCGAAATCTGCCTCTGATTTTTATTTGGCACAAGTGAGATAAATCCACTCGAGTGGTTGAAATGCCATTTATCCACACAAAAATAAACCAGCCTCACACGCACTTTCAAGCAAATACTTAAGCCCTTACAGGTCTTTTCGTGCAGAACCGAGCAATCTGGGATTCAAATAAAGGGCAGGGCCCATTTGATGGAAACCCTGTACAGCTGCCATCCGCTTACACAAGAGGGGAGCAGAGGGTAGCCTCTGCCTAAAGGGGCACACATAGACAAACTTTCCATCAATGAACCAAGCACTAGAGGTGCAACACAGGAGAAATAAACCCAGGTCAAAATCTTGCTGATGCCTGTGAATTGGGAGCCCCCCCCCCTTCCCATCATCATCATCCCCCAGAGGAATACCTGCAGTTCCTGTGGTAGCTTAATATCTAAAATGTATGTATCAGAAGGATTTTTTTCAAACGTCTTTTTTTGGAAACTGGTGAATTAATCGGCAAAATCAGCATCTGAGTTGTGACACGTTTACTCAGCAATTCCTACCAAACGTGGCTTTCCTGCAAATCTGACGGGACGGATCTGTTGTCTGTCTGTCCCCTGCACCTGAGGACAGCTGAACGCACCATGAAGACCACACTGAGCTCCTGCTCCAAGCCTCATCCTGGTCAACCAAGAGATTCTTTTTGACCTTCCTGGAAGCTGGATTAAGCCTTTAAAAGCCATACATTTTAAAACATTCCATGAAGGCTGTGTTTGCTCTAAAACCACAGCGAAGCAAATGCAAAACTATATTAATATTTAACATTGGCCTATAAAAACTAGGAACTCAGAGTCAGGACAGCTGGTACAAGTTTAATTCACATCATCATTTCAAAATGAAAAAACAGAAGAGGACAGAATATCACATCTTCACGTTCAAAATGTATGTGTTTTTCTTTAATATCCAATTTTGTTATTTTTGTACCTACACCTGTTAAATAGTCATGAGAAATATTGTGCATTTATGCAATTTTTTTATTTGCTTTTCCTACCTGGTAGTACTGGTTATACTTAAAGAAATCAAAACAGGGGAAAAAAAAGGGTCAGAGGGGGAAAAAAAAAAAAAAAGAGAATAGATTAGTTAAAAGAAAAACAAACACAAATATTGTGCTTGTGGACTGTATTTAGGGGTTGGCCAGAAGTCTAAGGTCTTGATAGATGGTTCTCGGCACACAGTTTTATTGCTGGTACACAGCACACTTTGTTCCTTTTGTTTCACTAAACCTGCCAACTTTGGAAATTAGTGACACGGGCATTCAAAAGGTTTGACAAGTGGTCAGGCTCCGATATACATATTCATACCCCGGCAGTAAATGATGGCAGGAAGTTTCAGATGCAGTAAAAATGAATCCTTTCCTTCAGCCCAACTTCAATGTAACGCTCGTTCCGTAAGCACTTTCACTGCTAGAGCCGGAGCGCCTCTTCGATAGCACGCAGGGGACGCATCATTTAAAGAAATGTTTCTTTGCTTGAACCAGAAGTCCAAATCTGCTCGGTTCACTTAAAATATTTTCTTCCCCCCCCCCCCTCTAGAATAAATGAATAAGCGGTTCCTTCTGCGGTTTTCCTGATGCTTGGTGACTTGCCATTATTCTTCCAGGAGAAAAAGGATCAGAGGCTCATGCGAGCAGATGTGTCCCTCCTCCTCAGCCCCACACTCGCCCTCTCCCTTGGGAAAAGAAAGGTGACGGGCCCGGCGTTGGGCTGAAAGAGGCTATAAATCTTCCGGGCGTATGCTGCCATGTCTTCGCACAGAAAAAGCCCAGAGGAAGGGAAACAGGTTAAAGAGCAGAGCGTCCCTGCGGTAAATCCCGCGCTGTGCTGGCTTTTCTAACGCGGGGAGGTGCCGGGCGGCTTTAGCAACCTCCGCCGGGGCCCGGCCGGCGGCAGGTGCCTTCCCTTCCTCGTGTGGAATAATCATTTGAGCAACTTCACCTGAGCGCCCTGCCCGCTGACACTGCCCTCCAGCCCTGGCGGTTTG